>JAQFVV010012396.1:8017401-9302848 GCA_028023455.1 Epiperipatus broadwayi
TGCTTTTCTCTCTTATGATGTGGCTAATTAATATAAAATACTTATCTTCAAAATCTCCATGTGAAATGAAAGTTTAATAGAGTTTTAACTATTGACAACTAAAATAATTTTGAAGCAAGAAAAAGAAAAAACTATTAATCAAGGACAGTGCTCATTAAAAACAAGAACTGGAAAGAAGTTGAACTTTTAGAAATATCCTACTGTGCACACACAGGGAATTTGAACAAACTTACAGCATCCACAAAGTTGAATATAACCTGAAATTGAAACTCTAAAAACCAAGGTGAGAATGTTTACATGTTTTAATCAAGCTTTATAATTTCCCTATTGCCAATTTTAATTATATTTAAGAGTGTTTTATTTTTATTATTATTTAATTGTCTATTTAAGTATTTGATTTTTAATGTTTTAGAAATATCTGATATTGTAGCAGGTTATTTTCTCTTCTTAATACTTATGAGAGAATAGAAAGATTGATTGTACTTACTCATAATTCATTTCATTCTATGTTTATTTATGTGCAAAATGAATATATTAGTGTAGATTAGCTATGTGTGGTTATAGTTTTATAGTCAAGATTACCGATAACATTCATGATATCATCAATAATAAATTCAGTTATCATCATTGCATTGTTCTAAGGCTAACTTTAATGACTTAACTTTCCAGAGATATGTAATGGGAAAATAATGTATTTTTTTTCATCTGTCAAAACATTGCAGGAAGCGAACCCACAAACCCGGGACAACTGCTTGTAAGGCAGCTGTGCTGACCACTCGGCCACCAATGCTTGACATAATTTTTATGCATATTATGATACATTTAATATATTGCAAATGTAGAGATCATCATTTTATGCCATTTATCTGTTTTAATGAGGCAACTTGTTTAATTGATTGGAAAAAAGTCATCATGTGCTTATCCTAATTTAATTATTATACTTTCTAGATGTAATAGGATTATTTATTTACTTTTTTTTGTGTCAAAGTCTTCAGTTCTTTTATATTTGGTGCATCAATATGCAGCTATGTACCATGAATATAATTACCATTATTTATTTTGTTTGTCTCTCTATTTTGTTAATCTTAGTATCTATTGTTTCTTTTTTGTACTATTGCAAGTTCTTATTTATGTCTTTATTGCTTATTTATGTTAGTATAATTTTTAGTTAAAAAATAATACCAATATTATTTACCATAATTCTATTATAATTAACTATTGAAAAATTATAATAAATGTACAGTCTCAAGAACATACTTTTGAAGATTAATTAACTCATCTCATTAGATATGTAAAAACTAAAATTTCAACTTATTTTAAACATTTATTATATTTTTATTTTGCATAAATATTTTGATGTATTATTTTTAGTTGTAAAATATATTATTATTTAAAGCATTGCTTTGTATATAACATGATACTTCAGATCTATTTTTTTAATTAAGAAGTGCTTTACACTGTGTGATAATAATGCATTTATACTTAAAAATAAAAGCGATACAAGAAACCTTGCTTGAGGCAGTCAACCAAATCACCAAGTCCTTATCAAAAGTATATATATCTTTATATGCCAAAATTTCACCGGTGAACATGCTGGTATTTTCCAGGATAGCATACTATCTGCCAGTCATCAAATTTTCCAACAAATTTATTACCAACTTCCTTTGTATTTGTTGACTGTGGGAGGGAAGTGATTGTAACCAATATCCTAAGAAAGATGCAAATGCATTCAAAATGGAATGGCTTGTTATTTTATTCAGTGCAAGTAATATGAATGCAACATATGTATAATCTAATAAGGAATATAGGTAATGATTTCCCACAAATTATTCATCCTAGCTTGATAAACCCAACAGATACTCCACCATATCTACAAAAAAGTTTGCTAACTAACATAATAATTGAAATAGCCAAATATCACCTTCCTTCCCTTTCAGCAAAATTCAGAGAAGATTACATACTGGAATGCATATCAACTTATAAACCAAATACCTTTTTCAGGGCTGATGCAACTTGGCATCATGAATTTTGGGCTCATTAGAAAGTTCAAAAGATGAAACCTGGAACCAAAGTACTTTGATTTTCTGGTCAATGTAAATATGGAGGCACTTCCCACCAACAGCTTTCTGGTAAACTGCAGAGGCTTTACCAAACTAGACCCTATCTGTCCTCTGTGTAAAAGTGATGAAGATATGATAATTCATATGTTCTAGCAATGTGCAATAACCCAAGAATGTAGGAACATAGTTCAGTCAATCTACTATTATAAACAGCTATTAATTGCCTTACTCAGACATGTGATAGGAAATGGTGAATTTGTGATAGTGAGAAGTGTTACTTTTCTAACTTTCAATATTTGGCTGACAAGATGTGAAGTGATATTCAATATGAGAAATATGTCCCTGTCATAGATCTTACTTAAGAAGCTCAAAAAAAATTAGAGTCAGAGACTAGCTCATAGCTTTGCAATTGAGCTTTAATTCAACTTGGGACCTAATCAACATAAATATCTGAACATTGAAAGTTAATATAAATAAAATTGAATAGATGGCACTCCTTTGACTAGATAACCACACTCTATGCTTAGGTCAAAATAATCAATGGCACTACCCAGGGAAATAATAAAGATGTAAGTTCAATAGGAGAATAACTTTTACACTATAAAATATCACTTGAAAATAGTGAATACAACTGCAATATAAAATTTTTGCCGTCAAAATTAAATCTGTATAATCTAAGATTAATAAATTCTTGATAAAAATAAATAAATAAAATGAGATTCACACACATATGCACACATGGATATATACATTAAATTGAACATAACTCAACGTATATACAGAGAGAGTAAAATCACCTCCCTCCCTCTCTCTCTCTCTCTCTATATATATATATATATATATATATAATGAGTTGTAACGTAACACTTTGGTGCAAATAAATAATTTTAACACTTTGCTTGATTTAAAATATTTGATCATAATAAAACGTAAGGAACATCAATAACCAAGTATCCTTTAATATTTATAATTATTTTATAGTAATGACTTATCAGATTATTGGTTATATTTCCAGATACATCAGTTAATTCTAAATGTTTGTGGGGAAATGTAATCTATTAAAAATAGCTTTTTATTTGTACTTAACACTGGCATTATTGTACTGAGTATCATCTTTAGAAATGAAAAACTGTGCTACAGTTGTTATTTTAACTTTTCGATTTATTATTAATTCTTTCTACTTATTGCTTCCAAGATCTAACTAGTATAAAGGATAGATATTGAAAAAAAGTATTGCATGTACTAAACTGTTCTTGGCTAATTAAAACACAAAAGAAAACATTTACATAAGTTTAACAAATTAGCAGCATATTTATTAACGAAAATAAATCAAAAAATATTTAGTTACAAATACATTTTTATATTATAGGAATTGAATGGGTATATTTGTGAAATGTATATTTGTTCTTTAGTTAAATATTTTACCTTATTTCTTCTATTATCTACTAATATCTATGAAATTATTATTCATTGAATTGTGACTTTGAAGTATATGACAAATACTTTTAGTTTTTAAATATTAATATACAAAACTATATTAGAATAATAGGGAGATCGATTTTAAAACTATTCATCTCTCAAAAAAAAAGTGAGATTACCTAACTTCAGGATTATTTTCAAAAACAACTACATCTGCAAAATCTAAATGATTTAAATAACCTCTATTTATTTTTATTCCTTTTCATTTTAATCTACAAAATATTTCTTGCAGCATTGCTGTAAAAAGTTATGGAGATATGGAGTCACCCTGTCTCACACCCATCACAATGTCAATCTTCCTAATATTATTATGTAATCTAATTGTTGCTGTTGCATTTTTATAAATATTCTTCAGAATAAGGTAATATCTTGGGATTATACTTTGCTGATCCAATGCTTTAATCACTGAAGAAATGCTTATATAATCAAATGATTTTTTATAATCTACAAACCCAAAATACAATGGCAACTTATATTTATTGGTACATTCTATAACTTTTCACAATATTTGGATATGGTCCATTATACTAAAATCACTTAAATCTAGCTTATTCTTTTAATTGGTTGAAATCCAAAGCTCTCTGTAGATGAGTTGCAATTATTTTGGTAAAATTTTTGTATAAAACTGATAAAAGACTGATAGGTCTGTAATTTCTAATATCTTCTTTATCATCTTTTTAAAGTATTAATATCCAATCATTTTTGTCATTTAGATATTTGGTACATAACTTCGCTAAAAAAAAATTCTATTTTTCCCCTGCTTCTTTTAAGATATCAATTATAATTCCATCATTACCTCAAGCTTTTTTTATATATAAATTTAATTGCATGTCTCACTTATTTATTTAAATTTCTGAACAATTCCAAAGTTATAATATTATAGAAGGTATAATTCTTGATACAACTCTTTTTCCCATTTCGTGATGTCATTCATCTTTTTTCTTATTGTAGATATAAGTTGGCTTCATCTTGGGCATTTTCTTTAGATATTCATTGGCTTCTAGTTCACTGATCTCTGCATCCTTTAGACTATCATGGGGTCCAGAAAGCAAGGGAATTACCTTCTACCCCATCACATCATTTATACAAAATACTTAAAAAGTTTAAAAGCTATAACGTGTCCAAATGTTTTAAAGATGGCTACACTGATCTTATATACTAGCTTACCCCCCTCTTCGCTGCCTTAGTAGTTTCAGATCTGTTTTTCTAATTATCTCACTGTATTTTTGGAAATCTGGGATACCCGCTGTTATTGATTTTTTTTACAGGTGGTTTTTCCCGATCTTGACCAGGTATTCATACTTGGTTTTAGAATCTATTTTTACTCTTAAAAATTTAAATAGGTCAGAATACAGTGAGAAGGATTAATTTTATGAAATCATCCTTTTCAGAAAAAAACAAATCTAAAGATGGAAAACATTTTATTATATATGTAATGCAATTATATAATTTAACGATATATGCAGAAATATTATAATTTCAAATATTAATTTTAGAATAAATATTCTAAATAAAGAACTTCTGTAGTGTTTTAATGTATTAACATTATTCTTTCCTGTATATATGTAGTTTCTTGTTACACATACATAGCATTTTTCCATTTATTTAGCTACTAGAAATATATACATGTGTATTTACTGGTTTTTATATATATACATACGTTTTCTACATTGTATGCTAAAATATACACACACATACACAACTAGTAGAATTAGGTTTAAAATTAGCATTAATTAGCATAATATAAGAGGATTTGGGTATAGGGATACATAAATAAATACTACTATAGGATATAGTAGATGAAACAGAAGGATAAACAGATCTAACTGTTGGCTCATCTTTAATCATGTCCTGGATCATCCACTTGATATATATATAGAAAAAATTTGGAAGAGAGACCAGAATTTTTCCATGCCCCTACATCTTTGAAGCCACATGGAAGATGATAGTTATGCCTTTCTAAGGCTAGTCCCTTTTATATCTAGATAGAAACCGCCTATACTGGGAAAAAAAATTAAAAACTGGTTTAAGTGCATCCATTTGGGATTGACTATTAATTGCCCCCTTCTTCAAGACTATATCTTAGATCTTTGATTTGAGGGCATTGACATCCATTGTGAAGGGTCTGATTTACCTCTGTATGCAATGCCATGATTTTTGCATGGACAAAACTTTGATGTCATCTTTTGTACATTTTGAGTCCTGCAAATTTAGTCACCTATCTCCAAGATACCAAACTCTGGGTCCTGCCTATTGCTCCTATGGATCACTGTAGTTTTCTTAGGTTATGTAATGCAGGATATGTATCATCATTATTTTTAATTTTTTTCTTCTTTGAATACCATTTAATGTATCCTATTTTTAACCTTATCATGTGAGTTGTAACCAAATTACAGAATAAAATGTTCTATATTTTATATATATAAAAAAACAACTATTAGCACTATTCTGTATCAGATATTGAAGAATCTTCATCAAGAAAAGTTTACTTAATATTTTTTAAAAAGAATAAAATACACTTATCACAATCAATATCTTTCATCTTTTCATGTCATTTTTATCACTTAAATAATTGACCAGATCTTGAGAGTCAGACTATTTTAAGACCTTCCTTAAATATCTAGGTATTTGCAAATTTCACAAATGTCACTAACTTTACCATTTCCTTTATTCTACTATAATATTTTATATAAATACAATTGTTCACTAAAACAGGCAAACTCTCCATACAGTAGTGCCACTCAGTGCAAGCCAGAGTAATCAATGGATGCCAGAATGCTTGTGAATAAAATCCCTATCTAGTAGCCTATCCCCAGACTAGCTTCTGACTTGTGGCCTTTGTCAGCAAGGAGCCTTGTATCTGAGAGCACTGCACCTAGATCTTAGGATCTAATTCAACCACTAATGAAGGCCACAAGCCAGAAACTAGTCTGGGGATATTGGATGAGTAGGCACTATGGATTTTATTCACAAGCTTTCTGGCATCCATTGATTACTCTGGCTTGCACTGAATGGCACTACTATATGAAGAGTTTTGCCTGTTTTAATAACAGTTATGAGCAAACATAAAAAATGGTGATCTTGTGCTATAATTGTTTGCCTTAATGTTTGAAGTAAGATGAACAAATTGTATTTATTTGCAAATTTGTAAGTGTAAAAGGATATCTAAATTGAATTACTCAAACATATAATCATTTGCTGAGAAAAACTATTTTCCAAATTCTATATATAAATATTTGGTGGGAAAAAATCTATATTTACATTTGATTTGTTAATAAATTAACTAATCAAATGATTTATTAATGAGGTAGACAATAATTATATATTTTAAATATATATATAATTAATAAAAAAAAAATTAATGCAAAATATTTACTTTGCATAAAATGCTTTTTACGTATATACGAAATTTGATACAAAATCTAATATTAAGTTTAATTGAAAGATTTATATGTAAAAAAATATCTGCTCATTCTAGGGTCAAACGTTAATTTTATCATACTGAGATTTGCGTTTTTCAAACCCCAAGCTTTCAGATTTTAAATTTTAAATAAAATTTAGATTTTTAAATTGCAATTTCTTTAATTCTTAAAAAAAAAAACATAATTTATGTAATATAATTAATAATAATAATTAAGCATCTACTTTTTTTAGAGTAATGTAATATTTTCTTATGACTAATTAAAATATTTAGCATTTAATTTATAGCATAATTAATGACTTTTTAATTAATTTCGAATATTTTTTGTAATCTTAATAATATAAAACATGAAATTATGACATTCTAAAATATTAAATCTTACAAAAACAGGTTTTATTTTATAAATTTTCTCCTGCTGAGTTATAACTTTGATCTTAATTTTTATTAGTTATTCAACATACTGTATATATAAATTTTTTATCTGACAGCTTAGATACCTTAATTTAATTAATAAAACATCTAAACTGATTAAGTAGTAAAATTCACTGACATTAAAAAAGTAATGACAATCATTGGAAAAATAAAATTCTTACAAAAGCAACAGCATTAACAAGTGATAAAATGAACATCTAAAATATAGAAGTTGAGGTCAAAATCAATTTAGGACTCCATCTGTAGATAAATACAACAGATAGCAAGAATTTTGAAGATGTAATTTTTTTTTATTAATTGTGACAGCAGTAAAATTTTCCAACAATTTGGTTTTATAATTCTTTTTAATTGCAAAAGAACAATTGTGAAGTCTATTTTTATTCAAGATTCTATATAAGAATTGTATAATTAATTGCCATCATATGACACTCTATTAGTATTTACATTATTATAATATTGTACAATTTTACTACAATCTAGTTTGCATGTATGGTCTGAAGGAAAAAAATAGAATGCCTGATATCAAAGATTATATTTAAGTGTCAGAAATTATATTCTAAATCAGCTGGTCCCCAATCTTTTTGCACTTAAGAGCACATTCTATAATACTGGCCAGGTGGTGGGCACCATTTATTTTTTCAATGTAAATTTATAGTTCAATATTGTTAATAATAGACATAATGTACAAAAAAATATTTATTTCAAAAATAAAATTTTAACATTTGATTACAATATAATACAATAATTTATAAGAAATTTTTAATATTAAATTTATTTGTATCAGATAAATAATTTTTTATCATGTTCGGATGGCGGGCATACATAAAATGGTCTGTAACCACCATGGTGCCCATGGGCATAGGGTTGGGGACCCCTGTTCTAAATATTATTAGTAAATCTAATCTAAGATAAAACTCAACAATCAGTTAATAAGATTTCTAAAACAATTTTTATTCTCAAGATAATTTAAGAAAATTTTAATTTTAAAACATAACTAATATTGTATTTAATAATTACATGTCCTTTAATTTCTGATTAGCAGAGAATAATTATAGACTATGGATTTTAAATATATCATATTCCATGTAGTAAAATGTTGACTTAACTAAATGCCATTTAACATGTGGCTCTATCAAGTAAAAACTTGCAAATGTACCAATATTAGTTAACTATTTTATTCATTAATTGCAGTTTTTTCTGGATTAAAAATTATAAAAAACCTGTGCTGTTGTTATTAATTTTTGTATATAATCCATCTAAACACTTTAGCATTTTGAATGATGTCCCTTGGAAGATTTTATGTGTATATTTGAATTTATTTCTAACCTAATACTTTGTATTTTAATTTTACTTAAATTAAAGCAACACACTGAATTGGAATGCCTTAGCAATGAAAAATCCCAAAGATTTAAAATTTAATTAATTTAAATATATAAACATGTCCATATGTAATTATATCCATATATCCACATGTAATATGGGTACATATCACAATTTTTAAAATTCATTTAATATTTATATTAAATGCTTGACTTAAAACTAATATATTATTATATCATCATCATCATCATCATCATCATCATCATCATCATCATTATTATTATTATTACTATGATGATGATGATGATGATGATGATGATTGATGATGATGATGATTATTAATAATAATAATAATAATAATAATAATAATAATAATAATAATAATAATAATAATAATAATAATAATAATAATAATAATAATAATAATAATAATAATAATAATAATAATAATAATAATAATAATAATAATAATAATAATAATAATAATAATGTTTCAACAATATACTTTATTGACCAAAAAAATATTACACAAATTTTACAAAAGTTTTGCCCAAGTTACAAAGGCATTTTAAATATAACAAACATGGTACGAATTAGAATCACTTAGCTCACAGGGATACTGGAATGAGGTTAAACTATTGTTAGTTATTGTATAAATATGGTTAACATAGCTAATTATAGTACAATTATACAAACATAGATTTTATATAATTATTTCATGATGTGTGGACATTGGTAATTATAAATGATTGTCACGATGATACTTTTTATACAACATAGCATAGGATATAAAAAGATATTCATATTTGAATAAAAGTTCATTTGCCTAAAGCTTTATTGATCCAAGATTTCTATGGTATTACACTATTCTAATGAGGATGATTGGAACATAGCCTTTCATGCAAATAGTTGTACTATAAAGCAAATGAAATATCCAAGAAAGTTGATAGTTCTGCCTACTATGGATGTGGTAAATTATAGGTTGAACTGTTTTTTAAGAAGTGATCAGGTGGCCACAAAAATGTACAAGGGAGGGCTATATTGTTATCTCATGCTTTTAGCTGTCATAACTTGTCTGTAAATGTAAAGGAATGCCTCCTGGTGTTGTTTCCTAACAAGAAGGTGCAACATTGCACCAGAAGGCAGACAGGATAAATGTGGCAGCACACATTGCAGGAGTGTGTGATCTTTGGAAGGACTGAGTTATATGGTGGATGGCCATGTGGAATTTAGTACTCATAGTCACTGAGAAGGTGGTGTTGAGTCTCTTTGACTCCATGGCATAGCCTATAGAATGGGTTGATATTTTTACAGACAACAATATCACAGAAAAGAGGATGTTAGAAATGTGTGCATGTTGAGTCTGATCAGGAAATAAAAAAACTTTGATTCTAGTTCCCATTTTTTAAATTTACAGAGAAGATGATGGTTATTAATACCAAACATGTTAGGGAAAAATCATTGTCAGAGTTTGAATAAAGCAGTTTATACATTTTGCCAATAAGTGCACTTGGAATTGTGGGATGGGCTTATCTAGTTGTTGATATCTAGAATTAAGTGAATAAGGGCTGTAAGACATGTTGTTGAAGGGAGGGTAACCATAGGAGTTACTTTCAGCAGGTACCAAAATGTTTGGAACCAGCTCATAATAGTTGTTATTAAAGTGAATGGTTTTTTGTGTATAAAATACTTGAATGCTATGCAGACTTAGACTGTTGTACAAAAGTGATAGTTGAGCCATTTTTTAAGATTGATACTATCTTGTGGCCCCAGAGCAATTTATTGCACATGGAGTTGATGGCAGAAATGAAATTCTTTGAAAATTTGATAATAGAGGTATAGTATGCAATTTTTGTAATAACAAAAGCATTTGACAGGTATATCTTGGACCAAATAGATAAATATTTATTAGAAAGAAAATCAGCAATTTGAAATATAAAATTGTGTTGGTTTGTATTGTGTCTTATTTCCAAGGGAGCCTTTGTAAAAGAAGAAGACTAAAAATGGAATAGGTTTTCCTTGAAAAAATTGGGAACATGATTTCTTTGTGAATAAAGTCCATGAAACAGTTTTTGGGAGATCAAGGAGCAATGTGTAGACTGCTGTGTAATCATTAAGAATGGTTTGCAATATAGGAAGTTGTTTCTGAGAAGGTAGGATGACCATGATGCCATCCATGCAAACTATGCAAGGAATATATTGCTGGGTGTGTGCAATTTGGATTCCAGTAATTTTATCCTGTATTTGTGATAAAAGTGGATTTATGTAAAGTGTAAAAAGTAATGAACTTAAGGGCAATACTTGTCCGATAGACTCAGTGTGGTTGAAAGATGAAGAATTTCTGCCGTTAAGGGTGATGTGCAACTTGTGATCAGAACTGAGCTTAAAATTGTCATAAATATAAGTGCTATGTGACAATAAGGAGAGGATGTATGGCTCAATTTTATTCTTGATTATTTTTTCAAGTATTTTAATGGCTGGTGAGCATATGGAGATAGGATGGTGGTTGATTAGACCAGATATAGATTCAGTTTTTTTAGTGAAAGGCACTATTGTGATTGGATATAAAGCTTCTACATTAAATATCCTCTGGGGTAGGAAATTGGCCTATTATTATTATCATCATCATTATCATCATCATCATCATTATTATTATCATCATTACTATTATTATCATGTAATATTACATGTTTGTATTTTTAATTAATTTTTTAAAGAAAATATTAATATAATATGTAAAATAAATTTAAAATGTTATACATATATTTTTAATAAAAGTTTTTTAATTTTATAAAGCACAGATTATCAATGTGAATATTTTGAATATAATTTTGTAGAACATAGATTTAAAGACTACATCAGTTAAAGATGACAAGACTTTTAAAATATGTGAATGCATATTAAACTCAGTCTGAAGAGGGCCTATAAAGCAATAATACTAGATTGTCATTGACAATAGTTTGCTTTGGTTTTCATTTTAAATGAGTATATCACACATTACCATAGTCATAAATAAGTTCTAATTCCAGAATAATAAAAAGGAGAGAAAAAAACGATTTAAGTACATGTTTTACAATGATTATACAAATTAATCAGCCCCACACTAGTTTTTTAGTGTATTTATTTGACATATTATGATGGTGCCTTTTAACATCTGCAGCAAATGTTTTTCTGACAAATGACAAAATTGGTTCAGTTGTAGTTCAATGTTGTATCTTTTACTTAGTCACAACTTTCCAATAAAAGCATTTTCCTATTATACCTTTTTAGAGTATCTTTAAGTTAATTATTACATCTATTTCTTCCATGAAAGCTCTGCTCAATATAATTATGATTAATTTGATTCTCTTATATTGTCCTAAAATTATCTATCCATATATGTGTTATACCCCCAAACATAAATATGTGTTTATGAAGCAGTAAGAAAATTAGCTAAAATACAGAAATTCGAAAACTGATTTTAAATAAAATTTAATAGAACATTTATTGTAATATGAAACATAATATTAATATTATTAAATGAATAAAGACCGAAAATACATACATGAGCAATTATTAGAAGAAATAAAATAAATTAGTACGCATCAGTCTATTATTTTTATGATTTTAATATTTTGATCGTAGTTTTTTTAAAAAGAATATTGCATTTCAATGTTGTAAAAATGTGAAATTATTAATGTGATTTTCTTCAATTAATCAAAAAGGAATTAATCGATATTCTTTATAATTCTTTAGCTTCGCAAATAACTTTATTGTTTATGCTTCGTTTAAAACTAATTCAGAGATATGTTAGAATCGTATTTACTTAATAAATCTTCGCCCGTTAATTTCCATGATTACTTTTACACATTTTCAATTTTATATATCTATCTATTTCCAAATTAGAATGGCATACTGAAATAAAACTTGTATCAGTATTGTTTTAAAGCCAGTCCTATATGAATTTATAAATGTTTATTGTAAATATATTAATATACACTATAAGTAAGTTGATTTTAACATAACTTTTAACTAGATTTAATATTTGTCAAGTTATTTAAAATGAGTTTTTTCTTCTTGTAGTGGGTAATACTTTGATAAAGTCATTGGTATAAGTGTAGACAAAAAGATCTCAATAAATTGCATTAAGAGATTGTAAGTATGGCAAACTACAGTCATTAATTATTATCATGTGTCATAGTACCCAATTTAATACTTGAAAAACATTTATTCTAATGAAGATAATAAAATGTTGCTAAAAAAAATATTTGTTACAAAATAATCGATGTAGATATTATTAAAGTATTTACTTATTTAAATGATTGCCTTTTATTTTATAACTTTCTAAAATTATGAAAAAGCTTTATATCATTAGATTAAACTCCTCTAACAAGCGTGTTAGCTCAGAATTATTGATATAATAATAAAAAATTTCATAAGTTATGTTTAAGTTTGATTTTCAAGTATGACCTTGCAATTACAACTATTATTTATTGTAATTCTAGCCAAAGGAATATATCTAGAGAGAATTTTTCACAAGCAAAAAAATAATTTTAATAAGTTAAAAATAATTTGTTTTTATATATATTGTAACAGAATAAAAAGTTGTCTTAAAAGTTTAGGCAGCATTTTATAACTGAAATGAAAAGATGATGATGAAATGACTTTTATTACTGCCTTTAAATTTAAAACACCATTTATAAGAAGATAAAAATAAGGGTATACCCTTCTTTTAATGCACCACAGATTTGGAAACTATTTGTAACAGATTGGATATGAAAAAACATGATAGAGTGATCCTGTCAAATTATGCTCTTCAAATTGTAACGATATTTATAACACAATAAATATGTGAATATGCCAATCTCTGTTATAATCTCACTGATTTAGGCAGCATTTTTAACAGATCAAAAATGTGTAATGGGAAACAATAACTTCAATGTAACTTGAATAGAATATAGCTCAGTCGTTGGTCATCTTATATAATAGAATGATAATGATTTCTAAAGATAGACCTAATTTATAATTGAATAAAATGTAAATTAAATAAAAATAATACTAATTAAATAATGCTCATAAATAATAGTATCTTCATAATAGAATGACTATAATATACTAAACTAACAAATGCTAATCAATAAATAATCATTAAATATTTAAAATAATCCATTATCTAACCACATCTAACTATTAAATATACTAAAATAAAATAGTAATGATAATCTTTATTATAGCATCATGGATTCAAACAGCATTTAGAATAAATAGAAAACAAACAAAATTATCATTTTAGGTACCCATACTTAAACGTTTGGGTTGAAAGAATAGGTGGATTCATTCTATTCTTTCACAAAGACTTTATCTTGTATTGAAAAATGAGAATATTTATTTATTGGTAAGATCCACAAAGCATGTGTGCACTAGCTTAAAAAGCTGATTATTAGTTTATTACAATTCAATAACATTACACTATATAAAATAAATATCTCATTTACATTTCAGGTACCCTAAATATGAGCCTTACATTAAATAGATTAAAATAAAGCAATTAAATCACATAACATTGTGTCAAAACAACAATATCTGCTTAAGATATATTTCACTTGTAATCAAATTAGAATAGTAATAAATCATTCAACAACCAAATCCTAATATCCCCAACTAATCAAACATTAATTATAATAACATAAACTTGTACTAAAGTTTAATCATGTTCATATCTAAAAAAAGTAATTCATGAATGACTGGAATAGCAGCTTTAGTATGTCCTATAAGTTTACAATATTCATCATATCTAAATAAATATATGATCCAATAATTAATTTTAAATCCTAGTTTAATAAAATGATAAATTATACTAACCTCAGCCATGCTATATTCTTATATTGTCTTTACTCTTGCTAATTAAGTTAGTTATAATAAAATAAAATATGCAATAAGGATGTAATATTAAGGAACCTATTATAATTTTGAATCTATAATATCCAATCAAACCAGTATATAAAATATCAGTAGATTTCTATTGGATATTTATTTAAATACAGTTAACTAATCATATCAATTTATTTTAAATTTACTGTAACTAAATTATTAAAACTATATTATATCAATCAGAACATATAAAAAGAATTATTAACATTTATTATTATAATCAAATGTGAATATTAAAATTTACTAAATGTGAATATGCTACATAGATTACACATATAACCAACCTAATTCCTTTTAACCCTAGGCTAAAATCTTGCATTTAAACCAATGTTAGTTTACTGATATACCAATGTGACCAATATAAAAATGTAATTATTAGCATAACACAACCATACTAAATGGAATTTACATCTGTAACATGATATCATTTAAAAAATAAAGAATCATGATGGGAAGAAATGAGTATCTTCCCCATGATTATTTCACCAATAGACCAATTGGTGATACAAAAAAAATGAAATTATTTGAAATATACATACAAGATTCTCTGTAAAAGGGGATAGCGGTCTTTGCCAGGTTACTGTTCCAACCAGAGAATAAGAAAATCAATGGCATAGGAAATATATCTACAACTATTGACAACATGGTGGCTACACTTTTGGGCCATATGTTCAGGTGGATATTATATCCTGTATGCTAACACAGTAGAAAGGAACAAGTATCCACTGCACCTACTCAGATTACATTGACATAAAACATCTGTACAACTATCCACCAGTACCAATTTAACTATGAAACAATTAGCCCAAAATTAACACACTTTAAACTAACATAATCTTACAAATCTATGCAGCCATTTGTGCTTAGTTTTAAATTATTAATTTAAAAGAAATTTACGAGACTGGAAATGATATTAAACACATATATAAAAAAATATATAAATAATTAAAAATTTTAGTCAGATAAGAGAGAGATTTTTTTTAAAAGTTAAGTGACACTTAAAATACTTGAGAAGTTCGTATTATATAATTAATGTTCATATTTCATTTAAAACAAAAGCTTATATTTTCCAATGCTGTATGTAAAGTCTATCTTTGCAGTCCTTGATGTATCACACAATTCAAAGTTCTTTCCATTTCATATTGTTCTAGATGGAGACAAATTCATTGCTAGCCAGTTTCTTGGAACCATCATACTCTGGAGGCTGCCTTAGCTGGTGCAAATGTGGAAAACAATTTATTGTGTGGCACCTATATTTTAGAGATCTGCAATACACTTATAAATATATTTAAATAAGACACAATTAGCATGAGCAATCCCAATCTAAATCTCAACTTCAAAGTTTTCTTTTTATATCTTTAATAGTTTTAACAAGGCTGTAAACCTTAGCAATGAGCGTCTGAAAAAATCGTCACTCATAGCGTAAGCATGTGTTTTAAAGACCTACAGAGGTCCCTAGTGACGATTTTTTCAGACGCTCATTGCTAAGGTTTACAGCCTTGTTAAAACTATTACTGAAATAATAGTGAGCGTTTAATAAAATTTATAATTACAACTTTTTATATCTTTGTAAATTCTTATCATCAAATTCCAAGATCGATCTTGCCTGGCTTGGTGCTGTTTTTATTGGTGATGATGACTTTTCTCTGTGGACCGTTTGTTTATTTCCATCATTATTGGCCAGCTTGCTTTAAAGTGGGAGCTCAAAATTTTATCACTAGTATTTTTTTTAACTTCTCTCTTATCTGGCTTTTCTATTACGTCATATAGAAAATCATTTCCATTCTAAGATTAAAAATAACTAATTAACAACTTTTTTTTAATTATTTTATATTAAAACAATCTTATTTTTAGATTTCAAACTTTAAATAATTATATAATTAGTTCGCCATCTGTACATTATATATATTAATTTAAATAAAATTATTAAATTCTCTTTTTTACATATATTTCTACCTGAGGGTGATTTTATATTTTTTTCACTTTTATTTGAAAATGATGTAAGGGCATATACTTATTCCATTACAATATATAACAATAATGCCCTCGACTTCTTTGGATAATACAGTATCCAAACATCTGAGGAGACCATCTCTACTATTTAAAAGTCCAAAAAAATATTCTTTCAAAAACATATAAGTAGTCCTCATATTTAAATGCAGTATACTTCTGATCTTCATCATGTAAGTATATCTGCAAATAACTAGCTGTTAATTAAACTGTAGAAAAATCTTTTTGTCTTTAAATCTAATTAATAATTTCTGCACAATAGAAAGGATAGCATGTTCTAGAATCATCAATCAATTTAAAAATCTTGCATCCAAGCAAATACATATGGAACCATCCTTTTTATAGATGACCACCAATGGATTATTATATGCTGAGGGACATTTTCTAATAATTTTCCACTCAAGTATCTGATCAATTTGTTTTTTTACTTCAACTTTGTACTGGTGAGGGATATAGCAGCTTTTACATTAATCCTTCAAACATATCCTATGTACTTACTCTTTTATCACACAAGGCTTTTTAGATCCTTATATCTAAAGAGAAACTTGAAAAACTGTTCTTTAAAGTTGTTATCCAACTCAAAAGATTAACATATTTTTATATGCAAATTTGACTTTGTAGAATTATTTTGGATAGCTAGTAAACTGAAATTTTGAATGGGTACCTTCCTATTAAATCTACATCTTTCCCTTTTTAAAATCAATTCTTGACTAACGTAAGTCAATAGCACATCCAAACCAAATCACAGAGTCAGACCCTACTGTAATTTCATGAATAAATCCAGATATAATCAAAAATATTTATTCTATGTTTATTGAGTTAATCTTGATATTTAACCACAGTTGCTGAGCAAACAATTTTGCCTTAAGATCATTGGCCATTATAACTTGTTTGCCTTAATGGCAGCATAGGAATTTCAAAGTCTATTTCAGTAAGTTTAATATATAAATTTTCTGATATAACAGCAATTTCACTTCCAAAATATAATAAAGCTCTTATAACATACCCCAAACAATAATACTAATTTCTGGATAATTGTTATTTATATAACTTTCTATTGCCCTATCATACTCATCATCTTCTATTTCAAAATTCAGTGAAGTTAGTCGATAATATTATTGCTTCCCAGATTTATGACACCATAAGGCTTCCACAATGAGAAATATTTCAATGAGGCCCATTTTAAGTTAAATAACTAGTTTTAAGTCTAGCCCCAAGAATCTTCACAGATATGCCATGCCATATGCTGACAGGATAACTTCCTGCTGTGCATGCATTCTTTTCTACTTTACCATCACTTTTAGAAATAGCTCTATTACTATTTAAATATGGCAAAATTATACTATTTTTATTAACCATATACTATCTCTTTGCTCTTTTATTTTTATTTCTTTTGTTTTTATTAAGTTTAATCAAAAAAATATGACTACTTTACTATATTTATGATATTTTCTATAAGTGCTTCACTGCATTGAATGCTCCAAATTTTGAGATATCTCTTCATGTCTGTTAGCAACAATTAAAGTTTTCTCAATGTTCCTCAGCAAGTTTTTCCTAATTATTCAAGTTATTTGGTTTTCTGATAATGGATTAGTAACTTGTAATTAATGGAGTAGGAACTCCATTGACCTATACACACAAAGCATATCATGACTGTCAATTGATAATTCTAAAGAGTTCACATTACAATTGTTAGACATATTGGAAAAAAAAGCCCACTAAAATGAACTTCAAGTTTAAACAAATTCAGAAGTTTGTATGCTTGAAATTTTACTTTTTATTTTATAAATGTTTTAGTGATTATATTTATTGGGTGCATTATAAAAATAGTTATAAGTTATTTGGAATAACAAGAAAAAAGAAAAGAGAAAATTATTTCGTACTTTCATTTTCATTTCATCTTAAGTCACTATCATAGTTGATTCATCCTTCATTGATCCCTACTCTATCACCATCTTAGTTATTCATCACCCTAAGACATTTCCTCTACCTTCTCCTCATTCTTAAGTTCATTCATTTTTATTGGTTAATTATTATTTGTTCTTCATCATCCATTCAATCTTCTACATATTTATTCATTTATCATCCAACTCATAACTCTAATCCCATATTCATTTCATAGATGGATATCCTCCTGATTATTAAGCATTTAGTAGAATTATAAATTAAATTTATCTTGTAATATTTTTGCTTTAGATCTTGAAGTTAGTTTAATCAATGTTTAAGATTAGCTATAACGGATGAAGGGCTAATATGATGTAATGTAAAATCAGTAATTTCCTGTGACCTCAATAAAGTGTTTATTCATGATCATGCTAGCCAGGTCTGTTCTAATATTTTATTTTGTATTCTAACATTATTTTCATGTATGCATATATGTAGTTGTTTACAAAGGCTTGTTTCCATTTGTTTTACAGGTGATCACAATATATATAATGCTATTATTATTCAATACCTATATTCCTTTGATGTTATATATGTAATAAATATTAATAAATACAGTAAACTAAATATAAATATAAAGTACAACTTTAAAAAAAATATTTTTTTTTATATCCACCTAGAAGTGCTTTCCAGTAGTATTGTAGACAAAGCAATTAACATGAACTCTTTTTTAAGGTATCTTCAAACACACTTTCAAAATCTAACCTTCCCACAATTCATTGATTTTTACATTTGCTGCTTGTCTGTTTATTAAGTCATGCTTCCATTTGTATATTAACAAAGCTTCCTTTACTTGTCTTTTATTATTGTTTGTTTCAATTTGTAATATTTTCACATTATTACAATTAAAATTAAAACCATATATACATAATTTATTATGATCATAAAAAACCGATATTGAAATATTACCATTTCCCTTACAATTTTGTTTAGTTTTTTAAACTCTTTTTAATAACTGCAAGTGTTCTTTAGTTCTTTTCTTCAATGAACATCTTGATCTCCCATATATCCACTACCACATTTACATCTCCATTTATATATGATGCAATTTTTATTTAAGAATGAGGTTTTAGCACTTGAATTATTTATTATTTTATTAATCCAAGGAGGGAATCAAAATGTACATTGGAGAAAAGAACTACAGAACACTTGCAATTATTAAAAAGAATTCAAAAACTAAACAAAATTGTAATGGAAATGATAAGGTTTCAACATGTTTTTTTTATGATCATAATAGATTATGTATATATGTTTTTAATTTTGATTATAATAATCTGAAAATATTACAAATTGAAAGAAGCCATAATAAAAGGACTATAAAAGGAAGTTATGTTAATATATAAATGTAAGCATATCTTAATAAATAGACAGACAGCAAACATAAAAATCAATAAATTGGAGAAAGTTAGATTTTGAAAGGGTGTTTGAACATACCTTTAAAAAATGAATTAATGTTAGCTGACAAAGACTACAAAGCTAGTCGTAAATACTCTTAGATGGATACAAAAACAATTTTTAAAATTTTTTTTAAAGTTGTACTTTATATATATATATTTAATTTACTGTATTTTATTAAAATTTAATTATAAGATTATATATATATACATACACACATATCAATCTTATGAAGACATATTTTGATATTAAGGGGAGATGATGTTTGAAATGAATTATGGGAAGTTTGTTTGTTTGTATATATATGTTTGTTCCTTTAATTTGATTTTCACTTGAGAATATCTATTTTTAGTAGTTGAAACCATGGTCGTGTAAGGATTTTGGTAAAAATTTTGGATTTTATCTAGTATTGTATTATTTTATGGTTTTTCATTATATATACACATGTATATACATGCAGTGTATATTTCAACTATGAAAACGTCATCAAATTAATGCTATTTTTCCTAAATTAAGATTTACAGAATAAACACAATTCCTAAAAAGAATGCTATAGTTTGATATAGCAAACACATTTGCAATATGTTTCAGAGCTTTTCCATTTAGACTAGAGTATCAGACCATCTTTGTCACATGTTTATAAAGCAGCAGTGAAAATATTGAATGTATTTTTTTCTAATTACAGTATCCTATTTTATCTCTAGAATAATTTTTGCCATGTTTTAGAAAAAGAATTAGTAAACTGATTAATTTTCACAACAAAAAAGAAATAATTTAATTTGGAATTTATCATTAACTAAAAAAAAAAAAAAAAGAAATAATTTTCAGATGAGACAGAAGAAGTTCCAAACACAAAATAACTAAATCAGTAAATAGTCAAAATAAGAGTCATAGATCACATGACCCATTCTCTTAAGCTTGTAAGTTATAAACAATCAGTAATCTGTAAATTTTTACAAATTTTATTAAATTAGAATACACGTAGAATGTATATGCTGAACTTTAGATGTATGTAATTAAAAGAGATTTTAATACAGACTTTCAAACTCCCATCAGCTATCCACTCCATCTTATATAACTGATACACATGATGAAGTGGATAGCTGAAGAAGCTTGAAAGTCTGTGTTTGAATCTCCTTTAAATACATCTAAAGTTCAGTATATACATTATACATGTATTTTAATATTAAAGAATCAGCCTGAATTCTGTCCACTCCTCTTTTGTTCATTGTAATGAGTATATTAAGGTCCTATATGGTCAGAGTGATTTAAAAACATCATGGGTATGATAATAATATTGGCATCAACATAGGCTTTGACCACTTCATCATCAGATATTTAATAATATGACTGTCTAAAGAATTGGAGGGTGAAAAAGATTAAAACCTCTTCATTAAAGCTTAAAGATTTGCTACATTAACATAAACTGGGGACTGATTATATATATATGTATAGAAGGTGATGATCTGGACCAACTGATGAGTTCTGGTTCAGCATGAAATACTATACTGGAGATCATTTACCTTTTTCACATGTATGTGGTCATATGTATTGGTTGTATACGATGTAGTAGATAACTGAAAAAAGCTTGAAAGTCTGTATTCTCTCTAATTAAATTTTATTGAGATAAATTCATTATAAATATTTATTTTATGCTTTTAAAAACATGCAATTTTAGTTTTCATTAAAATTAAATATTCATATTTATATATACAACATAATGTTAAACCTAAATATGTATAACAATTAATCTTACATTTATTTTTGCACTTATGTTTAAAAAACTATTGTATTGGATAGTAATTTTGCTGTAGCACAAAACTTAGTAGGCCTAAATATGTGTGCTAGAATAAAAAGATTGTATTATGAACAAGTTTAACTTATTATTAATCGTTTTAAATTAAATCTCGATTCTACATGTCCCTTGTCTAATAATCATCCAGGACATATTATACACATTTTTCAAAGCTGTCGTACTTTTCATCCGTACATAAGAAAATAATTAATCTTAAACAATTTTTTGAGAAAAATATAACAAATTTTCACTCTTATAATGCCATAGTAATTATTTATACTCTTAGAATCATCGGCTTGTTCGCTACTCTGTAATTTTTGACAACTAAAATACAATGTTGTTTAAAAAATAATAAAGAGTAGTATAAAACATATTTATATGCTCTAAATACTTATCAACAAAATTTGACAGAACAATATTTTTATTAGTAGTACATTATTTTAGAATGATATAAAGCATATAAATTATACATTAATTTACGTGAATCATTTTCATCCGCCTTCAGTCATTAGTAGTAATGTTTATATTTTTATAAACTATGTATTGTAGGTCATGTAAAACTAATCACCAATCTTTTTTCTTCTGTATATATGTTAATACTTGTATATAATTTGTTATTAATAAAGTTTATTTTATATTTTAAAAAAAATCTGGAATCAATTATGTTTATTGTAGGAGATGCCACTATATATGTAAAAAAAAAAAACACTCAAAAATATTCAAAGTTCATCAAGTCATAAATAGATGAAAAAATAATAAATGTCGTCAACTATTTTAAAGTATAAAGGCATAAAATGTAATTACAAATATAATGCAGCATATATATATAATTTCAGGTATTAAAAATTGAATCTAATGCTGCCTATAAATATTTCAGCACCCCTTTTTATGTTTAAATATTTTACTACGACATATTTAAAGTATTATTTAAAACTGCAGTTATAAACCTGCATTGATAATAGCAATATTATTTATTTTTTGAACCCTGCCTAAAATTACAATCAGGAAATAAAATGGATTTTTTACTCTATAATTTTTTGCAATGATTTTTCCATCAATTTATCCTACCCTTTCCCTGTTCCCACATACAGTCACACCTGAATCATCCCACAATCTTGAACTTTTCAATCACAATTAATTTTAAATTATGTATTAAAAAAGTTTTTGAATTATTTTTATAAAAAAATATTTAGTAATTTTATTTATAAAATACGAAATAGAATTGCTAACTGTGTAATAACATTTTACAATAATAACTTTCCATTTAATAGTCTTTTTTAATGTAATGGCATTACTTTTAGATTATCCGTGCATATACCTTTTCTATACTATGCTATATCACTATCAAATGTCAATTTGTCTGACTGGCATTTTGAATGCTATGTTCTATTTTTGGTAGGAAATATTTCTTTGTGGAAGACTAAGATTTTATCGACAGAAGATTTGCATTGTATTTCATTCTCAGCTATATCCTTTCAATTTTTTAATAGATTAATATTTTGGTGTTTAATTAATTAATTTTTCATTTTAACTATATGACAATTACATTTAGTGTTTATAATAAAAGAAAGTGAGGTTGCCCGCTTACAAAAAAAAAAAAATCATTGAAAAAGATACATTGCATGTTAATATAGATAGAATATTAGAATAAATAAACATGAAATTTTATTTCTCTTTATTTTATATTTTTATTTCTCTTTATTTTATATTTATACTAAATTGGAAATATTTTTTTATATCTAACTCAATACATATTATTTTCAATAATTGTTAATGTAAGATTTATAATTATTTTTATTGAATTACTCATTTATAAACATATCTTGTTTATTTAATTTATTATTAGAGTTTCATTCATAAGCTGAATAATATAAATTGATTCATAGAAATCTACTGTTCCTAAATTCACATAAGTATGAAGATTTGCTATCTTAATATAAATTGAGCACTGATTATATATATATACATGTGTGGGAGATGATGATCTGGACAACTGATGAATGCTCGTTCAGCATGATATACATATATTGGAGATGTGTGTTGTCACATGTATCGGTTGTATGAGATAGAGTGGATGGCCAAAGGGAACTTGAAAGTCTGTGTTCAAATCCCTTACATTAAATGCACATAAGTAAACTATATTGCATTATATAATTAGTAAATAAATTTTAATATATTTTATTATTTATTAAATATATATTTATGGGGAATGTTTTGGAGTCAATGCTTGTTATGAACATCTTGCTTTAAATGATAAATTAGATAAGATTAAACTGAATAAACAGGACATATCTATGATTGATAGGTTGTAAGATTTGGAATTAACTTGCAAAATAGAACTATTATGATTTTTTTTAATTATGAGTGCTATTCTTGAGAACAATAAAACAATTATAAAGTGTTATTAACTTTATTGCAGAGGTGGAAAAACTTTTAATAATATCAGGTATATTTCTTTCAAATAAATCAGAATTCATGAAAACTAACAGTTGAAAAACAGCTGTTGCTAAAACCAAAGCTTCCCAGCACTGATTTTGCATTTATTAGACTAAAGTAGCCATTATAACACCATATTTCAGAGAATCTGCAAATGCCAACAATTATTTCAGCATGAAATTATTTTTTTCCTTTAAGAAAAGAAATCATATTATGAAAATGGGAAAAAAATATCTATGGCAAACTAAATTCAATATATTTTAATATTATTGGTTCATTTTTTCCAACTTTTTATTTAATTTTGTTTATAAATGTTTAAAGAACTTTTTTGAAGTATTTAATTAATTGAAGTGTGATTTAATTAATGAAATATTTAATTATGTTATTAAAATAATATTGCATTAAAATGACTTTTAAAACTCATATAGTATTAATAACATATAGAGTTATAACTAAATATAATTCCTGAGAGAAAAATAAGCTCAGTTCACATAACTAAATTCATGAAATGGTGGAAAATCTGATTTTTTCACTACTATGATGGATTATTGTATGTATATGTTCAGAACGTAAATAACTTTATAGCAAGATGAAAGATGCTGAAAAAGATTTTCATTACTATTACTGTTATGTATAGCATACAACATCACTTGCAAATATTTTAATAACATCACAGTTATATTCTATAGTCTCTCTTAATCATTCCTGATCATATTGACTAATTTTTTCCAAAATTATTTTATTAAAATTGTCATAATGTTTTGTTAATTTAATATATGAATAAATGGCAGAAAAATTAGATGCTAAAGGATTCTTTTCCTTTGGAATCCAAGTATTAAAAACATAGCTCATATATCAAAATGGTAGCAAGCAATTTTGAATACTACTATATACAGACCTCTTGTCTGGAATACTAATACCTAAAAATAAGTATGGTGTTTTGAGATATTAATAAATAATTCTAGACCCTATGAATAACTCTTTCTAGATCTGAACATTTTTTATCTGATTAATAATTTTCTCTTTATCTATACAAGATATAAAAACATTTCAGATTCACACATATATATTAACACAATTTTTTATGAATTAAACAAGATTTATTATAATTTTGACAGGATTATCCCAAGGATATAGTTTAAAATTATTTTTATTACACTTATCAAATGTCTCTTCTTGCTGTGCTAAGTATGGCTACCTGTTAAAGTTCAAATGTTGTCTGTCAAATAAAAAAATGGTTCTATAAAAAAAAATTAATTAAAAAGTATATAATGTTTCCAATCATATGCAAATCTTCACTACAGCTTTCCCTTCTTTAAATTTGTAAGAATATGTTTTTTTTTTTAAAAAATTCTTCACTCTTATCTTCCTCTCTATTCTCAATGATCATTGCTTGAGATATTTTGGAAAATGGTTTTTTTGTCCAATGAATTTTTCCAAAAGTATTGATGATATTTAATTCAATATTTTTATTCATGTTAATTCAGACTTTTCATTCATATTAGAAGATCTCTAAAAAAAATTTATAACTTGTCTTAATAATTATTGGTTATATTGATTAATTTTTGCTCCAGTTTATTTTATCAAAATTGGTATAAAGACATATAAGGCTTTAACCTTGCTACTATGTGCCTCAAATGCATAATTTTAGCATGAGAGGGACCTCTACAAATCCTAACACAAGATTATGACTTTATAAAGATAAGAGCAGCCATCTTATCTTCAACCTACTTTTTAATTATATAGGCAAATCTAAAGCATTTTGATTTGAGAGTGTGAAGCTAGTAAGTTCTTCACTTATTAAATCCACTACCTCATTTAAAAATCAACATTCACAAAATCTTTTGATTCACAGAGAGTTAATATTTTAATTTTATAATTAAAAATATTGTATTAAAATTTATAGAGACCCCTCTCATGGTCAAATTAAGCACTCAAGGTGCTTAGTATTATGGTTAAAACCTTATATGTATTTATGTGCTGACCATGCACTTAATAAGAATTAATGTTTACAAAATTGGTATAGTGTTTTAATTTAACAAATGAATAAAGAGTTAATGAATTATATTATTCTCTAACAGTTCTTTCCTCAATGTGTAGTCAATAGTCTAACATGGAATTTACAATTCCATGACATTCTAAAGAAATTTATCCTTGGACATGGGATTATTTCAATTTCTTTTTAAAAAAAGTAAACATGGTTAATTTGGTAGAGATTGTTTTAGATAAAACTGTTTCAATTCCCAAATTATCAAAGTCCTTATATTATTTGAAGAAGTCTTAATAATAGTATAGTATATAAAACCATTGTTAACCAATATATTCCTAGTAATACAGATGTTTTAGTAAATAAGTTTATTATCAGAAGGCTCTTTTGTTTTATATAACTGTCCTAATCACAGAAAATAATTGAACTGAATGAGGAAGTGAAAACAGAATTGTAAATATTTTTCCATATGTGTTTATTTTTCATATGCAACATGTTTTTTTTAATTAAAACATCTGAAAAAGGGGGTTGATTATAATAAAATAAATTTTAACATGGAAATATTCAAAAAATTAAAAAAAATTATAAGACTAGTCTTATTATTAGGACAACTAACAAATATCGATATCTTCAAACTGTCTTAATAATGACGGTTTTATTAGTGATAAAAATTTTCTTCTTTGTTTTTTTAATGTTTTTCATAAAAATAGAAACCAATAAAATAGAGACCAATACTGGAGAAATTATTGAGTTTCTAGTTATTCCTAATGTTCACCAAATATAATATATATATATGTATTTGATAAATAAAGTTCAGATAATTCACAAAAAAATCAGATAGCTAAATATTTTTCTTATCTTCAATGGCTTCATACACAGGTAAAATGGTAAAGAGAAAAACAACCAAATTTTCCCAAACATCAATCTCAAATTTAAAAAAAAAATTTTCTTTTCTAATATAGTATATTTGTGTTAAATGCTGCTGGAAATATTAGATTAGAAATCTAACTAATGCTTTAGTTGGAATTCCACCATTACTTATAGAGAAATTCCTGTTTTGTGAATTTTTGTTTATTCATATAACTTAGGATAAAATAAATACCTTTTCTTTAAAAAAAGAGGGATTTTTATTTCTTCATAAAATTTATATATTTTCTTCAAGATATTTCAAATAGTCTCTATAATTTTTTTAGAAATTTTATAAATTCAAATTTCAAACATTTGTTTGTCTGTGTAACAAAGTGTTTTTTTCTCTTTATAATCTAAAGCTAAGTGGACTTTCAGTAATTCACCCAAATCATAGGTGTGCATTTTAAATTATGTTATGTTCAAAATTACTGTCATGTGGCCTTTATCTTCAGGAAAAATAGTAATAGATTTATGCACTTTTCTTTGTCATAAAACAAATTACTTAAGATAATTTTGTTTATATATAAAATATTTAAATACGTGTACATTGTCTATAGTGGACTTAATGAAATTAGAAGAGATATGAACTTAGACTTTCAAGCTCCCTATGACTATCCATTCCATCTTATACAATCAATACATATGACCACTTATATATGAAAAAGTAAATGATTTCCAATATACATTTTGTGCTAAACCAGCATTCATCAGTTGATCCAGATCATCATTTCCCATATATCTATATAATCAGTGCTCAGTTTATATTAAAATATCAAATCTTCAAACTATCATGGATAAGCCTCAATATTTGCCACCCTTCTTCAGTCTTCCATATCATTAAAAATCTGATGATGGAATCCTCAAAGCCCTTGTTGATGACATCTTATTGTCATACCCATGTTGACTTTAAATCACTTTGACTCCTCACATATAGGACCTTAATATGTCCATCTATGTATTTAAATGGACCTATTAAAGTTCTATAAATGAGAAGTCAGAGTGACTTAAAGTCAACATGGATATAACAATAAGAATGGTATCAACAAAGACTTTGAGGGTTCCATCATCAGATTTTCAATGATATGAATAGCTGAAGAGTTGGAGGGTGGAGAAGATTGATGCATGTTTATTAAAGTTTGAAAATTTGCTACCTTTATATAAACTGAGTACTGATTATATGTATGTGCAGGAGATGATGATCTGGGTGCTGGTTCAGCACTATATATTTATTATATATATATATATATATATATATATATATATATATATATATATATATATATATATATATATATATATATATTGGAGAGTATTTTTTTCACATGTATGTTATCTTGTGTATTGCATTGGTTGTATATGGTGGAGAGGATAGTTGTAGGAAACTTAAAAATCTGAATTCAGATCCTTTCTAAATAAATATATATACATATATACAAATTAAATACTGTCTAGTGCTATACTAGTAACTATAAATAAAGTAGAAATTTATATAACATTACAATACTAACAAAATTATACTAAAATTCTTCCACAATGATGGTTTCATCTAATAACAAATAGTCATTTTCATATGAAATTCAACTAAACATTTAACATATATACAAAACTAAATAGTCTTCTTATCATTCACTTCAAAAACCAGATTGTCTTTTATGAAAAATGTGAATTGAAGAGTAACAGAAACTTTGATGATAAATTTTTTGAATCTGAGGTGATCAATCTCATGAAGACATTCTTTTAAGTTAAAGGAAGTTGATTTTTGAAGTTAATGATAGAACAACTATTTTGTTTTGTATATATATGTTGTATGTTTAGTTAAATTATATTTGAAAAAGTCTTTGTGTTAATAAATGAAACAATGGATGTGAAAGAATTTTAGTACAATTTTGTTTTTGGGCTAGTATTATAATGTTATATGAATTTCTATTAGATATATATTGAGACAGTTATATGTCTCATGGCATATAACAACATAGTGGTATGTGTGCATATATATATAATTAAAAGCAAAAGTAGAAATAAACAGACAAAAAAATTTATAGGTATTTTCTATATTACACTAGAATAACAGTTAAGGATTAAATATTTTTTGAAACTAAAATTATTATAAGCTGTAATTTTAAAGCAAAAATTTAAAAAGGTCTAATGTTTTATTAATTCTGATTTTGAAATTAAAATACGCATGTTTTACGTTACAATAGATATACTGGTAATTATAAAATTTCACTATCGATTTTGATTAAATAAATTTTTTAATTAAAGCTTGTATAACATATTTTGTTAAAAATCCTACAAAGTTCTTTTGAAATGATTATGATGAATTGAAAAGAATTCAAAAATTTACTTTTAATTACTGTGTTTTTTAAAAAAATTTCACCCTGACTATAAAAAGGTTGAAAAAAAGATTAGAAAGCAGTTTTAAAATTTTACAGATTATGACAGCATAATGATTATGAAGTTATAATTGAAGGCAAGAGACAGTGTATTTAGCCATTGCTAGTTTACAGCAGTAGTTTGAATACACATGGAAGCAACTTCCAGCTTTTATGTGGTTCATAGCCCATATGTATATATATATATATATTAGATCATATAGATACTGAAAGGAGTTCACTGTAGGCCAACAGCTCCCAGATTATATTTTTTCTTAAGTGGGAAGCTGGTCCATGGTTTTAGAAGAGACCAGTTTACCAAGAGATTACCATGCTATATACATAATTTTATCAGTATGCAAAAAAGCAGAAACAAAGATACTATATTGTGTATACAAAGGATTTACAGATATTAGCTAATTCTAAAGATTGGAAAGCAAAAGAACTTGCTGGAATATTTTTAAAGATGTTGATTATTAATCAAGAGTAACTTTAAAAAAAGAAAAACTTTTATGGACTGTTAAAGAAGTAATTTTTAAAAAAAAAAAAAAAATTTTTTTTACTATTAAAAATAATGAATTAATTAATAACTTTGATTCATATAATCTATCTTTTTAAGATATATACACACATACATGTGAATTTTATGTATATTTTTGATATTGAATTAATTACATAATGAGAAAATATTTTATGGTAATAAGTTTATTTATTAACTAATAAAATATCATTAGGATATAAATGTCTATGTGTGCTCACATCTGAATGATTACCTAAACATATATTGAATTGATCATTATTTATGTATCATTAAAAATGAATACAATGTTTTATAAAGCATATTTGTGCTTATTTATTTAGATATGTGCCATGTAAATAGCTAACTATCTTTGTAGATTGTTCAATTAATTATTATGTATTATAAACATGAATTTCATTTATAGGTTTATGAAAATTGAAATATGTTCATTTTATATTATACTGGCACATCTATGTGCAGATATATCAGTGTTTTATGTATTGAGACATATGTATATTACAATGTAATAGTGGATTTCTTTTTGTATTAATCAAGATCAGAAGGCTTAATTTTTATGTATAGCTGTATTCCACAAATATTAATTTAATTTTATAATTAATAAATTTATATTTCATTGTTAAAGTCTATCCAGTGGATTTATTTAATTTTAAAATATTATAAAATATTATCAGTTGTATTATATCTCTTGATCACAATAACAGTTATAGAACTTTTGCTCCATGAGCTGCATTCATGCATAATGGTCTGATATGTAATAGAGGTTTATGTTTAGTGTTATGAACATCCAGATGATGGTGATGATGGATGGCACAAAGGGGATATATTCTTTAAAGTCCATGCACTACATTTAATTTTAACTATTTATTTAAAAATTTAGTGTATAGTTGGACAATACATTAATGGTACTAAGTGGTCATAGCAATGATGATGAGCAGCATGGTTTAGTATCTCTGCATTATGGTTTTAAATGTTATATTCTTATGGATTACCACTTATTTTTGTGCACCCAAATTATTGTTTAAATAATCTGCCCCAAGCTAAAATTTTTTTTTTTATATTTTTTTTTTTTAATTTTATTTTTTTGTTGTTTGTGTTTTTTTTTTTTTTTTTTTTTTTTTTTTTTTTTTTTTTTGTTAAAAAAAAAAAAAAAAAATATATATATATATGTATATATATATGTTCTTATTATACCTACTTCTTCATGTGTAAGTCTTGTTGAAATACTTTCAACTTTGCAAATATTTTCAAAAAATAATTTTGAAAGAGTTAACAGTAAAGTTAAAATCTTTATTTAGAATGCTAATTTCTGTTCATTTTTTCTGAGACAAACTTTTGTTGTTACAATTCTTTTATGTCCAGATATATTAAGTTAACAAGTCAAGATATCATAATTTATAGATAGAAAAATTGAAGTTTAATTTTAAGCATATATGGAGTCTTTACTAATATGTAAATAAATCACACACACAAAAAAACAACTATATTTTTTTTCCAAATTTGTTGGGTAAAAGTATAAGTAAAATGTAATTAAAAATGAAAGGTTAAAAAAACATAACAGAGAGCTGCAGCATTGATATTGTATTATAAAAAGGAAAAGCAAATAGCCTTCACTTGACGTTAAAATAATTACTGAAATATTGTTAAAAAAGATGGGAAGATATAAATGTTTAATAGATAAAGCTGCATATAGAAATCTTAATTGTAATTTGAGACATATATTATAAAAATCTAGATAAAATTGGATTAACAAAGAAGTATAATAGGTTAAAGTTTAATCAAATATAGGCAGATTTTATTTTATTTATAAATAAATAATACACTTTTAGCAAAAAAAAAATTTCATAAAAAGTAAACATTACTGAAGCAAAGAATGAGAACATATTAGTAGAGAAAACAGATTTCTAGAAAAAAATAGAAAAAGCATATAAATAATTTGTAATAAAACCTCATTAATAAGAAATAAAATATCAAAGAAATCTCTTTTCCCTGAGTAAAAACAATAAAAAAAAAAAAGATAAAACATAGAAATATTTCAGTCTATATAGATTGTGATTGTTTTTGATGCCTCAATGGTGCAGAAAATAAAGTTGATAATAATGAATTTAAAAAACAGCAACATAAGTATCTTAAGTCAAATTATTAATTTAAATGGGAAAACAATTCTACATGACTTAATAGAGGTTATTTAGAACATTGAACAAATATATTTATTACAGATTAGACAGGATTTAAAAAGCTAGATGCATTGGATGATTCAATAAGAGAAGATAGTATAGTAAAAGTTATAGCATAAATGAAAATTGGAAAAATAAAAAGGATTAGTGAACCACTAATTGGATTATTAGATGTAAAATGACATATCAAAGTTTGATAGAAGTATTAATATTTTTAATCTAGTTTCAAATCATGAAATTAGCAAATAAATTTTCTTTCTGCAGATAACATTTCTTAAGCAAAGAGATTCAATATGAAGAATGCAAAAATTTTACATTAAATAAATTTCACATGTAGTTAATATGTTGTTGAAAGCAATGAATAGATTATTACAGTTTTAATTTTAAAAAATATTAAAAATATATTTGAAGTAATTTTATTTCTTTAGTATACATATTTTTAAAAAAATAGTATAAAAGAACCTACATATAGCAACCAGAAGATAGATTTACTAATGACATTAAATCCTTAAATTTCTCCACTGCCATCTATATCCATAGTTATAAAGATCAGAGGTTGATAAACTTCACTTTTGGAATAGATGTGTGCATGAACTGTGATAGGTCCTAAATCTATTTTAAAACTTCAGTAATAACTGATTGTTTGAAGGGATTCTTGAATTTGTAATCTTATTTAATAGCTTTTTATAAATTTTTTGATAAGCAACTTATTTTTCAATATCTTATAAAGGAATGTGTGAAAAAACAGGAAATCACATGAATGAGCCAGTAATAATTCTCATGGATAATATTTAATTGTTTATCCCCAAGTTTGATGTGAACATTTCTCCCCAAACAAGGCTATAACAAAAAAAGGATATATTAATTTTTAATTTATATTTAGAAGAAATTTTATAATTTGTTGAATATTTTAAATAAAAAAATATATATTACATGTAGAAATATTAGGAAATTTATATTTGAATCAAAAAATATTAATTAAATTAAATGCAGCAGACTTTTTACTAAAAAGATTAATACAATAAGACAAAGATTGAATCTAATTCTTATTTTGTTTAATATCTGTTTAAATAAATTATTAAATTAATGTTGTTTTGGTGAAGATAGAGTTAGAATTGGGAATAGAAATGTTTCTTACATGTATTATGTTTATAACATAACAGTGGATGGTGATACTGAGAATGAATTTGACAAAATAATAGAGTTGGTAAAATATGCAGTTTGAGATAAAAATATATGCATCTGATTTTATGCTAGTGATTACAAGTGTATCTAATAAAAGATTTAAAATGGTATTTGAACAGGAAGTGGCCATTTTAGTTAGACAACAAAGATAAGTTCTGAATATACTGAAAGTAATACTATTTTGTTAGAAGATTTGCAATGATGACATTTTAATAGCAATTCTATGTTAATTAAAAGGGATTTGAACCCAGATTTTCAAGCTTTTTATGGTCATTACCAAAATGAATTATTAAATATTTATAAAAAAAAAAAACTTATTTTATTTTTATTTTCCAAATACATTCACTTATTAATAATAATATACATGTTAATATATAAAACAATATTTTGAGTGTTATTATTTTATTCTCTTCTTCAGATGTTGGTGGCCTGACCAGTAATAACTAGCATAAGAATTGAATAGATGATCTTTTACATTTATGACTGCTGAATTTAAGTTGACACTGAGACCAATTATGCTATTCTGATAATGGCAATAGTCAATAAATTTTTATAAATTTATTTATGAGAGTCATTACTCATTTTTCCATTTTTTTTTTTAAGAACAAAGTTAATGAGTAACTTTCAAATACAGATTATCATATTAGGTTGATAATAGATTATTTCTTATTTCATATGAAACTTTTTTTAATATTTTTTTCTTTTTATTATTTTCTCTCTATTCAATATTCTTGTGTTTTCCTAATTAAACATATATTCAGAGGGACTGGAATAATATGCTATTTTAGAATTTCTCTGTAATCATTTAATGAATAATACTTTTGTAATGTAATTTTCACTACACAACTCTCATGCAAGATAGGAACTGGTTTCTATTCTCTCTTAACATCTTGTGGATGGATATAATCATAAACATATAGCCAAAGACAAAAAAAGATGTATAATCCACAAGATTCACATTTACAGCACTCATCAGTTGGCTCAGATCACATTCACTTAAAAATATCTTTCTCATTGTTCAGTATATATAGATAGGAAATTACTATAGTTTAATTCATAGGTGTCAAACTTATTGCCCTCACAACATTGGCACAGACCATTTGATAAAAGCATATTTATTAAATGGATAATCTGTAGTCTAATGAATGACTAATAAAATTATTAATATTCCTCTGTAAAATCATTGTTTTGAATTTTTAAAACTTTTTTTCCCCCCATATATCAAAGCATCGGCCAGGAAGTGAATCCATGACAACTGTCTGCAAGCAACTGCTTGTTTGCAAGGCAGCTGTGCTAATCTCTCATCTATCAATGCTAGACACATTTTTAAATGAGCAGCAAGTTTATTGATATACCTATTTTTACACTCACATGATATTTCATAGATACAGGTCTCATTTTTCAGAATTTCAAATGAAAGTTTTGAAGAGATAATATTATTTGTAATCTGGATTATAAAACAGATTTAAAATTAAAATTAGCCTGAGGAAGAGTATGTCTACAAACTATAAGCCCAATTTGTAAAAACAGAGCACCAGAATATCTTGGACTAATGCCTATTTACTACTGCATTATATAATTTAAAATACAAACAATGACAAAAAATTCAGTAAGAATCTTACTATTTAAAAAATAAGCTTTCCAATAAAAAAGTGTATTTAAAAAAAATTGATATTACACCCAGCATAAAAAAGGGATGTAACACATAGATTATGGACACATGATATTTTTGTGAATTAATTTAATTCATTCAATCTTTTTTCAAAAGACAGATAAAACTCTGAAAAAGCATCATATACCTATGGACATTGAATCTAACTTTTTGGATAATAATAGATACTATATTACGCATAGAAAAACAAATAAACTCAATCTAGAAACAGAATATTCAAATGAGCACTTTTTTAAATGTTAGAAACAAATAAACAAAAAAAAAATACTATTAGGATTTCTTTCTCAGTAGTTGATGAGAAAAAAAAACGTTATGGGATCTAGTTAACTAATATCCTGATGTTTGATTATAGGCTAAATAATTTTTTTCACATTACAAACAGTCATATTTTTTTAGGTAATCAAATCCTAAATAATCTGTCTAGTGATCTATTATTGATTGATAAATGGATATGTAGTTATTATTTGCTAGAAAATGAAAATATTTAGTTAATATAAATTATTCAGCCGAATGTCCATAAAAAAACAAAACAAAATATAATGCTGATGTGTTGTTGTGACATTCATAACCAGAGGGGTGAATATCATATTACTAAGAAACACTAAGTCCATATTAACATTTTATGTTTAATAAGGGAATCAATTTTTATTAACTGATCACCTAAGTTTTTTTACTCTCATGTATGCACACAAAATTCATGATTTGAAGTATAAAGTATTTTATCTATCTGATTTTCACTCTTTCTATTTTGCTCTAATTCTATCTTGTTATCCTCTACTTTGCATTTCATTAAATCACAACTAGCCTTCTCTTGCTCTCTCTCTCTCTCTCTCACTCTCTAAAGTAGTGATCATTTCTGTTCACTTTTGTAAATTTGGATTACACTGTAAGAAATCTATGTGTAATAATTAACTGTAGTACTGAAAATATATTACAGTGAGAGAGTGTAATATGGAGTTTTTTAACTAATGGATAGTTACAACATACATTTTATAGCTGTTTAGTTATATATATATATTTCTACATGACAGCCATTATATATACATTGATATTGTGATTGTCTACGTGTTGAGCGATTTTAATGATAACAGATCTCTCTATATGTAACAACTACAAAAAAATAAAATAAAGACAATATCGCTAATGCAGTTTTATTAGAAGATAGCAGACATAGTTAGATTTGTTTGATTTATTTTTTCTTTTAAGATGTCCAAAGACAATTTATGTAGCGTTTGTAATATACATTTCGATAAAAAAAAAATCGAACTACATATTTTTATTTATTAAAGGGGAAAAAATAATATTACAGCTTCAAATCATCACATGAGTTCAACAGTTTTTCACAAATGCTAAAGAATAGTGAAGAAGCAGGATCAACTGCAATTAGTGAAAATTTATAGTTTTCCTTTTTATTTCGTCTTGCTAAGAAGAGCTATACACATTCACTTCAGATCAATATGAGATAGTCAGATATATGAATAAAGTCTTAACATTTATTTGGAATTTTTTTTAAAAATAAAATATTTAGCTTTACCTCAAGTATGATCTCCAGGTTATAAAACTACCAACTATGCTATAAGGTTTATTATTATATCGGAAGCCATCATTAGAAAAGCAAAATTTTATGACTTAAATCTTTTTTTTTTTTTTTTGGAATACAGTACTGTGAAGTGATGAAGGATAAAGTTAAAAAATTAAAAGATCATCAGCAAAAAGCAAAGCATAGGAATTTTGAATTGAACTCTGCTTGGAAAGTTAGGTAGAAAAATCTTAATCTTCCAAATGTAAAAATGTTGAGGCTGTTAACGCGTATACATTATATACAATATACCTTGTATATACATTAAGACTTACAGTATTTTCAATTACTAGTATATATTATGGACAAATGATGGAGAAATTATGTGACGTTTAAACACTTAAATGGAAGGGGGGGGATATGCATATAAATATTGTTAAACTAACAATACTTTGAATTACTATATATATAGAGTATGATGAATGCTGTCAGGAGGTCATGTGATGTCCTAGCACTCAAATGTATATATATATTATTAAACCAAACAGTAATTTTAATTATTAAATATATATTTAGTCGTATAGCTAATTGCTTGGAAAAAATTGTGTTTGAGGATGATTAAACTGAATTTTTTTTTCTCAGATGGGAATCGCGATTCAGAACCCATCATAGCTCTTTCTTAACGGTCCGATACGCTATCATTACATTAAACCGCTATAATAACTTATTCATATATATTTAGAAAAGAATCGTTAATATTTTAACTTTACACACATTGCTGATTTAATTTATCACATTTTGCTTTTTTTTTTTTTTTACGTGATAGTGTTACTGAGTTTGTGATTATTGACTAATAACTAATGCATAATTTATTCCCCTCAGCAAAATAAAGAGATTTTATCTTTTTGTCAAAAATGATTTAAAATGACGTCTAAGTCAGTTCTGGTAACTTTTGATAAATAAATGAAAGCATTTGAAAAAACTGCTGACCTGTTTTTGCTGATGAAGTGTAAAATTTTACACCAGTAATTCCACACACACCCTCTAATATTTCATTATTTGACATTTTTGTCTATTGCGACAGATATTCATCTTAATTTATATAAAATTTAAAAAAATAAATATGAAGAATTTAAAGTAGGCCACTCCTTTTCAGGTGTTCGTTCAAAATATCAAAATTTATCTTTAACGTAAAAACTTTTCTATAAAAGGAAAATGGGCTGATAACTATATTATTAATAAAAAAAATAAGTGTAGTCGATTCATCCTACACCCATCTCAAAATAACCGATATATATGGCCACACATATATGAAAAAGATAAATGATCACCAATATATGTATTTCATGTAGGACCAGCACTCATCAGTTGGGCCAGATCATAATCTCCCACACACATACATACAGTCAGTGCTCGTCTTATATTAAAACAGCAATTCCTTAAACTTTAATAGAGAAGTTTTTACATATTATAATTAAAAAATTAAGACCCATAACACCCTTAGAAGTATAATATCCCGCTCCATCCACTTATAGGAAAAACTGCATCGTGTTATAATTGTATTTTTAAAGTTAACGAACCAAATTAATTTAGAATCTTTATTCTCTGGTTAAAACTAGCTAAACATTCATTTGCTGACCATTAACAAATGGGTAGCTGAAAAAAAAATCATAAGTTTGTTTACTATCTAAAAAAATTTTTCCAAAATTTATATAGCCTGTATTTTAATGAAGTTGACTGCTTATAATGTGTTGAAGTTAAAATATTAACGCTTTTCTAAATTTATATATACTTAATATAAATATATTATAGCGGTTTAAAGTAATGATGGATATATCGAATTGTTAAGAAAGAGCTAAAGGTTCCTGAATCGATTCATCTGAGTAAAATAAAAATAAAATTTAGTTTAATCACTCTCAAACACAATTTTTCCAAGCAATTGACCATCTACATATAATTAACTCCACCATCTTAAATTTAGAGTTACATTTATAATAAAGTGCCTTACATTTTAAAAAAAATATTTTAGCATATTTGAAAAAAAAAATATTGTGCTCACTGACAATGTTATCTTACATAAAAGTAAAATCAAATTACACACATATAAGCATACATTTATAGTTTGCATAATAAATAATATTTTTAAAAAGAGAAGGAGAGAGAGAGAGAAATAAAAAATTATACTAAAATTAGAGTAGCAAACTCTCCCTAAAGTGAAAACCTTGGCAATCAATAGACGCAAGAAGGTTTGAGTATAAAATCCCTATCTAGTGCCTACTCATCCAGTAACTCTAGATTAGCTTTTAGCTTGTGACTTTTATCAGTGCTGGGCTTTGAATTTGAAAGCACTGCACCTAGATCTCTTAAATCCAAGGTTCCTCACTGATGAAAACCACAAGCTAAAAACTAGTCTAGGAATATTGGATGAGTATGTACTAGTTAGTGATTTTATGCATAAACCTTTTGTATCCATTGATTATTAAGTCTTGCATTTGGTGGCACTCCTATTTGTAGAGTTTGTGGCTAACAGGTTTCTCTGGGCATAATTGCTGAGAGATTCTTGCCTTTTTTTAAGAAGAAGCTACAGTACATCACATCACATTACTGTTATTAACAGCCTGTGTACACCTATGAAATGGTGATCACATGATGTTTTGATGGTCATATTAAAATTGTTACATTTTGATTTACAAGTGTCAAACTTATTCTATCCACAACTTTGACACAATCCACTCTAATAAATAAATTAATGATTATAACTAATCAAACCTGTTGAAGATTAATGTCTGATTTTTTTAAATTAAACACCCACACACATGTCATGGTTTGGAAGGTCCCTCTATTGGCAAAATATGCTTGATTATTACGAATTTTAAAGTGCATTGAATACAGGTTAAAGCCTGATTAAAGTATTTACATATGCTTTCTGTGCACTCAATAAATTAATTACTACTCTTAAATAGCTTAATATAACCCCAGACTATAATATAACACAGAGATAGAATGTATGATGCAGATCTAAAGCCTTCTCATTGAAGGTCAACCTGCCACTTGTGACACTCAAACATCATATAACTTCTCAAGCAACTAAATATTTGGTTATGTTCTGTATGAATTTAAAGAGTAATATAAAATGATAAACTGAATATCAAAAGAACTCGATTTTTAAAAAAAAGTTTGAAGCACTAATTTTTTTACAATTTAATATTTAAAAAAAAATTATGTGTTTGAAAAAAAAAAAGATTTTTGATAGATGTATCTTAAGTAGTTTTTACTTATGGTTACAAGATTTGGTTTCTTAAAAAAAGGGCAATACAGAAATTTAGGACCACTCAACAAATTATGGAGAATGTTTACATTGTGGATAACAAGAAGAATTTGAAGGTAAAAAGTTGGTGAGAAAATAAAAAGGTATTATTGAAATAATTATAAGAAATAAAAGATTAAAGTGGAACTTGACTGGACATATTCTTAGAATAAATGTTAATAATAGATAGATGAAATTTTAAACTGGATCCAAGAAATTGTGAAATTTAGAAAAAACTCACATGTGAGATGGAAAGATAAAATAAAGAAATTTGCAGAAAAAATAGAAAAAGAAGGAATTTTCATTATGTAGTGGATTAATAGTTGTTTAAAATGTATAATGATAATAAAACTATTATTTCCTTTTTTTTAATTGCACACAGTCTATCAACAAATAATTATTTGAGAAATTTACTAATATGAAGTTTTAATTAATTATATCTGTTCTTATGAAGTATTATATATGATAATAGTCTCATACAGTAGTTATAGAAAATAACATTAAAATTTAACAAATTAGAGCATGTGGAAAGACAAAACCTGAAAAGCTCTTTTTGTTGAGAAGCTAGAAATAAGTAAAAACCATTTAAAATTAATAAATAAATGAAGTAAGCCAATAAACATCACATAATCACCATTTCTTATGCTTGCTTTTAACTATTATTAAAACAGGCAAAACTCTCCATACAATATTGCCACTCAGTGGAAGTCTCTCTGATGAAGACCACAAGCCAGAAACTAGTCTGAGGATATTGGATGATTTGGTACTAGATGGGGATTTTATGTACAAGCCTTCTGGCATTCATTGATTACTCTGGCTTGCACTGAGTGGCAATACTGTATAGAGAGTTTTGCCTGTTTTAATTAATGAAGTAATTGAATATGTTTTACAAAAATAATTAGATTTTTTAAAATTCTACGTTAACATTAATGATATGTGTTCTGCTAGCAGGCTTACCTTGTAATTAATGAATATTTTATAAAAATCTTAGATATATTGAAATAATAACATACTTACCAGTTGCTTGATGTGTTTTGAAAATGAAAAAGCAAAACAATAACAAAAATTCTAATAAAAAAAACAACAACTCAACTTGATGATAAAAACATTACAAAATTTATAGAAATCATAAACATTAGGCAATTTCTTCACATCTGTTTTTAGACAAACAAAAATGGGAGACAATCAAATAATACCAAATTGCCAAAGCAAGATTCTGAAAGACTTCAAAAGTTTAACTCCATAATGATTAATGAAAAGTCAAGTGTGTAAAAAATACCATATGAATACTGATGATGCTATTAAAAATTGAAAATAGCTTAATTCTGCATCACCAACTTTTATATTGACTTGACTAATGATAACTTTTAAATAAGTTACTAGCCAAAAAGGATCAACAGCTGAGACCATCACAAAATAATTTGGTACCTGGAAAAGAGATTTAACACAAGTAAGATTTTAAATATTTAAGTGAAAAACTGAATAATAAAGAATCTCAAAACATATTGTCTAGGCTTGATGTTGTTGCTTATTGCTTCAATTAGCACTATTATTTTCATATTCTTTTTAATTAAATCTTTTGTATTCACTGAATACCACAGTTAAGGTCAAAAATGATAATCTGATAAGATGCAAAGTAAAACAAATGTATTGGGTTATCAAAAAAAAACACACATCTGCTGATTTATAATATTTCATATACTTCATCAGCTTTCAATAAAAAACTGTTTTAATCAAAAGTAGTTGTGAATATTATATACAATTTTAAAAATTAATCCAAATTTTGCTTTTAAAAAAGAAATTTCCAATTTAGAGGATTAGTTGAAATTAAAAAAGCATAAATATATTCACCAATTATCTTACAGAGTTAATCTACATCATGAAATTATTTTGCTGCTATTTCATATTCCCTTTTTTTTCTCTCTTCCATTTAATAAAGGACAATTATTACATTCAATAATCTATTCTCATATTTCTTATCCTCATCATTAAATCCTGAAGAAATCATTTTTTAAACTTCTTTCACCTCTTTTATCTTTATATTACTCCCATTTATTATTTTAAACTTTTTTTCAACATATATTTTTAACATAAATTTTAATTATGTCATTTTGTATTTTTACGTAAATCATATATATAAACTAAACTATTAGTCTTTTTCATTTACTTCTTTATATCCAAAGTTGTTGTCTTTGCCCCAAATAACAAAAGTTTTCTCTATAGTCATCATATATCCTTTCTTGCTTTCTACATATCTTATTGCCATATAAATGTAAACTATTTTTTATTTATAATCATTTATCATAGTTCTACTTTTTTTCTAAGCAACTTGTTTTTTTCTCTTTTTTCATCCCTTATAGTTATAAATATGTAGTATATACTTTTATATATTTTTCCAGGATGAATCAGTAAGGATTGTTCCAAGTCCTAAATTGCAAGTAACAAACAAAATGAATATATAGTTTGGAAATTAGGTTTCATGTTATAATAAACTCCTTTTAATTATTTATCTTTACATTTGAAAGGTTTTAACGGAAAGTTTATTTTATTTCTTTATTAAAGTTTTACAAGACAAATAGAAACATATAATTGAAAAAAAGTTTTGGTTAAGGATGATATAAAGACTGTTTTTATGTTAAATACTTAATAAAATAATTGTCAGTTATAAAACCAGTAATGCAAAACATTACTTAAAAAAATTCATTTTCTACTTTCATTCAATATCTTTCAATTCAGATTTATATAAAAAAGCCGAGAAAAAAAATTAGCACTAGATAAATTAAAAGTTTTAATAACATAATTTAACAATAACAAGATGCCTAATACTAAGGCAAATGACTCATGCTAAAGAATCTTATGTGAAAGAATAATTTAGTTTTTAAAAATATAAAATATATAGTTAAGATTGTCAAGTAAATCAGTACAAAACTTTAGATGATTGAACAAAACTCTAGCTCATACCTTTTGAGAAAATTTTCTTTTAATGAAATGATAAAAAAACTAAATCAATACAAATTTTAAAATAAGCCATATGTTTAATTTAAATCTTGATAAATATATAGATACAAGATAATGTACTCATTCACATTAGCTGTTTCCTCTTGAAAAGAAATGCTTATCCTCCCATAAAGATAAAAATTATTATATATTGTGAATAAATACGTAATATAAACTTCCAGTTATGATATATAAATTAGTATATTAATCAAGTAATCATTATTCCTTCTATAAATAAATAAAAAATATGCTAATAATCATTTTAAAAAACAGACACCCTACTGCTTTTAATATAACTAAATTGGTCATATTATCTTAAGTTGTAATAGCATACACTTTCATTACGTCATGCGATTACTATTTCATATGCTTATACAGTCTGTTAATAACAATAGAGAACTCTCACTAGATAGGAATTTGATGCACAAATCTTCTTGTATCCATTGATTACTAAGGCTTGCATTTGATGGTACTTCTGTACGGAGAGTTTTCTAGTGTTGATAACATACACTTTTAAAAGTTCTAAAATTTTGATCAGCAGTATTAAAATTAACCCCAAATAAAGACTGAAAATGCAAGACTGCCCATGTAAGGGAAAATAGTCACTAAAGTAGGTTACTGAATGCAACAAAATGGTGATATTCTCAATGAGATATCTAAACTTAGTATTAAAATCTCAAAGCTTTTGATAATCATCATACGACTTACTGAATAATCTAAAAGATATTTTTTAATGATTGAATGTATAATACCAATGATCAAAATAAGACACAAAGAAGGGTACATGATATTCATTTATAACACAATGTCACTTTTAAATATTAATAGAATGAATAATATTGTTAAAAAGGTTTTTTTATTTAATAAATATTTTTCCAAAACCAGTTATTATCACTTTATTCTAAGGCTATACATTATAAATTCAAATAATTATTAGATATCATATGGTAGTAATAAATTATTTATAATCTCAAGACTGGTGTTTTGCTTTGATCTTTATTAATGAAAACTTAGAATTCAAAGCTGGAACTGATGCATTTATACATCTAACAATCATCTTATATTTGTTTTATATTATTTAAGTGAATAGGCAGAAATTAACAAAAATTCCAAGAGTTTGAATACAAACTAAGTTCACTTACATAGTTATATATAAATAACATCAGATCAGTAACTGCATATGTTAATGTCCTTAGTTTTGTATTAACTATAAGGCTCCTTCAATTCTTTGATTAGAAAGATTAATTCCATCAAATCATCAAATGATTTTCTTAGTTTATTCACAATGTATGCTTCCAAGAACATTACCTCCTGTTGTCCATTAATTATTCAAACTTATATCAAATGATTAGAATAGTCATTAATCTGAAGGAATTTATATTCATTTTTTAAAATTATAATTGAAATCCTTTGCAACTAGAATATTAATTTCAACTAGTAAATAATTGTATAGTTATATTTTTACATATAAAATTTTTATATGATTTGGCATAATGATCAATTTGTGGTCTTTTATTTCAATTAAACAGGCAAATGTTTGTTATAATAGTATTAAAAAATTCCACCATTCTTTAAATGATAGCCATTTTATAATACTATTGTTATAGGATGTTATCAATAGGAGAACAATGCTATCCTCACAAAATGAAATGATGAAAAGTCATTATAATTAAAAACAAACTTTAATTATATTATAATGGTAAATGACTGATGGAAGCTAGAAAACATGATGTGGCCATGGCTCCTATGCATGTGACAAATTATATAACAATATGTGTTATCATATTATGATAACACGATTTCTAGTGAATTTATTTTGGAATTAAATAGATATTTTATTGCCCTTCAAATAAATAAAATATACTAAACTCTAATATTTATATTCTTCATATCAAGTGACTACAAATAATTGATATTTAAGTGACCGAATGCGTTAATTTAGCAAGTATAATCTTATATTTCAATAAAATACTAAATCCAATTTAAAAATAAACTAATTTATTTTATTAAAATAATAAATTAAACTTTACACATGAAGTTATACTGATAAATATTTCTTTAAAATGTCAAAATATCCAATATGTATAGATCTAGTTATTTCTTATATTACAATAATTATTCAAAATATAATAGATTAATAAAGATTATAGAATTAACTTGTTATTATTGTTTTAGTAATAATAATAATAATTTATAAACTGATTACTTCCTATATATATATGTTTCCGAATGATTGGTTAAATTGTTATTCCTCTATTCATAAGATCGTGATACTTATTACATAAATACTCTAACTTCTAAGTAATAACCTAATTTGATATAATAACACTTTAGTGGTGATTGTCAAAATATTTTCCCAAATAAATACATATGCTTCAAAAATCAAAAATTATCTATATCTTTTGACTAAATTGATAAAAAATCAAGTCAGATGACCTAATTTTAATAAGGCTCCTATTTACAAATGTTATATATAGAGTAAGTTAAAAACAAACTCTTATGAAGCTTCAAAAATACCCTCAACCTCAGACCGCGGTTTCTGCCTCTAGCGTCATCAGTGAGGTGCTAGGGAATAAAAATACTAGAACTAGTCCAGCATTTTATCAATGCCTAACTATTGAGAAGAAAATCCGAAACTTTCAGACATTTAAATGTCCAAAAATCCAGCTATCTAACTCAAATAGCCGTATGGGACTGAACTAAGTTCAGATACACCATATATTAATAGCTCTAGCAATATAAAATCGCCAAAGCATTAATAGCAAAAAACTAAAATTAAATTGATAAAAAATCAAGTCATACGACCTAATTTTAATAAAGCTCCTATTTACAAATGTTATATATAGAGTAAGTTAAAAACAAACTCTTATGAAGCTTCAAAAATACCCTCAATCTCAGACCGCGGTTTCTGCCTCTAGCACCTCACTGATGACGCTAGAGGCAGAAACCACGGTCTGAGGTTGAGGGTATTTTTGAAGCTTCATAAGAGTTTGTTTTTAACTTACTCTATATATAATCTTTTGACTAATATAAAAATCTGCATATTCTTATGCTACAAATAAAAATAAAATATTCATCCTCTGATTAGAATATCTATAAAATGATGTTATTTTTAATCTTATTTTAAAATACATATCTAAACATTACTTATGTCTCAAAATTAAATAGACATCTAAACTAATTCAATCAATCTTAGAAACAGTTTGCTTCAAAAAAATAATAATAATTAGAATTAACACAATACGAATATATTGTTTTTACTAATCCTTATTAATAATGTAATAAATGTGTGTATATGAATTAATTCACTTATTTAAAATTTTACACATTCATACAAAATTATTTTAATCCATAAAAATTTTGATTACTTCATGAGGATCGATTTCCTTTCACAATGTTATATAGAAAGAAAATTTATATAATACATACAAATCGAATTATACATTTTAGAATGCACAAAAAAATGTATTATATAATTTTTTTTGTTTACAAGAAAAAAAAAATTTTAATGGATTATTTTCTCCATTGTTTCTTCTCTTCATGTTCTTCAATAATTACTGATGGCTTGAAAGAATGATGAAAATTGATGTAATATGACTTCGAAATAATCTGACTTTAATAAGTAGGAATAATGGTGAGTATACTTATTGACATTGGACATTATTCTGAGCTGTTGTGAATGGCAAAATTGACAGCCAAAGTAGAATTGGTTCCCAGATTTAAATTATTCTCTTTTTATCTAACCTCTCATTTTATTTGGCAACAACTTAAATAAAATTTTATTTTTTTCAATATAGAGAAAGAAAGCAAAAGAATGCCCAGACTGTTTGTTGGTTGCTACATAAGGAAAAATCAGTTTTTTTAACAGAAAGTGAGATACAAATCTGTTGTTTTAGCTTGGAAATACATACATTCACAATAATAAAGAAAATAAATATTACTATACATTTTTATTGAATGTAATTTAATGTAATAAACCTTATAAATATTTTTCATTAAAAAAAAAAAATGACAAGAAATAGTAAATGTTGATCTTTGTGTGGGTATTGATTTTTTTAAAAAAAACAAAAACAACAACTGACACTTAGTAAGAATTACCAGATTTATAATTTGATTGTTGACAATTCTTCATTTCAAAATATTAATAACAATAATAATATGTTAAGTTCTAATTAAACTTGTTGTTAAAATAATATAAAATATAATAATGTTATCCTATATGACATTATTTAGACAATGTATTTGTTTACTCTTTAAAAAAATAACTAAGTTGGGTTCCATAATAAAACACTTAATATAATTTAATGTATCTTAAATAGTATTATGAAGGATTACTATCATAATATATATATATATATATATTATTATATATATATTATATATATATATATATATATATATATATATATATATATATATATATATATATATATATATATATATATATATAGTGAAATGAGCAAATTAATAATGTCTTGTTCATTATCTCGTCACTGTGTGGTCTTCCATATAACAAGTTGGTTTTCTGTAGTTGTGAGAATAGCTAAAATATATAACATTCAAAAGTTTTAAAGAATATTAAATAAATTAGATCAAGTACCTTAAAATAAAGTATTAAATGTAATAAGAAGAGGTATATTCAAATATTAGAGTAAATTACTAAATGTCATATTTTAGAATAGTATTAAATGATGTAACAGATTTATTAAAATATTTAAGAGAAACTATTCAATTATGTAAATAATGTTAAAATTGTTCATCTTATCAAGAATTAAAAACATGTATGAAATGTATTGAAAAAACTCAATTAAATATACTAGTATTTTAAGAAAAATAGATTTTAAATAATTAAATTTAAAAAAATTTAATAGAAAAGATAAAGCCTGTTTTGAGATATGAGATTCAAAAACAAGAGAAAAATTTAAGCAATTTAATAATTACAATGTTTTGAAAGTTCAATCAATTAAATAATGAAGATGCTTTTAAAATTCCTGTAATTAAAATAAAAGGATGTTGTAAATATATTAAAAGTATGAAAAACAAGATTAAAGGTGCTAGAAATAAAAGGCAACAACTAGTCACTTTTCCTTGAAATTAGTCAGAATTTTTGTTTTAATCAATGTACACTGGGTTCTTATTGAGATGACTGAGAAGAAAAGAGAAACAACTGCTAATTGCTGAAATCTAAGCTGTTTTTTTGTGGAACATGGCCAAGCTATTTTCAACGTTATCTCTATTCAAAATCAAATTCAAAGACAAGAGAATTATAAAAAAAATTATAGAAATTTGTAAGGAAAGAAATGGGCATATAATGGAATCATTTAATGGATGATATTGTGGAAGAAATATTAGTCTATACGCAAAAAAAAAAAAGATCATTACAATGAACTGTAGAGAAACTTGGCTACAGAACTTTTGATGCTTAGTTTAAAAAAGTTCCTCACAATGAACTGTAGAAAATCCCAGCTAAAGAATTTTTTCTGCATAAGTTAAAAAACTATTTAGTCTGTTATACTAATATGTTAACCATTTTAACTTTTATTTTATAACCTCATCATATATTTAATTTTAACAAAGCATATTTTATTATATACAGAGTATTTACATAACATATTATTGAATTGACAGATTAAAGAAGGAAGGAAATATTTAAAAAAAGTTAACTGTATTTTAAAGCAGCTGAAATATAAAAAAATTCATAATTGAAAAAAATTTTCTTCATCTTGTTTTTATTATATATGTGTGTGTTTGGTTAAAATGTTATTTTCTTTAAAAAAATGATTTATTTTTAAATGAAATTGTCAGTAAATATGTAAGTAAAGTTAACAAAAGCCAATGACGTAATATTCATTTTAAATACAAAAAGTATACTCATGTATGAAATATTTAAAGTTAAATGTCCAAGGATTACAATAAGAAGTGTAATAACTATTGGTATATTAAGGAAAAAGTTTATTTTCAAATTTGATTGAGTTCACTTGTGCATAAATTGCTGCTCCTTTTGATTATTGTAAATTAGATTTTATGTATATAGAACTTGTAATACAAATGCAGTTATTAGATTATTTTTGAATGGTTAAAATATTTTATATCTATATGATAGACTTATTCATCAGTTTGTTCTATGAATTGGGACTGGATGCAAAGATCACCACTGTTAATTAAGTAGTCTTACTTTTAAATTAGGAATTGGACTCGAAAGAGGCATTTCTGTAGTTGAGATATTATTAAATCTGGATTTGGACTTAAAGTTGACACTCCCTAGAATTATTCTTAGCATAAATCTATATTGGTTAAAAGTATCCCTTATTAGACATAGGTATGTGTCCATGCTATGAAACTTATGATATAAATAAATTCACTTGTTACTAATTTTCTTCTTTTCTGAACCAATGTAATATCTAGTAAAATAAAAGTACATACAAAAAAGGTAGTTTGTGTGAGTTTCCCATATGTAAGATTATATCCAGGCTGTATTAAAAGTCAGGGATTTACTCTGCAGCAGGTGCACTTGATCATATGATCATATTAGTGTTATAAGATGTAATTAAAAGATTGATGTTTAAAATTTGTCAAAATAAACATTGGACATATATAAATACCTACCATTGTTTTCTATCAAGTGTGTGAACTAAAAAAAATAGAAATGAAATGGCTCATTAAAACAGCAATCAAATAAATATGATTGTTTAAGAGTCAATAATTCTGAAATATAAATATGTTTAGGGTAAAAAAAACCAGTATATCTTGTGTGACAATTATGATACTTTGTAAATGAATTGTCTTATTTATTTTAAATAATGTATTAACTCCTTTATGTGTAATATTGACTGGTCTACATATTTATTTCATGTCCATTCATCAAGAGTAACTTATGTTTTATATTATCTAGTCAGGTATTTAAAATAAGGGCTGTGTAGCAGTCATCATCATCATCATCAACCATTATCAATCCACTGCAGGATGAAGGTCTCTCCAAGTTTAATCCATCTTCTTTGATCTTTAGCTCCTCTTCTCCGCAACACCCCTGCACATTTTCTTATTTCATTCATCCATCTCACATGTGGTCACTTTCTGGGTCTTTTACAATCTCTTGGAATTCAGTTTAAAATTTCAATTGTCCATCTAATATGTCCAGCCCAACTCCATTACAATCTTTTAATTTTTTCAGTAAGGTCAGTAACACCTGTTTTCTGTCTTACCCACACATTGTGTTTTCGATCTCTTCTTGTTACTCCCAACATACATCTCTCCATACTCCTTTGAAGGGTCTGAAGTCTCTGTATTGCTCTTTTATTAAGTGTCCAAGTCTCAGATTCATAAGTAAGAACTGGTAAAACACATTTGTTAAAAACCATCTTTTTCAAACACTTAGGCATATTTCCTTTTAGTATCAAGTTATTCCTACCAAAGGCATTCCAACCAAGTTTAATTCTATGATTAATTTCCTCCATTATGTTTCCATCTGTATTAATAATCTGACCAAGGTATTTGTAACTGTTAATTTCTTCTAATTCTTCATAATCAATCTTTATTTTCATATTTTGAGCAAATCGATTAAACATTACTTTTGTCTTTTTAACATTTATCTTTAGTCCTACTTTTCTACTTTCATCTGCTAACTCCTGCAACATTTCCTGCAGCTCTGAAGCATTATTTGCAAAAACAACTACATCATCTGCGAAATCTAAATGACTTAAATACTCTCCATTTACTTTCACTCCTTTAGTTTCCCATTTTAATCCACAAAATACTTCTTGCAGCACTGCTGTAAAAAGTTTTGGAGATATGAAGTCACCTTGTCTTACACCTTTCTCAATGTTGATTTTTCCAGTATCATTATGTAATTTAATTGTTGCTGTTGAATTTTTATAAATATTCTTTAGAATATGACAATATCTTGGATCTATACCTTGATGATCCAATGCTTTAATCACTGAAGAAATGTGTATAGAATCGAATGCCTTTTCATAATCTACAAATCCAAAACATAATGACAACTCATACTTATTTGTCCTTTCTATGACTTCTCTTAATACCTGGATATGATCTATTGTACTAAAACCACTTTTACATCCAGCTTGTTCTCTTGGTTGGTGGAAATCCAAAGTTCTCTGTAGATGAGTTGTAATTATCTTGGTAAAAATGTTATATAAAACTGATAAAAGGCTGATAGGTCTGTAATTTCTAATATCTTCTTTATCATCTTTTTTAAATATTAATATTATTACTGCATTCTTCCAATCTTCTGGTACATCTTTATCATTTAGACATTTGGTATATAACTTTGCTAAAATTGTTTCTATTTCTTCACCTGCTTCTTTTAATATATCAATTATAATTCCATCATTTCCTGGAGCCTTTCCTTTCTTCATACATTAAATTGCATGTCTCACTTCTTCATTTAAAATTCTGGGCAATTTGGAAGATGTAATAGATATGGAAGGTACGTGTTCTTTATTACTATATAATTCTTGATAAAAATCTTCTACCAATTTCATGATGTCATCTCTCTTTTTAGTAATAATTCCATCTTTTTTTCTTATTGCAGATATAAATTTCCTACCAATACCAAAATGTTGTTTAACATTCTTGAGACTTTTATTTTCTTCTACAGCTTTCCTTGCTATTTCACAGTTATATTTTCTTATATCATTTTCAACTCTTTTCCGTACCATTTTACAAAATTCAAGATATTCAATTCTTTTTAATACATCATTTTTGTATATCATCATATTCCTTCTTTTCTTCATAAATTCTCTAGTCTCAGTAGAAATTTTATTAGTCAATTGCTGCTTTTTCCTACCAGCTATCTTTGTTGCAGTTTTTAAAAGTGTATCAATTATTTTCATATTAATTTCATTAAAATCTGAATCATGTTCAAAATCTCCTAACACTTGAAACCTATTTGTAAGTTCTAATTTAAATTCATTAGAATGTTTCTGAAGATTAGGAATATCAACTGTAAATATTGTTTTTCTTAATAATTTTTGTCTCTCTAGTTTTACATTAACACGTAACTTACACCTTACTAATCGATGATCACTTCCTGTGTTAAATTTATTAAGAACATTACAATCTTGAAATATGTATTTCCTGTTAGTCAAAATATAATCCAATTCTGCTGTACCTTCAGTTGGATGCTTCCATGTCCATTTCCTTTTAACATTTTTCTCAAAAAATGAATTCATAATATAAAGTTTTTCTTTTTCTGCAAACTCCACAAGTCTATGTCCTCTCTCACTTCTATTACCATAACTAAAATTACCTACAGCAATTTTATCTTTCATTTGTCTACCAATTCTAGCATTAAAGTCTCCCATAACATTTTTAAAATGTTGTTTACTCTGATCAATAGCCTTTTGTACATCCATATAAAAATCTTCTCCTACTTCATCACTATGAGAACTTGTTGGGGCATAAACCTGAATTATCTGCATTTGGTATCTGCTATTAAGTTGTATAATTAATCTTGACACTCTGTCCGATACACCATCAATCTCCACAATATTGTCCTTCCACTTTTATTTATAATGAATCATACTCCACTTGTATTTCCAATATTTGTGCCTTTATAATAGAGTATATGTCCACTTTTTAAATCAATTGTTTCTTCACCTTTTCTTTTAACTTCACAAAGTCCAATAATGTCCCATTTAATATAAGACACTTCTTCTTCTAATTCTTGCAATCTTCCTTCACTTGAAAGTGATCTGCAGTTGTAAGTACCTAAATAAAAAGTCATCATCAAATGGCACCCTCCGCCTTTGGCCACCAACCGCTGCCTTGGTTGGTGACTTTACAGCCTCCTGGGAATAAGGGCCATGCTTTATTTTTGTCTGCCATAATTGTATATATGTATTGGAAAAATATTTATCATTTACATAAACATTCATTCTGCCTTATCAGGCACTGAAAAGAAAGACCATGGTGTTTCTTGATCTTAAACTCAGAGGTAAAAAGCCAATAAACTCACCACACTGGCTAATGCGTGTTGGTGAGCAGCCCATCCATGTTTGTATACTATATGAATAATCACATAGTAATAACAGCTGCAATGACAAGAACATATGGAGTGGACATTAGGAATTTGCCCTGCTTGGTTCCTTTAAGGCCTCCAAGAGAAATCAAAGGCTCTTCTTTCAGTTAATAGCAAACTTCTTTCTGCAGCCTGTGTAGCAGTAATCATCATTATATTAAAGGGAATGTTTTCAAATCTTATATATATATATATATATATATATATATATATATATATATATATATATATATATATATATATATATATATTATATATATATATATATATTAGTTCTTACTTATGCATCTGAGACTTGGATACTTAATAGAAGAGCAATACAGAGATTTCAGATCACTCAAAGAAGTATGGAGAGATGCATGTTTGGAGTAACAAGAAGAGATCAAAAACACAATATATGGGTAAGAGAACAAACAGATGTTATTGACATCATTGAAAAAAGTAAAAGACTGAAGTGGAGTTGGGCTGAAAATATTGCTAGAAGAGATGATAATAGATGGACAATTGAAATCTTAAACTGGATTCCAAGAGATTGTCAAACATCCAGAAATAGACCACCTGTGATATGGATGGATGAAATAAGAAAGTATGCAGGGGTGATGTGGAGAAAAGAAGCTAAAGATCAGAGAAAATGGATTGAACTTGGAGAGACTTTCATCCTGTAGAGGATTAATAATGGTTGATGTTTTTTTTATATTATATATATATATATATATATATATATATATATATATATATATATATATATATATATATGAAAAACAAAATCAAGTCATATATATATATATTATGTATGCCAGTCTATTTTCTTATGTTTTGTGTCAAGTGGTGCCTAAATCAATTACATAAGCTGATCATTACAATAGTAATGAAGTACATTATTAAATACATTAACAATAAAGTTTACTTATTTAATTTTTATTTAGTATTATATTATAGTTATTTGAATACATTGAAGGCAATGGTTTTTAATCACAAGAATAAATAATTCAAGAAAAAAATTATAGGTCTTACTTAATATATAATGAAAAATAAACTCTGTTTATATGAAATAATAAAGTTTATTAAAAGTATAGTTAGTTACCTAATTTTTATTTGATATTTTTATAATGAAATTTTTGGAAGATTATATTTAAGGCAAACAAAGCTTTTATCATAACTGTTAATAATTTCTGCAAATAATTATAAATTTTAATTCACACAGAATTAAAAATAGAAGTTTATCATGTACAAAAATAATGTACACTAAAAATAAATTGAAAATGTAAAAATTATTGAAAATAAATTTGCTTAACTGATTTTTATTTAATCACATAACAATAAAAGCATATATTATTTCAAGACAAAATATTTGTCCTAAGTATAAACAATATTGGTTAAAAAAGAGAAGAAAATTAATATTTTATTTGCTAAATAATTATAAAATAAATTTTAGCACATAAAATAATAAAATACCCTAAAATTAAATAAAAATGTATATATTAACTAAAATATGACTTACCTCGTTTTTATTCAAATCTTTTCAATAATTAGCATAGATTGCTTTTTGGCATTTATGTCAAAACCTTTTTAGATTCACTCTATCACAATATCTATATAAAAAAAATATTCGAAATGTTCATATTATATTTTTTACAATTTAATTTTTTTATATTAGCATCAGCAAATACATTTATAATATCTTCTATAAGAAGAGTTTTTTTAATTTTTTTTATGGAAAATATACTTAAACTGAATATAATTTGGCTCACAGAAACTTCTAAATATTTTTTTACTATCTTTAACTTAAAACTGATTATTCACCACTTGCTCCAATCATGAGAATGTTTGCAAACAGCATTATTACTAGTGATTTCTTCTCAAGAATTTCTTGTGAAAATTTTATAATTTTTTTTTTCATCACTATGAGAATTAACACCAAAGATCATATTCTTCCACTACAAGATTGCATGTAGTGAAAATAATTGCCCAGCTGCATATTATGGGGAAATGAGAAAATCAGTTCAAACAAGATTTTCCCAGCATGTGTATGCATACAATAAGGCCTTAGTGGACTCATCCCACCCTTCAGTTTTTGTTCAGCATGCAATGGCTGTGGGTCATTGGTGCAGACCTGAGAGGCCAAGAGTATTATGTAGAGAGTGGAATGATTTGCGAAGGAGGGTTAAGGAGGCATGTTACATCATTTCAGATGAACACGCGATGATCAAGAGAGAGTCATTTTATGCCTTATTGAAGAAATGGCAAGTGTAGGTGCTTTGTTTCTAATTTGCATATTTACCCAGTTTGCTGGATATTTGCATATCTGTATATGGTTTTAAAAAATGATGAGAGAGAGTTTGTACTTCTTGATAATGAAGGGTAACCCTTTGAAAATGTTTGAAAATTTAATATAATTTATTATTTTTATTGTTATAGAATTGTTCAATATAATTGTTCAATTTATCATATTCGAATTATATGTGTGTGCATATTTAATACTAATACTTATTAAAGTTTTACATATGAGAATTAACATGTTTCTTCTTGAGAAAAAAGTATTTTTTACAAATTTTTTTCGAAATTTATTTCTTGTGAAGAGATATCAAAATTATTCTTATTTTTACTAATAATTTATATATGATCTATATATACTATTTTATGGCATTACTTCGTAAATTTATGAATATACTTTTATTTATAACCTTTTAAGCAATAAGCTACTGTTTATATAACATTTAAAAGTAATATTTATTGAAATCTTCTACATTATTTCAGAAATTTTGTTAGAATAAAAATTTATAGCTAATTTTACCCAATCATTTTTCTAGTGTAATGTGAAATATCCAAGTCTTCACCCACCCATAAAGTTTCTTATCAAACATACTTGTCATGCATGTAGTTTCTTACACTTAACAAACTGTTTGTGATGATATTGCAAGTTATGAAGAGAGAGAAGAAGTCACCCACATTAAGCCTGCATAGCTGTTCAAGTTACAACCATATCATTGATTTTACTTTTAAAATATTAATTCAGAAAACTATATTGATGAAATAATCTATGTAACATGCATGCTATTCAAGCACATTTTAAGTGTGTAAATGCTTCCTAAATTTTTTATAATGTTTATACTTTTATTATGTAAATAAAGTTTTAAATAGGGGGTTATATTGTATTAAAATTTTAGTATTTTAGATTTTAGGTATGATGCAGTTTGATATGTATACTTTTTAAATATATTTAATTGAATTGTTCTTTTGTTTTATTTTCTAATATGTCATGAGATTTTTTATTTGTTCTATGCTTTTTTTTTTAAATATTTAAACTTAAATCTTTTCATTTTTAGTCCATAAAGATGAAAATTTTATAGAACTGTTGGTCACCTTTCAGTAATAGTGAGAAGAAAAAAATAGAAGAAGAAATAGAAGAAGAAAAACAAGAAATAGAAGCAGCAAAAGAAGAAAAAGAATAATAAGAATAAAAATAAGAATAAAAAACAAAAAATAGTAAGATGACAATGAATAAAATAAACAAGAAGATGAAAAAGATGAAGAAAACAAAAAAGCTGAGAAAAAAGAATAGGACAAAGAAGAAGGAAAAGAAATAGAGAAAGAAGGATTTGGAAATTTGTAATCTTTGCAGTAAAATTTTATCTTGTAAAGATTCAGCAACAATTTTTCATTGCAGGCATCTTAAAATTATATATGGCTGTAAGTGAGATCAATGAAATATTAAGCCAGATAGTTCCTGATCCCAATAAGCCAATCCATAATTTGGAGCTCCCTTTAGCAATAATAAAACTATTGTAATGTTTATAAAACATTCAGCTGTGGAAGAATTAATATCTAAATTAGTAAAAGTCAATGAATTTTTATTTAATAAAATTACTAAAAAAACATGAATTTATAAAACATAGTATGACTGCTAGAGGATTTAATCTGCCTGCAGAAGTTTGGCAACTGATAATGAAATTTTATTATTATAATAAGGATGAGTTAGTTTAGACCATAAAGAAGCTAAACATGAAAAAAAAGTAGTGCATCCATTAACAAATGGACAAGTATTAAAAATAAAAGATACATGATGGTAGTTGTTCTGCCAAAAAAAATGTTAAAAGTTTCTAACACAAACATTGGATGGGTTTGGTTTTTCCCTTGAAAAAAGATATTGCATCTGTAATGAGTGATGATGCTACCACTAATCAGAAATTTGAAATGCTGCCACCAGTACCCAGTAACTGTGCTATAATTATGATTCAGATTTAACTATTTGAATATTTTTTTACATTGAGAAGAAAGAAAGTGATGAATTTGAAGATAATAGTAATCATAAAGATGAAGCTTGTTTTTCAAAATATGAATCTAATTTTAAATTTGAGCCAATGAAAAATAGAGTTGTAAATGCAAAATGTTATAAAAGATGCAATTATACGTACCTACAAAATTGTAAGTATATTCAAAAATTCTTCTGTCAAAAATAGAATTTTGCAAAAATATCAACAAGAATATAAACAAAATGAATTAACATTACTTTTGAAAAGTAATACAGGGTGGACTATCATAGAGATAATGATTAAATACTTTTTACAAATTAAAAACCTTGTAAAAATGGCCATGGCAGAACTGAATATGGGTATTATGGGGAAGAAAAATTACAAGAAGAGGGCTGAAATGCTATTAACAATATTAACATCCATTTGAATGACCATTGATTGACTGATCTGAAAAGATTCTATCTTACTAACTGTAGAAGGAGATTGTTATTGCATTAAAGAAGTAATAAATAAAAAAAGAAACAAGGTCATGTCTTTTTATAAATTTTTACAGAAACCCATTTGTGGAAAAATGATGCATTTTTAAGACTAATCTTAGAAACAAAATTTATAATTTTGTTTTAAAATTGTTAAATAGATTATTTGTGAGATAACAATAGTTCAAGAGAAGTGAAATCTGGTATTATGGGCAAAAACAGACTATTAAACAACATTTTGAGTATTTCAAACATCAAATATAAGAACGACAAATTTTCTGATCATTTTGTAAAATTTACTATAACATCAGAAACAATTCAAAGTCTTTGCAAAAAAATTACTAATATAAAATGCAGCAAAAATAAATAGAAAATGTACGTTTTGCTAACTTATTATTTTTTTAATACATGCTTTATAACAACAACAATAATAATACTACTTAACGTTCAAATTTATTTATTTATTTAACTTGTGTTTGGATTTGAGAGTTTCCTCTGTACTCAACTCAGCATCGTTGAATTATTATAAAAATTAGTAAGGTGCATGCATATATTAAAAAGTGAAATCCTTTCTTTTTAATATTATACTTTAATATTATTATTTAATAAAAAAAATTGTATTATTTAAAATAAAGCACGTATTAAAAAAAATTAAGTTAGCAAAATGCTTTATTTTATTTTAATAGATTGTGATTCGGCAAGAAATTAACTTTGTTCATTATATTTTGAAAATGGTATTTGTAAAACGTTTAAATTTGTAATTTAGAAAAATCTCTGCAACTCAAACGTACATATATATATATATTATATTTGCAGACACATAAGTGCTTTATTTATTACTAATATGCTTAACTGAAACACAGGCTTATTATATACCTGTGTCTATATATGTAATATAGGTTATATGAGTACAGACTTTCAGATGACCCATCACTCTCCACTCTATCTAATAACACTGATACACTCAAGCATATATATGCTGAAAAGATAAATAATCACCAATATTCGTATTTCATGCTAAACCAGCAATCATCAGTTGGTTCAGATTATTATCTCCCACACATATATACTATAAGTGCTCAGATATATATTAAGATAGACCATCTTCATACTTTAATGGACAGGCTCCAATCCACTACACACTCCAACTCTTCAACCGTCCATCCAATTGAAAATCTGATGATGGAATGCTCAAAGGCCACCCTGAGGCCGAGATTTTTGTCACACCCATGTTGACCTAAGGTCAATCTGAACCCCACATGTACAGGACATAATCCATTTAATACATATGCAAGGATGGGCAGACATCTCTACAATGTAATAACTGAAATACAGGCTTATTATATGTATATTGGTGATTATTTATCGTTTCAGCATATATGTGCTTGAGTATATCAGTGTTATTAGATAGAGTGGAGAGTGATGGGTCATCTAAAAGTCTGTACTAATATGCTTAGTAAAAATGTTTAATGATTAATTGTCTTTTTTTTTTTCAATTTTAAGTTGTTGTTTTTTAATGACTATTTAATGTTCATTATATATTTTGAATCAATGGTAACAAGTTAAATATTTTACCATAGAAAACGTAACTGCCTGTTTTATATATATTTCTGAGGTTTTTCTTAACAAATGCCCTTTATTAAAAATTACTCAAGTTACTTATTTTTCTTTTGCAGATTCATGGTTAGTGAAAAAAAAACACAACAAAGTAATTGAAGATATATTTTTTGCTGACATCTGCCATATATGTCTAAATTGTGTGATTTAATTTTATTTTAGATATGTTATAAAGATAATTTATGTACTTACTATATTATTATCATTATTAATCAAAAATATCCCATTTCAAAGGAAAGATTCTCATTATTAGTCTATAAATTTTAATCATAGTTATAATTTTCCGCAATAAACTTGATAATCTTTTGATCTCTTTATCCTATTTTAATCTCTTTTTATGTAATAGTTCTGTCATTTTTTGCTGTACCTAATAAAGGAATAATTCTATCTTCATTTTTTTTAATAATCTCACCATCATAATGATTATCATTAGTTTGAACTCAGATTAGATTTTTTTTTCAGACATATTTAATATATGACATTTTAAAATTGTCATCTTAATTGGTTTAAAAAAAATAATATAAAAATAAATTCATTATAAACAGAAGAAAAATTTCTACGATAAAAATGTTAATTTTTAATTGGTGTTTAACATTTACACACATATATTCGGGTGTTTGTGTGTTTTAAATTTTCCGTTTGAAAATAGATTGACAATTAGATAATTTACTACTTTGACCAAGCAATAACATGGTTCATTGTCTGTGACGGGTTTGTAATTGCTTCTCGCCTTTTTAATATATTTTATTCTGGCAATCAATTTTACAGCTACATCATAAATTTTAACGAGTTCATTACATTAATACGGTGTGTGTGTACATGTGACTTCAGAATACATTATATATATATTTCAAAATCTGGATTATGATTTTATTAACAAAATAAAAAAACAAATTATTTTTGTAAAATAGTAATAAAATACTTTGTTATACGAGAAAACGTCATTTTTAGCTGTTAAAACACTCTGATCATTATATGATGTTTGATTACCAAATGGTAAAATTAACATCAATTGATCGAACTGAATATATATAACTTTTTTTTTCTCTCTCATGTGTCATAGCATTAGCCGGGAAGCGAACGCGCTAACCCGGGACAACAACTTGTAAAGCAGATGTCGCTGACCTCTAGACCACCAATGCTTGACTATATATAACTTTTTATAGTGGAAATTAATTAATCTAGGAGTTTTTTGAATCTGCTTATCTGCCACAAATAACAGAGAGCATTGCCTTCAATAAAAACAAACAAGAAAACTTTTTTTATATATATAAATAAAAAATATTTTGATTTTTAGTAATTAATTAATAAAATCTAAATATAGTGGTCTTTTTCCCACTCTTTCTATTCTCCTCTCTCTTCTATAAATTACATTGCATCTAAATAAACATTTTGAATACTGTATTAAAAAATATGAAAAAAAAAGTACAAATAATTTTATTTATTTTATACTCTTACATTTTCACACAATTTAAATGTGCACGGGGAGGGTATGATCCGAATTTTATAATAAAAAATTGTGTATTTGTTTTTAGGTTTTGCAAATTGAATCCCTTTCAAAGTATAGTCTATTTTATGCAATGCACTGATCTAAACATGAGTTTCACTATTTGAAGAAGTTGGAAGCACTTAAAAAATGGTATCTTTTAACGTCTCCATTATTTTTGTCTTCAGCACTTCTAAGTCTGTAAATATATATAAAAGACATTTTTTCCTTAAGAATAAAAAAAAGTTACATGGAGCAAGATCAAGCAAATAAGGCTGATGGATGATCTGGGTCATACTGAATTAATTAAAAATTGTTTCACATTTTAAGCTTAGTGTGCTGTATTGATAAAGCATGTACTCCTTACTTTGCTACAAAATGAGGCATTTATATTTTACCACAACACACAAAAGTTTCAGAACTTATAGATTTTAAATACCTGATTGTTATGAATAAATTCTGGGTAAAAAATGCCATTTGCATCCAAAAAAAATCTGCATTGTCTTGACATCGGACTTCACTCACTATGTTTTTTTGGGATGGTGAAATTGACATTTCTATTAAATCAATTATAAACTTGTGTTTTTCTAAGAACAACTTACTTGTAAACTGTTTCAAGTACTGCAACTGTTTCCCTGCCATTTTTTCTTAAAAGAAACAGAATTTCATATTGTTCCAACTTTTTATCCATTACAAAAACATGTGTGAAATGCACTGTTCTTTATGGTACTACAATATCACATGTTGTTACTATTTTGCAGATTGATCCAGAAAAGTCCTTACAAGAGATTTCTAATTGCAGAAGCATGTATTAACCCAATAAACATCACATGATCACCATTTCTCAGATCCAAGGTTCCTCACTGATAAAGGCCCCAAGCCAGAAACTAGTCTGGGGATATTGGATGAGTAGGCACTAGATGGGAGTTTTATGCACAGGCCTTCTGGCATCCATTGATTACTCTGGCTTGCACTGAGTGGCAATACTGTATGGAGAGTTTTACCTGTTTTAGAAGCACGTATTACAACAGGCATGCCTTCTGGAAAACAATTCTGGTTATTTTTTAATCTCTCCTCATAATGTAATGAGCAAAATACTCAGTTTCACTGCTTTATTTCTCTTTTAAATTGTTAAAACAATTTTATGAAAACAAGATAAACAATCTGCTATAAAAGACTAAAAATATAGTTTTTGTATAATTTTTTTAATATAATGTTTAATAAACATTATTAATATAAAAATGTCAATGTTTAAATATATAATATTTATGCCAATTACTAATGACAGTACATTTTTTGACAATATAACACATGAAATGTAAAATTTTTAAGTGTTTTTAGCACTCTGAATACTTTAAAATGCACTGGACTCAACTTTGCCATATCTCCTATTCAAATTTCATGTGAACTATTGAGTAAAATTATTCAATTATTATTTTTAAATATTTTTAGCTTTTACTGTCACTCTCAGACTAACAGTAAATCAATTTGCTGATTTCTTTCATGTGTGTGAGGGAGAATTTCAAGTTGTAAAATGATTAGTTTCAGATACTTTTTTTTTTTACAAAGTTCTACAATTAGTCATTTTGATACTTTATAGCAGGGATGGCTAAACATCATGTCTACAAAAGCCACATGGTAAAATTATAATACAATATTCAAGAACTGCAATGAAATTTTTGAAGTATTAAACAAAAGCAAATTTTGATTTGTTTTTTTTATTAATAAGATTTATTAATTGTGCAAAAAAATCAAGAGAATAAAATTAATAAGTGACAACAAATAAAAAGTATTTATTATTCACTTGTGATTGTATCTGATTAGAAAGAACATCAAAATTTGGCTTATAATTTCTTAATGAAGCTTACAATACTTGCAAAAGATGTTTATTCACCAATTTTGCTTGATGTTTTGATTTTACAAACTTTATTGTTGAGTATAATGATTCATAAGAATGCATTATCCTAAAAATTAACATTAATTTAACAAGTAGCTTTTTTTTAATGAGAATACTTATGACAATAATTCTTTATTTTTATGAACATAAATTAAAAATAATGGCCTGTTTTTTTTAATTAAATTAATGAAAGCAGTTAATGTTTGAAACTCAAGGTAGAAGAACATACTCATCAACATTTGAATTAAACTGTTCAAAGAATAACAAACAACATCACTAGATGAAGTCCAAACAAAATCAGAACTGATAAGTTCAAATCATGCAATTTATTTCCAGGAAATAATAATAAAATCATAGAAGCTGATGATGTAAATAATAATTATTAAATTGTCATCACAAAAGAATAAAGCATGTATGTTTTCAAAATAAAATATAATTACGTCATACTAATATAAATTATATCATGATTTTATTTCAAATGTTTTGTGCAAGTTGCATTGGACTATCTAAAGAGGTATATGTGGCTTGTGAGCCACAGTTTGACAAGGGTAGCATTATACCTATACTGAAAGAAGATACTAAGGAATAATGTTCTTTGCACTTTTTTTTAATGTAATATTTTGGCATCTGTAATTTAAAACTGAAACTTAGGTTTATTCTATGAAGACAAATTTATATGTTAAATGATATATATATATTGTCTCTATATGTTTATCAATAGTTTTAGTGATCAAAAAAAAAAAAAATTCTTTAAATATATATATATTATTTCTATTATCATAATAGTTAATTTTATACATGAAAATATTTATAAAAAGTTTGTAATCTTGCTTATTGTATAATTAAAATGTAACCTCCCTTATAATTAACATTTCTGGAAAGCTCTGTTATTAATTATAATTGTTAATTAATTAGGTTAGTATTAATTATCACAATTTCCTTTTTTTTTTAAATTTCAATAATTAAAATGATAACCCACTTAAAGTTGGCCAGCGTAATAACTTATTTTTAATATAAATATTAAAAATATAGAAAAAGTTCGAATTATATTGATTTTGATTTTTAATATTTAAAATTTGTTGTTGTTGTTGTCGTTTTCTGAAGCAGTATTAATTGTTACAAATTTTGTTTATTAGTATTAATTAATGTAAACTTCTCAAAAGCTAACCATCCAGTTCTGACCTTGTAATATATATATAATATTCCTCTATACTTAAATCTTTGCTATTTCCTGTAATAAAATCTTCCCTTTAGCAAATAATATAATAATTAGCATATTATCTAGAGTAAATTATATAAGAAAAGCAAAATTTCATCTTTATTCGAAAGAATTAATATATTTAAGGAATGCTTGTCATGTTTTCTGCTGAGTGTAATGGCAGGAGTCAAGAGAATGAAATAATGCAACTAAGTATCTATGTATTTTAAGTTTCTGCCTAAAGAAATGTCACTGGGGGTAGTTTGTTATTGCTTACCCCACTCAATAAATAATAAATATCATTGCTATCAGTAATTTGCCTTGTCTTATATTTTTTATTTAACTGTAAGATATGAATTTTATTTGAAAACCATATTAATTTTTTGTCCAATATATATTACGGTTTAGAATGAAATTTCATAAATGAATAAATAATATTAATAAAATACATTAATCTCGAAGTTTGAATGTATAATTTTATTAAAACCAGGTTGCCAAATCTTGTGGTTATTATCTATTTTAGGCGACTGAGTTTAACATTGGAAAGTAGTAGTCATAGAGACAATTTTAATAAATGAGGCTTTCGAAGAAACTCGTGTCATATCATCATACTATTTGAATTGTATCAATCCCATTGACAATTTATTTATTATGCGTCTTTCAATAATAGAGCGGGGGAATTAAAGTTTTTAAGAAATACTGATTTTATTAAATGTTTTATTAATTTTTTAAAAAATATTTATTAACTTTTGTCTCTCTTTTCCCTCATCTCTGTCTATTAGTATAAGTATAGGGGATTTGAACTCAGATTTTCAAGCACCCTTCAACTATCCAATCTATCTCATACAACTGATACACATGACCACAGACACGTAGAAAAGATAAATAATCACCAATATACGCATTTCATGCTAAACTAGTACTCATCAGTTGGTCCAGGTTATCATCTCCCACACACATATATAATCAAGGCCCAGTTTTATATTAAAATAGCAAATCTTCATACTTTAATGGACAGGCTTCAATCTACTCCAACTTTTCAGCTGTCCATATCATTGAAAATCTAATGATGAAGACCTAAATCCCATGCTATTACTATAAAGAAAATGAATAAGATCTTATCAAACATTAGTTTAATAGATTAATGGATTTTTTTGTTTTTTTTTACAATTATAAAAAATTCACTTCACTCATTCTCTCTTTATCTATCTCAATCATATATATATATATATATTGTATTTCAGCTAGGACAGACGCAACAACCAATGTGAATGCATCAAAAGCTCTGTATGTGTTAGTCTAATGATAGATATTTAAATTTAAAAGCTCAATGTTTCTGACTGGGATTTTTTTTAAAAAGTTAGAACAAAGAACTCAGGGACATCTAATCAGTTATAACAGAAACAAATCAACCAGTTAATTAGTCAATTGATTTTTTTTGGTATATAGTAAGTAATTAAAGGGAATTTGAACCAGACTTTCAAATCCTTTTTAATTACATCTAAGTTAAGTATATACATTATACTTGTATTTCAGTATTATATAGTAAGTAGTAGTAGTGTAATTGCACTATTTTTATGAATAATGTGATTTACATAAACAATTGATAGTATATAAATAAAGTCTGCTGTGATATAAACTTGTACTGATACTTTCTATACTTATCATGAAAAATTTAATTATGATTACTGTTTTATAAAAATATTATACCTTACTTTTTTACTGAAAATTGAATACATAACAATGGCATTGTATTGGATATAAATGAATATAATTTTGATATGGATTTACATGATAAATTGAATGTATTATCAACAGTGTTGGATGTAATAAATAATTACAAGATCATTCTATTGAATTTAAAGAATTTATAAGAGTATATAAAATGTCAGAATATACAAAATGTCAGAAGACATTAAGACTAAATCTGAAGATATCAAACAAATATCTAATGAAGCTGATGTTGTAGATCATTCTAAAGAATTATACAGTTTATTGGAAGATTTAATAGAGAACTTAGATATTTGCACTTTGAATAAAAATGGTAAAATAAAAGATATCCAACATGGACTAAATATATATTTTACTGAAAAAATGGATTCTTTCTGCTGAACTACTAAATGATATTGACATAATATTTTAAATGAGCTACCACTATTATTGGATTTTAATCAGAAGGTTTGACAAAATCGCATATTGCAAAGATGTTCAGCAAAACTTTTCATAATGATATAGTTGTCAGAAGGTAAATCTTGAATCTATATTATTAAGAAACTTATTACACCCCATAGCTAGAAAAAGTATAAAGATTAGGTTGTATTGATTTACTCCAAAAGTGGAAAGATTTATTATCCAAAACAAAATACTCAAATGAGAATCTTCAATATTTTTTTGACTCACAGAGTTAAATTTAACAATGAAGATCTTAATATATATATATATGAAAAAACAAATACAAGTTAATCACGTAACCTGCTATCACTTGTTATTTATGTCCAAAAGATGGCGCTATACCAAAACCGCCGAACAAGTGTAAGATTTGTTTTACATAAACGAAAAAAGAGTCAGAAATTAACTACCTCTTTCATTTGCTCACCCCCAGATCAGCTGATTTCAAGCTGGTTTGCTATCCTCAGTGGGGGATAGAGTATAGAAACTAGATCTAAAACACTGACTCTCAAGTGTTTATGCAAAACGTTTCTATCAGATTGCAAGCGTGAATTTTTCAGACCGGTAAAGTCTTCAAACCCAGCCTAGCAAGCTAGATATTTATATGGGTCTGATCTCAGTTCAGAATCACCATATAATCAAAGTCTCTGCAATATATATCATTGCAAGAAAACTCTAAAGGTACATTTATGAAAAAACAAATACAAGTTAATCACGTAACCTGCTATCACTTGTTATTTATGTCCAAAAGATGGCGCTATACCAAAACCGCCGAACAAGTGTAAGATTTGTTTTACATAAACGAAAAAAGAGTCAGAAATTAACTACCTCTTTCATTTGCTCACCCCCAGATCAGCTGATTTCAAGCTGGTTTGCTATCCTCAGTGGGGGATAGAGTATAGAAACTAGATCTAAAACACTGACTCTCAAGTGTTTATGCAAAACGTTTCTATCAGATTGCAAGCATGAATTTTTCAGACCGGTAAAGTCTTCAAACCCAGCCTAGCAAGCTAGATATTTATATGGGTCTGATCTCAGTTCAGAATCACCATATAATCAAAGTCTCTGCAATATATATCATTGCAAGAAAACTCTAAAGGTACATTTATGAAAAAACAAATACAAGTTAATCACGTAACCTGCTATCACTTGTTATTTATGTCCAAAAGATGGCGCTATACCAAAACCGCCGAACAAGTGTAAGATTTGTTTTACATAAACGAAAAAAGAGTCAGAAATTAACTACCTCTTTCATTTGCTCACCCCCAGATCAGCTGATTTCAAGCTGGTTTGCTATCCTCAGTGGGGGATAGAGTATAGAAACTAGATCTAAAACACTGACTCTCAAGTGTTTATGCAAAACGTTTCTATCAGATTGCAAGTGTGAATTTTTCAGACCGGTAAAGTCTTCAAACCTAGCCTAGCAAGCTAGATATTTATATGGGTCTGATCTCAGTTCAGAATCACCATATAATCAAAGTCTCTGCAATATATATCATTGCAAGAAAACTCTAAAGGTACATTTATGAAAAAACAAATACAAGTTAATCACGTAACCTGCTATCACTTGTTATTTATGTCCAAAAGATGGCGCTATACCAAAACCGCCGAACAAGTGTAAGATTTGTTTTACATAAACGAAAAAAGAGTCAGAAATTAACTACCTCTTTCATTTGCTCACCCCCAGATCAGCTGATTTCAAGCTGGTTTGCTATCCTCAGTGGGGGATAGAGTATAGAAACTAGATCTAAAACACTGACTCTCAAGTGTTTATGCAAAACGTTTCTATCAGATTGCAAGCGTGAATTTTTCAGACCGGTAAAGTCTTCAAACCCAGCCTAGCAAGCTAGATATTTATATGGGTCTGATCTCAGTTCAGAATCACCATATAATCAAAGTCTCTGCAATATATATCATTGCAAGAGGTAGTTAATTTCTGACTCTTTTTTCGTTTATGTAAAACAAATCTTACACTTGTTCGGCGGTTTTGGTATAGCGCCATCTTTTGGACATAAATAACAAGTGATAGCAGGTTACGTGATTAACTTGTATTTGTTTTTTCATAAATGTACCTTTAGAGTTTTCTTGCAATGATATATATTGCAGAGACTTTGATTATATGGTGATTCTGAACTGAGATCAGACCCATATAAATATCTAGCTTGCTAGGCTGGGTTTGAAGACTTTACCGGTCTGAAAAATTCACGCTTGCAATCTGATAGAAACGTTTTGCATAAACACTTGAGAGTCAGTGTTTTAGATCTAGTTTCTATACTCTATCCCCCACTGAGGATAGCAAACCAGCTTGAAATCAGCTGATCTAGGGGTGAGCAAATGAAAGAGGTAGTTAATTTCTGACTCTTTTTTCGTTTATGTAAAACAAATCTTACACTTGTTCGGCGGTTTTGGTATAGCGCCATCTTTTGGATATATATATAATTGATAAATAATTGTTACAATATATATATATGGTTTGCAAAAATTAGGTAAAAGAGTAGGAGTAGTATGATTAAAGTTAATTAATAAGAAATCTAGAAAATTAATTCTTTAATCGTAAATATGACTTTGATTAGACTTTTATTTCAAGCTGAAATATTACATCTGTACACCCAAAGATAAATTAAATTATTTGTATATGTATTTTTGAATGTGTATGTAAGAGTTTAAAATTTTACAACACTGATTTAATAAATAAAAAAGTTATACGTTTATTTCTAAAGAACTTACCCTTAAATATTTTTATTGATTAATATTTTAAATACATGTATATTATCTACACTAAATTTAATGTAATTAGTAGGACTTGAACCCGGAATAGATAGTTATGGGGAGCTTGAAAGTCAGAATTCAAGTCCTTCTAGTTTTATTGATTAAATAAAATTGTTTTTTAAATTTTAAATCCAAACAAAATTTATTCATTATCAAGTATTTTAATTAAATATGTTTTTCAAAACAAAGGTAATTAATTAAATAAATTAAGAATGATTGGCATTTGGAGCTTGTTTTTCATTTCCATATAAAGTAAAAAAAAATCGAAAGATATATCAAGTCTTTATTTTAAAATTTTTTATCTCTTGAAACTATATAAGAACAGAAAGTATTTTGTTCATTGATTTATTATGCATCTGATAATGTGATTGTGACTGCAGGTAATCTGAAGTTTAAATGTAAAGTTAGTTTCCTACATTTCTCTCTATAACAGAGTTAGCTATTGAAAAGGAATTGACTGTATTTCAATCAAGTTACTATGAAGCACCAGAAAAGGCTAAGTAGTAATTAGAATATAATGACAATGTAACCATGAATAAATAATAAAAATTCTAGGATCTATTTTTCTTTGTCTACCCTAATTCTAAAATGGTATCCTATATATTATTTAATGTGTTTAGCTACAATTCAGTATTTCTTTTTTCATCACATAAAAGGATCTGTCAAAATTTCAGATAACTTTATAATAATAATGCAGTTTTTTTAAGTCCATACCTTGAGACAAAAAACACTAAAAGATTATCGGCAGTATTTAAAACACTATGGAGTTCAGAGTCATCTGAAAATCTTTACATGTAGTCAGAAACTATACATGTTTGAAACAAATTATTTACCTGGAGAAGCCTGTTTTTTATTTATTTATTTTTTATAGACATATAAATGGCAATATTAGCTTATGAATTAAACCCCTAATGATTACTGAATTTAAAGTAATACTCTAATCCATTAGAGTATTATGTCAAAGACAAAAATCAGTAAACATTTTATGGACTTATATACATGAAAGCAAATGATGCCTCTATTTTATCATAAGGCAAGATAAATGAGTCATTCCTAAATATTTTAAATTATCACATTAGATTGGCTTATGAGATTATTTTATTCTTCCTCACTGTCCAATAATATTTCAATATAAAATCCGTAACTAAGTAATGTCTTACAGAATTTATATTCCTTAAGTTAAAACCCAAATATATACCTCTTCTTTGATAATTGTTAATAAATCAACTGATTATAGATTCTTTGTCAACTTATTTATTATACTCCTGTTAATAATAGTATTGCATGGAACAAAGGCAAGATTATATTGGCCTGTGAGTTAATGATTAAAAGCATCAACAATAAATTTATAATTATTAATAAAATCAATCAGCTTGTGATTAATCAACATATGATTCATACTTTCACTTTTATGTATGACCTTTAGTTTTCCAAGACAACCTATAATTTTATCATGTAACATTCTAATATTTTAGTCTAATTTTACATAAATTTAATTTATTTCTTCAACTGAGTTGTCAAACAAAATTGAGAAAAAAAATCAAAAGCTAAATTAATATGTGTATCAAAGATATCTTGCCAAGTGTAACTCATTAGATTGAAATTCAGTTATTAAACAAAAACAAATAAAACTGCTGAATAAATAGTAACTTAAATTTCATGCATGTGATTAATAAAGAAGCAGTATTTTGGGGATTCACATTCTCTCACCCCAAAACATAATAATGTGTTTATCTTTGATTTATTGTTTTCAATCTTATTTAGTAAGAAATTTTTTTAGTCTTACCTTATATAAAGGTCATTTGGAGACATTATTTAAATCAAAATTATCAATAAATGTTTGTCTCTTTCGCAACATTTTTTTAGTTTATATGTAGGTATGTGAAATCAATTTGCTCTAAATTTATAAATCTAATTGTCTTGTTTGAGTCTCAATGGCAAAATTTTCCCAGTATTATTTTGACCAAAGTTTCCCAAATAATGAATTGTCCCATGTTATGACACTTATCTCAGAACTATGTCAACTGTGCTCAATGTTATGTATGACAGACCAATTTCTGCATATGGATGAAATTTATTCCTGGTGATATCAGAGAGAAAAAAACCTAACAATAGAATAAATGAACTTGATAAATTCCAATCATAATTTTAATAGCAACAATAATGAATATATTCAGCACATAAATAACATGTATGTATTAATGTATATGAATACATAAAAATTACACAGTTTTGAAACTCATTCTGATGATTAAAAGTATATATTAATTAAATTTAAAGCAATTAATATTAAAAACATGACACTATCTTCTACATATGGTATAATCTAATGTAAAATTATTTAGACTATATTGCAGGCTTAACATAGTATGCTTCTAAAGCCAAGGATCTATAAATCATTATTCAATGTGTTACAATGCTTAAAGGTTATATGGCCCCATGAGTAGCAAACTATTTGAATATTCTTTTATTGCATTAATAGCAATAATCACTCTACTACCCTATTCTAGATTAATTATGTAAAAATAATAATTAAAAGATATAAATAGTAGGGTCAACCAAATCGCTGGACTAATTTCTGGTTAACTTTCTTCATCAATGGAAAATACTGATGAAGGCTAATAATCAATAATTGTATAGGATTGAAATAATTACTGAAAATTACAATATATGGTTTTAGATTTTGTGATAGAGTAGATTTTTAATATTTACACCATAAGCTTCTGTGCGCTTTATTTAGTATTTACTAACTAATAAAATATTAGAATTGAAATATTTAAATCCAAATCTTGTAATTATTAGAATAATATTTTATAAAAATTCATATATAAATGTATTGCATCATTTTAGTGTATTGCTTTAAAAATTATGTTGAAGCTCAAATAAGTATTAAAATTTCATACAATCTAGATAATAAAAAAAAGATATCTGTGATTGTACAAATTAAAATAGTTTAACAATATATATATAATATTTAATTAAAAATGAAAATCCTCTTTAATTATTTACATATGTTGTAATTCAATTATATGTTATTGTTTTGTTTTGTTTTGTTTTTTTTTGCCTTTTGAAATAATATGTAAATTGCACAATAAAACTATGAAAGATTACAATTTCAACGTATCACATTATTATTTAATTTAAATTATTTGTTGGGTAGAGATTTGATAGAATAAACATCTCAACCAATCTTTTTTTAAATTTAGTTTTGCTCATACTATTCCTCTTTTTTTTTTCTTAGTTTTTATATTTGATATAATTAAACAAATAACTTTATTTTAATAATTAAACAAAGGTTATTTTATTATTAGTAATAGTTCTAACATGGTTTTTTTTCTTCATTTTTTAAACAAAGCATTAGAATTGAATTGTTTAATAGCATTATAAGTTAAAAATTAATCGCATCTCTAAACCTGTTTTTTCATAACGGTGAATACCATAAAGATCCATTCTATATAATTAAAATTCCAAGATAATTTTTACATATTATTTATTACATAAATTTTAACAAATATATTGGTGATTATTTATCGTTTCTACATGTGTGTGGTCATGTATATCAGTGGTATGAGATAGTGTGGATAGTTGATGGGTGCTTGAAAGTCTGTGTTCAAATCCTCTATATTTACAATTAAGCTCCAGGTATATGAAGAATACTTGTATTTCAAATATTACACACTACTTTTAAGTAACAAATATATTTCTCCTACTTTGCCACCTCTATAACTTGAGTGATCAATATCAACTGAATGTAGTAGACTTTGGTAATTATGCAAATAATTATATTATTTTGTTGTAGACTAACAAGTTAGTAAACCCAGGCATGGTTCAGAATATAATTTATTATAATTTATACTTTTATGACCTCGATAAGTAAAAATGAGCTAGTAATTTACTGAGTAATACTTTGCCCATTTTAGGGTATGATTTTTGAGTTTTACTCAAATTGGAATATTTTTATCTTATTTATTATAAGAATACTTTAAAACCTATTTCACAGAACAAAGAAATCTGAATATATTATTACAACAATTTAACAAGCCAAATTCCCATAGAAACATTTTAAATTAAGACCCATTTTTTGTTATATCAATGCTAATCTATTTCGTCACATATTGATATAAAAAAGGTAAGAATATGATCATTTTGGTCTGACAAAATAGATTAGCATTAATATAACAAAAGTTGGGTGTTATTTACAGGTTTATTTAATTAAAATAATTTATGGAAATCTTGTTTGTGGATTATCTTAGTAACATATTTGGACTTGTTTATTCCATGAAATAGGTTTATATTCTTAGCATTACATAATTGATAAACTATAAAATTATTTATGTGTTTATTATAATAATTAGAAAGCTTTAAAAATGTGAGTGATTGATAAATGATAAAAATTATTCAACTTATAAAAAAAGGATTAAGTGTGAACTTTAAGTAAGATCAGAATTGTAATTAAATTTTAGCAAATAAAAGTTTACAAACAAAAAATGGGGTAGATAAATGATAGCTTTCTCAAGATCCACTCTGCAAGTAGTATGCATTAGTGTGTGAGACATATAGTCTCCATACAGATAATAGACTTTGCCTTGATAAACTTCTCCTAAAAATAGAAAATAATGAAATTATACAATAAAATTATTAACATGAACTCAAGTGTTATTATAGTGGATAGCATGTCAGGATTCCAGAGATAGATTATGGTCCTAGGCTATCAAAATAAAAAGCAACTATATAATATTATCATTCATGGAAAACTTAAGTTCCAAGCACACTCTCTACAAAATATTCTCTTCACTTAGAAAACAAAATAAAATTACTTGAACATTGAAGATATATCAAAATCAAAAAATGGAGATCTACAAATAATTGTCCAATATAATGATTGATGTAATTGAATCCCATGAGACTTATTATTCATCTAGATTTTCAATGTTTATTGATAGAATGCATTGTAAACATATTATGACTACTTTTGTTTCAAACTATCTTGTGAAGCAATCAACTTACATTAAAGATAGTTCAAATGATACTGCAATTTCAGTTTGGAAAGACAATTTTTATGCATGCAATGTTTACAAGCTTCTTAATACAACTGGTCTATTCCCCTTCTCCAGATTTTTTTACACTTTCTGTATATAGAGAAGTTTTCAAGTCCTATAGTAGTCTTTGGAGATATCTAAATGAGGATAAAGCAGGTTGTCAAACAATCAGAAATATTTTATTCAAATATGTTCTCCATAAGCAATTCCTGAATTATGCTTTGTTTTGACAAAAGAAGGTTTACCATTATCTGCTAAAGTACTAATATTAATCATTTCTTCCATAATCATTATAAACCAAGCCTAATGCATTCTTGTAATCTATATTCCTATAAATGAAAGTTATCCTGTTTTAAGATGAAATTTAAGGAAAGCAATGTGGAGTCAATATACATATATATATTAAAAAAATATTAATAGAATCTTTCCAATTCCTTCTTGTTATGATATATTTAACTAATTTATAATAACAGCTTCCATAGAGTCCACTTCTCAAGCATGTTGAAAGAAAATCATTCAAGTTGGAACAAAACAAGCAGTGATATTTGTAGCCAGTTTTTGACAACATAGAAAGAGGACATTGCTGTCAAATATATAAATTATTGGATCACACCAGTAAAGAAAAATAGAGAAAAGCATGAAGAAGCAAAACTTCAAAATGTCTAGTCATAAAGCCTGGTTACTCTTATGAAAGCTTGATGAATATAAAAGTACATCTAAAAGCACTACTATTATTGCTAATGAAGTTATCAATTTTATACATCAGACTTCTAAATCCTAGATTGATAAAATTAAAAAAAGCATTATTAAAATAGAATAGTAAGCTTATATTTAACAATTCTCCACTAATACTAATATCAATCTGATAAAACTATAATTGTTCATGAATTTAAACGCACTCTTGATTCTCTTAAACCAGTAAAGGCTCCAGAAGCAAATAGCATACCCAGAGTTTCTAAAAAAAATTAGGAAGACAAAGTATAGGGGGAAACTATTTAATAATATTATTTATATAAAAACCTTTCAAATTTTGACTTATAATCAAAACTCAATGATGGGAGGATTCACATATTCAAGACAGGAGTTGGCAAAAAAATGCATGATAAAACATAAGTAATCACTTGTTTTAACCTTTTACACCTTTTCAAGAAACTTTAAATCAGTTTCAAGACAAAATAACTCAATTTATCAATCGTTTTATTCTATGCAAATGGCCACCATTAATCAAGCAAAAGCTAATATAAGTAACCACTAAAATCATTAAAACTGGATTAAAACCGAGAAAACGTATTTAAAATGTAATCTAATAATTCAAAATAGGAAATAATAACAAAAATCCTAATTTTCATGACACAAACATATAATCAAAACTTTATAACAGAGGAGCAGTTCACTGCTTGCTGGCTCCACAAGGATGGGAGGATTCACATATTCAAGAGGGGAGTTAGTAAGAAGATGAATGATAAAACATAAGTGACCACTTGTTTTAACCTTTTACACCTTTTCAAGAAACTTTAAATCAATTTTAAGCCAAAATAACTCAATTTACCAATCGTTTCATTCTATGCAAATGGCCACCACTAATCAAGCAAAAGCTAATATAAATAACTACTAAAATCATTAAAACCGAGAAAACGTATTTAAAATGTAATCTAATAATTCAAAAGAGAAAATAATAACAAAAATCCTAATTTTGATGATGGAGCTAATTTAGAACGATTAGAAAATTAATACCTGTGAAAATAAAAGTAAAAAAAAAAGGAAAAGATCAACGATGATATTCCTGAGAGTTCAAACTTAATTCCTGATATCAAGAAATAAAACAGCTTTCAACAACTACAAACCAGTCATGGAGGACAAAAACAGTTGGGGAAACATACCAGATGCAAAGATTAGTCTAAAGCCAGGGAAAAAATGTTTTTTTTAATGTTAAATTCTTCATAAAGAAAAAGCAACAATATCATAGTATTGAACCGGACGTGGCCAAATGCGGTAAATTTTGCATGAAAGGAAACTATTTTAAATATCAATTTGATCTTAAACTCAGAATTAAACATTATGGATTATGATTTAAGCTATTTCCCTGCATAAAAAGTAGAAATTTATGATGATTAGATCAAACGTTATTGGGCCACTCCCCGGTGCGATTGGGACGACACAAAAAAATAAAAATTATTCAAAAAAGTTTCAATTGACTTAGAATTATGACGAAGTGAATTAGAAAATAAAAAACAAAATGGATTTATTGGATGTTATGGGCCTAGACAGAAACACAAGCGGTTAATCATTCAATCCCTTTAGATTTAAATTATTAAGAAAAATCCAAAGACTAAATACAAACTGTTAGATTTTATAATTGGAACTCTAATTAAGCATCAAAATTAGAACTCAACTTGGATTAGAAGAATGCAATAGGATCAGTAAAGCAGAATCATAATTGAAATGTCACAATTTAGTTCAGAACAAGGGTATATAAGATGAACTGGATTGTGAACCCTGAGGACCTAGTGGGATCATGAATCTAATCATTGGTTTTGCCTGAATTCTCAGTCTCAAGAGTAGAGGTGATGGCTATGGAGGATTTGTTGATCAGCAGGATCAATCTGCGATCATCACCACACCCAGGTTTAGAGAGATCTGGCAATGTTCTCATGGCCCTCTCTGATTTGGTTGGTGTTCCAGACATGCTGAACCTATGTCACACCCAGATTAATTGTAATCCACTTACAGCAGGGGCTGAAGCAGTTTAACCTTGTCCAAGGAGTGGTCTGGGTACTTGCTAAACTGAGTTCTGTCTGATGGGTCTGGGGGAGCTTTTTGGAGACTTTCTAGATGGGATGAGAGCTGATTGTCCCACATGAACTCTCCTCAAATGGACATAGCATCCCCTTGATTGACTAACATTTGATCTGTGATCATTCATGTCCTTTCCCCCCTCTTTTTGTGTTTTTTATTGATATTTGTACTTGGAATGTATTTTTTTATATACTTGTAATACTAATCTATTGTATAAGGCAGTTCTGTTGCTTTGAGCAACTACCCAGTTGCAGAATATCAATGTAACATTGTAGCCTCTATGGCTCACTGCTGCAGGTGACAGAATGTGGTCCCTGTACAGGTGGATCATACTTTAGTGACTTAATAAAGTTGCTTTGAGGAAAAAAAAACTTAGCAATGATCTAAAAAAATTATCATCCCATATAATTATTATGTATTTTGCACAAGCCTATTGACAAAATCATATTAACAAGAATTTGGTCTATTGTTGAGAGTCATCAACTTAGTAGAACAGATTGGATTTAAATAAAAAAAAAAAGAAGCTACTGTGAACAAGTTCTTTCATTAACAATTTATGATGAAAAGATTTTCAAAAATTAAAAATTGTTATGACCTTTGTTGATCTAAACTCAGATTATGGTTCTGTTTAAAAAAATGATCTTTTTATTTGACAAAATGAACTGCAATAGTAAAATTCATACTTTTCCACAGAGTTCAGTTTTTCTACCTATTTTTAATGTATTCACCAACAATCTTTCCAAAACAGAATGCTGAAAATTCATTTATGTTGATGATATTGCTCGACTTCTCAAAAGAAATTCTTTCATGCAGTATAAAAGTCTCTCAACAAGGAAATAATAAGACTGAAAATCTTTATCAAAAACTGGTATCTTATTTCTAATACAATAAAGACAGTGTGCCCAAAAGTAATTATATGTTGCACTATTTCTATAATTTCGTATTAAAAATTGAATGATTTTAGAAAAAAATTTAAACTTTATTTAATCTTTCATTTATGTTAAATTATTTGTAACATAAAGTTTTAAGTGATATTGTTTTATTCTCTTCTTCAGGTGTTTTTAGCCAAACTGGTCAATTCTCATGCTAGTACTGTCATTGGTCAGGCCAGCAACATCTGAAAAAGAGAGGGAAATAATACCACTTAAAACATTGTGTTATAAAATAAATTGTGAGCTATTACTAATAGTTGAATGTATTTAGTAAGATTAGATAAAGTTTGGATTTTTCTAAAAACATTCAACATTTGAGTATTAGATTTTGGTAATAATCTGACATAATTACTAAAAATGACATCATCACACATTTTCAGACAAATACTAGTATTTTTAAGTTTTCATCTAAATAACAGGGATGCATCTCTTAATCTGAATATAGCATTTTTACACTTAAAAAATGACACACACCTATTCCATACCAATTAGGTGCAAATTTGGATTGTAGTCTAATTTATTTTTCTCATTTAGCAAAGACTGACTCAAAATTAACTTTTAGGAATAGCCTCCTTGGAAAGCTAGGTGGCACTATTTGGGATTATAAGACATATATTTTATGAACATGCTTATTTAGCACTCACATGTTCTATTACTGAATACTATGCTCCTATTTTTTTAAAAAAAAAAATGTTTTCACACTAAACTTCTGGATACTTAAGTAAACATTACATTGAGAAATATTGGTATACTCAAATCATTTTTTTTTGCAATGACTTCCTATTCTTTGACATATTCCTTTGCCAGATATCAGAGGATAAGTTGCCTCACTGAAAATGTACAAGAAGCTATTAAGTAGATCAGATTTATCAATAATTCAAAATATAATTTTATCATCTAAGATTCATTTTTAATAAAGATTTCTGTTTTTTTTTTGGATGTGCAGACAAGAATCTACCATCATAGAATTATTGTGTAAAAAATAGAATTCTCATGTTGTTCTAAACAAATTTCTTTTTCCAAATAAAACAATAAGGCCAGTTGGATTTGATTTTACTAAATGTAACTAAAATCTCATCAATAGAGTTAGGATAATCTATGGTCAGTGTGTTTATCTGCTTCAAAAATGGAATTTATCATCCACTGATCTATGCAATTGTGATAAATAAAAACCATGAAACACATAGTTAAGGAATTGTTAAATCTATGGCTATAGTGTCAGAATTGAAGGAGTTAATAAAGCCACTCGTGAGTCTATTTCCTGACTGGAATTTCTTCAGCTTCCTTTATGATATTTTATTAATAGATATGATGTCATTGAAAAAAAGTATATGCTGAATAAACATTGGAAAATATTAACAGTATAGTTTTAAAAAAAACAATAGGCACTAAAAATACAAATAAAGTTGTAGAGGCCATTATTAAATGACTTCTAAAATAAAAATTAAAAACCTGCTTCTATATTATAGGTTAAATTACACCACTATTGCAAATAGTATAGTAGCATTTTTTTAGATAAATAGCTCATTGTGGAGCAAAGGGTTCTTAAACAGCTTTGTTTAAAGAACTAGTAAAAAATACAGCAACATTTAACTGGCCAATTTTTAAAAAAGGAGGGTTTAAGCATTTTTTTATTTTGCTTATTGCCTAACTAAAAAAACTAAAATTCCCATTCAATGGCCAATGTTGGATGATTAGCTAAAACAGATGTAAAACAGCTATTTGAGAAAAAAAACCTAAGTCTTGTGGAAAGAATTTTCCTTGGCCTATATTCAAGACCCAAGTCATAGTCATGGTAGGTAGATGTGCTACTTATGAACCTCAAGGTCCTCTTAAAAGTTATATATATATATTTAAATAATTTAGATATCATTCATAGAATAAAATAAATATACCTCTAGGTCCTCTTAAAAGTTATATATATATATTTAAATAATTTAGATATCATTCATAGAATAAAATTTAAACTTTCATAATGCATAGCTGTAGTTGAATAAATTGCTAATCAAATCAACTGTCATTATAAATAATAAAGTATCTTCTAAAAAATAGCTTAGACAAACATTTATGTATTTTGGGTTACATTTACATAAAAAAAATTAGGAAAAAAAATTGATATTAGAGCACTATTAGAAATATTTGTAGAATATTTAAGAATTAAGCAAAATGAATCTGAGTATATGCTTTGAGGCAAAAAAAAATATTTAAAGTATTCTGAAATAAAATATAACAGTTGTATAAAAAGACATAATAAAAGAGATAAGTGAATAGCTATAAATGTTTGAGAAATAAAACAAATAATAGAGAAGATTGGAAAAGATGTATGGGAATGTAGCTACTAATGATGATGATGAGATTTGAAGATCATGTTTAAACAGATATGAAGTAAAAAAAAGATTTGAAGTACTGAAAAAATAATTGTGTTGGAAAAGAATTACCTGATATGTTTTATAGTAAACTTAAATATATTTGCCATCCATTTTTTAATATAACAATGCATTAAAACATATAATAAAATATTATATTAATGAATACTACAGAAATCATAGAGGAGTGATACACCATTCTCATTCAGTATGTGTTATATTAAAATATATAGCTATTGGTAGAATATACATATCCAGGATATTGAGTTATGAAAGTAAAAGATGAATACTTAGAAACTGCAAACCAGATTAAAATCTTCAAATATTTAAAATGGCCAAATCAAATGATGACAAAAAATAATAATAACATTGCATCTCAAGAATTTAATTGAAATATATTTTTTATAAAAACATAAAATGAAAAGGAAAAAAAAATAGTAATGTATAACGATCCGGAGAATGAGACTTAACGTAATCTGCACTACAAGGGCGCCATCTAGGTATTTGAACCTAGAAAAATTTATATAGTAGGCAGATACGTAAGTTTAAAAAAAAATTATTTTGGTTGATTCCAGTCATTAGCCCATTGTCACTAGCTCAATGGAAAAGCAGATATTTATATTTTACAATAAATTCTTATCTAAGAATATTTTAAAAAAAGAATAAAATAAGCCACTGCCAGTAATTAACATACAAAACATTTATTTACGCACATATATATAAAATTTAACATTATTATTTTAGCATGTTTACTTTAACATTTAACATTATTTTTAACTTTTATTTTAGATTTCAATTTACATTTTAATTTTTTTAAGTTCACACAGATGGATTTATAAAAGTTTGTTTTATAAATGTTGAGTATAGATCGGTTACATAGATCACACGGTCAAAAACATTTCAAAGTAAACATAAACGATCAAAATATAAAGTCATTGATGGAAATGCAGAGGGAAATTTATAAGAAACCCAATGACATTCCTCATAAGATGCCACAAGACACCAATAACTTAAAATACATCTGACATAAATACATCTTAGATACTCATCATAAGGTATCAGTATTTACCGAATGTCTATATATTTTGATCAAATATGAAAACCAAAAACATAATTAACTGGTAACGAACCCATGCAAGTGTCTATACCCAACTTAAATTTAATGCATTTTTATTTAGAGTGTCGAGTATGAATAGACTACATAGATTGCATTTGAAAAGAAAATATTCTATCCTTGTTTAACCTTAGGCCAAAAGTTCGCAGTCAAACCAACTTCAATCCATCTGATATATCAATGTATTCAATGTAATATGACTATGACAGCACAAATAGGTTAAGAGAAGAAATTGCCTTTCGTCAGATAGGAATACTACATCTATCTGATGATAAGAGCAATAAAAAAAACTCCATAGGAAAAGACTGCGGTCATTTTGCCGACTTACGATTGCATTCCATAGGCAAAAAGAAAGTGTGCGGCGTGAAAAGTGATTCTGCCAGTAGTAAATCTTGTACTACATCTACTAATTACACCAATATATCCAATCCATTGACCTAATTCAACTATGAAACAAATAACCTAAGATTACCCTCCCCTAATATAACTTTACAAATCTATATAGCCATTCATGCCCAACTTAAGTTTAACATTTATATAATTTAATTTATCGCAAAACAAAATCATAAATGAAACTTAAAGAACAAAAAAAAAATAAATGGAAATGATTTTACAAAAAAGAAATACATCAAATAAAATTATAACTAATTAATAAATAATTTAGTTTGGTCAGATAGGAATCTATTTCTATTTTTTTTAAATACTGGGAAAATATTTTAAAGTTCTTAGTGTTTTCAAATTAATATTCATTTAAGTTCATAACGTGCTTACAGTTTTAGAAATGTTCATTAGTTATCCGTTTCTTGCCATGCAGTTACCCGTTGGTCCTTTATGGTTGATGGTATTCTTCCAGGCCTTGATGTCCTGTGGTCCGCAATATTGGAAAATGATGTTTCATTTTTTTTTTATAACAACTGAAGGAATTGAAAGTGCGTCTTTCAATCCCTTCATCTCCAACCCTTTCCAACTTAACACATGTCCTCTCTTAAATTTTCTTGACTCACTTTTTATAGTAGCCTTTCAGATCCAATGGACATTATGTCACGACGATGTGATGGTCCTTTCGCTGAGGTCTGATTCCATTGTTTTTCATTCATTGTCTATTAGTTTCTACTGTTTTCCTATCCGACCATTGCTTATACATTTAAATGCCCAAGGCTAGTTTACATTTAACTAATTAAAACAATCATTTCCATTTTCTGATTAATTAATGTGTTTTCCAAACTTAAAGATATATTTTTATCTCTAAATCTTTTTGTTGAAAGATTTAGTTTTTCTATTTTTAATAGTTTTATTTTAATAATAATTTTTTTTATCTGTGCAATTTTATGTATATACAAGTTTAAGATGATTTTTTTAATTTCCAATTTTTAATTCTTAAAAAAGAAGCTTTTATTTGCGAACTTTTATTTTTTTTATGTTTAATAAAAAAAAATAATGTAACGTCGTATGTGCCCATTACAAATGTTTATCACCTCTTCAGGTCAACCACAATACTTTCTTAACAAAATAGTATAATTTGATTCAATTAATCCAATCAAGATATATTTCTGTTCTCAATTTAGAATTTTAAATACGTTTTTACCATGTCAATTCTAGTTTAGAATGTAGTAACTTGTAGACAAAAATATATGAGTAATTAAAAAGAAATTTTTAAAAAATATTTTTTCAAAAGATTAATCTCAAATTATTTACTTAAAAGTTGGAAATCAATGCAGAAATATTTAACTCCAGATTCTATTACTCTCATCAATGCAATAAACTAAGTAGGATTAGTGATAAAGGTTATGTCCCATTATTTGGCATCCTTAATTCCATGGTGAATTACAATTTCAGAAAATATACAATATAAATAAAATCACTGAATACATATAATTAATTACCAAAATTTAAAAAAAAATAAAATACTGTATTACCATAAATTAAATAAGCTTATTAGTGAATATTTATTAAAAAATTAATTTCATAAAAATAAATGAATTTAAAGTTATTATTTATATTTATTTGATTACAAAATAAATTAACGTTTTAAGTAGTAGAAATTTGATAAAATAATAACACAAGCATCTCCTATTATCAATATAGAAAATCTTTTAAAAGTTTTGCAAAATATAATAAACATTAGAATTTCTTTGTACACTGTTTCAAAAACTGTGTTCTAAATGTAAAACCAACCATTTCAGTTTTTTAAATACCCTTTTGAGGGTAAACATTTGACATAGAATTGCAAACTTTTTGTTTTTATATTTTATATACACTTGAAAATAAATTCAAACTAATTAATATGACTTTTTAACAATTCATTTTTTAAAAATAAAAGAAAACTAGAGTGTATACAATACTTGTTTTACTGCATTAATTTAGAGTGATAAAACCATGTGGAAAATTAAAAGTGCCATCTTTCATATAGAATTGGAAATAAATAAATTAGAAATATATATATTCATACAGTTTATAAATAAATAAATCTTTATAAAATTTTTTGATATAGATATGATATTGTTTGGCCATGTTTTATTACATCAAGTGTCTGAGATTAACCTTATGCAGACATTAAAACAGGCACTATATTTTACCACCTTTTTTTAATGAACTTTAGCATAAAATCCAAAATATTTTTGATTTGAACTATCACACAGAATTGTGAATAAATAGATATTCATACAGTTTATGAATAAATTAAATTTCTTCATAAAAGAGTGTTTTACAGATGCAATACTATATAATAATGTTTTGATACTTCGTGTAACTGAAATAACCTTTCATAGACATTAAAATCTTTCCATTTATGTCACTTTTTCTTTTTGTAAATAAACTTTTAGCATAGAATTACAAATATTTTTGATTGTGGTTATCATATTAAATTGCAAATAAACAGATATTTATAGACATCGATAAATTAATCTTCTTTATAGAGAGTTGTTTATAACAGTATTTGATCAATAGCTGATATAATTCTGTGTAAATGAAAAAACTGTCATTATATTTTATTGACTTTTTAAATTGACTTTTAGTGTAAAGTCATAAATTTCTTTAATTGATTCACAGTCTATTGATTATAAATTAATAGATATTTATACAATTTGTGAATAAATTATACATATTAATAAAAGATTGTATTATAGTTTTATTTTGTGGTTGCATATTTTACCTTTTTTGTCTAGACTGATGTAATAGTGTACTAATAGTGATGTCTTATTTTTTTCTGTTGGCTTTTGTTTTCATAATAAATTGTATGTTTATAATTGTAAATTGTTTTATATGTCATACATAATTGAGAATTAATATGTAATACTTGGTATAATTACAAACATGTTCAGATTCATTTTTTTAAAATTATTCAGCTTTTTCATTGATGTATAAATTATGAAAATTGTAATTTTTAATGTATATTTTTGTAATGCTATATTAGTTGATCTAAAAGTTGTTATTCAACCTGAAATAATGTTTGTCTACCTGTATAATCTAAATCTTATGGTGTAATTTTTAGTTGAATCATTTTCATATACAAATGACAGGATTATAATTAAAGTGAAATTTATAATTTGTTTTCAAGTAGCATAAGATTTTCAAAGCCTTTTCCAGTAGTCAGTATATAGCTAATCTCGACTAACCATACAACTGGTATTTGATTATTCTTAGAGATTGCCAGTTGACTAGCCTAATAAATAATGTCTTCTTCACTGCTTTTTTATGGATGACCTTTTCTACTGAGTAAAATATTTAAAGCTGTTTGACATTTTTATTAAAAAAATAAGATGAATGATTTTGGATAGAGAAGATATAATGATGTTTTCCTGAGGGTTTGTGATGATGGAGTTTAAGTTGTATTTATATGTAGAACTATTTCCATCATCTAATATGAGTATTTAATGTCTTTAAAAAATTGTATTTTATTTAAATATTCCTAATACATTCAACTGTTAGTAATAGCACACAGATTAGTAAATGGATAACGTTTTGAGACTCCCCTCTTCTTCAGGTGTTGCTGACCTAACCAGTGATAGTACTAGCATGGAAATCGAACCTGGACCCTTAGATTCTTTAAGTAAACTTGGTTATAACATTATTTTAAAATTAAATACTCAAATAATCTAAGGATCCAGGTTCAATTCCCATGCGAGTGCTGTTACTGGTCAGGTCTAGCAACACCTGAAGAAGAGAAGATAAAAATACCTCTTGAAACGTTGTGCATGTATTAACCGTTGTGCTATTAGTAACCGTTGAATGTATTTTGAATATTTAAATAGAGCTAATTTTTTTTAAAGACATTCAATACTCATATTAGATGATGGAAATAGTCTAACATATAAATAGAACCAAGATATGATAAAAATTTAAAAACACAAACTTATTTGTTATGAATTTAAAATCATGTTGGTTGGATATTACCACTATTATATTAATAATAATCAAAATTACATTGCAATATTAGTTTTTCATTGCATTTAAATATAAATAAATGTATTTAAGTAGCTTAATTACTATATATATACACACATACTTCTTCATCTACTATGAACTAAAAGGAATGCTTCATCTTTTAAAAATATATGATGTAAAGGTGAGCTACTACTTCTAGATATTTTAAAAATATCATTTACTTAAAATTAGAGGAACAATTCAACTTAATTCAAAATTGATTAAATTACCATAAATGTAAGAATAAACCGTAAATGAAAGTTCGAGTAAGACTTATTTGGTAAACTGAGATTAATTTATTTACAGATCGTATGAAATTATTATTTAAAAAAAAAAAAACTTTTTATTAATAAATTTTATACATTTTGACGTAACTAAAAATGATATTTTAAAAAATCATATGATGCAGTATAAATAATGTTTTAAAGACGTTTTTCTGTTTACATTACTTAAAATGAAATTCATTTTATCTGCCAAATTCTGGTATTACTGTCTCAGTAATATTGTTGCAATATAATTGAATTGTCGAGTTCACTGAAGTGAAAAAAGTACAAATTTGATTCTATTTGTATAATTAGCTTACACCTAAAAAAAAAAGAAATAAATTTTCAATTCAAATAAATCAAAGTTCAGATAAAATATATTTAATATAGATTAAGAATCAAAAGTGATCTATTTATCCAATGGTCCGAGTATGTGGTTAGTGACCAAAAAGTGTAGAGATTAATCTTTGATTGATAAAAGTAAAAGAAGAAACTCTCCGTTTTAATAATTAAATGGAATTGTGTTTTACACGCCAAAGCAATTTACTATATGTAAAGTACATGCAATATAGACGTCAAAAAGCCATCAAAGATTTTTTTTTCATACAACCACATCATTACAACATGTAATGCGCTGGGAACAGTGAGACAAATAATATATAATAACATCAGACAGACTACTACACTATAATCTCGCTGCAAAAAAGCATCAAAACTAAACAATTCCCAATCATCAGATTATCAATTTTTATAACATATTCAATCTGGTTTGTGAGGTGTAAAATGACATATACACAGCCTCACCCAGATCAAAATGCCTGATTTACGAAAACAATGGGAAAGATTAAAAATAGAGATCAACTGTTGTCATCAAAATTTATTTTTGAAGAGACTTGGAAGCTATACAAACTTCCCAACCACTCAAATATACATGGATAATCACATCAACTGTCAACATTGGTCAATATTATATAATTTGAAGAGACTTGGAAGCTATACAAACTTCCCAACCACTCAAATATACATGGATAATCACATCAACTGTCAACATTGGTCAATATTATATAATTTGAGTCTTTCAAATTTCAATTGTTTAACAATTGTCTCAATCATTTTCAAATGTGTGTTTGTTTGTTTTTATTTTTTTAATTATGTTGCTTTATACAAAATGTAACCTTTATTAGACCTAATAAAATTTGTTTTTAAAGTAAAGATTTTTTTCCTAAATTTTTCTATGTAGATAAAAGACAAAACAGACTTAAATAGCATAAAGCACATTCAAATTTTTTTTAGCATTCTTTCACAGACAAAAAGTGAAAAACCATTCGACAGGCTAATCAAATGCTAATTGGTGTGAGTTTATGGCATTCCGTTCTCATTTTACATTTTAGCTAAGAACAACTAGGCATTATGTTAATATTTGGATGATTAGCTGAGTAACTTATACATTGAAATGATTGTCCATAGGAATAGTTATTGCATTCATTAAGATATATTTATAAAAGAACTTTTTATTTAATTAAAATTATATAATTGAAATAATTTTTATTAAGTGTATTAAAAGTACTTTCATTTTTAAAGTAATTAACAGAGCAGGATATTCCAAAGGTAACCTTTAGAGAGCATCAGAGCATGTAAACCTGTAAAAATAAATGAGGATAAAGAAAGTGATTAGATATTTAGCATAAAAATGTTCAGTCAGTTGTTACAGAAAATGGATAAGAGCCAAAGTATAGTGATGGAAAATCATCAGAAGATAATAAAAAATCTGCAACAAGAAATAAAGAGAATACAGTAAGTCATCCAAAACCAATATTGGAAGAAAAGAAAGTAATTGGAAAAATCCAATTGGATATTAAAAAAATATTAGAAGAAACTAAAATACAATCAAAAGATGAAATTCAAGAAAATGGAGAAACATTTGACAAGATAAAAAAAAATGGGGACAAACTACAGAGTGATTACCATAAAAGTGAAACTAAAGTGGACAGCACCTTAGAAGGTATGAAAAATAGGATAGGCATAGCTAAAAGAGAAATATAGCATTAATTGGATTTTCAAATCAAAACTATCAATAATAAAGTTAATTCAAATGATGAGAACCCAGGAGAATATAAACTGATGTGAATACCATAAGAAATGCAAACTTAATGTGGATATTGTTAAAGAATGTAACCTTAAGGAGCTATTGTTGATAAACATAAATGTGATGTGAATATTATAAATAAATCTACAAATAATGTAGCTATTTTAGAGAAATTTAAAGTTGATGTTGATTTTTTAGAAAATTCTAAACTTAATGTGAATGTTGTTGAAAATTCTAAAATGTTTATGAGCATTAGGGACCAAACCAATTCTGACATATATTTTGTAGAACCAGCTAAAGATGATTTAAGCAATGTAGAAAAATTCAAAATTGGTGCAGGTTTTACAGAAAAATCTAAACTTGATGTGGACATTATAGCAAAATCTAAAATTGATATAGACAATATAAAACAATTGATGTAAACAATATGAAACAATCTAAAGTTGTACAATAATTTGAAGTTTATATAGCCATTATAAAAGAATATCACATCAATGTGGATTTTATAGAAAAACCTGAAATTAATTTGGATATTCTAGAGGAACCTAATATCAATGTAGAATTATAAACAAACTTAAAATTTATGCCAAAACTGAAGTCTATTGTAAAACTGATGCAGTAGCAATGGAAGAGTGCAAAATGAATGTGTGGTTAATTGAAGAATCTGAAATAATTGTAGGAATTGACAAATTTAGATTTGATGAAAAACTGTGAAAAAGTTTAAAATTTATTATATAACTATGGATGATTATGATATAGATATGGAAATGTAAAAGAAATCAAAAATCTATGTAGAGTCTGCAGTGGATACCAAAATTGATACAGAAAACATGTAAAACATTAACCCTTTAGATGCCAACATCAACTTTTAAAATCTTGTCTAATATGTGCATTGGTCCATTACTTAAATCTGAGAACAATTATTCATCAGTTTTATTTTTAGTTGGTTTCTAATGATAAAATATTAATCTAAAATACACAGAATTGTTTCAATTCAGCTTCTAAAAATTGAATAATTTTAGATTCAAATTAGTTAAATGTAATGAAAAATTAAAAATAATGTTAATAATTGAAGAAAAATATTTAAAAAAACATTTAAAAAATAGCCAATGGTAAGACAAAAGAATTATATTTCAACCAATCTATGTAAATGCTGGTGTCTCATTATTCAGTTTTGTAGCTGTCAAAGTTATTCACTTTTCATGAACAGCAATCACTTTTTCATGCTTATTTTTTTTGTAAAATTTAAAATTTTTTAAATCAAACTTTATATTTCAATAAAGTAATATAAAATCTTAATTGTGAATGTAAAAAAATTAAGATAAATATATTTATTTACATTCAAAATCAATTATGAATGTGTAGAACATTATGTTTTGATATCTGACTTTTTCATTTAGAAATGCCTGATATGCAAATTACAGTCAGTAACTGTCAAACCACACTTATTTTCCTTGTAAAATTTAAAATTTTTTGAATGAAACTTTATATTTCAATAAATGTAAAATCTTAATTATGTATGTAACAAATTATGATAAATATATTTATTTATGTTCAAAATCAATTACAAATGTGTAAAACATTTTGTTTTGATTTCAGACTTTATCATTTAGAAACACCTGTGGCACAATTTCCAGAGTTCGCAGCCATCTAATTAGAGACATGATGCTGGCATACACACCAATATGCAGCAATGAAATTTTTTTTTTCAAAACATATTGACATAAGTGGACGTTTTTAGAACTAAAATTTTAAATTTTGAATTTCCTATAAAATAAGCCTAAAATGAAAAAAAATGTGACCAAAATTGACCAAGAGAAGGCACAAACTATGTCCACAACCCAAAAATAATATGAATGACAATTAAAACATGGTGAAATCTAACTGAATTTAACAACAAAGTGGTTAAAACTGATATAAAAGTCACACTTGTGAAATAATAGATGCAACATTTATGACATGACTGAAATTCTTATAACTGTGAATTTCAATATGACTTAAGAGGTAAAAGTAAATATATTAAATGGGCTAAAAGTTTTTAGTGATGTCATACATGAAAAAACTCAATCTCATATATATGTGGAGCCACATATAAATGTAGAAATATTAGATAAGATAAAAAATATCGTACAGTGAAAAATATATTGGAGTATATAAATGACAGTAATAATTGAGAGCCTGAAGAAACTTAATCATGGTTCTTCTCTTAGTTCCTAAGATGAGAATTCTCACTGCAGTTTCTCTATCACAAGGACAGATTACATGCATTAGGACAGGCAATTACCAGTAGATATACATCAAATTATGCTAAATCAGCATGTTTTTTTTCTTTAAGGAACATGACCAGAAGAAAATGATAGTTAACTTCAAAAGATTATTGTTAAGTTTTTTTTGCTGATATTAAGGGAATTAAACCTTTTTCTGGTGAAACATTTGCATGGATATTAACTGGATTTTATAAAAAAGTAAATATCAAAGCATTATCATTTCTGAATAGGAAGCTGGTTTTTATAACACAAAATTTATTTCACCACAATGTAGAAAATAGTTAAAACTATTCTTAATATTATGTAATTATTACCATAGGTTCTACAAGATGTTAAAAGGAATGTCGTAGCATTATTACAGCTACTGTGGAAAAATATATAGTGGAAGTAAACTGTAAAACATAGTAATGACTATGCCATAACAATAATATTTCTAAAAAAGAAGTTTATTACTCTGGTATAACTAACCACAGACCAAATAATACACCACTGGCATTTATTGAAAAAGAGTTGGATAATGCCAGGATAAAGAAAAGGTGAGCCTCTATCGTAAAGAAAACAAAGAAGTAATAATAAATCATATTCATTCAATATAGATCACCAAATCTTTATGCAGACTCCACATGTCAATCAACTAGCTAAACAAAATACAAAAAGTTTTCTTTCATTATATAAAGGGTCTGTATAAGGATAAAAAAAATTGTGGATACTGTATTTATGTTAGGAGGCAAAGCAGGGATCCTACACTGCACAAAGCCTTCAATCCTTAATGAATTCCAAATTTTCCAATCAGACATAATAGTTATTTAACATGATAAAAAAATTTTTTTATAAATAAAAGGGGAAGGGGGCGGGTATTAAATGATATCCCCCAAAAATATGTATTTCATGGATGTGTGTGCATCAAGATATATTTGTAAAATAAATTGTATTTAATTAAAATTATGTAATTTAAATAACAGATATCAATGAGTATGTTAAAAGTATTTTCATTTTAAAAGTAATTTAAAATCACACTCTTAGAAGTAAATCTCAAGAAAGGTAAAACAAAAAGTTTTAATTTAAGCTTGCAGTAGTGAATTTAAAATGCACCCTGTGTCTTTTGCTTAAATAAAATCAATTTTGTAAATTTATAATTTGAAGGTTAATCTATTGACATTTTTTATTAATGTAGAAAAATGTATCTATATAACTGGTATTGATTGTTTGTTAATTAAATATTTTAATTAGCAATTAGAAAATAACCCTTTTGTTTCATTGGAATGTTACTAAAGAAAACTTTCTAAAAAAATTTGGAGCTGTATAAATAGTGGAGATTAATGTTCTCGAAGGGACTCACTGTCCAAAAGCTGGTGTTTCTAAATTTTCCCATTGCACTGCAAACTTCATTATTGTTCTATCCCAGATGGACTGCGGGCATCAAATGGATAGTTTCAACCTACCCAATCCCTTGGTCGAATCATCAGTATGAATCTTCTTCAAAACAATCACTTGCTGCTATTAACAGACATCTTTGAAATATATATGATTGTTATTGTCATCAAAGTTATTCCAGATCTGAAATGAACACCACTATAAAAAAAAAAAAACAGACTGCTCTCATTTATTGCTTCTGCCAACATTTCCTAATAATCACTAATTGAAAATATCATCTGGATTACATAATAAAAAAACAAAGACAATTCATAAATCTAGATTCTAATTTCTAAAATATTAAAAGCAATTTTCTGACATAGATTTTTTTCTACAATTAGGATGTATTAGTTATACATACTCATTATCAGTTTTTTAATAAGAATTACATAAAAAAAGATTTTAATGATTTTTTTTTTCCATATGTCAAATGCGTTGACCGGGAAGCGAACCCAGGCCAGCTGCTTGGAAGGCAGCTATGCTAACCACTAAGCTACCAACGCTTGATTAAATTTTTTTTTTCCATGTTGTAACTCATTATTTAGAAAAGTAAATATGTTTATTTATAAGTTTGAAATGGAGAATGATTTTTATTTAAATATTGTTTAACATTTCTTAATGTCATTTCCCATTGCAAATTAAGATAATAAGGTTAAAATTATATAAGTGGAATATATTTTATTTTTTTAATATTTTATATTATTAGATAATTTATATAATTAAGAGTGATATTCAGTGACCAAGGTAATAAATCTGTTTTATTTGTGGGAATCAGCTAACATTTAAATACATTGACAGATTAGGAAGTAATGAAAATTTTACAGAGTTTATTTTATTTTATAGTGATTTATCCTGAGTGTATTCTGTGAATATTAATATAGTTACTTTCTGTTATATGATGCTATGTGTGGGTATATGAACAAAGAAGTTATTAGATGTGGCCTTTCTTAATAAGAAGGAGTTAGTTGTGTGTCAGTACTTCTCAAGCTTTTTGATATGAGGGGGCCATGAAAAACAATAATATATTTTCCATTCCCCATCTATTAACAATATATTTACAAAGTAGTATATATAGTGTGTTATAAAAATGGGGGTAATAAAAAAAATTTACATTTGAGGCAAAATCATAATATATGTGTATTACATTTATGACAAAGTAGCTACACCTACATTTTATTATTATTAGGTATACATATATTAACTTTTATGATTATATTACATATATAATATGAAAAAACAAGGTGAAACAAAACTTACCAACAATATTCAATAATATCTTTTATTCATTTTTAATAACAATAACATTTAATGAAATGGATATGACTGGATATTATCACAGAGATTATCAATATCTGAAAAAATATTTAAAATTGCAACTCCTAAATTTTATCTGTTTTATCTGATACAGACAAACCTATGTGTATTTTTAATTAGAAAAAGTGATGAAAAAGCATTTTCACAAAATACCACAGGTTTTACACCAAAATTGATGTTTTTTGTTCCTGTGCCCCAGGGAAAAAGAAATGCAACAGCACCTATTTTGCACCTGCATAACTCTGATGAATACCTGAGAAATTATGATTAACAAATGTAGACAAAATAAGACCACACTTGATAACCTAATAGAAAAGGTCAGTAAAGGCTCAATACCAACAGCCCATGCAGCAGCTTTTGGTTTATATACTTTGTGGTGCACCAGATGTACTTTCTGTCTTGGAAACAGAACCAGAGAGCACTCAGCCACAATCTCTAATAAGGTCAAATAATTAAAGGCCAGAGATGGCAAAATTGCATGCTCAGATATTTTTGCTGATACATGGTCACTATTAAAAACTTGAGACAGACTATAACTTCAAACAACCAAATGATTTTTGCTGCAACAAGACCAATTTTTTTTGTTACATATCTCATTTTCAACAATTTTTAATCACCACATCTGTGTATTGAATAGTCCAAAGAATATATTTTATTCAATAAAAAAGTATTTTAATCTAATGAACTAAACCTTCAAACAATGAAATAAAAACACACCTGCCTAACAATTTATGTAAACTGTACCAATAAAATCTATCTGTTTGTTTCTAAAGCTATGTAGTTTTTCAACCATGTATTTTAACAATGTAACCCTTTAGGAAAAATAAAGTTTGATTTGAAACATCATAATGATAATAGTAGTAGTAGTAGTAATAGTAGTAGCAATATTAGTGACAGTAGCATCAGCAGCAGTAGCACTAATGGTAGTAGTAGTAATAGTCATGCTAGGCATTAATGATTGATATCTCCAACAATTTAAAAAATGGGTAGTAGAACTGAAGTATTTTGGCTTCCTAATCAGATTCAACCTGCATGCACTTTCAACCTCTTTTTACTGCAGTATCGTTGTCTATGAAAAAACAATGATCATTCTGTAGGCTATGCTATGAAGCTGAGAAGACTCGACAAGACATTCTTGATAACTGCCAAGCATTAAATTCCACATCACAAATTATTTTCAATGTATACAGGCAGCCTGCTACTTCTATCCAGCACAAACTCAGTCTTTCCAAAGATCACACACCCTTGCAGCCACATTTATCCTGTTTGCCTTCTGGTGCAAACATTGCACCTTCTTGTTAAGCAACAACACCAGGAAACACCCATCCACATTTACCAACAAATTATGGCAAGTAAAAGTATGAGATAATAACATAGCTCTACCAGAACATTTTCACAGCTACCTGATCACTCCTTAGAGAGCAGTCCAACCTATTAGCTACCACAACAATAGTATTCAGTCCTAAAAACCTTCTGCATGAAAGACTATGTTTCAGCCATACTTAGATTACTTCAACACTATAAAAGACTGTTTAACCAGACCAGTCAAGCAAGCTTCAGAGAAATCATTCAAATAATATAACTTTTTTTTATATATCCTATGCTATATTGTACAAAAATGTATAATTAATGACAATCATTTATAATCATTAATGTCCACACTTATACATCATGAAATAATTATATAAAATCTATGTTCATATAATTGTACTCTAATAAGCTACATTGGCCAGCTTTATACAATAACCAATAATCGATTAAACTCATTCCACTATTACTGTAAGCCATAGCACTTTAATTCATACTATGTTAATTATATTTGAAATGCTTCTTGCAAAACATTTGTAAAACCTATGTAACACAATTTTTGGTCAATAAAATTTATTGTTGAAATATAATAATAATAATAATAATAATAATAATAATAATAATAATAATAATAATAATAATAATAATAATAATAATAATAATAATAATAATAATAATAATAATAATAATGATGATGATGATGATGATGATGATGTTAATAATAATAATAATAATAATAATAAACAGTTAAAGATCATAATTCATTCAGTACTAGTAATCAAGTTTAAAATTACCCAATTAAAATATATTACATAATTCATTTTTAATGTAGATGTCCTAAATTAAAACTATTTCATTTGTTAGCGCACTTGTTTTTTTAGGTATATCTGTTAATTGTCTTTATTAGTGTTATGGTTAAAACTTTTGAAAATGTATTACAGTATTTAATAAATAATTTTGTTTCCAATATAGATTTTGTTTTAAATCAAATGTTTGGGGAACAACAAGTTATTGCTTTTTTCTAACTTGCGTTTTAGTTTTTAATTTCTTTTAGTATTGTGTTATTAATATTCTATGCCTTACTTTAAAAACACAAGTTACAATAGACTTGGCTAAAAATATATTAACTCCATTATCTATAGTTGTTCTTTTTTTAAAAAAAAAAAAGCGTTATATATATTTATAAAGATATTGATAAAAATAATTTGCTGTATTTAATATTTATAAATTTAAATGCACTTAGCATTTACTACTAGTATCTGTACATGAGAATGTAAAAATAAGTGAGTTTGTATATTACATTTTTAGATGGGTTTTTTTTTTTAATAAGAGTAGTAATTTATTGTTATGTAAAATTATTACCTTGGATAGATTAACTCAACAAGCGGCTGACTCTTAAGCACTATAGATTGCGCCTCAATTCTATTACTTCTAGTGGTCCGAACGTCTATGAACTCCCTAATAATGAATTAGATTTTTTTTTTCTCTAAAATAATATAGTTGCAATTTATTTAATAACAGGTTATTTATCAAACATAACTTGTTTGCTATATATATATTCTTATAAATAAAATATAAAAGTATATTTTATCTCATTAAATTAAATGCTAATATTTTGAATTTGCTAATTTTCTAAAATCAATGCTCTTTTAATTTAGTAACTAATTTTTCTGCAATCAGGGCAAATTAATTTATCAAATAATTATAGACTGTTTCTTAAATTACAGTTGTTTTTAATCTATACAAATGTTTTTTTACAGCTTCAAGCTAATATTAACTAATTCTTTATAAAACGGAAAAAATACAGATTTCTAAATTTGATAATCTTAAAGTTGTTTGTTTGTTAGATATGTAAAAATATAATTTTTAATGATTCATTTGGAACTGTATGCTTTTAAATTTAGATTTATGTTTTAAAAAGAATTTAAGATTGAGGAAAAAGAAACAGTTATAATTTTGTTTAAAGACCATTAAATTGGCAATCTGAATATTAATGATTTTACTGGATTAAAATGAATTACTTAAAAATATCTGCATCAGCAGCAGTAATGCACGCAACACTGCTGTACCCTGAAGCAATGGTTCTTAAATTTTTCTAAGTCGAGGAATACTTTTGATTATGAAAAAAATTAATGAAATACCCAAATACCAAGATCTAAAAACTAACAACAAAAACATTCCCAAACTTGCCTTTTCTTAAAAATTGTAGATTATACAACGGAAAAAAAAACCAGTTAAGAAAATATTATAATTATAAAATTTTAACTGAAATAAATCTTTTGTGTCAAGGGTTGTTAGCCGAGAGGTCATCGCAACTGCCTTGCAAGCAAGTAGTTGGTTGCAGACGGTTGTGGGTTCGCGTCCCGGCCGATGCTATGACATATGAAAAAAAATAAATCTTTTATACTAATGGTATTTCTTTAAATCAATTTTATTGTGATACATGAGTTTGTTAGATTTTTCTGATTTCAGTAATGTCTGATCCAGAACTGTTTATTTTGATAAGGCTTTCACATTTTTTAGTTTTCATACTGATTAATCAAGCTTGGAAACTGTAAAAAAAAAAAAATTAGGGCTCATGTAGAGAGAGCTTGGCTTGAACAAAAATTTCTCAAGAGTTATTTTGGAGAATTTCATTTCCATTGGCAAGGTTATGTCTAATGGATTTCATATCCAATCATAATTTTTTATATTTAAAAAAAGTAACTTTGCAGTCTTTTCTTAGTGTTAAATGTTTTGTTATAATGGGAATGTTAATTATGTCAATATTTTTCTTGTGAAATGAAGTTTAACATATTTACTATATTTTTTCCTGATATGTGATTTTATATTTCAGAGATACTCTTTTCTGAAGTGCTGATAATTAGTCAGTGAGTGTCAAAATATTTTAAGTTTTAACCTTGAGTAATTAATGCTATTTAATAATTAAAATATCAGCTAAATATATCATTGTAGTACATCAAATACTATTATCAAAAAATTCTCTACTTTCATTTTAGAAAAGCCAAACACTTCATTAAGATCTAAAATTCAGCATTTTCAAATATTAATAAAAATATTTTTTCTTGCCATAGATAAAAAAATACAAAAATATTATTGTTCTAAAAAATAAATACATAAATACAATTCATATTCCTTTTATTAAATACTTTATTACAAACTTTTATGGACAAACTGGCATTTTGACTTTCTTGCAATCTTCTTCAGAGCTATAATAAAATATAATCAAAGTAAATAAAATCATATAAAAATAAAATAATACAAATCATCAATATTAATTAAAATATATCATATATACAAAATATGTATGTATGTATGTTCCTGTGTTTATACATATTCATGAACATTCATTAATTTACATGTATTTTATGTTATTATTTTTACTATAATTTTCTTTTCATTGAGTCCAATCACATTATATACTCTCCTTTTCTTTTTAAAAACTTTATTTCTTCTTATCAACCATATATACTTATTTACATCTTTAACACCCAATGTTTTGACCACTTTTTTCTGTAGTTATTTTCAATGATCTATAAAATTACATATTTATATCATTATTATTACAAATAAAATTAATATATAAAAATGTATATACCCTTATCATAAAAAAAATAACATTTCTCTTTCAGCTATCAGTACATCTTTTTACATATATATTACATTATATAATCTACATTTATTTACGTCGGGGTGGGGGGGGGGTCGCCTCTAAACTTTTTCTATTTTACTACACATTTCTTTATTTATATAAAAAATATCAATAATTTTTTTCTTTTGTCCTTTTTATACTCTTAACCCATTACTTTAAAACAATGCCCCTTTTTATACCATTTTTAATTTGTTTTTAATTTAATCTATATATAATTCATCCTATTTAAAACAAAAAGAAAGAAAATTATTGGTATTTTATATATATAAAGAAATGTGTAGTACAAAGGAAAATATTTAGAGAGAGAGAAAAAAGAAGTAAATGTAAATTATATAATGTAATATATATGTAAAAAGATGTATTGACAGATGCAAGGGAAATGTTATTGTTTTTTATAATAAGGATGTATACATTTTTATATATTAATTTTATTTGTAATAATATAAATATATAATTTTATAGATTTTTTTAAAATGACTACAGAAAAAAGTAATCAAAACGTTGGCTGTTAAAGATGTGAATATGTAAATATGGTTGATGAGAAGAAATAAAGTTTTTAAAAAGAAAAGAAGGAGAGTATATAATTTGATTGGATTCAATGAAAAGAATACTATAGTTTATAAGACATATATTTTAAACAAAAAAAAAGTTTTCTTATTGCTGGTTGTTAAAAAGTTTAACAGCAGTGATAATAAGTTAAATATAAATTTTTTTATTATTTTTAATATTCCCTAATTATTACTGTTTATTATAAATTACAATATTTACAAAACAGTAATTATATAGTTTTAAATTGATACTATATTTATGATCTTACTTATATATATATATGTAAGCTCTTAACAAGCTTTGATAATATCCCCAACCCCAGACCGGTTTCTGCTACTGGCATCAAGCATTAGATTAAAAATACCAGGACAAGCCCAGCACTTTATCTAATTAAGTAGAAAAATCTGAAATTTTCAGACATCTATATGTCTTCCAATCCATCTATCTAATTTATATAGCCATATAGGACTGAACTAAGTTCAGATACACCATATATTAATAGCTTTAACAATATAAAATCGATTGAAAGTGGATTGGACGATATGTGGATGCCTGAAAATTTCAGATTTTCTACTCAATTAAATAAATAAAGTTCCAGGCTTGTCCTGGTATTTTTAATCTAATGCTTAAATATCCTGGAACCTCACTGATGATGCCAGTAGCAGAAACCAGTCTGGAGTTGGGGATATTCTCAAAACTTGTTAAGAGCATATTTTGTGAGCTCTATATATAACATTTGTAAATACAAGCTTATTAAATTAGGTCATGTGACATCTGACTTGATTTTTTTGTAATTTTATTTTTTGCTATTAAAGCTTTGGTGATTTTATATAGCTAAAGCTATTAATATATGGTGTATCTGAACTTAATTCAGTCCCATATGGATATTTAAGTTAGATAGCTGGATTGGAAGACATAGGAATGTCTGAAAATTTCAGATTTTCTACTTAATAGTTATATATTAGATAAAGTGCTGGGCTTGTCCTGGTATTTTTAATCTCATGCTTGAATATCCTAGCATCTGACTGACAATGCCAGTAGCAGAAAATGGTCTGGGGTTAGGGATTTTCTCAAAACTTGTTAAGAGCTTATTTTGTGAGCTCTATATAATTAGGTTGTGTAACATCTGACTTCATTTTTTTGTAGTATTTTTTGTGTAATATTATTTTATTTTTTAAATATATTATTTTTAATTATTTTTAATTACATATAATATCTACTATGCTTTTTATTTATCTATTTACTCTGCTAATATAAATCATAAATATTAAAAATTCATGTTTTTCTATTTATTTTTAAATTACATATAATGTCTATCATTATTTTTATTTAATTCTTCATTATTTGGTTTGACTTACTTTATATTTTTTTGATTGAATACAATTACAATTTTTTATATATTAGACTTTTAGATATAACTTATAAAGAACTTGAACAAAGACTTTCAAGCTTGCCTCAGCTATTAACTCTGTTTCATACAACTGATACACATGACCACACACATGTGAAAAAGATAAATGATCTTCAATATATGTATTTTGAGCTGAACCAGTACTCAGTTGTATAAGATAGAATAAATAGCTGAAAGGAGCTTGAAATTCTGTGTTCAAGTCCTTTTTTTGTATTTTAATTTTATCTATATTTTTATTGTGCTTTACTTTTTTTTACTTTATTCATTGTTAAATATATAAAATTTATTAAGCGTAAACAGATAATATTGTAATAACGTGAAAGCTAAAACTTCAACAGATACATCTTAAACATGCTTACATGGCAGCCAATAAGATGGAATAATGACATCACATGGACCTCTCAATTCTCAAACACAAGTCAGAACTATAAGAAAAAGATGGTATGTCATTATTCCATCTTATTGGCTGTCATGTAAGCATGTTTAAGGCGTATCTGTTGAAGGTTTTAGCTTTCATGTTATTACAATATTATCTGAAATATTGCAGATTTTGAGTAGTTTTTGATGGTTAAAACCCAGAAATTTTTCCTTGTTGCCTAGCAATATTAAGGTTTACTGCCACTAATGAAATATTTTTTCTTGAAAATTATCCATCACACACATAACTACAGGGTTATCATTATAATAAGGTCAAGTTCAATTTTTGTGATGACTTGAAATTTATTTTTTTTTAAACTAATATTATGCAAATTCTTAGGATTTAAACAGGAGGAGTTTTGGAATGAACATGGTACAAGACTAAGATTTACTGCAGGATGATGATGATGGTGATTATTATTATTATTATTATTATTATTATTATTATTATTATTAGTAGTAGTAGTAGTAGTAGTAGTAGTAGTAGTAGTAGTAGTAGTAGTAGTAGTAGCAGTAGTAGTAGTAGTAGTAGTAGTAGTATCAGCAGCAGCAGTAGCAGCAATGGGAGCAGTGGCTGCAGTGGCAGCAATGGCAGCAGCAACAGTGGTAGCAGCAATAGCAGCAGTGGTTGCAGTGGTGGTGGTGGCAGCAGCAGCAGTAGTAGCAGTGTAGTAGTAGTAGTAGTAGTAGTGGTGGTGGTGGTAGAAGTAGTAGTTGTAGTAGTAGTAGTAGTAGTAGTAGTAGTAGTAGTAGTAGTAGTAGTAGTAGTAGTAGTTCTGCATAGTTTACTGCAGTGGTACATTATTAGACTTTGGAACATAAGATCCTTGGATCAATTTCAATGCACAAACTTGATTATTTTATTTTTATATTATTAATAATTTCCATAATTTAAATAATATATTATTCTAGTCTAGAGAAAAATCTATTCTAAAAGAACTAATAGTTATTTAGAGATAGGTACATGATAACTAGAAACTATCATGCTCTAACTGTAAGAAGTCATACATGAAGAAAATAAAAACATAATTAAAAAGAATATGAAAATAGATGTATAATAATTGGAGTGCTCTGGTAGATAGAAAAAAAGGTTATAAAACTTTATAAAATAGAAGATATTAATTCAAAGAAGATATAGAAATAATATTTAAAGTATATATATATATATAAGAAGTAATAGACTAATTAAATCTGAAATATTACTATATTTCATAAGTTAGATTCCTAAACAATTATTTTTAAAAATTTTCAAACAAAGCTCCTTTCTTGAATTAATGTCAAATTATTGATCAAATAAAAAAGATGGCCGTTTTTATCTGACTCTTTAAGTTCTTTAAATAGTAAATAAACATATCATTGTTGAGATTATTGAAATTATTAAAATTTTATTTCATCAATTATTTGGATCTGTAGGCTAAGTTAATTAATAATTACACTTTCAAAGTATTGGTGAGTAGTTAATTTAAATTGTTTATTTTTTATTTGCCCTTAAATTGACATCAGTATGAGAAAGGAACATTGTTTGGAGTTTACCGAAATGATTCTTTAGGAAACTGGCTAGTGAATTACAATAATGAATTCAGGTTTAGCAGATCCATGAATAAATTTATATTTCAATGTTTCATATTTAATAGCAATAATCAATGATTTATTTACAAACTTATTAATGGTAGAATTATATTACTTAAAAATAAATTAATGGATACATTAAATGTACATTTTTTATAGTTATTAGATCGAAAATAAATGAATATAATAGAATACTGAACAATAAATAAGTTCAAATAAAAAATAATTGAAAAATATAGAAGATGCAACCAAAGCAATTAGTAATGGAGAAGATAGAACAATGAAAACAATATGTGCAGATACAATGATGGCAATAGAAAATGAGAAATTATAACATTGTAAAAAATAGGAGTATATAAAAAGTTTCAGTAATTTGAAATATAAATCTTATTAAAGCTAGGCCAGTGTGATTAGAAAAATATATATGAGAAGTAGAGAAATTTTACAAAAGAGAGATATGACTCATTCATGATCATACTACTTCTAGCAAAAATCACAAATAAGAATGCCCAGTTTACAAAATCTGCTTTTGACAATGGAAAAAACTTTTGAAATCAAGAATGCTATTCATGTAATTAAAGAATAAAAATATGGTCACACAAACTCACAATTTCACTCTTACAGTTAATGTAGGAAATGACCAATAGTATGAGAAGCTTATGATAATTGGGCCCTGTAATAAATTAAGTAACTGAAAACAGTAAAAAAAGACCAAGTTAATATTGAATGCATCAAAAACATTTAACTTTTACCAAACTAATTTTTTCATCTTTTGTTTGAGCTTCTTGGTTATTTGCAGTTAACCTTCATATATAAAAATCATTCTACATGCCATATGTAGATCCTAATAATTGTAATAAATAATTAGGAAAAGCACTATTTAAGTTTTCTTGCATTATTGTCATTTTAATAAAGAAAAGGTATAATGAGACTAAGATTACTTTAGAAGTATTAATACTGCATGCTATCACATGCTGTTGAAAGTCATGAAAGAATCTGTTTATAATAGATTAAACTTTTATTATTAAAAAATAGTGATTGCAGTTATATAATTAATTTATAAATGTACTTAATAACCTCTATCTGCCCCCCCCCCTGGACATCTTTAAAATAAATGACCCCCATTTTCTGAATGAGTACTCATAACTTGGCCCAAGTCACAATCTGTCACATATATCTTTATTGTATTATTTTTCTGAACTTTGTGATAATAGTATATTAGTTGTATTTATATATTGAACTATTTGCATAATCTGATATTAAGTATTGAATGTCTTAAAAAAAAAGTTAACATTATTTAAATATTCCAAATACATTCAACTGTTAGTAATAGTATGCAGATTAGTATGCCACAACATTTCAAGAGATATTATTCTCCTCTCTTCTTCAGTTGTTGCTGGCCTGACCAGTGATAGTACTAGCCTGGGAATCAAACCTTGACCCTTAGATTCTTGAATTTTAAGGTAATGCTCTAATCAGCTGAGCCATCCTGCCAAAGGCAACTGTCAGCAGAAATTTTATATACTTATCTATAAAAGTTCCCCCTGATTTCTTCACATTTCATTAGTGGGTTCCATACATTATGTATGGTTACCCTAGATTGACTTATGAAGTTATATGATATGGTCATGTGATCAGCTTCTTTGAATTTTCTTTTTTGTATCTTTTTCTCTATAGGTAATTTTATGTATTCCCCAATTGAACATATATTCATTGGTACAAACATTACTACCTTAGACATATCTGTTTTCTCTCTTCTAATCATCAGTTTGTGTTCTTGCAATCACTTTTCAATGGGATGACTGGTCTTGCCAATACATTCTTCCACATTCACACAATATTTTATAGATACAGTTTTTGCATTTTAGAGTTTCAACTTTAGGCTTTGTAAATGTTACAATTCCTCATAGTGTGGTATGATACCAGAAGGCTGTGCTGATGTTATACTGATTGCAGATTTTCCTTAATTTGTCTGCTATTTTTGATATATATGGGTACACTACCAAACAATAATTGTTTTTTCTTTTGACGATTCTTTTTGTAGTCTATTTAAAGATAATCATTTTTATAAGAGTTTGTTTAATTAAGAAATAGGTATATTAATCTTTAACTGAGGTTTAAAGTTTATATTTCGGCTAAGGATATTTTCTAGTTTAATAAATGATTAGTGATAGGCATTAATGTATTTATTTAAAAGTGAATCGTGTCAAAGTTGTGGGTGAAGTAAATTTGACACTCGCAAATCAAATTGTAATAATTAATTTAATTCCAGTAAATTTAATTAATATTAAAAACGTTTGTCATTAAATTTTAAATTTATTAGAAAAAATTATCATATTCGCAGTTATGTAAATTAGAAATACTTTATTGTATATATTTGATTAAAATATAAATATTTAAAAAATAAAAACTAATGTTTAAAAAGTCAAATAATTTGTGTGTGGTCTTTTTTTAAAAAAAAAAGTTAAAAAATTCAGGAAGGTGATTGAATTTAGCCTAAAACTATGCTTATTAAAGGGTGTGGTGGACCTTTTTTTGTGGATTATCATTTATCAATTGTTTATCATGTAGCATACTAATTGTGAATATACATATATAATTCAAACTTTTATTAAACGAAAATATATAAAATAAAAGTGCAAGTCACTATTTGATTTAGTATGTAGAGATGCAGGAGAAAATAGTATATTCTTTTTATATAGTCACAATTTATCACATATTTTATTTTAAAATAATTTATCATCATCAGTTATTACCACAAAACAATCACAATAAATGATTTCAAATATATTCTCTAAGATGCTTTTCTAATATTTTTTGTTTTATTCTTCAAATATAAATAATTAATTACATTTTTGTCTTCCCAAACATGCATATTTGCATATGATAACTTTTTTTGTCTGTTTCTCTTTTATTCTTTAATTACTTTTAAAAATAGGTCATTTTTTTATTAAATTGCATAAATCATATAATATTTTTATTATAAAGCAAAATAATTAATATCCAAGCAAATATTCATTTAATAATTACAAAATGTTCAAATCACTCTCCCAATTCAGCAACACTCTTGGTGAATAAATTTGAAGCTCTGAATTTATATTATTCACAGAGGGCGTTGTTGAAAAACGTTTGAGAGAGTGATTTGAACATTTTGTATTTGAATTTTCAGTTAGAAATATGAGCTGGGATATATTAAAAACAAATGATTATTATTATTAGTTTTTCCTTTTAAATAATCTTAAAGTTTATTTTGGTTTAATTGAAGAATTTATTTAATTTCTTTTAAATTAACTTATGAAATAAAGTAAGATAGATACATTTTTTTTTCTTTCTTTTCATGTTCATTTTTTAAGACAGATATGCAAATGAAAAGAAATTTAATTGACTAAAAAAAATTAGAACTGCCAAAGAATTTTTTTTTTTTTTTAGAACTGCTGTAATGACGCAAGTATATAATAAAAATTAAAATTTTATTTTATTTTTTACTGTTTAATATATTACAAAAATAAAAACTTCTCTTTTTAAAAAGAGAAGTTTGTAAAGATAAAGAAGGAAGTTAAATGAAAACTTTTCTTAAATAATTTAAGTTATAATATTATCAAGTATGAATAGCAAAATGTATAACTAAATCCTAGCAAATTGGTTCGGGTCCACTAACTATAAATCTAGCTGTTGATAATCTTCTGCAAGGTCTACAACTAAAATGCACAGAAATTATGGTGTTAACTGCGACAACAGGAATAGCAGTTCTAAAAGGTCAGTCTATTTGAAACTTCTTATTGTTTGCAGGTTATGCTTAGCCTCGAATAAAGTTTACCTTCACAATTTTAACTCCATAGTAGTGTTGTGAAAGTGCAAAATGAAGTTCTGTACTTAACTTTGGATAAATTTCGTTTTCCTGAACTTTAACACATATGGGAATGTTATATATATATGCAGAATAGAATGCAATATTTAACTTGGGATATAGTGTTTTACTTCACAATTCTAACACCTCTAGTAATTTTATGTGTGCGGAATAAAATGCTGTCTTAATATTTTGTATGCTAGTGCCTGAACAAAGAAGAAATAAATATAATCCCATTTTGAACTTACATTAGAAGCAACATTGTGAGTTATCTTATTAAAATTACAATATAGTTGTTGAAAGAAATGACCGTTAATGAGCAATTATTTTGACTGTTATAGCACATATGGGATAATTATATGCTTGAACTATCATTCTTTGCTCTTGGCACTAATAAATTAAAGCAATGAAAATATTTAATATTGGAATAGCACCTAAAGCAGGGGGTCCCCAACCCTATGCCTGTGGACACCATGGTGCCCACAGGACCATTTTATGTGTGCTCACCACTATCCAAACATGATAAAAAATTATTTATCTGATACAAATAAATTTAATTTTTAAAATTTCTTATAAATTATTGTATTATATTGTAATCAAATGTTAAAATTTTATTTTTGAAATAAATATTTTTTTGCACATTATGTGTATTATTAACAATATCCAACTATAAATTTATATTGAAAAAATAAATGGTGCCCACCACCTGGCCAGTATTATAGAATGTGCTCTTAAGTGCAAAAAGGTTGGAGACCGCTGACCTAAAGTAAAGCCATACAATTTCATTAATCTTGAGAATAGTCTGATTACAATTTAGATATATCCTACCTCTCAAAATATCTTGGATCTTCAGAAAACCTACATGTAGAGCAACTTATTTATAAATATTCCTTATAAATAGAGATGAAGAAGCATATAATCAACTTTTAAGTTTCTATGTTGTTTTTTTAAAAAAAGAAATATTTATTTGAACCATATTTGTCATTAAGCTTAAGAAGTATGCTATTAATTAACTGGCTAATAGCCAATGGATTTAAATAACATGTATTTGAACCAAGTGTAGTAATTTAATGAACATGCATTTTATGCTTTATTATATTTTATATTATCTTATAAATATATGAAGTTTACAGTATATATAATTTATTGTGTAAAATAATTACTTGTTAACCCAGGTGTAGGGTCTGATGAGAATCAATTTAGGGAACAGTGCTTGTGGAAGGGTTTCATGATTAGTTCAGTGAATCTATAACACATGGCTTAATCTGGTACATCTTTTTAGGGTTCTGTGCTTATACTCATGTTGTAATATTAGGTAATATTTTTATACTATCTGGTCTATGGTCAGCCGTTTTCTCAATTGTTTCCTGTTATACAATTTTATTACATTTTTTGGTTTTTAATCACATTTATAAAACAGCCTGTGCCTTTCAATTTGGTAGATTAATGAGAGTGATTTATTTCTATTTTATCGGGAGTAAGTGTTCATATTATATTAATGTTATAGGATAGTTGTTTGCAATTTTGTTGGTGGTCTATCCACAGAATAATTGTTTGCCATTTGATCTTATTCTTCATATTGTTCTGTGCTGGTGGTTAATCCACAGAACAATCATTACCATTATTTTTGTATATTTTTTAAGTTTATTTCAGTGCTGATGGTAGTTGTTCTGATGATGGTTTAAAGAACTCATGGGGTATCTACTGCTTGTTATTCCTTGTGCGGATGAATACACCTACAGGTATATCACTGATCCTCATTATACAAATGTATGTTTGAGTAGCATTTCTATCCATGATGATACTTACATTGTTTCACTCCTTTTAATGTTTATTGCATGTATTATGTTATCAGTCATAAAAGGGCATTTGAGTGAACTATAGTCATAATTTATTATAGGTAAAGAATGATATCCCAACTCAGTTGAATCGGAGTTTAAATTTCTTTTGATTTCATATCTCAGTATAGTCAAATTTCATAGGTTTATCAATTCCAATTGTTGTCATTGTTATTATAATTTTTATATAAATGTATTGGTTCTGGTTTTGATGTATTGGAGGTGCCATTGTCTGAATTTGAATCTCTCTCATCCCCATAAGGATAAAAATCAATCCATTTGTAATAAATTTTAGATTGTATTATCTGAAACTTGTGCACATATTCATGCACAGAAATAAGCACAGGTGATAGTATTTTATTTTATTTTGTTTATTTACTTACCTAATTAATGCACATTGTCCATGTAGAACAATTAAATGTGATGTTATTTTATGTTAAAAAAATATTGTTTATATAAAATTACTTTCATATTTATTGAGTCATAAATAAATGTTAATTTGATAACCTAACTTATTTGTACCATTGCTATTAATCACATATAGAGTCAGAAATCCAACATAGTAAATAGACCATAAATATTAGAGCACATATTGTCCCTGATGATGATGTATACAGGGTTTACTGAATATCTAGAGAGTATTTTAGTGTTTATTCTTAGGTATTTTGTGATGTATAAGATATAATAAAATCCCATTTACCTTTTGCATCACAGCTGCTTTGCTTTGTCAATTCTGGAGTATAACCAGAATCTATTATCTCTATTGATACTCATGACATTAATACCTGAATTAATAATAAATTTGATAGCCAGTAGAACAATTGAACCTATTTTTTTAAAAACTATAACAGATATCTATCCAGAAGAGTTTCATTGTTATTGATTTAATTTAATATTTGAGTTAATGAAGAAATAACTTAAAATTCATATTGTTTACCTTTCATTGCAGAGCATTTATCCTATATAGCATTTCTGTATTTTAAACCTGAATACATAATGAGCTATCATTTATGATGTTATAGAGCAGATTACAATAATTACTATCCGATTTAATGACCCATATTCACCACATAATGATTGACAGTTTAAGAGATTATACCATCTTGCCTATGGTCAGCAATTGGATCTCCAACAAATAAAATTGTAAATTAATGTCATAGAGTGTTAAGAAACGGTCATTAAAAGAATGATTATAAATCATAAATTAAGCTTTAGGAATACCATTTTGAAATTCAGTAATTAAGGAGAATTACACTAATTAAAAGAATAATACAGATTATTTAAGTAATTTGATGTACCTGCAAGTAATGCTGTGATTAGCCTTCATGGTGCACCCTGGCCATGACCAGATTGTATGGTAATAGTTTTGTATTGTATCATGAACTTAGACTGTTACAATCAGGGGTAAGGGCTTTTTGGTTAGAGTTTTTGGTTTCCCAATGTTGGGCTATTATTTGCTGATGACCGACGTTTTGGTTTCAGTATTTATATATTGGTTTTAAGATGTAATACACTTGAAGAGTAATTAATTTAGTTCTTTTACTTTTAATAGATATGATCATATGATTGCTAGTTATTTTTCTGCTATTTAACTTATATACAGTTTGACAAACTCATCACACCTATATTATTCCTAACTAAATTTCCTAATTTTATATGTTGACAAAAAATTGAAAATTTCACAAATCAAACCAGAAGCTCCATGTCAGAAAGTAGATGAATTCAATATAATTATTGAAGAAAATAATTAAGAGAATAAAAATAGAATAAAATAGTATTTCCTAAAAAAGTCATTAAGACATTGAGTTTCCTTTAACTCAACATTATCAATTATTCAAATAGACATTATCCAGCAAAATTATTCCACTTTTTTTTCATCTGGAATAATCTTTTTTTTTTCCTAATTCTTCAAAAGAAGATATCTTTTACTTATTCAAGATCAAAATGGAAAACAGAAAGCAAATCAAAACTTTATAATGCTGAATATACAATACATACTTGTAAAAAAAAAAAAAAAAACTTTGCTAAAACTAATTTCCAAAATTCAAATATCTCTTTCATTGGTCTATTTTTGAATTCCTATTAGTAAAAAAGATATGTTTTCTCCTCTTTACTCATCAACAAAATTATAGCCTTAGAAATTTTTTTGGTCTTGGAAGTGACTATAAGATGTAAAATATGGTTTCAACTAATATGTAAAATAAAATAAAAAATAATTACCTAATTGTATCTAATCAATGTGTAATCACCTTATTGTGAATAAACTATTCAATAAACATGCTTTTCATTATTTAAATACTAAAACATTATTATTTTTCATCATTAATTTATATAAATGAAATATTTATTTTATATAGCGCTATGTTTTTATAAACTATAATATTAATAATAAGCGATTAAGCTAATTTATTTCAAATATCTTTTACATACTCATATTTTTTAATTTATTTTTTGAAAAAAGGCAGAAATTCAATGACTGAGAAGAAGGCTTTAAAATAATTGGTGAGATTAAAACTATGAAAAAGATACAAATCTTTACTTAGCACTGTCACTCTAAATCTCTTTTCAATGCATTGCCAGCAACATATGGACTTAAATCTACCAATGGCTTTTTCTTATATGATGACAATGATATTTTAAATAAATAAAAACAATAACTTTAAGTAACTTATGAATAATGATACAAGAATTGAAATGATGACTTTTAATGATATATCCAGCTTAGAGAAGTCAAAACAGCTTTGTAAATTTAAAAAAAAAAGACTTCACTTTCTGATGAATTGCCTGGAGAAGTTTTAAAATATTTTAGTGAAATATTACTTTCAAAAATATTACTTTTTAGGAAATATTATTCCAATTTTTAAGAATAAATGTAATAGATAAAACTGCAGTCATTATCATGGAATATCATTATTATACGTTACAGAAAAGGTATCTCCAAAAGATGTCAAATAGGTTGATTCCAGTCATAGATGAATGTTTTTCTGAGAGTCAATATGGTTTTAGAGAACTAAAAAGCACTGCAAGCATTATTTTTTTGCCAGATACATGCAAGAAATATTCCAGATACAAAAAAATGATTTATATATTGCTTTATTAATCAAACAGGTCTATGAAATTAGTTGATTGTTAATCAAAGTTTATGCATATTATATAGTATTTACAAGATGGAATGAGAGAAAGTATTATTACTACATGTGAAAAATCTGAAGCATTTTAAATGAAAGCTGGTATTAAACAATGATGTGGACATGTGTCAACATTGTTTTTAGTTTTTAAGGAAGTGGCCTTTGAAGTTGTTTATAGATAGTTTATGAAATAGGATCAAGATGGGTTACAAATTTAAATGTGGAATTTTAATTTTTTCTGGACTGATAATTGTGCTATTTTTGGCAATTTAAAAGTAATCTATAGAATAACTTAATATTTCAAATGCAACATATAAAGACTTTTCTTTAGTAATTAATGTTTAAAAATTGAAATTCTTTATCAGTTGGTGACAGAAGAAAAATCTTGAGCAACATTCATTTTGGATGGATATCAGTTTGAGGTTGTAATCCAAATTAAATATCTCGAAGAGTTTTATAAGTAGTATGGTGAATATAGATAATGAAGCACAACACAAACTATAATGTGCTACTGTTTTTATCAAATTAAAAGATAAGATATTTTATCACAATAAAATTCCTATTGCAATTAAGTTAGTATATATAAAGATGTTATTTTACCCAAATTATTATATAGAAGAAAGATTAGAACATCCTGTTACTGCACTATAAAGATATTGGGAAAGTTTTGTTTAAGAAAATTTCTATAAAATTTTAAAAAATATAGTGATAAGATCATAAGACTATAACTACTTTCTTTAGTTTTCTGAATATGATGATATATAGTTCACTATTGTAATTTTTTTTTTTCAGATTGAACTTTTAAAGTAAATGAATAATGCATGGCTTCCTAAAAGGGAGTAACTTATGGTCAACAGCAAGGTTTTATGGCAGATGTAGATCGAGCAATGTAAAGATTATCTAAAAAAAAAAAAAAACACTCTAAAAATGTGCCGTATCGATTGTTTGGGAAAAAGTATGATGGAGAATAAAATACATTGAAAAACTATAATTAGACAGGGAATTTAAGTATTTCAGAAAAAAAAAAGTTTTCTATTAGAAAAAATTAAAAGTCAGCATTGCAAAATATCAATAAAGAGAAAAATGCGACAGCATGTTCTATATGAGATTATATTTGTATTATACAGAATTATTTGTATTGTCATCACAAAACTCTTCACTAGAACAGTTTTCTCCTTGAAATTAATTAAGAGAGATTGCTTATTTTTATTTTATGAAACCTAACATTTTTGCTTTCCCTCTTTTTCCAATAGCATCATAGAATTTCAATGCCTGTCTTAGGTAGGTAAGTAAGTAATTAATGGACACTAGATGGCATTGTTAATTTCTACTATACGGTCTTTATTTAGTCAGGATGTTAGCTATTATATTTATAATGTAATCAAAATAACCTAAATACTTCCAACTTTTACATCAAAATTTTAAATTTATAAATCAAATTTTACAAACCTTGTTTTAGTTTGTTTTATTTTATAGTTCAAGTTTTTGAAATTATTGATGTAATAATTTATTTTTATTTTTATATGCATTATCCTAACAAAAAGTTTTGTTTTCATTTACCATATGAATTAAATTTTACTTTACATAAACTAGATTTATTATTTAAGCTTTCCATTCATTAAAAAAAATAATTATATTAGACAATCAATATAATTATTGCTTTTTATAAAGTTCAAGAATATGTACACTGATGGTTTTCTATATCAGTCATAATGCAAATTAGGATCATGTTATAACAATAAATAAAATTGAGCTTGCTATTGTTTTCATTTTTATCATTTTATTTAACTTTAAAATTTTGTAACAAATTTTCCAAGGTTAATATTTCAATTACTACAGTCAACAAAATTATTTAGCATGCCAAAAGTTACATCTGGAATTTTTTATTTCACACATTTTTAGTTACTTGTACTTTTCATTTACCTACTCTGATCTCATCACCAACCAACCTCAATAAAATTTCTTTCCTAGTTTTTTAATATGGTTTTTTAAATTGTTAATTGTAGTGATTTTGCAACATTCTATAAGTGTCTGCTTGATAAACATATTATTTAATATTACATTTATTTACTTCTGGAAATTAAAAAAACTTCTTTTAGCTCAATGTTGCAAGTTAAAAAAATCCCAAGATTCTTAATTTCACTTAACAATGACCATCAAAATTTATTAAGTGTTATACTTTAAAATTGACTTTTAGGTTTTAGTCAACTGTGTGAAAAAAAGATGGGAGATCTATCTTACTTATTTGGCAAGTGTCCTTACTTTAAAAATCTAGAAACACGTGTTTTTAAGGTTCTCCTTATTTAAAGTAATTCACATTGTTCAAAAGAATTAAATAGTTTAATCCACATAACATTATAGTCCTCATTCATGTATTAAAAACAATGTGAATTATGCATTGCTGATTAATTTTTGATAATAGAAATCACAGGCAAATGGTGAATTGGATTTCTAAATAGCCACCTATACAGGAATGAAATCCTAAACAATCATCTACCCATGGAAGATCAATTAAGAAGACATTACTAACCAAAATTTCTAATTGATGGAAATTGGAGAATATGATTTATTCAGATTGTCTGGTCATCACTTTGCATTTTGTAGCCCTTTCAATAGTATGAACATTGTTTTGATGATGCCCTCAAAATATATCAATTAAGGATTGTCTTACATGCTCATTATACTTCAAGATTTTGAAACAATGGTCAAGATTTTAGCATCTCAGATATTGATTCAGTATTAATTGTTAAATACCTAATTATTTATCATAAAAATAAAGATCCCATTGTAATATGGGTTTTCTAAATAAGCATTAGTTTTTAAAAAATTTGTTACATGTTCCAGTATTAAAATGATCCACTAGTAATAAAAAAGTACAATTACTAATCAGTGACATAGCTATCATAAGGTAAACAAAAATAATAAATGGGCACTTTAGTTATATATATTCAAACAATTACTAAAATATATGCTACAAGTATTAAAAAGGTCTTTTTTTTTTAATTTTGCAGAGGAACCCCAAAATTCTAGCTTCTCCACTGACTACAGAATAATATGATTTTCACCATTTAATGAAGGCAACAAGACCTTCTAATTTTTAATCAGTCACTTTTTAAACTTCAACTTTTTGAATTACATATAAATGTAATATGTAAACATAACATTCACACATACATGCACATATAATTAACAGTTGTATTAAATAAGTTTAAAATAGGTAATTGCAATGATTAAACCACTAAACATCACATGATCACCATTTCTTATGCTTGCTCATAACTGTTATTAAAACAGGAAAAATTCTCCATACAGTAGTGTCACTCAGTGAAACTAGAGTAATCAATGGATGCCAGAAGGCTTGTGCATAAAATCCCTATCTAGTGCCTACTCATCCAATATCCCCAGACTAGTTTCTAGCTTGTGGCTTTCATCAGTGAGGAGCCTTGGATCTGAGGTTTAACACCAACCCTGCCTAATAAGATAATGGTGACAGCTACAGTTATTAAAGAATCAAAGACACAAAATGTATGGATAATGAACTGAGTTCAGACCTATATGACTATATAAGCTAATGAGCTTGGATTCAAAATATTATTGTGTTTTCATGATTTTGTAGTTAAATAGAGATAAAAGGTGGCTTAGATCCTAATATCTATGTGCAGTGCTCTCAGATCCAAGGCTCCTCACTGATGAAAGCCAGTCTGGGGATATTGAATGAGTAGGCCCTAGACAGAGATTTTATGCACAAGTCTTCTGGCATCTATTGATTACTCTAGCTTGCACTGAGTGGCACTACTATGTGGAGAGTTTTGCTTGTTTTAATAAATGCAATGATAATAACTTTTTTCTTAACTTTAGCACCTTCATTATAAACTAACCACTTTATTTCCAAAGATGTTTGTTTTACATAATCAGATAAAAACAATCGGAAAATAAGTAAACCATAATTTTTTTATGTTTGTGTTATATATACATATCGTTTACAGATCTAGAACTGAGAATTTTATTATTAAACATATAATTATTTATTGAATTATTAGAAAATTCTTGTTTTTTTTTATGTGATTATATATAAAATTAGTTCAGTAATTGTTGAAATTTATTCAATAAAAAATTATTGGATGTCTAACCTTAATATAAAAAGCCCGGGGACTTCTCTGCACCCTCTTAGTTTAACATAAATCAAAGCTCGCATCAAACAAGTCTCCAAGTTCATAAAAAGATAGTTTTATCTAATGTATAAAAAGAGGATGGGAAAAAATATTTTAGGTTTAATAGTAATTGTCTTTCAATAAGTATATATATAATATTTAAATACAACTATATTGTCTATACTGAAAATATAATTAGAAGGGATTTGAACTCAGATATTCAAGCTTTTCATAGATATCTACTTCATCTTAAAAAAACGATATACATGACCACATAATGTGAAAAAGATAAATGATCACCAATATACATATTTCATGCTAAACCAGCATTCATCAATTGATATATATCATTATCTCCCACACATATATAAAATCAGTGCTCAGTTTATATTAGCTTCAAACTTTAATGACAGGGTTCAATTTTCTTCACCTTCCAACTCTTCAGCCATCCATATCATTGAAAATATGGTTATGGCAAGCTCAAATCTCTAATAGATGCCAATCTTACTGTCATACCCATGCTAACTTTAAGTCACTCTGACCCATCATGCATTGGACCATGATATGTCCATTTAAATACATAGAAGAGGGATGTCCAGAATATAGGCTGAATATGTAATATTTAAATCCACTTAGCAATAAGGTGGATGTCTGAATAATTGGAGGGTGGAGAACATTAAAGCCTGTCCATTAAAGTTTAAAGTTTTGCTATCTTAATATAAACTGAGCATTAATTATATATGTGTGGGGGAGATGATGATCTGGATCAACTGATGAGTGCTGGTTCAGCAAGAAATATATATATTGGAGAGCATTTATCTTTTTCTCATGTAGGTGGTCATGTGTATCAGTTGTATAAGATGGAGTGGATAGCTGTAGTCACTTGAAAGTCTAAGTTCAAGTCTCTTCTAATTACATTAAGTTTAGTATAGAGCATATACTTATATTTAAATATTACATATTCAGTCTGTATTCTCCCAACCTTTTCTATGTATTTAAATGAACATCTTAAGGTTCTACATATGAAGGGTCAGAGTGACTTGAAGTCAACATGGGTATAACAATAAATTGGCATCAACAAGACCTTTGAGTGTACCATTATCAGATTTTCAATGATATGGATGGCTGAAGAGTTGGAGGGTGAAGAAGACTGAAGACTTCCCATTAAAATTTGAAGATTTTATTAATATAAACTGAGCACTCATTATACATATGTGGAAGATGATGATCTGGACCAACTGAATATGTATATTGGAGATCATTTATCTTTTTTCACATGTATATGGTCATGTGTATCAGTTGTTTAAGATGGAGTGGATAGTGGTAGGGAGTTTGAAAATCTGATTTCAAATCTCTTCTAAACATGTGTGTGCATTGTAAGCTTGAATCTTAAACTTTTGCAAAAAATTGTTCTGAAAAACAATAAAGAAAATTATTTAAAAATATATATCATATTATTACAAGTTTTTGGATTACTTATTGATAATTTAAAAAGTTTATATAAAATAGAAAATAAAAATAATAAAGTATAAGGGTGATAATATATTTTATAAAAAAAAAAAAAAAACAATAATAAACTGCAACCTGTAAATTTAAATTTTAATGATTTTTGTTTGAAAAAAGTTATTAAATTAATTAAAAGTATTTCTGTAGTTAATTGTTATTTATAAAATATATTATCATCATTATACTTTATTATTTTTATTACAATAATTATTCTGATTTACACCGATTTGAACTCAGGTCATGTAAAAATTTAATAGTCAAACAGACTAATTTATATAACAATTACATCATATAATACTTTAAATCCAACATCAAGATCATAATCTTCTTTGTCAATAAGAACTCTTAAAAAAGTATGTTGTTATCCCTATAGTAACTTACTCTATTATGATTAATAATAAATCCAAATTTATCAAAAAAAAATTTTTAAAGAAATTTTATTCTCGTTTCCCCAACAAAATAATTATATAAAGCTATAATAATAGAGTCTTCTCGTTCCTCAATTTCATTTTAGTTTCTTCACTAAAAAAATATTTTTAATATTTAATTTTAAGAAAGAATTGCCCCATTTATCCATTCATACCAGTCTTAATTTATAAGGCATGATTATGCTATCTTTGCATAGTCATAAATACTATGGCCATTTAATCCTCATTGAGCAGACATCACCTTTTATATATTCAAAAAGCTATGTTTTTGATAAACAGATGAAACAATTTTTGCCAAATTTCTAAAATCAATTTATTCAAATTTACATTATTCCTATTTCACTTTAAATTTAACTTACTTAATCTTTTTATATTTACATATAAATATACATACAAATATTATTGCTAAACCAATAACATATCAATAAATACTATTAAATTACCTATAGTAATATTAAAAGAACTATATATTCTAAATTTCGTCAGCAATTCACTGCAAAATTTTTATTTAATCATTTTTGCAACAACTTTTTAATAAAAACTTAAATCAATTTTCTTAAAAGAGAAATTAATTTAATTTTAATCATAAATCCATTACGCAAAAAGTATAAAATATTACTTCTCCAATTTTAATTATTCCTTTCCAATTTTCATAAACATTATTTTTTTTAATTTAATTACTATATACTTTTATCTCAATTAAAAATTTATTGCCTTAACTTCTTTTATAATCTTTTATTTATGTAAACAAATTAATAATTTAAACTTTTCATAAAACCTTTTTTAAAAACATTTTTTATTAACCAAAACATTAGTAATAAATTACTTTTAATTAAAAAAACAGGCAAAATTCGTCAGCAGCAGCCGTTATGCGTTATTATACATTAATTTACATTGAATAAATAAAAATTTAATCATATCTTCTTTAAAAATGAAATTTCTAACACAAATAATCTTATAATTCTTCCTAGCTTAGATAAAAACCAGGATTAGATACTAAATTAATATAATATTTTAAAGAAAAACAAACAAAATAAATTTGATAGTATTAACTTTTACAAAGAAATTTGTTTCTTAATCGACAACCCACGTAATATGTTACTCAATACTTATTTGTATACCGCTGTATACGAAATTATTTTAAATAAATTTCATAATAGATAAACCTTCTAAATCAGTCCAAGATGCAAATTTATTAAGACAAAATGAATTACCTTAATTTATTTTTACATATAATAGTTGAAAAACTATTAATAATAGAATTTGTTAGTAAAATTTAATCATGTTCAATTGAAAATTAACATTAATATGTACAGTATGGAAATTAGATTTAAATATTATAAATTAAATTTAGAATTTAATAAATATATGATTTTCATATATTCAATTACAATATTGACTAGATTATTATTTTTTTACATCAACCATCTTATTACTATAGAAATTTCCATTATTATTTAAGTAATACCCATTTCAATCTTAATTGGAATAAATTCACAAAATTTCTGATACAGATATATTATTATTCTAATCTACTTAGGAAGATTTCTAATTTTATTTTTATACTTTACAAGCCTAACTAGTAATGAAAAAACCTTTTTTAAACCACCCTGATCATTTAAACTTTCAATCCATTCAAATGTGCACCATGATTCAATTCTCACAATGCTTAAAATCAACAACCAGCAATTACTCCATAAGTTCAAAAAATGGTCCCTTGAGCCAAAGTACTTTTGACTTCTTACAAAGATTAAACCTCCATATCCTGTCCACTTCATATTTTTTGAAACACTAATGGTTGAACACCAATGTTGAATCTTTTTGCTCCCTATGTCACAGGGCAGAGGAAACATAGTAACATCTATTCAGCCACTAATTCATCACTGGACAGAATTGGTTATAACATAACAAGAGTCTATAAACAATTCAACCTCACCATTCCAGACAATCATTGCTGCATATCATAAAAACTCTGGCCCATCAATCCACACATCCACATTCATGCTCTATGCATGTTGGTGCACTCATTGTACTTTCACCTTAGGAAACAACACAAGGCCTCATTCATCAACATCTAATAATAAACTGCTAAATTTAAGAGGCAGAGAGAAAAAAATTGTGCATCCTGCCATTTTGCTGCTGCCTGGTCTCTTGTAACACAGCAATCAAATCTCTAATTGGCCACCATACTCACACCAATCCATGTCATCAACAATAGGCTCCCAAAAAGATGTGCCATTAACCAGAAACTCAATTACAGATAAAAAAATTTATCTCATTACATACTATTGATCTCAAAGACCACAACAAGATAAACACCAAAGAGCATATTAAAATCAGCAACACAACAATTATATTACTGATCACCATCTAACAGTGATAACATAAGGCATTTGAAACCTGGGATTACATTAACTATCACTCACAAATAACTATCAAATAAAATGAACACTAAATGTCACTCAAGAATTGAAAAAAATATATAATGTATACATATATCTCTGCACTTCCCCCTCAAAAGTTAATCAAAGGTAATTATATAAAACATATCCAAATGGAAATTAGCAAATGAATATTGTAGCCTTCATTCCTGTTCCACCATGTAAAATTTCTAAAAAAATATCTCAAAACAACCATAACACTGGATGCCTCCCCCCATTTCCTCTATGTATGCACCCTTATTTTCTCTTTCACTTGCAATGTAAACATATGTATGTGGAGGACTCATAGTAAATGTAATTTAGTCATTAATAAAATTTCCTTTTGAAATATAACAATAATAATGATAACAATAACAACAATAATAATAGTAATAATAATAATAATAATAACAACTCTATAATTGTACTTTACACACATGTAATGAAGCTACATAATTAATAATTTTGATTAGCAGTCTGAGCACTTTCGAGAAATCTAAGTTCTCATAATCATAGCTATTATTATCAATAAAAGTCACTTGATTTCCAGTGAGTTGGTAATTTCTCCTTTTGTAATTTTAATCATCACTTTCTATATTGTCATCTATTTTAAATCTTAAAACAGTACAAAGTAATATTCTCCTTAAGTTATTTATCCTTTTAAAACAGATCCAGTGTTGACAGAGAAAAGGCCATTCTTTATTTTTTTATAATCAAGTTTTATATGTATCAAGATATTTTACAAAGGTATTGGAGCCCTTATCCAAGTGGATTTCAGAAGTATTCTGCCATCTTTGCATCACTTCTGGTTTCTGTGCACTGATCTGGATACCATTATTTTCATTTTCTGGGTCTTCTCTTATCTTTTTCTATTCCAGTACTAGTTTCTAGATATTATATCTTTATTACCAGTGCTTCAATTTCTTTTTTAATATCCTCAATAGGGCTGAAATCTTCGATCATCTTTCACTCTAATACAACCAAGAGATGACTCATTCCTGTTGCTTGTTTACCTATTTAGTACAATAAATTTATTTTCTGCATTGTTCTGTGGTTTTTTTGTTCAGTGATATCTGTTTGATACAAAAGGGTAATTTATATCAAATAATCCCGATGATTTGACTTATTGTCATACAACATGCAGACAATGTTTTTAATTTTGACACTTGCCTATGAAAAAATTGGTTATAACTTTCACCATTTTTTATGTGAAATATTTTTTGCATAATATTTAGACTGCAAAATTTATTTTCTGGATTAAAGGGCAAAACCTCAAAAGATTTTTTTAAACAATGATCTCTGACAATCATCTGCAAGGTTTTTAATTTCTCAATGAAAAATTCCTCTTTTTCTGGAATCATGAAGTATATTTGTTGCTGAAAAACTTATTTTTATATATGGAAATCTTCTATAAATATAGAAAATATAAACAGATAGGGTCAGTTTATGTTAAGGAAATGAGTTAATAAATGCTACATATATAAAAATTATTCATTCAAATAGTGATCGTTATATCATTTAAGATCTCTTCAATAAAGGCTATTTATTATATACTAAATGGTTTTTAAATAAAAATTACCTTACTATGTTTTGCAAATATTCAATCAAAAACTAATATTAAAAAAGGTATATATTTTTAAAAAAAATGATGAGTCTTGAAATATAATTACATGAATTTCTGTTATACTATTATCTTGTAAATGATTTCTATTTTTGATTAAGATATATCTCAATACCTTTTTGAAGTAATTTTTTTGCACTTTCTGAAGTGTAGATTACTCTGTAGACTTTATTCTCTCACTTGAGGTATTCTATAGTTGCCAATGCCATGTGATCTGTTTTTGAGAGCCTAAAACTCTCATCCATGTAATTCTAAAATAACTTTATTGTGTTATTTCATAATTTACTATCTAATTAACAAGGAGTTTATTATAAATGAAGTTCAGCTTTCAAATAAAATCACAGATTTTATATCTAAAAGCAGTCTACTAATAGATGGTTCATAGGAAGGATGTCATTTATTTCATTTTAATGAAAACTTATCTTGTGTTATAATTTCAATGACATCATGAGTATGAGAACAAGACAATAAATAGCTGAAAACATTAACCTAGTGGAATAATAAATAATCAATTGTTTATTTATTTTCTAAACATTGAAACATTTATATCTGATGATCATTCAACTATTTTTAAGTATAAAATCTGATAATAAAACTGTCATGATTTTGGAACTAAATTATGACATTTTGTTGGTTTAGTGATTACTCTTCATAAGTGCAACATAACTGCAGAATAAGTATAAAGAAGAATCAGGGTTTTTTGATAATGCTACATTTTCAGACAACACGGACTTATTTCAAAACAAATTTGTTATGATCTCCACAGTATATGATCTTATTTTTGAAAAATATCTAAAATTTTGTTTGCTAACATCTTCCAGAGAACTTGATAATTTTCCATGGGAAAATAACTTAATATTTGATAAAATATTAGAACAATTTTATCCCATATACAATATAAACAGTCTTAATGCAAGCGGTATTTTTAAATTATACATATAGGTATCAAATTGTTTTATTATTTTATTAAACACCTGTAACAGTAGATAGTTCGTTATTTATTAAATAAAATATATATACAATTCAAGACTGGTTATAATTTCTTTTATTATGTTAATTTAGTTTATTATCAAATGCCAACACGCTTTTACTTTCAATTATTTTTTGTTTACTCAACATTAATTTAGACAAATATTTAAAGTCTTCTAAGATGTATTTGCTTTGTTTATATACTTATATAAATGTTTTATTTTAAATATAAACTTTTTTATTCTAAGAAATAGTATTTGTTTAACATTTTTAGCATTACTATTTGTTGGCATAATATATTAGAATCTCTGAGTAGTAACGGAAATCTTTTCTCGTAACCTGATAATAAATAAGTTTTAAATTAAAATAAATGACATTTTATATTTGAGTAGATCTGATTCATAGATCAATATTGTATTAGAAAAGTTTATTTAAAAATATCTTTCTTTAAGCGAAATATAATAATATTGTGTTTGCATAATAAAACTTTTTCATCTTCTCGTTTTGAAAACTTGGGTAAACAACCAGATTATAAGAAATATAATTAATCAATATAAAAACTTTACAATACATTCATATATTTTTTTTCCAATTGTGTATACATGCACACACATCTTACATTTTGAATTAAGAGTTTCTTTTGGACCTACATGTTCTATGCCCTAATGCAGGTTTGGGTTAACTAGACCATAGAATATCGTCATTGGTGATGATTTTTCATTTCTTGCCACCTTATTACTATAGTTTGTTACATCTCAATATTTAGTTATATTTTAAAATAAAACTATAATTTTTATAAATTGCTGTTTTTATATTTTTTACAATATTTTTTAATTGAGATACTTTAATGTTTTTTTTTTACCTTTTGTATTTTTCTCTCACATATTCTTTATTATTTTGTCCACAGCAATTAAATGGTCAGCCATTTGGTAGATTACATGACATTTAAGCAATGGAAGTGGCAGAACCAAGCTGTGATTCATGGACTTATAGTTTTCAAACCATCCACATTATCACTGCATTAAATCATAAAGAGCATCCTGTGAATAAAATAATTAAATTGAAATTTGAATAATAATATAATATAAACTGTATAGAATATTTAACAGAAATAAATGGTAGTGTAAAATCTATAGAATTGGCGCATTCTTATGAAACATCATATTGTGATGCTGTATTTTGTTTAATAAGCAATAGGTTATGCCACTATTATTTAAGAGGCACCAAACATTAACTGGTTGATTCTCCAGGCACCATATTGGATTTTTTAAAAATTTGACCTGAGATACAATTTTCACAATAACTTCAGTTTTAATAATATTAGAACAAAAAAATTTATATTAATAGAAACTAGAAAAACAAAGTAAAACAATAAGTCTAAGACAAATAGTGATAATCATTTAAAAAAAAATAAGTAAAAAAAAGAAATTACAACATACAACATAATTATTATTTTATCGTTTGTTTATAATTTCTAATTTATCATTAACTAAGTTTAAATTATATCTTCTGTGATAATTTATTTGTATTTCTCACAAAATTATCTTTCAAACCATATATAATATGTTTTACCTGAGATAATCCATAGCTTCACAATCTCCAAAATAAGTCTCATATGAATTCTTAATTTTTATCTTGTATCCCAAAAGTTATCAAATTTCAAAGGTATCTATAAAAAAAATATTAATCCTAATAAAAGACACAAAACAAATCATTTCCAGAAGATAGATATGCATTTGTCATAGCAATTGGCTTTTCGTTTATCTAAAAGTAGAAATTGTAGGCTACCGTCTATATCACTGATAAAATGAGTTTCATCTCTTCATTTTATATTTTTTTGTGTACATCAGTGATGTTTATATTCTTTATGCATACCAATGATGCTATCTTATTATATTTATTGTTCCACAAAGATATAATTTATTTGCATATAGGTCATTTTCTAGCTATAGACTTGAAAATAATGTGATGCTAGATGTGGCAAAACTACTGACTTCACAGCATGAGTATCAAGACATAGGCAAGAATCAGAATGATTCTTTGTTCACATACAATTTCATGTGGTATATGCATAACTATTATGGCTACTACACAAACATCATCTATCTCTCTTTTATTGGTTTTAAGTGTTTATATTTTCACATGGTACTATGCCCAACATATTTTGTGAATGCTTTATCAACTGCAACCTTGCTGTACATTTGATTATTAGATTTTAAAATTTACATTGCTCTCTATATATAAATCATTACACATCATATAAACATAATAAATTATTAATATCAAAGACATAAAATTTGCTGCACATATGAATAATAATTTATATACTGTATAATAAAAAGCATAAATGATTTTATTATTATATTATTTATAATTTATACACTACACACACACACCAATATAAATGCAAATTAATAAATCATACAAATAAATTATATTAATAAATTTAAATTATTAAAAAAAAATTTTAAATCTACTTCCGATTTACATATTCTGCGATTATGTTCATTATCCCAATATGGACCTTAAATGTGAATGATCCATGTGTTTTTAATCCATTTTCACTATATAATCAGATCAATTACAATTTTTCTGCCTTTATCACTTCATGTAAACTAGAAAATTGTCCAAAATGGAAAAAAATTAAGTCTGCCTGTTTAAAAAAAATTCATAAAAAATTCAAATTTCTTCCAATTTCAATCGAAAAGATGACATTAAAACATATTTTAAAGACAGATAGAATGCTTGTATTTCTGTTGACATTATGCTTATAGTTTTTATGTAATTTAAAAAAGAAAACAAACTTTTCAACCAATCCTGTAAGACACATGATTGCCATGTGGTGGACCTTCAAGCCATTAAAAAACAAACAATATATATATTGTAATGATATATAAATATGCCGTTACATTAATTTGAAATAAAAACTTTTACGCTCGCAAATGAAAATAAATGTATTAAAAAAACTAAACATTAAAATTAAAATGTTTGTTAAATGTATATATATATTTGCACAGATGCAAAACTTTAAAAATATTTTATTTAAAAAAAAAAGTATTTGAATGTACTTTTTTATAAAAAGTACAAGATTTAAAGATAAGATATTTTTGTGGATGGAAATGATTGTTTATTAATTATCCAAAAGCAAACTAGCCCTTGGGCTGTTGTGTAATTAAAGTCAGATGAAAAATAGATAGGAGAATAAAGAGAATTTAGCTTGACTAATGGAAGCACCAAGCCTCTCGGACCTTAACGAAAATTTGGATTAGTGACATCTTTGTTCGTTCAATCTGGAGATTTACTATAAAAAGAAAAATATTGAGTTCCTGACAGTTTCCAGCTTGATTTGGTGAGAAGAATGATAAGATGCACTTGTTGTTTTCTCTCACTTATTTTAAAAAATGAAAAGACTGTGATACCAGAATGGAACCAGCTAAGGCTACCTCCAGAATATCAGATCGGTCTTCCATGAAATTCTTCATGGGAATTGCCAACAGGAACCTGGACTCTTCTACCATAAGCAATTGAACTGAATGATTTTAAAATCTGAAGTAATTAAGAACTTTAAAGATTTGATCAGTTAATCTAAATTTTAAAAAAAGAACTTTTCTCTGACTTATGTTTCAAATTAATTATAAATGTTTAATTTTTACATATTTGTTTGCTAAAAAAAAAAATCATTTCCATTTTATTATTTTATTTGTATTAATATTTATTGTTTAAATTTTAAATGAGGAAATTTAAGTTGGGTATGGATGTTGCATGGATTTGTTAGTGGTTGATTATGTTGTGGTTTTCACATTTGATTAGAATATATAGGTCATTGATGTCAATGCGGCATCTTATGATGAATGCCATTGGGTTTCTTGTATTTCCTCTGCATTTGACGTTATCGATGACTTTGTATTTTGATCGGTTGTGTTTATTTTGAAATGTTTTTAACCATAGAATCTATACAGCCGATCTATACTCAACATTATAAAACAAATTTTATAAATTTCATCTGTGCGAACGTATCTAAATGTTAAATTTAAGTCGGGTGTGAATGGCTATATAGTTTTGTAAAGTTGTATTAAGGGAGGGTAATCTTAGGTTATTTGTTTCGTAGTTGAATTGGGTCAATGGATTGTATATATTTGTGTAATTAGTAGATGTAGTATGAGTTTCACTACATGCATAATTGCTGTATACGTCTCACAAACCCTTTTGCCTATGGATGGGATTGTAAGTCGGCAAAAAGGACTGCAGTCTCTTCCTATGGAGTTTTTATTTTATTGTTCTTCTTGCCATACAGATGTAACATTCCTGTATTGGATAAGAGTCAATGTCTTCTCTAACTATACTGTTCAGATGTCCATTCCTGACAGTATAGTATATATGTTCTGTTGTATTTTCATGCTACATTGAATACATAAATGTATCAGATGGATTGACGCCGGTTTGACTGCGAACTTTTGGCCTAAGGTTAAATAAGGGATAAAATATTTTCTTTTCAAATGCAGATCTATGTAGTCTATTCATACTCGACCCACTAAATAAATATTAAACTCATTATTGCAATCTATTTAAAATTCAAAGTTAATATAAAAATATAAAATGTTAAATTATTCCTCAAAATTTATTTATATGTGCGTTAATAAATGTTTGTTTGTTAATTACTGGCAGTGGCTTTATTTTTTTATATATATACAAACTAAACAAGTTATTTCTTATCTCTGCGTCTTCATGAGCTAGTGACAATGGGCTAACGGTCTAAATATTTAAATAAAGTGGAATCTTAACAGCATGTATCTGCCTACTTTATAAATTTTTCTAGGCTCAGATGCCTAGATGGTGCCCCTGTAGTGCAGATATTGTAGACTGCTGTCATCCACTTTTGTTTGGAATGTTATAATATATATATATTATAATGATCGAAATGAAAGTGGAGAGCAGATCTAACCGCAAACTACGATATCTGCTCTACAAGGCGCCATCTAGGCATTTAAACCTAGAAAAATGTATAGAGTAGGCAGATACGCGCTGTTAAGATTCCACTTTATTTAAATATTCAGATCGTTAGCCCAAGTCACTAGCTCAGTGGAGTAGCAGAGATAATAAAATATAAATTTTATATCTTAAATATAAAAGAATAAAAGCCACTGCCAGAAATTAACACATAAAAATATTTATTTACGCACATATAAAATAACATTTAAATTTTGAGGAATAAATTCAACATTTTAGATTTTTCTATTAATCTTTAGTTTTACATTTAAGTAAATTACAACCATGAGTTTAATATTTATTTAGTGAGTCGAGTATGAATAGACTACACAGATCTGCATTTGAAAAGAAAATATTCTTCCCTGATTCAACCTTAGGCAACAAATTTCGCAATCAAACCGGCGCCAATCCATCCGATACATTTATGTATTCAATGTAGCATGAAAATACGACAACACAAAATACTATACTGTCAGGAATGTACATCTGATCAGTAAGTAGAATTAGAGAAGACATTGTCTCTCCACCAACAGGAATGTCACATCTGTTGGTGAGTAGAACAATAAACATAAAACTCCATAGGAATGGACTGCGGTCCTTTGCCATCTTACAAACCCATCCATAGGCAAACAGAAGGTGTGTGGTGTATATCTATAATCCTGCCCGTAGCGGATCTCATACTACATCTACAATTACACAAATATATCCAATCCATTGAACCAATTCAACTACAAAATAAATAACCTAAGATTACCCTCCCTTAATATAACTTTACAAAACTATATAGCCATTCATGCCCGACTTAAATTTAACATTTAAATACATTCGCACAGATTATTTTTATAAATTTGTTTTTAAAATGTTGAGTATAGATCAGCTGCACAGATTCCACGGTCAAAAACATCCAAATTAAACACAATCGATCAAAATACAAAATCATCGATAACGTCAATTGCAAAAGGAAATACACAAGGCCCCATGGCATTCATTGTAAGATGCCCGCATTAACATCGTTGACCTATATATTCTAATCAAATGTGAAAACTCCAACATAATCAACTGCTAATGAATCTATGCAACGTCTATACCCAACCTAAATTTCATCATTTAAAATTTAAACAATAAATAATTTATACAATAAGAAAAAAAAAATGGAAATAATTTTTATCAATCGGAAAACATATAAAATTAAACATTATTAATTTGATTTTAAACTTAAAAAAGTCAGATAGAAGTTCATAAGCTTGAACGAAAGTTCTTAATTATTTTTAAATTTAGAGTTCATGTCAATATAGCTTACGGTAGAAGAGTCCAGGTTTCTGCTTTTAATTCCTGTGACGCCTCCATTGGAAGATAATGTTCTGGAGATGGCAATAGCTGGTTCAAGGTATCACAGTCTTTTCATTTTTTTTTATAGAGAGTGTGGTATGTGCGTCCTACCACATCTCTCAAACACGAAATGCTGGAACTGTCAGAAAAAACTGTATTTCCCTTTTTATATTATCCACACGGATTCAATCAACAAAACGTCACTAATCCATCACTTTCATTAGGGTCTGAGCCAAGGCTTAGTGCTTCCATTGGTCAAGCTAATTTCTCTTTATTTTCTTATCTATCTTTCATCAGATCATTTTAATTATACAAGAGCCCAAGGGCCAGTTTGGTTTTCGATAATTCATAAACAATCATTTCCATTTACAGATTACATTAATTAATACCTGTTTTTATTTTTAAATCTTGTACTTTTTTATAAAAAAGTACGTTCAAATACTTATTTGTTTTTTTAAAAAAAATATTTTCAAAGTTTGGCCTCTGTGCGAATGTAAACAAACATTTTAATTTTAACGTTTAGTTTTTTACTTTTATTTGCGAACTTTTAAGTTTTTATTTTAAATTAATGTAACGACATATTTATATATCGTTACAATATATATATATATAAGCCCTACATGGTTTGGTACTGCAATAAAACATCTAATTTGGGATTGGGAAGTCTCAGGATCAATTCTGGCACTCACAGTTTTAGCACCCAAACTTCTTTTGAACCCCTGAACAATTAAACCATTAGATTTTTTGCCCTGCAATATTTGGGACAGTTAGATAGAACATTTCACTTGGGAAGTCACAAGATCGATTCTGGCACTCACAGGTCTGGGTTTTAAAGAAAATTCTTATGAACTCCCAAGCAACAAAGCCAGAGTGAATGATTAAAGGAAGCTTGAAAGTCTGGAATTTTATAATAAAAAACCATTTATTTATTTTTAAATGTTATAAATTTAATCTTCAAATTACTTTTCATTTGATGCAATACACTAGTCTAAATGTGCTTTCACTTTTCAAAGTAGTCTGAAAACTCTTGCAAAGGTGATGTCCTTTAATGCCTACATCAATTTTTTTTACCATTTCTAAATCCACAAAAAAAAATTTGAGTCATTTTTTTTGTTCAAAAGAATAAAAAAACTGCACAAAGCAAGACCAAGAAAATATGGCTGATGGATAAGATGGGTCATGCTAAAGTTAATTAAAAAGTGTTTCCCACTCAAGTCTTAGTGAGCTGATACTTTGTTGGGGTGAACTTGCACTTCTCACTTTACCACAAAATAGGATGTTTACATTTTACTGCTGCATATAAATGTTTCAGAACATTTCTATTAAACCATCCAGAAACTTGTGTTTTTTTCCAAGATCATCTTGCTTATAATATATTTCAAGCATTACAACTGTTTTCTCTGCCATTTTTTCTAAAAGAAAACAAAATTTTATGTTATTCTAACATTTCAGCCATTACAAAAAAAACCAAATATGTGAAAACATTTTATAAAAAATGTGCTACATAGTACCATGGTTTTATATTATAACATCATTTGGTAAATTGATGCAAAATGGTCCCCACAAGAGGTGTGTAGCAGAAAAAGCATATACTACAACAGATACACATATCAGAGAATGATTCTGGTTATTTCTGAGCCCCCCCCCCCATATATTAGCACTTAAAAAATATTCAATTATATTTTTTTAATCTAAAATGAATGGTTGTGATGCCATATAAATTGTAACCAAGCAAGGAGATGGTTGCAAAACATGAACCAAATGAAGAATCGATGGTTAGCAATCAAAGGTTACATAAACAGACACCATATAACATGGATTTTAAAACACCAGGCTATGAATTCTCTTATAGATAATATCATCACTAAATATAATAATTATTAAAATATAAGGTTCTTTTATAATTCAAAATACCTTATCTTAGTTCTTAAAATATCTTTATTTCAAACATAGATTCTTTGATAATTTTAAATATCTTATCTCATGTTTAAAAATATATTTATCTCAAATATAGATTCTTTTAAATTTTAAATATTTTGGTCTCAGAGTTCTAATTCAGAATAAAATGCACTTAGAATAAAATGTTATTAACATAATACTTTAACTTCTTAATAAAAAAAAAGTATGATGGTTATTATTTAATCTAGACATGGAATATTTGACAGATCTTATAATTTATTTTGGAATTTTAGTATTTTTAAGAAAGTAGAAATGAAATTACATAATAACAAAAAACTTAAATACTTAAATAATATATAATTGGTAGCTTGAAAAACATTTCTAAATACTTTACAATTATTGAAATATAACTATTTCACTTTTACTGACCATAAAATATAGCAATCTTATATTTACTGATGCAAATTTAAATAAGAAATATCAAATAGTATAGAAGGCAGTAAGGCTATCTTTTATACTGCCAACTACATAACAAGTGCATTTGAAATGAAGCAAAGAATATAATATTTATCTTCAAAGAATGTAGATAAAATAATTAAATAATTATTAAGCAAAATGAATGTATAAAATTATATGGCCATTGAAATGTACTTTTAAAAAGTAATTATTAATGCAAACTTTATTAAAGTAAATCTGATAAATAGATGTGTTAATGCAATGATGTCATAATGGCAATGAAACAAAGACATATTTAATTAATAATAAAGATATTTATTTACAACAGATAATCCATATAATAGAAATATTTATTTACAATAATTATTATAATTTCTTTTAATCTATTATAGTATACTTATAAATATTAGCAACTTTATACATTAGTGTACACTTTTTTAAAGCCTTTCTACAAATTTTATCATATAAGTTATATTCTCTTATTCACCAAATATGATCTTTATTTCCAATCAGTACCCATAAAGTAAAACAATATACCTTTATATCTTTGTCCAGGCTACTAGAAAATATTATGCACTTTCCTTAATCAAAAACAGTATTTAAAATCAGTGTGGCAACAGTTAATAGATGTTAATATAATAACAACAAATGTTCAATATAAGACACTTATAACATTAATAATACATATGTTGGTATGAGAAGGAAATAACTATGCTCAACACTGATAATATACTTTAAATAAAAAAAAATATATATTGAAGCTAATAATGAATTGTAAAGCTGAATATGCCTGTGGATATACACCAAAATATATTCTAATATTGAAATTCTAGATATAGTAGATAAGGGAAATATGAACTAGCAAAAATATGAATGCGCACCCAGTACTATTTGATGAAATAATAATAATATCTACCTATCCTTATGGTTCTGCCTATCTGTAGGCACAAACTTCTATATTATATAGCAAAACAATAAAAGGGTTAGCAACATGTTTATACTTTGGTTAATTAAGTTATGATTGATCAACCATGTTTATAAATTATATATATATGTACCCCCCCCTTTTTTTTTTGTTTATTGAGAACAAATATTATTTTATCTAACAGTTACTTCTCCTTGATTCACTGTTTTGACTATCATTTCCTGAAGTAATTAAAGAAAAAGCTTGAACTTATAATGTTTTTTGTACTGTTTTTTTTAAGCACTGTCTTTGCTGAATGACAGTATGATTCAGATGATTAGCTGTAATATTTTTCTTTTTAAAGTTGCTTCTCAAGTGTCAAATATTGGTCTCTTTCTTCTCCAGATTGGGATGAGTTGATTAAACAAACAATTTCCTTCCTTAGCTATACATGTTTATGTTCATGGTGCTCCATTAATGTAAGATGGAACATATGGACAGGAGAATGGAAAAATTCTTATACTTTCTAGTGCATCCTGGAAAATGGAGATGATTAGCTTTCCATTGATAAAAGCAAATTAATAAACCAAAAGTAGTCTGATAATTTTCCTTCACTGCATTCGATAGAGTAAAACAGCTTATTATTCCTTCTTTCTTTATATATATTTTAATATAGTTCACATAATTTATTTTATTTTCATTTTTTTTTTGTTACTGTTGCCTCTTTACTACTCTCAGATAAAAGATTAATTTTATAAATATCAATTAAAAAAAAGGGTATTTATAATAATAAATATAACTTGATACAAAATCTCTGAAATATTTTAAAAAAAAATTTTTTTTGATAACAACTGAGAGTAAGGGTTGAACCATATATATATATATTGAAACAGATATTACTGTCCTTCTATCTGTTTCACCTTTATGTCTCCATAGACACATCTATGCCAGTTTTAAACGCTCTTTAGTACACGTGTATATGTATCCATTCAGTGTTATATGCCTTTACACAGCTGTATATATATGTTTACACAGTTGTATATATCCACACAGCGATATATTCATTTATACAGTTATATATGTAATCACAGTTTTATATGTATTCAAACAATTGTGTGTTTATTGTCACACGTACAAGCACCTGTAAATGATAATGGTATTAATTTTTGTATGGATATATCGCAGCATTTATATAAATAATATATTGTATAAGGGTTATTTTGTTTAGAAAATGTGGCTAAATATTCTTTAACAAGTTTGGTTTAGGTAAATTATAAATCACATGTGAAATTCACAGATTGGTAATAAGATTATTTAGAATAATTCGCAGGTGGGATCAGATGGTCCCTAGGTTATTGACATTGTTCTAGAGCTCATTCATTACGATTGTAATGAATTTCTTTTCCCAGATCAAACCAGTAAAAGTTTGGGCAACAAGATAAAAAAAAGATAAGAATCAAAAGAGACCTAAGGCTAAAACTTAGAAGTCTGAATTGTGTTTTAAAATAGATAGTCGCTGGCTTTTGATCTAGGGAATATAAATATTGCAGATTTTTTTTGAAATTCACTCTTTAGCTTTTTTTTTCTGAAAATTGTTGTGGAGACCAGAATCCAAAATGATCGAGTAAAATAATATATTTACTGGCTCTGGAGCCAGATGGCTACTCTCAGTTCCTCTAAACATTCCTTTGAATAGACTTTCCAGCAACCTGCATGGAGAATATGAAGAAATTTAACCTATCTGAAAGGCCACTGAAGATTATGATGCTGTCAGACGCCCTATTCCAACCACTATCATTGATATATGCTTCAAGTCCACTCAAGGAGGCAGAGAGATGGAAATCATTTTTAAAAAAAGCTGCGGTATGAACTTTAATCTATAAATTCTTATAACACTTTAAAAAGAACGTTCTATCTAAATTATAAAAACTCTTTCAATTTTACCCTCTTATAAAAAGAAACTATCAGTCTGTGTAACTTTATCTATAATGTAAAAGAAAAAAAACTCACTTACTTTAATTTTATAAACTACTGAAATCTTTTATGAATTAAAAGATTTCATATTTTTTTTATACTCGTTAAATGTTCGAAATTTATTCTCTTCAATCCCTACAAACTAACGGTCTTGCCTAATTTCAGTAATTTTAATATTTTGTTTAAATGCATTTTGTTATGTTTAATATGTGATAATATGCTCAGATTTTGAAACAATGAAACTAAGTAAGTAATTTATAAAGGAGATAATTGTAATCTTCACTTAGACATTTTAAAAGCCTTGTTTATTTTATTAAATCATTGTTTCGAAATTATAATATTGGTAATAAACGAATGCGCTAACCACTCGTTGTTATCATAGTTATATATATATTGTAAAATCGTATTTTTTTTAAGATTTGCTTAACCGATCTTATATTATAACCTTTGATATTTATTAGTTGGAAGGGGATATATATATTGTCTAGAGATGATGAAGTATATTTGCTAATGTTCATCTTAAGCCCCATCGAATATACTTTCCCTCCTTAATTAAGAATCTTTATATGCAGATTCAGGATCTTAACTAGATTATTTTTATGTAGTTTAAGCCCATTTTATTAGCATACTTATAATGCTAATTTTAAGAACTGTTTTGAATTAGCTTGACAGATAAAAGCTATCTGTTTTAGGTGCAATTAATTAGATGCATACTTATTGCTTTTTATATATATATTGCATGCATTGCGGGTGTGTTTTTATATAGTACACTTATATGTGTTACGTTTTGCTGCTTCTGACAAGGGTTCACGGTAACAAACCACCCCTTTATTTAGTTCGGGTTATGGCTATCTTCAGAACTGGGGGCGTGAGGACCCAGATTTTTCCATAAAGCCAATCCGACTTCCTGAACTTTATGTTCATATATCAATAGCAGCAAACCGTCGGTCTCAGAGCAAACCGAGAATTTGATGCTGAAACTCTTGAAGAATCACACACTCGCACTGCAAGTTTATTTCTTTAATATTTTATATAGCGCCATAGCGCATATATGTGGACCTAATGGTAGCCAGTTCTTTTCCTATATTAATTAATCATTCAGCTTTAGACTGGAGTTTGAATCTGGGTTATCAGATTGAATCTGCATGATTCTGAGTTTATTTAGTTGCTCATTAATTAGTATATATAACAGTCTTTAAAACTGGCTGTACTCATCATCATCTCTACAAAGGTATCAACTTCTAACTTAAGCAAGTCAAGTTCATAAGATGAGCATATTAAATAATTAGGCATGACCTCTATAACTCACACACACACATGTATTGTAATATGTTTAAAAGGGAACAGATGTACTTGGTAACAGTCCCAACTATTGTAACATGCTTGCCTGTGTTGAATACCTTGTGAAGATTATACAATCCCTGCCATTTTGATATTTTGTGTTAGATCATTTGTTATTGTTTTAATAAATTCTTTTAAATATAAACTGTTGTATATCTTTCTTGCTCAGACTCTAGATCAAACCAAACCACAGTATCTTATCCAATCCATAGTATTTTATCCAATCCACAGTATATTATTAAATGTCACAGTTCATACTCCAATTTCTTAATGAGTTTATATGCTATATGTGTATGTCTGGTAGTTAAGATTAATAGAGTGTTAAGTGTTATATATATCACTTATTTAGTTAGGTTAGTAATGACCTTAAGTCTCGTGTTTCTCCCTGTTCTATGTCGGCTCGTGGTTAAATGAGAACTGAGTGTAGCCCCAGGAATGTCACTCATAAGGTGTTAAATTTGGAGTACTGGCAGATGAGTTGGAGTTTGGTCGGATTAGAGGTCTCAACCACCTCACTACGGTCAATTTGGTATATTTTGCTTGGGCTCTGAATTTTGTTGCATGAGTGTACAAATCTGACTGTTACTATATATATATATATATATATATATATATATATATAGTAACAAGATATAGCGTGGTGGATTTATACCGGTACAATATATATATATATTAGAAAGGACATGAATTTAGACTTTCAATCTCTCCACAGCCATTCACTCCACTTATACTACTGATGTCTTACCTTCAAATATCAGCCTTTCAAGCTAATTGTGCATACACTTTTGCAAGTGTTAATAATAATAAATGAATACTTTCCTCTCCAATACAAGATATAGTATTTATGCAGGAATAAAATGAATCCACTTATTCCTACAACTCAAATACTTATATATGAGCAAATCTGAAGTACTGGCAAGGAAAGCATGAGGATGGACCACTCACTTTAATCTACTATATACGATGTCTGAATGAATGATGTCGGTGAAATTGTTTAGAATTTACTAAATGTCATTCATTCAGACATTGTATATAGTAATTTAAAGTGAGTGGTCCATCCTCATGCTTTCCTTGCCAGTACTTCAGATTTGCTCATATATAAGCATTTGAGTTGTAGGAATAAGTGGATTCATTTTATTCCTGCATAAATACTATATCTTGTATTGGAGAGGAAAGTATTCATTTATTATTATTAACACTTGCAAAAGCGTATGCACAATTAGCTTGAAAGGCTGATATTTGAATGTAATACAATTGTAAACATGCGCTATATAAAAATAAATGCTTATTTACTACTGATGTCTTCTAATTACATTAAGTTTAGTATAAACAATATTCATGTATTTGAATATACATATAACCATAGATTGCAAATAATGGAGAAATAAAATTATTTTCATTTACACTGTTCCTAAGTGGAATGTTTTGATTGCTTTCTTTTAATAAAATTATAATCTGTATCATAATAAAATTAATTTAATTTTATTTACTGTAAGCATTATTTACAATAAGTATTATAATATTTGTTTATAAAAAAAATAACCATAGATTGCAAATAATGGACAAATAAAATTTAGTCCTAACTGGGATCTATTGATTATTTTCTTTTAGTAAATTTATGCTCTGTTATTGTAATGAGATGAGTTGTTTTGTTTTTTTTATTGTGAGTATTCTAAGTATTACAATATTTTTATTTAAAAAATAGACAAATAATAACCATAAACTGCAAAAGAGAAATAATATAACCTATGTTTAGACTGCATAGTAGTATGAGATACTAAACTCCAAAAAAGTGGCATTAAACTTACATTATATGAGAAAAATTTCCAAATAATTTGATTTTTGTAAAATACAGATACCCTAGTAAGGTACTGAGATAGACACCTATTCAGTTTATAACATTCTATAAAATTAAGACATATAAATATATCTAGCAGCATAACATACTGCTCAGCCATTGAGAGTTAAATAGTAAATATTTTGTTACTCAAGCATATGATTAAAAAATATATACAATTAAACAAATAATTAAAACTAGAATTTCAATACAAAATAAGTACATTTACAGAGTGGCTTTCAAAAAATGAATATTATTGAATGACTGTAAGTCCTCCATAATTAAAGTATTAAATTTTACTTGGAAGGCAAATGGGTTAATCAATCAATAGTATACTGCAATCAAAGGATTATGCCTAATATTCGATTTTTATAAAAATGAGATAATTTATTCTAAAATTGATACTAGAAAATAATTGATGATTGTAAAAAAATAAAAAAAATCGCTCACTCTTTAGATGAAAAAAATTAATTCAGTGGATTGCTAAAAAAATAAAAATAGGTTATAATTAGTTTTTGTGGGTATATAATAATTTTTGTTATTAATTTTGCATTATATTTCATTCACATTTTTTTCTTTATAGTAAACATATTCACACTGACTAACTCAGATAATTTTAGATTAACTCCATTCTTTATTTGAGACTAGCTATATGCAGGTATTTACTTGACAACTGATTTATTATTTTTCAGCTAATCTATCAGTTATGTTCGACTATCTGGTAAAATGTTTTCATTTGCTTAAAAAAATTTTAGCTACCTAAAAAAATCTTTTACGCTTATCTTCGGATTTGAACTCCATTTTTACAATTACAGGGTCTTTCACATTAATTATAAAGCGAAACTTCATTTACGTGTTAATGTATATATACACACGTGCATAAAGGCATATAGGGAGTGCGATTATATTTTTATTGCAAGTTAATTTTCTATAATCGCATTAGTTACTTTTTTTTTAATTAATTAAAAAAAATACAAAACAAAAGTTACACTATTTATAAAATGGAAATCTCTTTGATGACGTTTGAACCGTGTTTTTATATCTTCAGGGGAGACCAAAAAAATTTCCTCTCTATCTTTCTAACTTTCTCCAATGAGGCAAGTCTTTGTTAGCCTTGACCTTTGTTTTTCTCTAACAGCAAGTTAAAGCTGTATTATCGAAGGAAGATGTAAAGAGAGGAAGTTTAAATAAGGGAGGTGACAGAATTGGTCTATTGCTTTACCAAGAAGAAAGATGAAGCATATACTCCACAACTGGGTCACAATCTTTAAAACCGCTCCCAAACACTTTTTTGTGGGTGTGTCTTGGCCTTGGTGTTCTCTATGCTATAAGAATGACCACAGAGTGACCCTTGAAGAAGTGAATAAACTTTTTTTTCTTTAAAAGTTATTTTTAATGTTACAGGTGAATCTCTTTTAAATGAACAGGTAAATTCAATGTACCTGTCAGGTCTTTTTTAACCCACTTTGCAGGTTAGTTCTTTGTTCTATTCTTAGAGGAAGTTTATACGGGGATAATCGAAGAAAGAAAGCAGCGAGTATGGGAAAAAAATTTAACTTCTATTCTTAAATTATAGAGGGAACTTTTTTTTTTTTATTTATTTATAGATATTGACAAAATTAAAATAATATATTTTTTAAAAAAATCATTTTGGATTTTTTTTAATCAACAAATCATTGAAGAATGGCCTCATGGAATAGTGGTTAGGATGTTAAGCTGTCTTACTGTGAGATTCAAACCCGCAGTGAAATTTGCACTCCCCCCCCCCCAATAACAGATTTTTTTCAAGAGAATATAGAAATTTTGAGGAATCCGGGCTCAAGATAGTCTGTCTGTATTGTGTTAGTACATTAATCATAAAGGAAACTAACAAATCTAAAATAATAAAATCTTTACTACTGGTTAGATAAATGCCATGACCTGCGCACTATAATTTATCATCAGTAAAACATTAATTATAAAGTAATCAGATATAAATAAAATAGACTTCAAATAATTCATTGCAAAGCAAAGGGCTTTCCAAAACATTTTAATACAAGAAGAGGAAAGAAGTCATTACGAAACTTGTTTATCAGATGGTCAGGGTTTGATTTATTTGTAATCCTTGTTTTATCTTTTAGTTAAAAATAGATAGATACCCATTTATTGACACCATATTGGATGTTTATCTGTATTAACAAAGAATCAGCTACCTGAAAACAGTCTTACATTGGTGGTCGAGAGGTCAACGCGACTGCCTTGCACTTGCAGGTGGTTGCCCGGGTTGCGGGTTCGCGCTATGACGCTTAAAAAAAAAAAAACTACCTGAAAACGATTTTTATCGTAGAAAAATAAAACTATCTGAAAAAAAAAAAATTCCAAACTTGACTAGAGTCTGATTTTTTTTTTCAAGCTTTAACACGAATAGATTCAAATCCAAGTTTTAAGTATGATAACGATTGCACTGCCATTATATTGTGAGATTCTTATAATTAAATAATATATACTAATTTAAATGATAAATTTATTTTACTGAAATATGACTTCAGTTAATAATAAAATTATTAACTATTATTATAGTTAAGAGATTTGCTTTAATTAAACAAGAACTTGATTTTATACTAAAAATAACCATAGTAAAAAAAAAAAAATAGTAATCTATATATAATTGAAATAAAAATGAAGAACAGAAATAGTGCAAATTTTAAGTTTACAATATAAAATAAACAATTCTAAGACAATGGTATATAAAAATTATAGCATATTAATGATGTAAAAGCCATATTAAAATTTATGATATCTATCAAGTAGGTAAATGGGTAACAAGCAATGTAAATTTCCACAATGGTATCATGATTACCCAGAGAAAGAGAGAGAAAGTCATTTAGATCAGTATATAAATCCCAATTCTATTATATGCATGTCAACCTAATTGTCAGAAATTATTCATTATTTTAAAAATTTTAATAACTCTATTAATTACCATTAACTTAATGTTAGTTTATCGTGTACCGATCGAAACCATCTGCTCACTCAACAAGAGTCAAAATCCAAGCAAAAGTACATCGAATCCGATCATACTCAAGATACACAGGTCTAGAGCAATCCTGAATTCTAACCCATTTGTCTACTATTTGAGTCTCTGACCCTATGAACAACAATTCTGATGATACAGCATAATTATTTTAATTCCAAGCCTGAAAACACAGTGGTAGAACATAAGATCAGACTGATGATGATGATCGAGATAAGAGTAGCCCAGGAATTACATTTATGACAGTTGTTTTGTTAATTATAATTATTGATTAAAAGAAAATAATAATTCAGAAAAACCAGGATTTACATGAAATATATATTTAATAAAATATTAAGAAAACGCATATATATGTTACAAAATGTTTCATGCTTGGGTGACATCTATTTACAAAACTTGGGGATTTCTTTTTATAAAAAAAAAAAAACCTGACATTAATTATTTAATGGATATAATTTTGTGGAGTGTGTTATAGCTTGTGCAGGATTCATATGCCAATTTAAAGATGTTTATAGATATAATGCTGTGGATGTATAAAACAAATATAAAAGATTGTGACATGTTTGGATGATGATATAAAGAGTACTTTGAGATTTAGTAGTAAATGACTTTGTGAACAGGCAAGAAGATACAAATTTAATCATCTATTGACAATATCAAAATCATTATATATGTTTTACTGGCATTGTTTGGAAAAGACGTCTTTGGAACATATACATAAGAAACAAACCAATATGCTACACTTATGAGAATAAATAAGTTATACAATCATTAATACAAATTGATTTACATCTATGGGAATCGATAACAATTTTAAATGAAAGCAGTTTAAATCAATGAAATGAATAATTAACATGATTGTAAATTTTACGAAATAAATCATTATGTTCAACACATCATTGTGATTAACTAAAGTTAGATGGGCAGTGAGCAAACTAATGAGAAGAGTAATGGTACTAGCATACAATAAAGAAATCTGACTATCATAGCGGTTTGGGGGATTTTATCATTTTAAAAAAATATTTGAAACTAACTTAAGGTTGGTACATCCATGCATTCTGGTGGAACAATACTGAATTGGAGAGGTTGGGTTTGAATGTCCAGAGCCAGCTGTATGGACTTTCACAGTACAATCAAAACCTCACACCTCATATTCCACAGAAAGTAGCATATACTTCTGATTATGAAAAATTTGGAGAAAGATACTAGGTAGCTTCAGACTTTCAAAGTTCCCACATGACAATGAAATGGAAAAGATAAAATATCATAATAAAAGAAAATGTATGCCAGCAATAGTATTAGACATGAATATAATCAATAGACATTATTTTAAAGCTTGAAATTTCTAACCTCTGCACAGTGATCTGTTTTAATCATGAGTCATTTAACAAATTATACTGAATAATAACTGTTTTACTTATAACATTAAACCAACAAAATTATATTTAATTTCGATTCCCATATATATATATATCAACTGCTATGATTAGCCCTCCAGGCAACAGCAAGAATGGATGATCCTAATTACAAAGTTAGTGATCATTTAAAAATGAAATTTTAAAGACAAATTCAAAGCAGTACAGCAGCATTCATCCACAGTAAAAGATTTTAATTAAAATCCAAGAATAACAGATTTTAAATGAAACCAAACTAGCAAGCGATTTCTATTTTAAAATAATCAAAACTTTATTGGTAGATTTTAGATGAAGTCTCCTCTTCTTTCCAAATTAAACATTTATTTCCTTTTTTTTTCCAGACTCGCAAGTTTGGGTAGTATTAGCATATTAAAAATAATAAATTATATATATACATAAAACAAAATAAGTTAAATATTTAATGGAGCCACACAAAGCTATATAACATAATTAAGCATGAAAGGGCATAGTTAGAATTACATTATACTAGTAAGGGATTACAGAGAGAGAATTTAAGTGCATACTTAACAAAATCTTATAAATTAATATGTGAATTAAAGTACAAAGGTTTAACTACATCTTATTAGAAATTACAAAAGGAATTTAAATTAAAGGCAGCTTGACATGGAATGAGGTTACGTCAAGAACTATTGTGAATGCATGAAGATAGATCCACTTTTAATGCTTTCAAATTTGCAGGCAAGTATGGCATGGCAGTCAGTTCAGCACTCAGATGGTCATCTGGTGCAGCCAGTCAGATGGATGGAACATGACAGCAGTAAGAAGCCTCTGAGAAAAGGAGAAATGCACTGGATTTCCTCTATTTGAAGTTTATAGCACCGAACTTGTGTTAACTTCTTAAAATTTAACGATCTCTAAAACCACTTTCTTGAATCACTTTCTCTGAAAATTTACTGACTGACTCAAACATTTTGACAGAATTTAGTAACTATCTGACTTCTTTTGTTCTATGGGCTCTTTTATACATTTTTAATCCCCCAAGAATGCGATTTTACATGCCTGGAGCTATTCCTGTAATCTTAATTCTAATTAAGAAAATATTTAATTAGTAAAAAAAATTTTAAAGATAAGGCTTGAAATACCATTTTAGATATTTGTAAAGATTTGCAAATGAACTAACAAAAAGATTCCTCATAATTTTGATTAAATTTTTAGTTCTGATGAGTGAAAATAATCTGACTACAGATAAAGATCATTTCAGCTTATTAATTTTGAGCCTTCCCCATTTTTCTTTTTGTTTTTAAATTCCAACATTTTAATTAAAATACATATATATAAAAAAATAGTTAAAATTATATAAAGAAAATGTCTAATTTTCAGTAATAATATTGCTAAGATTATTGCGGCTTAGATATATCCATAACATGCACACTACTGTTTTATTTTACTAAATATTTTTAATTTTGATTTTTTTGGATCATTACACATATAGTGTGTGGGTGAATGGCATGGGCCCCACAGGAAGTTACTATGGCTGGCAAAGCCTGAAGCTCAATGTGACTATACATTGACTGCTTCAATACTAATTAAATATACAATTCATAATTTTTTTAAATTTTTACCCAGTATTTCTATGGCCAAGACTGTTTGTATACTATGGCTATTAAGGACATAAACAAATATATAATGTACTAACTAAAATTTTCATTAAGTTTTTTATTTATGATGATAATTATCAATAATTAATTTTTCAAAAGACTGATCCTACACATAAATCCAGACCATTTTCATCAAAAATTTCTATGATTTTTTCAGTTTGTAAAAAGCTTGTGGTTACATTCTTACTTTTTCTTACCTTACATATTTCATAACTATATTTAACATGTCCTTGTAATTGCTCCATTTTTAAATGCTTTTTCCTAACTTTTTATAAAGAAATTTTTTTTAATTATTCTTTTTAATATGTCTCAGCTTTTAAAAGTGTTCTTCAAACTTATATCTTTTCTTTTTTCCTCTAAATTCATATCTACAGAATCTTTCAATCTCTTCTAATTCAACCAATCCAAAAAAAAAAAAAAAAGCATTTTACAAGCCTATTTTTTTAGCTTTAATTTCAAACAATTATAGATTAACATTTAAGACTTGTAAGAGTGTCTTAAGTTTTTAAAAGTGTAACTTTGCTTTATAAGTTTCTATACAAGTATATTTCTAAATGTTAAGCTCCCCTATTAATTTTAACTGTATTTATTATAATCCCAAAATGTAGTACAAATTTTTATCTATCTTCTTTAGTATTCTCTTGATTGCCTTCTTTAAAAACTACCATATCATCAGCAAATCCAGCACAAAGAACACCTTCTCCTAAAATATTAATTTACAAAAGCAACCCCCCCCCCTTATATCAACAAAATAAAAATAAAAATGTTTGTTTCTTGCTTGAAAGATGATCAATTAACATTATTAATATGCAGACTTTTTTTTTTAATTTATGCATTTTCTATATAGAACATTTAATTAAATAAAGCAATTTATTTTATTCATGTATTATATCACTTTTTACATATATCTGTTGAAAGAAGTCTACTTAATCTTATAAAAAAAATTTGATTCATATATAGCACTATCTTTAAATCAATCTATGTTTTATATAGCAATATAATTTAGCTATACATCAAAAGATTTTAACATGATAGCATGTCTGGATCATGAGTTAAGACATAAAATATGATAACATGTTTTGTATCTTAACCCACAATAGAACAATGTGATTACATTAAATTTTGTTTAAGCTTGGCAAAATGCTTCTGAAATATTTGAAAGATGATAATGAAGTCAGGCATCACAAGAATGCTTTTAAGTGATTTGCAAATTTCATAATAGCAGAGAAATAATAAAAGTGGATCTATGAAGATATTAAAAATACTGTTGTAACTCATTATTCAAACATACTGGTACATTAAAACTTTGTGATAGACAGCTGAAGTATGTCACTATTTACATGCAGTGATTGAGAGATGGCTCAGTAGGCAGATTGGAGGGAAAACCAATTACCATTTGCCTGGATATATTGTGCATAAAAATTGCTTACTAATCATCTTATTCAATTTATGTTTTCTGTAGAAATAACATCTGATTAATGATGCAAAGTCTTTTGATTTATATATAAATTATTACATTAAGTAATTTTTTTTTTTTGCAAATTATATTCTTTTTATTCTAAATATCAACAAAATAACATTTTTTTCTTATTAAAAGTCTTTTTAAAATCGAACAAATATTATTTTTTCTTTATCTTTCTTTATTTTGTCAGCAAAAATCCACATCAATCCAATTGCATTTCTATTATCTCTATTTAAATCTAAGCTTCTCTTCAGTCAACAAGAACAAATCCATTTAATAATACCAACAACACTTTAGTTTCCTATGAGATTAAAATTATTATTTTAAAATCCTCAAATTTTATTATAGTGAAATACTTGGACCCTGTTCACCTTTCCAGTTAATAACAACAAAGATAGACCTGCGGATTCATTAAACCATACAACAAGAACTCTCAGGACTTAGCACAACCTCATTTAACTTTGTATATATCCTTCCTAATTTGTACACATAATAGTTAATAAATATATTTTTGAAACAAGAAGCATAACTCATAAAGTGCGGGGGGGGGAGGAATTATCAGTCACCACTGAATCATAATCAAATTACATAATCTAATTCTCTTAATTTTATCTCCCTATGGTTGTTAAAATTTAACTGATTCTTAATTACTCCCTATCTTGGCTTTTACAATTTTCTTTTTATATTACAAAAACTATTTGATCTGTATTTACATCACTTTTGTCCCATAATACTGGCAAGGTTTATTATTTGCATTCTACAAATTACTTTCAAACTCTTTCCATTTATTTATATTTTTACTGCATCACTCTCATTACAGTTAATTTACTACTATTTAATAAGCAATCTATTTTTCTCACTCAAAGTAATTTATTTTATTACAAATTAATTTATATTTACATTTTGTTCATAATAATTTTAACTCATTATATTTCATTTTATTTGTTTAACCTAATATGTTAAATGTCTTAAGTAATTTGTTAATCTTTCAAAAATTCTATTTATCTATATCACTGCTAACCCATAACTTTTTACCTCATTATTTTTTTTATAATTTGCTATCTGGCTACAAATTTCTTTTTAGAATTTTTTTATTGTTATTTTATTCAATTTTACATATTCATTTATTTTAATAATATTTATTAATGTGTTCTTATCCAACAAATTAAAAAAAAAATCTCTAATGTCCTCTATTAATTTATTAACCTTTAATTTATCAATGGCTGTTTTTTTTTTGTTTGTTTGTTTGTTTGATTTTTTTTTTAAAAAACTTTTTACATTTTTAAAATTCAGCTTCCATTCTGTTATAACAATTTTGTACTCTAGAATGCTTAATGATATGTATAGGACTAATTTGAGTTATACGTAATTCAATTGAAATCTATTTCTATTAAGATGTAGCTTTCCTGTGTAATCTTTCTTCTATGATTTTTAAATCATGAACTTATAATATTTTTAGTATTTTTTTATTAGATTGTTATTTTTTCCATTTTTTAATCTTAATCTATAAATTCTTATAATATTATCTCCTAATTATTCCATCTGCATTACACAAAACTCCACCTCATTATCTTTATTTAACTAAATCTATATTTATTTTTAATTATTTTGTTACACTCTTTATACACAATCTTTATTTTTTTATTATTATATTTTCATAGTAGCATGTAAATATGTTTCTTTATCAAAATATATTTTATTCCTATAACTAATAATCTATAGGATTGACATTCATGAAATTAAATATATATTTTTCTTTTAAATACTTTACACTCATATCCTTTTTTCAAAGTAGATTTTTTTTAAAAATTGATTTTTACAATGCTTCTGCTTTGTTATTTCAATGTCTTAATTATTATAATTTTAAAAATATTATCAATACTACTGATCCTATTTTAACCATCACATAAACATTTTTTTTTCTATTAGTTTTTCCTGAAGAAATTTTACTGTACAGTACTTTTTTTTCTTTTTTAAATAATTATTATATTTTTGTAGGAAGTCTATATATTTTTAAAAAGTAGAATTATTACTATTTTTTGCTAATTTATTTTAAATTTCAACTATTAAACTAATTTACAAATTCATTTTTGTTTTTAAACTTTTATTAGAACTATATGAAACAATCAATATATATATGCATTTATAATTAATTTTAAACTTTTTAAAGTAATTATTATAGTATAATAGAATTTAATATCAAGTAAACAGAAAATTGACCAGAATGTTTTATATGTAAATATATTTGAGTTTCACAGATTGATTTGCATAATCATTGCAAAACTCATTTCTAGAGTATTTTTTTTCTTTTTGGAGTTGGAAATGAGTAGTAATTTACCAATTCTCTCCTTTTCTAATTTTAAATTTATATATTGGTAAATTATATAAGAGATAGACATATTTCACAAATTTTTTCCAAACAAATCTTTTTTATATAGTTTTTTTTTAAAAAAAAATTGTCTAGCCTGAATCATTTTAGTTCAGCCTGTAAAATAGACAGACCCCCAATACAATTAATATTTCACACTTGTTTTGTGACCCATATTCACCTCCGTTTTTATTATATAAACAATATTCACTTTGGTTTTAAAAAATTTGCATTACTAAATGCATAATAATTTACCATCACCTCCCATGGTTTATCTTCAACCAGTACTCAACATCAGTGAAATTACGGTTTGCATTACATATATATGTGATATGCTATATTTTAGATTTTTTTTTTCCAAAATGTCAATAGGAGCATTGTTTTTTTTTTCTTTATGAATGTTTTTATAAAAACTATATTTTAAAAGATCGTTTTTTAAGTGAAAACAAACCACGAAATTCATTTATGAGATTTTTTAAATAAATTAATAGATGCTTTCATGTTTGTACAATATTAATAATTATTTTTTTACATTATATTGAAATGGATTATTTCAATATAAAATTACTTTTAATTAAATAATAAATAAATTTATAATTACACTTTTTATTGTTAGTTTGTAAAAAAAATTGCCCTTATAATAGTATTTATAATATATTGTTTTACATGTAATATGTGTATATATATAATCATACACAAGTATGTACATGTGTTTAAAAAATAACCAAATTTAGTTAGACATTTATTTTTGCTTTCCATCTTTATCAATTTTGTTATTAAATAAATATTTGAAAATAAATTAATACATTATTTAATATTTATTTTGTCAGAAAATAAACCCCCTACATGTATGTGTATGTCTTCTATTTGAAACTAGCAATCTGCTAAAGGAATCAATGATACAAATTTTTGCAAAAATAAAAATAAACAACCACCTGTTATTAGAATGATTGATGAAAAATGTAATAAATCATTTTATTGTAAATTTTATATACAATAATTTTAAATCATTAAAAATACTCTTATTATAAAATTAATATAATAAAAATTACAATCTATTAATAAATTTAAAATTAATAATTTTAAAAATATTTATTATTTATTTTTTGTTTTGATTATTATTTTTTCTTAGGTTTATTGTTTATATATATATTATAACCATATATTTAACCCTTTGGGTTAGATATATGTTATAAAGCACTAAAAAAAATTTTTTTAATTATATAAGATTATAATAAGTACATTTCTTTATCTGTGATATCATAATATGTTAAATTATATGTTTCAATAGTATAAGTTAAAGTAATTGATTTAGCTCAATTAGTTAGCAGTATTTAAAAAATTATCTTAAATTGTTTAATATTTACTCCAAAAAATAAAATTAATATTTAAACTAAAAAACAGTTAATCTAGAGCTTAATATGTTTAAATATATATAATTGATAAAGTTATTCTATGCTGTCTAAAATTATTAGTTAACTTTATTAAATACCAATTTATATGAAAGTATTTAGAAATAAAATTTTAAAATAGAAAAATCTAATTGACTAAGATTATTACTAATTTTTAATTAATTTTGAATGTCAGCCAATACCTAATTTATTTCCATTGTATTAAAAATGATTATAGCAATGTACATATGTGTGCATGTGTTTGGAGCATGCTTGGAAAATATTGAAAGTTAAAAAGACCTATTAAAAGTAATAAGTGAATTTTAAAAACTGTGTGCAATCAATCAATTTTAAAATTATTGAAAAAATAAACTTTTAATTAATGCAAGAGAAAAAGTAGTGAAAGAGAAAGAGTATTTGAATAAAAAACATGTTTAGTTTAAAAATCAGTTAATTTTATTAAATAATTGATTTAATAATTGTCCAGACATTAAATAACTAAATTGTCTAGATTTAAAGTACAGAGTTCAAGGTTAGATCAATTAAAAATAAATAATGTCTATTAATTTAAATATTATAATGCATATTTGTAACTCATTAATTTAGTAAAGGGACAATGCAGTATGGATCCTGATTCATGGGTGAAGTTAAAAGAAAACAAACACACTAGTATAAAATTAGAGACACTTAAAAATTTAAACACTTCTACTTTTTCACAATTTATTTAATCTTCACTTAAATTTTTATTTCAGTTTTGAAGTAAATTGTTTGGTTTTTATTGGATTATTTATTTTAAATCAATGTTCAAGTTTAAAGTTTTTTTATCATCCTCATGACAGAGTAAAGAACCAATAAGTTATCTGTGCAGTCTTTTTTCTAAAAGCATAGATTTAACTGAATTATTAAACAACAATTCTAAAAGATACTAAAGAAAATTTTAGTATTTTTTACAAAGAAACCAAAAAAAAAAAAGTCACATAAGAAAAAATATAGTTTCATTGTTATCTAACATTAGTTTAAATTCTGAACTTTGCTATAAGGCTATCTCTGGCATGTTTTAATTAGCTTTTAATTAGTTATAAATACTAATTATTGGCTATTTAATAATCAATGTACTTATATTGATTTCAATTGTAGAGTGGTGAATTTCTATAATTGTGGGGAGATAGTGGGAAATAAAGTGAAATTTCAATAACGTTTTCATAAATATTTAAATGTTTTAAGTCTTGAATATTTTTAAAATTATCTATTTATGTTCTTCATTTCTATTTTCCTTTTTCTAAATAATTTTTAATTGTTTATTTAATATTGTTTTACATAAAAATTATTCATGAATATAAATAGCATTATTATATATTGAAACATTTGAATGATAAAATTTTGTAATCTTTTTTCTTATCATTTGATAAGAAATTTTATAAAATTCCAAAAGGATAATGCTTAATCTGAGTAGAACTGGCTTAAATCTATTTAAGGATAAAGAATTTAAGAAACGTGCAATTTACTTGCATTGGGTATTGTCATAAAGGAATTTGTTAATGTAAATTAATTAGATTGGAATTCAGTAATTATAATTAAAGGCTTATCTGAAACTATTGTGAGAAATTATTGCCAAAGAGAAAATTTTAAAAATTAAAAAAAAAAGAACAATGGTAGAAGACCTATAAAAGTTTCCAGAGTTTTATTAAAAGAATTTTTGAACTTCAAAAGAGAAAGAGAACAAGGAAATGCTAACCTGTTTTAGTTTTGTAAAGACAGTTTTTGAAATTTGCTGCCATGCTATTCTAAATGCTTCAAATAAATTAAACAATGATACAACAGAAATGGATCATAGCAGTCTTAATAGCCAGTATGCACTGCTAAGCTTTTAATAATGAACTTTCTCACTATGACAAGATTCTCAACATTTACATAAAGCCAACTCCTTAGTGGACTAACTGCCTGGATTGATCAGATATCAACATTGCCATGGTCAAATCTCAATGGATTCTAGTAAGAATTTATAATGAATAATCCATAAAAGTTTACATACTCATTTAGAACTAATATAGAAAGAAAAGATTTACTACTTATCACAGACTTACAGTAAATTAAGATGAACTTTTATCCTATTATTCAGTAAGCCATAATTACTAATGTTTAGAGTTAAATTAATTTTATGTAGCTGGTTTTAGGTTCATTATCATCATCATCAACCATTATCAATCCATTGCAGGATAAATGCCTCTCCAAGTTCAAATCATCTCCAATCTTTAGCTTCTCTTCTCCACATCACCCCTGCACTTTTTTTATTTCATCCATCCATTTCAAATGTGGTCTGTTTCTGGGTCTTTTACAATCTCTTGGAATCTAGTTTAAGATTTCAATTGCCCATCTATTATCATCTCTTCTAGAAATATGTCCAGCCCAAATCCACTTCAATCTTTTAATTTTTTCAATGTCAATAACACCTGTTTGTTCTCTTACCCATATATTGCATTTTCGATCTCTTCTTGTTACGTCTAACATGCATCTCTCCATACTTTTTTGAGTGATCTGAAGTTTCTATATGGCTCTTTTATTAAATATCCAAGTCTCAGATCCATAAGTAAAAACTGGCAAAACACATTTATTAAAAACCTTCCTTTTCGAACACATAGGCATATTTCTTTTTAGTATAAAGTTATTTCTACCAAAAGCGCTCCAACCAAGTTTAATTCTAAGATTAATTTCATCCATTATGTTTCCTTCTGTATTAATAATCTGACCAAGATATTTGTAGCTATTAACTTCTAACTTATCATAATCAATCTTTATTTTCATATGTTGAGAAAATCCATTGAACATTACTGTAGTCTTTTTAACATTTATCTTTAGTCCTACTTTCATCTGATAACTCCTGCAACATTTCCTGCAGCTCTAAAGCATTATTTTCAAAAACAACTACATCATCTGCAAAATCTAAATGACTTAAATAATCTTCATTTACTTTCATTCCTTTAGATTCCCATTTTAATCCACAAAATACTTCTTGCAGTACTGCTGTAAAAAGTTTTGGAGATATGGAGTCACCCTATGTTCACTTTCCTAGTATCATTATGTAATCTAATTGTTGCTATTGCATTTTTATAAATATTCTTTAAAATGTGACAATATCCTGTATCTATACATTGATGATCCAATGGTTTAATCACTGAAGAAATATTTATAGAATCCAATGCCTTTTTATAATCTACAAATCCAAAGCATAATTGTAACTCATATTCATTTATCCTTTCTATAAATTCTCTCAATACCTAGATATGATCTACTGTACTAAAACCACTTTTAAATTCAGCTTAGTCTCTTTGTTGGTGGAAATCCAATGTTCTCTGTAGACGAGTTGTAATTATCTTGGTAAAAATTTTGTATAAAACTGACAAAAAGCTGATAAATCTGTAAATTTCTAATATCTTCCTTATTACCTTTTTTAAATATTAATATTAGCACTGCTTTCTGATACATCTTTATCATTTACACATTTGGTATATAACTTTGCTAAAAAAATCTATTTTTTCACCTGCTTTTTTTAATATAATTCCATCATTACCTGGAGCCTTTCCTTTCTTCATAAATTTAATTGCATATCTCACTTCTTCATTTAAAATTCTGGACAATTCAGAAGAATATAATAGATATAGGAGATACTTGTTCTTTATTACTACATAATTCTTGATAGAAGTATTTTAACCATTTCATGATGCCATCTCTCTTTTTAGTAATAGTTCCATCTTTTTTCCTTATTGCAGATATAAATTTCCTACCAATACCAAAATGTTGTTTATACTCTTGAGTCTTTTATTCTCTTCTACAGTTTTCCTTGCTAGTTTACAGTTATACTTTCTTATATCATTTTCAAAGTCTTTTCCATGCCATTTTACAGAATTTGAAGTATTCAATCCTTTATAATGCATTGTTTTTGTATGTCTTCATATTCCTTCTTTTCCTCATAAATTCTCTAATCTCAGTAGAAATTTTATTGGTCAATTGCTATCTTTGTTGCAGTTTTTAAAAGTGTATCAGTTATTTTCTTATTAATTTGATTCAAATCTGAGTCATGCTTCAAAATCTACTAATACTTGAAACTGATTTGTAAGTTCTAATTTAAATTCATTAGAGTATTTCTGAAGATTAGGAATATCAACTGTAAATATTGTTTTTCTTAATAATTTTTGTCTCTCTAGTCTTGCATTAACATGTATCTTATATCTTACTAATCGATGATCACTTCCTGTGTTAAATTTATTAAGAACATTACAATCTTGAAGTATGTATTTTCTATTAGTCAAAATATAATCCAATTTTGCTGTATCTTCATTTGGATGCTTCCATGTCCATTTCCTTTTAACATTTTTCTCAAAAAAAGAATTCATAATATAAAGTTTTTCTTTTTCTGCAAACTCCACAAGTATATTACCTCTCTCATTTTTATTACCATAACCAAAATTACCTACAGCACAAAAAAAGAATTCATAATATAAAGTTTTTCTTTTTCTGCAAACTCCACAAGTATATGACCTCTCTCATTTTTATTACCATAACCAAAATTACCTACAGCACTTTCATCTTTTATTTGTTTACCAATTGTAGCATTAAAGTCTCCCATACATAACTATTTTCTGTTGCCAGCTGGAGCAGTTGACTGTTCTCTGGCTCCATAAGGATGGAACTCATTACACCGTCAAATTGTGAGTTCATAGGGAAAAAGTTTGCTAAGATGTAAGTGAGTACTTGTTTTATTGATTTATTACCTTTACAAGAAAATTTAAATCAATTTCATTCATAAGTAATTGGAAATATTAATCATTCCATTTTATGCAAATGGCTGCCATTAAAAAAAAAGGCAAAAGCCAGGATAAGTAATTCTTAGAATCATTAGAGCAACATAAAACTTAGGAAAAGAATTTAAAATAAAACCAAACAATCCAGAAAAGAATAGAGTCACTGGAAAATTGATTTTTAATGACAGAACAAATTGAGAAAAAATTTGGAAATCAAATCCCATTGAAAATATTGGAAAAAAAGAAAAAAAATGCTTAACAAAAATAGTCTTAAGAATTTCATCTTAACATCAGACATTAATAAAGTAAAACAAGGTTCCATGGCTGCAAACCAGTCAGGGAAGACAGAAAATAGCCCAGGGAACATACTAGATATAAAAATTAACCATAAAACTATGGAAAAGTTACGATATTGTGGTGTTGAGCCAGAGGTGGCCGAATGTGGCAAAATAGTACAGAAGGGGGGAATTATTTTAAATACTAATTCAATCTCAATTTTAGAATCAATCATTATAGATTATGATTTAAGCTATCCCCCTGCACAAAAACCAAATTTTTCTGATTATCAGAACAGAAGTTATTGGATCACTTTCAGTGTGATTGGGGCACCACAAAAAAAATAAAAAATTTCTAAATCAACATAGAATCACAACAAAGTGAATCCTGAGCCAAAAAAAAACATGATTTAAAGACAAAGATAAGTACAAATGATATTATAGACCTAAACAGAGTCATTGAAGCTGCAAATTATTTAACCTTTTTTAATCCAACAATGATTCAGAAACTTTCAGATTACACAATCAAGACCTAGAATTTAATCTAGACAAGTGAATTCAAATAGTATCAATTTACAAGGCACAGTTGAAATCTTACTACAATCAAGCCCATAGTAGGGTTTTAGAAACCCAATTGTCAAAACATAATTTTGCCATCAACCTCTGCTCTACAACCAAACAACAAGCAAGAATCCTATAATGCTAACTTCATTTTTCCCATTCAGAATAATCAAATGGAAATTTATAGGCTGGATTGTAAACCCTGGATAACTTTGTATTTGGTGAATTGAACAGGTATTTTGAATCTTTGGTAGGCATCAGGAATTGATAATGGTGTCAAACAGACCTTGGGCTCCACTGACCTCAGGTATTACAAAGTTCTCATCATGTACAGATAAAGCTAGCTGTGATTTCAAGACTACAATGAATCAATGTATCTTACATCATGCATTTCTGTAAATCAAGGGATTTAATCCCATATATTTTGTAATTGATCACCTATGTAATGCAGTGTATTCCTCTTCATCTAGATGGGCAGGTAGACTGAATGTGATCTCTGAATTGACCCATATTAACATTATTGCATTGAGATCATGGGTCTCCACCCGACCCTTCTTCCAGAGGGAGGGGGTAGCACTCATGGGAGGCTTGGTCATCTGTGAGAACAGGTGGTGATTTTTGCCACACCCAGGAAAGGGATGTCTGGATCCTCTGGATAGGTTGAGAGTCACTGTTTCCACATGAGCTTGGCCTTGGTGAACAGTGTTGACTTGTGTTTCTTTTACTTTTACTTTTGTTTTGTGTTTTCTTGGTTAACAGTACATTTTTGGCCAGGTAAACCAAGTTGGTCCCTGCCCATTTAGACTGTTGAATTGGTAATCATAGATTTTTGCCTGAATCCTTAGTCTCCAGAGGAGTGGAGGCTATGGTCATGATGGGTTCATTGATCTGTAGGGGTGGATGGTGATCATTGCTACACCCAAAAAGGAGATAACCAGGCATGGTTCCCCCAGCCCTTTTTGATTCAGCTAGTGTTCATGATCGGCTGAACCAATGGAACACCCAGATAAATCTAACCCACTTGTGGTGGGTGATGTGGATTAACCTTGTCCAAGGAATGGGTCTATGTTGGTAAGTGGAGTTCTGGGTGGTCTGGACATGGATGGAGTCTGAGGAGAAAAGTTCTGAGATCTGCCAATCAGGTTGAGAGTTGTTTACCCACATACATTTTGCCTCAAAGTGACAGAAGCACCCTCTTGATTGACTGTCCTTTGATCCAAGTTAATATACCTATAACACCCAATTTATTGTGTAAGGTGGTTGGACTGCTTTAGCCACTGCCCAATTGTATAATATCAGTATACCACTGTAATCTCTTTGGCCCACTTCTCTAGTTGACAGAATGTGGTCCCTGGAGATTTGGACCTGTATATATAGTAACTTAATAAAGGTTGCTTTGAAACATAAACATAAAAGACTCCCATAACAATTTTTAAAATATTGTTTACTCTGATCAAAAGTTTTTTGTACATCCATATAAAAATCTACTATTTTATCACTATGAGAACTTGTTGGGCATAAACCTGAATCATCTGCATTTGGTATCTGATATTAAGTTGTATAACTAATCTTGCCACTCTCTCCAATACAGCATCAATCTCCATAATGTTGTTTTTCTACTTTTTATTTATAATGAATCCTATTCCACTTGTATTTCCAATACTTGTGTTAGAGTACATGTCCATTTTTTAAATCCAATTTTCTCTTCACCTTTTTTCTTCTAACTTCACAAAGTCCAATAATGTCACATTTAATATAAGACAGTTCTCCTTCTAATTCTGCAATCTTCCTTTACTTGAAAGTGATCTGCAGTTGTAAGTATTTAAATAAAAAGTCATCATCAAATAGCAGCCTGGGTCCACAATCAGGAGATTTTTAGCATCCTCCATACTGCCCTGGTTGGTAACTTTACAGTTTCCTGGAAATAAGGGCTATGATTTTTTTTGTCTGTCATGATTGTATATATCTATTGAAAAAATATTTATCATTTATGCATACATTCATTCTGCCTTATCAGGCAACTGAGAAGAAAGATCATGGCGTTTCTTGATCTTAAACTCAGAGGTAAAAAGCCAGTAAAATCATCATACTGGCTAATGTATTTTGGTGACCAGTCCATCCATGTTCATATACTATATGAATAATCACATAGCAATAACAGCTGCAATGACAAGAACGTATGGATTGTACATTAGGAATTTGCTCTGCTCAGTTCCTTTAAGGCTTCCAAGAAGAATCAAAAGGTCTCCTCTCAGTTAATAGTAAACTCCTTTCTGCATACAATTTTAGGTTAAGCTGTAATATATAATTATATGAGTCATATTTTTATTAAATATGAATTTATGTCATTTATGAGAAACAATATAATGGCATATGAATGATATAGGCCTTTTGAATTTTCATGCTTGAGAGCCAACACAGGTTATAATGCCTAGATTTTATTTTATATCATTATTATTCTTTATTTTACAAGAAAAAAAATTTTTTTTTTCTCCTTTGCAGTATTAAAGATTGCAAGTTTTGTAATCAGTGAATCTCAACTAAATAAATAACAGAAATAGAGAAATTTAATAAACTGGGCTTTTTTTTTCAGCATAGTTGTAATTAACTAAGTTTTTAAATGATAATTCAATATTTGATGTCTGTATAAGATATATTAGTGATAGAAATTTCTTAGGCTTATATAAGTATCATAGCATTCACATATATAAAAAGTGTTTTGCTATGGAGTGTATCCATGCATAAGGGTGGACAGTTTGTAAGTCAACTCAATATATATTTATTTAACACTAAGAATTATGTTTTCTTTCTGTATTTCTCACTATATCATAGCAGAGCCTACTGAACCATGGCCAGTTACATCACTACTATATTACAGTAGTGCTCAAATGAGAAATAGCTTGACTTTGGGTAGATTACTTTTACATAGGTTGAGCTTTAGAACTTCTTATGTATTACATTAATGATCTGATTATGATGCAGATCATTTAGAATTTTAGTATTCATTATCTTTTTATTTCTTGTGGCTGGGAACATTCACACCACACTTGTATTATAAAGAAGATCAATTTTGTATAGTAAAGCTTAAATTATGTTAAAATATTGATTTCTTTTAAAATAATAAATTCACTCAATAGTGTAAAGGAAGAGAATATCTCAGTAATAATTATATCTGAATATATAATTATATGAATTAGTGTATATATATTTTTCATTATTATATCCATTTGATGTTTCACTTTATTTATTTTATTTTAGTAAACATATTATCTAGAGTATTTGCCTGGCATTTGTTATTACTATTTGCCTTAAAGACCTCTAACTCTACCTTTGATCTAACCATGCTGTATAAATTTACCTCTCTAGACAGTGATTAAACTGTCAATATGTCCCTCATCATGAAAATAATTTTTCTAGGCTGTTAAAAATCTGGTGGCACCCTTAAGTGGTCCATATATGGGAAGATTGTCTGGTGCAATATATAACTACTTCTCTGCCAAAACGCAGATTGGATAAGTACTCCATAGTGGAATGTAACCATTTTACACCTATTATCATCTAGCACTACAATTTTAGTGTTACATCAAAACTTTTAAATATAAATAAATTAAATAATTTAGATTGGTGGTAACATATAAAGAAACACACATTCGTAATATTATGCATTATATTTTTTTTTTATTTCTCTCATACTTCAATTAATAAAAATTTAAATTCTTTTCTACAAGTGCATGCATATAAATACCTGGGGATATATAGTTAAGGTTATAGTTATTTTTTTAAATAAAATCCTACTTGCATGAAATTATATTACCAATGAATCTTGAGCTGATTCCTTCTCAACAATCTTTTCTCCCCTTTTTTTGCTCTGTCAAACTCATTTCTTCAAATATAATGACAGCTTTCTGACTGAAAGCATTTTTTACTATTGTTAATGATTATTATAAATGAAACTATTATTAAATGTATGTCAATCACTTACTTTGAAGTCTGTTTTTTTTTTAAAAAAAAATACAAATATATTACAGGAATTAGAACTATATTAAAATGTCAATTGACTTTCAATTACTATAAAAATTTATTTATTTATTTATTTTTAAAAAAGTTATTTTTCTTTAATTTTTATTTAATTGTACAATATTTCAGCTTTTTTAAGAACATATTTAAATTTTAAGTAATGAGTTTTTTTTTTAAAAAAAAATCTATCTACATTTTATTTTTGTTTATAAAAAACGTTGGTGGTCGAGTGATCGGCACAGCTGCCTTACAAGCAATTGTCCTGGGTTTGCGGGTTCGCTTCCCGGCCGATGCTTTGACACATGAAAAAAAAACAGTTTTTTTTTTTTAAATTATTTATATTCCATCCAATCTACTATTTTTTTTTAGGGTTAATATATATTGTTTTTTTTTTTAATAAATAGATTATTAACTGTCAAATAATTTCATAATTAGTTGCTCAGGAGATTATGTGACCTTTGAGTACCAAAAGGATAGGTTGAACTTTGAACCAAGAATATTCATGTTTTTATCATGCTACTACTATTAAACTGCACAGACAAATGTAAAATAGATTTAAATTGGTGGCACGCCATTTGATTTTGAGTAGCAAAGAGCTTCATTGAGTTTTAATCAGCATTCAAATCATATTTCTACTGTAATAAATTGCAACGGGAAAAATAGTAATAACTTAAGACTCCTTGTTTTCTTTATTGTAAAGTTAATATAATTTTAAAAATAAATGAGAAAAAAATAAAAAAGTCAGAAGGCCTATAATAAGAATCAACTTTATATAACAACAAAAACTACAAGATTGTAAAATACTACATTAGGTAGAATTTTAAATATATATATAAAGAAGTTGCATGTAAAAATTAGGTTGATATTATGATAAAAGTAAATAACATTATAAGGCCCAATCCAAACAATTGAAATTTAATTAACATTTCAAAATAACCAATGTGGTATAAGCATTTTTCTAAAGAAAATTTTTAAAATGCATCTACTAAATTTATAATCTTGCTTGTATCTAGAATTAATTTTTTAAATTTATTTTAATTACTAATATTACATTTTAACTGTAAAGTTGTATTTTTATGCAAAAAATCAATTGAAAAGTATAGTCTAACAATAAAATCCATGCATGTAACCCAAATGCTATGTGAAGAATTTACATAATTGTTTTAAAATGAAATTAAAACAATAGATAAAAATTGAGAAGCAATTAAGTTATTCCTGCATGATTTCATTAATTTCAAACATAATAATGGCAACTTTGGAGGGTAAAACATTTTGGATTAATTCTAACTGAAGTATATATACACACTTCAACAAAAAAACTTCAACAAAACTGCTATTATAGGTTAATGAGAAAACTTCCGGGATTGTCAATTAATAGAAATTGATAATTTCTTAGTAACATCAAAATCTAAGGGTTATCTCTGTTTACATGGATATAAACTTATTTCTATTTTTTATTATAATAACAATCCATGAAAATATTTAATTTAATATATATATATATTTGAATATTCTCTGCTAAATATCAATCTTCTTCAAATAAATAAATAAAATCATTAAAAAAAGTTAATGATGTGAAGAAGTATTTCTGCTTAATTAGTTTTATTAGTTAGCCCAGACTATCAAAGCTCCTCAAATATCTCCATTATTTTTGATTATTCATCCCAGAAATTTGTACAATTCTTTGTACAATCTTAATGATGATGTTTTATCTTTTAAATAAAATATCAAAACTATTAAATACTGTTTATTAGGATAGAAATAATTATATTCTTATTAGCTCAGATTTAAAATTTTAATCTCAGTTAAAGACAAATATATTTACTCTTATATATTTTAATCATGCATAACATTATTTTAATGCTTTTTTCATACACTTTAACATTAAACTCATTTTTTCATTCATTTGTTTGAAGAAAAGTAAGATTTAAACCACTAAACATCACATGATCACCTTCTCTTATACTAGTACAATTGTTATTAAACAAAAAAAACTCTCCATACCATAGTGCCACTCTGTGCCAACCAGAGTAATCAATGGATGGCAGAAGGCTTGTGCATAAAATCCCTATCTAGTGCCTACTCATCCAATATCCCCAAAGTAGTTTCTGGCTTATGGCCTTCATCAGTGAGGCCACAAGCCAGAAACTAGTTTGGGGATATTGGATGAATAGGCACTAGATAGGGATTTTATGCACAAGCCTTCTGCCATCCATTGATTACTCTGGTTGGCACAGAGTGGCACTATGGTATGGAGATTTTTGCCTGTTTAAAAGTAATATTTAACAGTTTTTCATATGTACTTAATAAAATGCATGTCTAAAAAAAGAGGAAGATAAAATAATTTCATGAGTGACTGAAATTTATAATAATAAATATATCTTCATCATTTTCAACCATTATCAATCCACTGTGAGATGAATGTCTCTCCACATTGAATCTAGTTTCCCCAATCCATAGCACCTCTTCTCCACATCACAGTAGCAAAGTTTTTTATTTTATCTACCTACCTTACATGCAGTTTCTTTCTAAATCTTTTGGGATCTAATTCAAAATCTTTTAAATCAAAACTTTAAATGTTTATTTATTATTTTTTCTAACAGTATCTCTAGCCTAGTTTCATTTCAGTCTCTTAATTCTTTCAATGAATTCAGTAACACCATTTTGTTTTGTCACCTATGTATTTTTATTTTGATCTCTTCTTGTTACTTATAACATACATCTCTTTATTATGTTGAATGGTCTGAAGCCACTATATTACTTTTTTGCTAAATGTCCAGGTCTTAGATTTATAAGCAAAAACTAATAAAATACATTTGTTAAATAATCTTCATTTTTGAACACATAAGTATATTTTATTTTAATTCTAAGTTATTTCTATTAAAAACACCCCATTTAAATTTAATTTTATGATTAATTTTAACCATTGTTTCAATCTGTATTAATAACTTGGCCAAGGTATTTATAATTCTTAATTTCTAATTAATGATTTTTAAAGTTTTTTTTCTAAAAATACATTAAACATTACTTCAGTTTTTTTAGCATTTATCTTTAATCACATTTTATTACTTTCATCTGTAACTCTTGCAATATTTCCTAAAATTCTAAAACATTGTTTATAAAACAATTATATTATCTGGAAAATCTAAATGACTTAAATAATCCCTATTTACTTTTAATCCCATAATTTACAATTTTAACCCACAAAATACTTATTAAATTTTAAGTGCTAATAATTCTAAATAAGAAAAGCTTCAGTATAGATGTATCTTAAAACTTGAGCTAAGCATTTTCAATATCTTAGGAATATAACACTTAGAATTTAATTACAATAGCAAAAGTTTATCAATTTACATATATAATTAAAATACTTATTGTAAAACTGATGTAAAAAGTCATCCTTTTTAATATCTTTGCTATTGCATTTTGATAAATATTCTTCAGAATATAACATTTTAGATCTATATGTTGATGTTCCAAAGCATTAATCATAATGTAAATGCTTATTGAATCATATGCTTTTCCATAATCTAAAAATCCAAAGTATAATGGCAATTCATATTCATTGGTCACTTCTACAACTTATTTTAATTTTTGAATGTGATTCATTGTCCTAAAACTGCTTATAAATCCAGCTTGTTCTTTTGGTTGGTTAAAAAACAAAGTTTTTTACAGTTATGTTGTAATTATCCTGGTAAAGGTTTTATATATAATTGATAAAAAAAACTGATGTTTGTAATTGCTAATATCTTCTTTATTACATTTTTTAAATATTAATATTAATACTGCATTCTTCCAATCATCTGGTATGTCTTTATCATTTAAACATTTGGTATATGAATTTTCCAACAATTTTTCTATTACTTCACCCACGTATTTCTTTACATTAAAGATATTTAGCTTGTCTTTATTATTATATAATTTTTAGAGAACTCTTCAATGCATTTTCCATTTTATAATATCATTTTACTTTTTAGTAACAGTTTCATTTTCTTCTTTTCTTTAGCATAATAAATAATTATTAATAGTATTAATATATTTATTTAAAGATATTTTTTTAAAAAGTTGTAATTATTTATTATTACATTTATGAAAAAATATTTCATCTAATCTTCAGAGTTTGTTAAAAATAAGACTCATTCTTCATTTTTTGTATATATGATTTCAAATCATTTAAATTAAAACAATAGACAAAATTTATCTTATAATTTCAAAACTATATTAAAAAATAAGCTTATATAATAACAAAGCTTAAAGAGAGAATAGTACCATTTTCTCTTTCATTATTTTTGATGTGATGTAATTTAGTGAAAGATAGTTATTTTAGTTCCAATTATAGTTATCTAAAACAGGGGTGGTCAACTTTTGTGTTCATAAGATCTACTTTTTATTTTAAAAGTGTGTTGTGATTGACTTGTTGTCATAGGTGTAGTCTAAGTGGAGAGAGGTGTAAAATACATACTATTTTTATATATTACCTGTGTAAAAAATAATTATTTAATGGGCCAAAAAACTCATGTCCGGGGGAATTAAAGCAACATGAGTAATTATTAACAATATTTACTAATACAAATTAGCTAGATTAAGTCAAGATTAAAAATATTATTTTCAATAATGATACGAGTTAATGGACTTCATCTATGTAGAATTGAAAAAAAAATTAGAACAAAAACAAAAATAACCAAAAAAACTTGAAAATCTTGACTTAATTTGTTTCACTTGTTACATGACAGCTCTTGCCAGATTGGCCTCGCGATCGACCAAAATTGGCTTCACAATCGACCGGTGGATCGCGATCGTTTTGTTCGCCACCCCTGATCTAAAAGATATCATTATTGAGGTTATATAATTGCTTCTTGTAGATTAACTAGATGAAATATATCTTAATTTAGTTGATGTAAAGTTTGTATTGAGTTCAATTGCATTCATCTTCAAAATAAATGAATATATAATTCATTTATTTAGTTATTAATAAAATGAAAATTTAAAAAAATGCTATTGGCGTAATTGTAATTTAATATATCTTACTATAGTTTTTTTTTTCCCATAGTCATGTTGATTAAACAAAAAGTGTTATATCAATGTTTTGAATGTTATTTCTCCTAATATTCATTATATTAGACAAATAATAATTGGATATACAATAGACCACTGCTTCTCAATCTTTCTACAATTGCACAATCCTTAGCAGTCATTATCACAAATTATATCTTACTTATTAATAATTTGTTAAGTGCATACTCTTTACATAAGTAATACATATTAAGGCTATAACTTTAAGACTATGCACCTAGATGCGACAGTAGGGACCTCTACAAATCTTAACATAAGATTGTGTCTTTTAAAATTAATCTTGTGTTAAGATTTGTAGAGGTCCCTCTGTCGTATCTAGTGACATAGTCTTAATATATATATATTACATACTTATTAGTAAAATGTTTATAATTAATATCATTTCACATTTACAAATTGAAAATGTAAATAAATAATCCTATAATAGTATTAAATAGGTTAGAATTGAAAAACAACTGAGTATATATATATGATCAAAACTTAAAAGGTACAATGAATTCGCATAAAAAAAATACGTCATTGATAATATAAAAAAAATTACACATCACATTAATTAATTGACTATGTGTCTTTTTCTATCATTATTCACCTTTTTTGTGAACCCATAAAAGTCAGAAATTTATTCCTGGAGATACGTATACCACAACGTGAAAATCTCTACAATAATAGTCTTAGCATTACAGCTAATTTTGTTATTTATTTTGAAAAAATACTCGGTTAAAATGAAAACTGTTATATATGGTTTAAATGTTATTTTTCAAACTTACAGAATTTTTGCAATTTAAAGTACTTTTATTATTTAAAAAAAAAAACTTAATTATCGAAGAATTTGTAAGCATTTTAATATTATAAGGATGCAACGTTTACTTTATTTTGATATTTATTTAAAACAGACAAACAAACAAAAAAAAAGAAATGTCAAATTTTAATTCCACGATCTTAATTTATCCGAAGAAAAATAAACATTTTTAATATTTAATTTAAAGTATTGTTTGTAATTTAAGATTGTAGTCTAGTTTCAATTATATTTTTCGGTATAATTTTAAGTTTGCAATTTGATATATTTATTTATATGATTTTAAATTATAATTACTTTTAATAGTAAACAGTCTAATAAAAAACTCAAAATTTTATTTAAAAAAATAATCTTTATTAAATAAATAAAATGTTCAGCTTGTCTTACCTTTTAAATAATGTTTCCTGTTTTTGTTTTTCAACCTTTCTTTTAACTTTTCCTTTATATCTACATTTTTCAACAAAATTATTTAAGAAGTTGGGCATACCAGCTGGTCTCAAAACATGTCTGTAAAGTCAAAGTGCATGAACTTAAGCCAAGTTAATTGAAATTACTATTTATTGTAAGATTACTTTTTTGATTTAATGATATTTTAATATTACAATTGCTTGATAAGAAATAAGTGAAATAAATTATTTAAAATCAGAAAAATATTGTATATTTAGTGTGTGTATATGCATGTACATATATATGAATAGATCTTATGGTGATCCATGCATACATCATACCTTTACTTGCAAATTTTTTAGGTAGCTAAGAATTTCCTTACAAGGTTTAAGATTTTTTTTAAGATATGCAGTTTTTACCCAATCCAATTGTCTATTCAATTATTGTTACTAAATGTTTATCTAGCTATTTTTAGCTAGATGATTAAAATTACACACAAAAAAAAATCAAAAATATTAATTAAACAAGAATAGCTAAACCTGATATTTAAGGTTTTCTTTTTTTTAGTCCTCCTTGTGGAAGGATATTGAACAAGTTTTTATCATTTGGACAATTTTCTAATGCTGTTTGTTTTTATTTCTATAGGTACTATCTGTTGTTTCATACCACCTAGAGCCAACTGATTAAATTGAATATATGATCTAGAACAGAGGTAGCCAACTTTTGTGTTCATAGGATCTACTTTTTATTTTGAAAATGTGTTGTGATCGACTTGTCGTCATAGGCATAGCCTAAGTGGAGGGAGGTGTGAAATACATACTATTTTTATATATCTGCCTAGTAAAAAATAACAATTATTTAACGGGCCAAAAAACTCATGACGGGGGGGGGGGGTTTAAAGCAACATGAGTAATTAATTATTAACAATATTTATTAATTCAAATTAGCTACATTAAATCAAGATTTAAAATATTATTTTCAATAATGATACGGCTTAGTGGACTTCACCTATCTAGAATTGAAAAAAAAATTAGAACAAAAACAAAAATAACAAAAAACTTGAAAATGTTGACTTAATTTGTTTTACTCGTTACCCGACAGCTCTTGCCAGATTGGCCTCACGATCGACCAAAAATGGCTTTGCGATCGACCGGTGGATCACGATCGGCTTGTTGGACATCCTGATCTAGAATATCAAAATACTTCAAAAAACTTATTGTAAATTTAGATATAAGATGTCATATTTTCTCAAATGTAAACTATGATAATACAAATCTCATAAAACCAGATTAACACTTTATATATACATATTAAAATATAGATTTTTAAGAGATTATAAACATAAATAAATTATCTGAGTTCATTCATGAACATTTTTACTGTGTTGCATTAGCCATCAACTGTAAAAAATGTTATTAATAATTCAATTGATGGCTGATGCAATTCAGCCAAAATGTTGGTACAATAGTATGAAGAATCATATACAGATGCACCTGTATAATATGTCAGATACCAATATAAATAAATGTTATTGTGTTAGAATTTATATAGTATAAAATACATATTAATGTTGTAAGAAATATTATAACAAACTACTGTTAAAGACATGACAACTGTGGCCACTATAATCACTTGAACATACAATTAGTTGTCTTAATCTGACTTATTATATTAAGTAATTGAGATGTATAATGTCAAAACTCTAGCAGGCTTGATGTAAAATAAGATATTATGTATTAAACAACTTATGAATTGTAAATTAAGATTCACAGCATTGATTTCAAAGATTCTCTTTTAGAAGATAATTTGAAAAGCAAATATTTTTAAATGCTCTAACAATATGCAATCTTAAAATTTGAAAGTTGTGTAAGCATGAGAAATTAATGAATACCAGATGGGTGGCAAACATATTTGTGTATTAATTTCTGCTACTATGCCTTCATCAGTAAAGAATATTGGTAATATTTGCATTGATACAAAAGCCACCTTTATTTATACTATTCAAAATAATTATTTGGAAGTTTAAATCCTAAGGTTTTAAATGTAAAACAATGTATATATTATATCAAAACTATATATATATTTGTAAATACATGACTCTTCTAGTATTACATTTAACATTTGTATTAACAATACTAAATAAATTTATATTATTTGTTTTTAAAATCATCTGTACAAACATAAATAATCAATAGATTGCTTATTCTTACATAAATAGCTCAGGAGTTAACTGATACAGAAAGTATTGCTTATGTATTTCATAGATGGTTTTGAAATAGAGTGATTAGAATGGAATACTACAGTTTATGCAGTTTCAAATAAACTTAATAATTCATCATTTTTATTCATTTATATAAACATTTTATTTCAGTGATATCAACTTTTTATGACTATTGTTGAAGTATTTTGTCAAATTTTTTATTTGTAAAAACAATTTGTTTCTAAATACTTTGCAAAAACATAAAAGTAAACATTTATTATCTATGTTTTATGAAGTCAAAAGAAAACAGGAGGTTATAATAATTATCTGAGGTAATTTTAAATACTAATTCAATTATATATATTTTGTTTTGTATTGATATGTTTTTTTCCATATGTCATAGCATCAGTCGGGAGGCGAACCCACAACCATCTGCAACCAACTACTTGCTTGCAAGGCAGCTACTTCTATCATTAAATAATCCAACATATAAATACAACTATAATGCCATCATTGCAAACCTTCAAGCAAACAATTCTTTGTTTTGTCTTATTAGCAGGGTTTTTTCTAATGAAAATTTATAAATGAATTCAAAGTTCCAAACTTTTTAGTCACATTCCTCATTCTAAAAATAATTCAGTGTTAGTTGTTCCCTATTTTCTTTAATTCTCATGATCAATCAAAACTAAACATCATATGATCACCAAAGCTCCTCACTGATGAAAGCCACAAGCTAGAAACTGATCTGGGAATATTGAATGAGTATGCACTAGATAGGGATTTTATGCACAAGCCTTCTGGCATCCATTGATTACTCTGGATTGCATTGAGTGGCACTACTCTATGAAGAGTTTTGCCTGATTTAATATCAATCAAAACTACTTTAAAGTTATTGTAAATGCAGGGTCATCAATCTTAATTTAGCTATCACCCATATTTGTACTCTTATTAATAGTATAATTCCCCTATGGCTCACCAATGCTGTTCAAATAACTAATAATTTCACACAAAAAAGGATTTATACAAAGTGAATAATAAATTTAAATAAATTTGAAAAATAAAATATATTTAATTTATTTTTAACTTCAAATTATTAATTAAGTTATTTAAGGCCCAAGCAACTCTGCAAAAAAAAAGTTTAAACACTTGTTACATATATATATAGTAATCTATAGTTTTTCTTTTAACATCTGGACAATACTCACTACCTATCTGAGAGCTTTAAATGCCCACTAATGGGAAGTAGGAACCAGGTTGATTACCAGTGGTATAAATACAACAATACAATTGTTTTGGTTTGTTTTCTCCTGTTATTTATTTTACTATTTACTTCTTTCTTACAAAAAAAAACTAAACTTTTTTAGAGTAAAAATATTTATATTATTTATTAGTGAACAAACATAGAAAGAATTTATTATTACATAATATTAAATCAGAATTAGTTTCTGAAAAATGGGCATATTTTGCTTTTCAACATTGTTAGTTTTGGAAACATTGTATCACAAATATAGAATAAAACAAATATTATAGTATTCATATATATTTAAAAACTCATAAAATTATCTTTGAAATTCAATTTTCAATAATGTTACCACACAACTAATTTGGTCTTAGGAAAATTAATCCCATTCATTTTTCTAAAAATCCAAGTTTTTAATTTTTGAAACAATTTCATCAGATTTTTGCAGAGTTTTTATATAAATTCTTATAAATATCATTAATTATATTTTTAGTAATTTGAAATAATTCAGTGAATTCCTAAAGATACTGAAACATGTATATTTACAAGAATGAAATGGTTGGTTTTAAAAAATATTTTATTTTAGAAAAGCAAATATATCATTACCCATTATTAACATTTAAGTGCCAACTACAAGAAAAGTTATAAAAATCTTTTTTCCAGGATGCCCACTACAAATTATTTTGTAATTGAATGGTTTAAGATTTTCTTTTAAATTTCTATTGTCAAAGTTATTAGTAAAAAACTAGAATGAATGTAGATCAATAATAAAAATATTATTATCAGAAACACAAATCTATATTCACATAAAAAGAAGACAATGAACCAAAAAAGAATTTCAGACTTTTTATTTATTTAGCAAAATAAAAAAGATAGATATTATTTATTAATAAATAAATAAATAAAAGATTTAGTTTTAATTATTTATAAATAAATATTTTTTTGGATGTTTTAATATTTAAAAATATTCTTACATAATACATGCAAACATTTTATAATTTTATGTTAGAATTAAGTGTATTACTTATTTATTATTTATCATAAATATTTATTCATTTATTAATACACATTTTAACTAATTATTTATATTTAAATAAATAAAAATAGACTAGTGAATTACTTTTTTTTTATTTCCAAATTTATAAAGATTTTTTTAGTTCACTGATCCTAAGATTTAGGTGCAGTGCTCTCGGATTTAAGGTTCCTCACTGACGATGGCCACAAGCCTTCTGACATCCATTGATTACTCTGGCTTGCACTGAGTGGCAATATGTATAGAGAGTTTTGCCTGTTTTAATTGCCAACTATTACATACATTTTATTTATGTATTAGATTAATTAAGTTATTCATTTATTGACTTCAACTTCACTATCTTTTTCTCATTTTATTTAATAAATTGTGTAACATATCAGGAATATAACAATAACAAGAATATAACATAATAGATAACAGTTGAAATTAATGCAAACAAATATTTACAGAAATACTTACAATAAAATAAAAGTAAAAAAGATAATACTTCCAAATCTTTACTTAGTCCAACAGAAAAATGGAAGCTACAATTCTTTTATATCATTTTATTTATATATATATTTTCTAGAAAATATTGTGTTAGGAATGATTTTTCAATGATTGATATAATAAAATATTTGAAGAATAAATTAGAATCTAGAAAAGATAGCATTTCTTACAATATAGATTTTCGTGATGCTTTTATTTAAAATGTGGCAGTTTTGACTGGTTATGGCAGATTTTTTTCAGATATTTAACTTATTTTTCAATCTGAAAACCAAAGTAGAAGTGATAAACTGAGGTTACAAAAATACTGATGACAGAAGTTAATGATACATTGATCACATTGACTTGTTTAGATTTGGGGAGAAACATCCTATTTGATAAGGTTAAAACAGATTTTTGTAATCTTAAAAACAGATGAAATCTTTTGAAGATTTTTATATGATAATAATGTGTTAGTTATAAAAATATCAAAACATTTTTAAAATATATGGATTCATAAAATTGTGCCATCTGATCTTAAAAATGCTTCTATGATTACAATTTATGAATGTGAATGAATATAAAAGAAGTGTAATAATTATATAAAATGTCATTATTATATACTATAGCCAAATTATTTTCAAAAATTGTATTGAATAGGTTGTTTTCAGTCAAGGATAAGTGGTTACCAAAAATTCAATATAGTTTTAAAAATCAAAAAGTACTGTTGATATCATTTTTATTTCTGGGACATACAAAAAAGTATCACACACAAAGATGGGGTTTACATCACTTTCATTTATTTGTTCATGATATTTGAGTCAGTTGAGAAAATATTTGGTAATATTTAAAACTATCTAGTTATCAACATATATTTGTTCATATTATACAAATGTTATATGCTGGTATAATAGATAGTATTATTACTGTTAGTAGAATCTTTGAGCCAATAAAAAAGTGTCAAATAGAAATGTTTATTAGCTCTTACTTTGTTTTCTATTTTTATAATAGTGATCCTTGGATTTAATAGAAGTTTCACAAACAAGGAACAAGGTATGATGTAAAATTGATGATGGTTTAAATTTGATCTTAGACTTTTTTATGTTTTGAATACAATTAATAAAATCTTTGTTTAATAATTAATGTTTAAAAGCCTTAAGGAATTTATTAGCCAGTTAGGAAAAAAAAATTTCAGGAATTTTTGGTTTGGGCAATTATTATCTCTAGATTCTGATAACATTTAAATAACTAGATAACATTTTTGATAGATCTGTATGTTGTAGTGCAACATTGAATCCAATATTTACTGCTGCATTTAACAAATTTAAAAATAGGTTCTTTCTCTTAGTAATTTGATATTTTTATTAAATTATTTTTCTAATCTTAATGAATGAAAATCAAACATAAAGTTCCTATTGACATAACATAAAAGCACTGAAAACATATTATTTAAGGATGCTCTAAAATATTCTGGAAATATAGTAGAAAGATTATAAAAATCCAACTGATATGTTCTTCAATTATCTGATTTCCATAATATTGAATCTATAATTGGAAATCTTTATTACATTAAATATATAAAATAGATAAAGAGTAATATACTTTATAAAGAAATATGCTAAATTTAAGCATTCTTTTATAAAAAAAAAAAAAAAAAGTAAATTCTGTCTATAATTATAATGATTGCCTCAAAAAAATTAAACATCAGTTTTACTTTAAAAGGATATGGATAATAATATAATTTATTGAAGAATTACAATTAGCAAAAGAAAATATTATTGCATTAAAGTTATAGGTGAAAATCTAATAGAATAATTATTCAACAAGTTAAAAGTATATCTTCATTGAAACACCTTTAATTTCTTGTTAAATTCTTTATTTTACTTTCTTATGGATATACTCCTTTATGAATTGCTTCTATAATATAATATAAAATTAAAGATGTGATATGGTTTCTTCACAAGTATGAAATGTTTTTTTGTTAATATCTAATAGTGTAAAGTTAGATACCTATTGATAATAAAATTTCACCATTGTTTTAGGCTGAATGACATCAGTTCTTAGATAATTTCTTTTTAATCATTATTTCATCAGAAGTAACATCATTAAATTGAATTATATAATAATCTTTAAAATTTTTACTGCAGGTCACAATATAATGGATACTTTAGCTTCAGATATATTTTATTTAATTTTCAAAAATAGCCTATTTATTTAATGGGTTTTCATTTAATATATGTGTATAAAGTTCAGAATAATATTAAAAAACTAGAATAATAAAATAATTATGTTTTAATTATTTGTTTTTTTTTAAATTTCAATCAATTTTATCTGGAATTCAAATGTTTTTTTTTTTGTTTTATTCTAATTTCATTTTTGATATTGAGCACTCAACAATTAAAACATTTTTTAAGGCTTATGTGAACCCTAACTGTAAATTTAGTAAGAGAGTGGATGGTTAATTTTTCTACTACAAAGCTAAGATGTTTTAAAATATAATAAACTTTTTGTCTGTTTAAGTTGTAACATTTTCTCAGCATTTTATTATCTTCCACAGCCATTAGAAACCATGTTTTGCATTTACTAAGTCATTTTTAATGCATCTAAATGCATATTACCATAGAGGAAAATGAAATTGAATTTTCCATTTCAAAATCAATAGAATAAATTTTAAAAAATGTTGATGTTTAAAATATCTTGACAAGTTAAATGCAAGAATTTCTTTATCTGTTGATTAATATTAACTTTTTTGTAAACAGTTACTAATTAAAAAAATATATCATTTTTATTAAAAATGAAAAAAAGTAGGCCTGTACTCATCATTCATATGTTTGCACCACACTTCTCTGTGAGGGAATCTTCATGATTTCTAGTTTAATGTACTATTTATTTGTTATCATTGATAATGTACAAATTAATATTAACTTTTAAACTGTAATTCCTTGTTATTTTTATTTAATATTTTGTTATAATTTTATTTTTACTTTTATTATAAAATCTGTTACACAAAATTATTTATTCATCTAAATATTGTAACAGTCATATTTGAACATTCATGCAACAAAATCCAGAGTTTTGGTAAATTATACCAAGGCTGATCTAGATGAGGGTTTGAGACCAAATCTGACCATACCTCAGCTCCTTCGCCAACCCTCCCTGACTTACTACCTTATGAATGACATATACGAGGTCACACTCGTAATCTCTTAATTTCCGCGCCAGCATTAGCAAAGGGTAAAGCGAGCGACTCGGGGATAATTAACTAAATGTTTTATAACTTAACCAAACACACTCACACAACTTATGGCTGATTATCTAATATATATATTAATAGTTCTGGATGGTGATTTAATATAAATAAAGTGAATAATACTGCAGATGTTAATAGGTTTTAAAATTATTTAATATTGACAAAACACAAACAATAACAATTAAATATACTGCATATTCCACTCGCAGGTGGGATGGTGGAAATACGAACTACATGTTCTGTAATCAATTGTACTTAACGATCATCATTTATTATAGCGTTTCTACATTTAATAATTATTTTTACGTCTACACTGATGCCTAAATTATGTTCTGCCATTCCTACTCAGTTTGTTAAGGGTTAAATTTTAAGAGAGTGGCAACTTTATACAATGTGTACTTAAATTTATTATTCGTGATGGGCAGTCAGTGCTCTTTTTATGTAGATATTCTTAGATAAACTAGATCTTAGGTTCAGATCAATGCTGAACAATTAATATAACAGCAGATGAACTGGTGTTTTGTAGCATAACTTCAGAGGCTATGGCGATATGCAAATTACATCAGAGGTGTGGCTTAAATGTACCTTTACTCATGAGATTCAGCAACATTTACTCGGTTCTCAGATACCGGTCGCCTGCTATATGTGAACTTTTAGTTCGGATGATCGAACAGCCGTAATATACAATGCTGGATTTCGGTGTTCCAGTTCTGGAGGAGGTAATGAGAATGACCCTTAAAATCATTATCCCATTCAAGAGAGGGTTGTCCGAACTATGGATGATAAGATAGTCCTTAAAACCTAATCTTATCTTAATAATTATATGATAGCAAGGCGGAATGCACCTCAGTGCTTCGTAAAAACTCATTCACAATGCTTTCTAAATATTAATTATTACAATTAGTGAAGCGCAAAATCTATAGTTTCTTCTGGAAACTACCCTACGCCAGTTAATTAAATAAACACTAAAATTGTGCTAAAGAGGACTTTATTAAAATGATCTAGTTTATTAATTAACTACATATTCTATGAAAATACATTAATGGGGTCTAAAGCATATCTGGGACTTAAACTTGGCTAACTACTGAATATGCCTTAAATTATCATTCTCTCTTATTTAACTAAACAAACCTTTTAATAAGCAATATATGTGATATTAAGCTAAACATAGCAGCTCAATAATACATCAAAGTAGGTTTCAGACCAGAGATCATCTATAGATATGCCAAACAGCATACATTAATTTACTTGAGAACAAAACGTCTCTTTAAGTTTATAATAATTAATAATCTCTGCTCTGAAGGCATAGCATAAATCAATAAAAAATGCATTTTAACAATATATATATATATATATATATATATATATATATATATATACTTTTATATATATATATATATATATATATATATATATATATGCAAAAGTATAGACATAAATAGAGAAAATAATCAGGCAAATAAGCTTTTATAAGTTGAATTTAAAAAGATTTAAGAATTTGAGATCAGGCAAGATTTACATTTTAACTTTTAAAGTATTTTAAAATTATACAGGTTGAGATACGTTTATCTAATACAGTTAATTAATTTAAGAGAGAATACACTTTTTTAACATAGTTTGATTAATTTATAAGATTGGAATTTAAGAGTTTGTGCACATTATTTATATTATATAGCTAGCTTTAGGAAAGATTTATAGATTGCTATAGCTTTTAGATTTTAGCTTGGTTGAAGAGTTGTTACCGATTATTTATCTGAAGGCTTGCAGCTTGACAGTATGTAACACACATGCATGGACTGATTTATCTGAGCTGGTTCATCTATGGGCTATTCTTTCCATAGGGCTGCGGTTTGGGTCTCTGGTCTCCATAAACAGTTCTTAGCTGCCAGGAAGGTGGCCTTTGCTTCTCTAGCCACTGGTTTCCATGTCAAAAACTAGGCGAACTACCTGGGTAAAGGTTAACATGAGAGTAAAAGCAAAATGGAATCCGATTTCTTTTCAACTGGCCTTTTTATATTTCTTTAATCCCCCCCCCCTCTTACAGTTCATTCACAATCTTTGTTTTTGGACTTTAAAACTTAAGAAGTCTTAATTTCATCCACTTCAAACGATTCAGTTAGATTGATTTCAGGTTTAATGTTTACTAATTGTTCCTTTTTTATTTCACCAGATTCAAGTTCAGCTGGATTTTATTGCAGGTTTAATTGTCCAATTTTTATTTTATTAAGAATCATAAAGTTTGGATTTATACAGGTGGTGTCTCATAAGATTGACAAAGTTCTTTTTTCTTTAAACATTGAATTTCTTCTCTTTTTCTTTTCTTGAAAGAGATTTAAGCTGCTAACATTTTAACATTCATGTGAGAAATTTACATTTGTTTTTAATTGCTATACATGATTAAGTAATTTAGTAATTGGGTAACTTCAAAGACGGTTTAAAATAATTTAGAGAATTCTGTTCTTATATATTACAATTTCCACAGTTTAAAACCAATTCAATAATTTAAAATCATAAGATAAATATTTATGAAATTATAAGGTGTGTACATTATATAATGATAATATCAATCAGATGTGAATATACAATTTTTTAGCAAATAAAAATATTACAAAATGTGTATACAATCATAGCAGATGTGTGTGCATATACAATTACACACATATACGTGTAAATATACGCTTTTATATATGTTAAATTCTCAAGTATATTGTTATATATATGTGTACCTCTAGGGTTTGAATTAGGGAAATGAAGACTACTATTTTATATAGAGGTGAAACTGCATGATGATTAAATCATACTGTTTCAATATAATAAAATATCAAATATTTAAGTCTTTCTCCATATGCATATAATGCCTAAATAAATAGTAAAATTGTCTTTTTTGTTTTTATTTTAAAAAAATCTATTAGCTTTATATTCATACTCAAATTTTTTTAACAGAATTAAAGATTGAAATTTTTGATAAGAATACAGACTATTTTAATTTATAAATCTTTTTAAACATCATATTGTTACTAAAAAGGTTGTTTTTGCTATCATAAAATAAATACAATACTGTATAATAATCACATTGCTTTGTTAACATTGTTCATATTTTGTGCAGTTTATGACAGTTTAAGTAAAGGTTTCTCTGGATCAAAGCTTATGACCTCTGAGCTATCAACAAACATTATTTATTTAAACATTCCACTATTATTATTTTTGTACTATTTTTTGTTCATCATAATGGTAATTGCATGAATTTGGAAGATTAATTTTAAAAAAATTATTAAAGATGGTAGTGAAATGGGAAAAAGTATCCACAATGATTTTATTATCATTTTATTATTGACATCAAATAAATCAATATTAATTTTTAAAAATAATGATTATATGCTTTAACTACTCTGAATTAATTAAAATAAAATCTTGCAATTAGTAAATACAAATTAGACAAATTAGAGATCCGTTATCTAGGAATTATGTTATTTATTTATTAATTTTAACTCTTCTTTTATATAAACTTCAGAATTAATACAATACACTTCAATGCTTCACCATATAAAGGCAAAATTACTAAATTCTAAATCTTAATATTGGCTAAGCACTTTCAGAGCCTATTTACTCCATATTCATAGCCTTACCTTTTCTCCTCTTAAAACCATTTATTTAAAAGAAAGTCTATATATTTTTTATATTATTAATGCAATTTAATTTCTTTGCTTTTTTCTATTTGTTTTATTTTAGTTCTTTTTTAATGTCTTAATTTAAGCTAAATGAGCATGATAAAATTACCTTTAAGTAGTCCACTGCAGGAAAAAAATTTATTCAATAAGTCTCCCTCTTCATAAAAATTTCATTATGCTTGGTAACTGTTGATGGTGAAAGTTTGAATGATTCTCCATTCTTGTTTTATTCTCAGGATAAAAAAAGAGTAAATATTTATTTATTAATAACTATCCAATAGATTAGCTAAATTGGTCCAATTACCTAAAACAAAGTATTATGCCTTACTGAAATCTGGAAAAAGAAATACAAGTGTTTAATAGACATATTCATAAGCTACACATTTGGTAAAGCAATTTTAATCAGCTGTAAATTTTACAATCTATCTAGCACACAATTCTGTTCCAGATAAAGCGTATTATTACTTCTAACATGTGTCATTCAGTAGACAGTCCATTAACAGTTAATATAGTATAATAATTTAATGTGCTGCATGATTTTTGATTAATGTGATTTTAATATATTATAATGTTATTACTATAATTACTTATATTCACAATCAAATTTTTCTTCTTATAAATAACCTATGTTAATTTAAACCTATTAGATACATTTAAATTAAAAGAATTATTTAAAATAATCAATGATATAAACTTTTTTTTGGATTAAATATATATTTTTATTAATGTAAAAATTAATAATATAACAGAAGGATAAGTAAACTTGGTAATAATAGATTAATCATATACATGTTTACATAAGAAAATAACACAAAACTATATATCCACATATTGTTAGTTCATATAGCTGACAAAAATTATAATGAAGGCTAAAGTGACTTGTAATATTTCCTAATTGTAGTTTTTTTCACTTTGTTTCATGATTGGTTTTTGTAGCAAAAATAAATTGACTATTAAATCCTACCACATAGTCAGATACTTGATTAATAAGTTCTGTATTGTCCAGGTCAAAAATGCTTTATAGGTATGTTCATTAATTAGTTTGTACAATAGTTTATAGTTTATAATAACTTCATAATAAGTTATGTACTAATTTATTTTAATCTTATATCACTCTTGCATTTATTTAAAGCAGGGTGGACAACTAATAGCTTGTGGGTCAAGTGTGAGCTATGATGATGTCAAATCCAGCCTTCGACAAAAATAGACAAAATCCATACATAATGAATTATTAGGAGACTAGATAATAAAATTGTTTGTTACAAATTTTAGTTTTTATCTATAATCAATTCCTATTTAGGTCATTCAATTTATTTTGATTATTAAATTTTGGGTTGGCCCTGGTGTAAAATATGAACATATATTAGTCCAACAATAACTTTTGAATTTTGTGATCTCATAAAATAATGCCTGTACGGGATCTTCTGACAAACTTAATCCATTAGTTTTCATGAATGATGAATAACTTATTTAATACAAAATAATGACCTATAACTTTATTTAGTGGAAATAAGAAAACATGCATTTACATTTTTGAAGTGAATCAAATTATTTGCAAAAATGATGAGAACTAACCTTATTTCATACAAAATGGTGACCTACAACTTTATTTGCTGCAAATAAATGAACATGTTTTTGCAAGAAATGATGTTGCAACAACTATTCCATAAAAAAGACAAGGAAAAAAGTTTGTTTCTTACAATCACTTGGTGAACTGAAGTTTTTCATGTCTTGCAAAATGCAAACAAAACCATAGCTATGATTTTCATGAAAATGTTCATATCCAACAGCTAGCAAATTGTCACTTTTGTAGGATTTGGGGGGTTTTTCAAAATAGCATGTTATATGCACCAACTTCTTGCAAACAGTTATTCCGTTCTATCATCCTCTTTTGTAAATAGTGGACTGCATCATCCTCAATACCAGGCAGTTCCCAAATTTTAATCAATTATTTTATTGGATAAAAATGTCATTTAAAAAAAAATCACTAGGCAGGACTTAAATGATAGATTAGTCATCCCAGAATTCTTCAAATCATAAAATTTGCTGTGAAACCAATAGTTTGAGTAACAGCTTTCTCCTGATTGGAACATAATGAATTTTTTTTTTCATATGTCAAGTAAGTTGACCGGGAAGCAAACCCAGGCCAGCTGCTTGAAAGGCAACTATGCTAACCACTAGGCCATTAATTCTTGACAACATTATGTAATATTTAGTTAAATTATTTATTTTTTCTGTTTAGAAGATTATAAAACGTATTATTTACACATTTGTTTGTGCCATTGACTTTTATCACAGCAGTCTAACCAATAAGTACTTTTACAATTTTTTAAAATATATTAATAATTTGATAATTCAAGTAATTTAATAATTTTTAGGTTCTGAATTTTTTGTTAAATCATTCAATCTATTCTGGCACGTCATGATAAAAAAAAATTTGTTCAGCCGACTGATAAAAAAAAATTGCCCAATCCTGATCTAAAGTCATACTTGTCAAACAATTTCTAAAAATTAAATACTACTTAAACAGTATTATAGATATAGTAAAAAATAAAAATAAAATAATGCAGGATAATGTTGATAACAGTTTATCACAATGGTATCAACAGAAAAAATATCATTTCTAAACTATAAGGGGGGAAGCAATAATAAGCTAATCCATTTTATTCAAATGAAACGAATAGACGGAATGCGATTGGTATAATTAGAAAGAATGGAAAACATTTTGTGGGCACTTAATAGTAATAATAATTATATATCTATATATCACAACTATGCTTTTAAATTATTAATACTTGCAAGCTGTCAATCTTAATTTAATGATTTTCAGTAACAAAAGAAAAATTACTTATATTTCTGTAAAGCGAAATTTTACATTTAATATTTATTGATTAAATGAGTAGAAAATGAGTCTTAATTTGATTTATCTTGTTAAAATAACACAGTAAGAGAAAATAAATGATTTTTTAATATTATTCGTTTAAAAGAATATATATATTAAAATCTATTAAAGGTTTGATTTATTTACAATACTGCCATCATATTTTGAATGAAATAATTTATAATTCCTACTCATCAGGGTAGGGACAATTAATAGCGAAGCTGAAAGTTCTTATCATGAAAAATCTATTAAAATGAATTTAAAATTGTTTACTACTGGAAAATTAGATAAATAGTAATATTTGAAAATTATAGGACAGCTTGAATCTGGAATAAAAATAATTTGGAAGTTAATGATTCAAAGGTAATAAAACTATTTATTTGTTTTGTGTTAACTAGTATATGATTTCCTTTTTAAATTGCCTTGCCTCGTTTTTTTATTTTACTTCTTAATTTAAAAAAAAGAAAAGATGTTATCACTTTTATTATTATTTATTTAAAATATCTCACAAAATAATGAACTTAATTTTCAAAAATAATTAAAATAGACTTTAAACTATTATTGTGGAGCAAAGTCTTCCCCATTGTCTCTCTACTTCACCAGATTATAAATGCCATATAAAGAGGTTTTACAATTTTCTCCCTTATATTCTAGAAATGGTTAAAAATTTGTTTACTAGCTAATGATTAGACTGCGAATTGATTTATCTATGGAATAGCTTCATGGGAAAAAAAAATTTCTAATATTGTTTATAATTTAAAATTTTTCTAAAAGGTTTACCACATTTGAATAACCCACATCATTTACATAATAGGCAGATGCAGTAATTACTATTTTACGAGATTTCTAGAAAAAATGATTAGTAATGTACATATGTAAAGTTATATATGGTATAGTGGTCAATATATTTACCAATCTAATAATCTGGGTTTGAATCTGAATGATACTTACACATTTTTATATTAGCTAAGAATTACCAAGTATACTTCGAATTTGTTTATATTTAGTTTGTTCGTAAACAATTTCACTGAAAAAAAAAAAAAAAGAAATCATCTAAATTCATCAATTAATGTGCAGTTATCTATTCTGGTAAATATTTTTTTCTTTCTGCTCTTTTTTTGTAAAATGTTGGAGAAGACTATATCTTGCAGTTGTTTAAAAAATTCACTAATATATAAATAAAATTATATGTATTTTTTTACAACTTTCTTGTCATCTTTTTACATGTATATATAATAAAGATAGTCAGCTTTGTATTTGTTTGTAATAATGATTTTTTATATCCTTTACATGTCAACTTAATTCTAAACTTTCATTTTTCATCATTTAAATCAAATTTCTTTTAATAGTTACTTTTAAACATTATTTTCAATAAGATTTTTTTACATTTTTCAATCTCTGACATTTTTTTTAAATAATTATTATTTAAAAATTATCAAAATGATTAAAAAAATTACAATTTTTATTATTCTTGATTTTAAAAACTTTAAATATTATACGTATAATTCAAAGAAATAAAGAATCTAAAATCGAAATACGTAAGAGATTGCGCGAGTAAAAATGAAAAGTATATGAAATGAACAGTATAACAATATTAAAATGAGAATAAATTGGGTAAGGTTATTAATCTTTTAGTTGTAAAAAAATTAATAAGGGAAGGTCAGAAAAAAATGCAAATATCACACAACTGTAACAAAAAAAGAAAATATATATATATAAATCAAATCAGTTAAATTATCCAATTTTAGATGAAAAACTATAATTGAAATATGGATAATCTTTATATGTGCAAAACATTCAATAGAATACTAAGTTTGGATTTTATTTCTTATATATGCGCGTGTGTGTGTATGTTAAATTCTGATTAATAAAATACTATGACCAACAATTGATTATCACTTATAGTTATTTGTTATTGTTTCCTGCCCATTTAATTTATTTTAACACTTTATAGAGCTGCATCATAAACTTTAATAAGCTTTTATACTATATTATATATAAACATGTATACTTTATTGTTTTCCTGAAGATTTAGAAAATATTTAACTTTATTTAAACATTCCAAATACATTCAACTGTTGGAAATAGTACAATGTTTCTAGAAGTATTATTCTCCCTTCTTTTTCGGGTCTTACTGTACTGACTGGTGACAGTACTAGCATGGGAATCAAACCTGGACCCTTAGATTCTTGAGTATTGAGTAACACTCTAACCAATATTTTATAATTCAAATATGCATGCATAGTGATAGCATGGAAATGATACATAAATTAACTATTTAAATAAAGATTAAACAAATCAACCAATCAAATTTCCCAGGACAATTGTTTTATGACATCAATACTATTCTTTATCTCGCAATGATCCCACTGCTCCAATATAATGTGCAAAACTTTTTCCATATAAATAACAAACTCAAGACTGATCTGATTTAAATGTTAGATATTCTAAGACTGCATTACGATTATTTTCATACTTTAAAGAATGATTATTTTTGAATTTGGTATTTTATAAAAAGGGTTTTGTCCACACCATTGAAGTACTAGTATAGGATTGCTGCCAGATGAAGAGCAATGTTCAAGCTGTGAACCATTATTCTTGAAAAATTAATTGGCTGATGATTTTAGTAAGTTGTTAAAGGTAATAAGTATATATGATTGATGATTAAGTTGACTGATTTGATTAAATTTTGTTTGAATAGTTAATACCATAATTATAATTTAAACTTTAAGTGTCATACTTCAGTCAAAAATGTGTGTGCTGAGTATTTGATTCTTATAATTCAAATTGTAATGGTTTGATATTGATAAATATTGAACAAATGATAAAGACTTATCTAAGAATGCTGATTCAGCATGAAGTGTGCCTTGAGGGCATTTTTTTCAAATGTTCAAGAAGTATGGTGGAATGAAAATTTTTAAGATTGTCTAATATGTGTATATATGAAATTAAAATTCTTTTTGAGACATACTGCATATTAATTTTGTGTTAAATTGTCAATGTTTCAGTGAAATTGCATTCATCCATGTTAAAGCTAAGGTTGTAATAAAGAACTATTTTTAAGTTGAATAATAATAAGATTGTGATTGTGTACACATTAAAGAACATACATTCATATTAAGAAGTGGATTAACAAAAATGTTTTTACTTATTTCCATTTTACAATCAGCTGATTTATTAAAATTGATTTTAGAAGAAGAAAGAGATGAAACAATGGGCTTTAATAAGAGTAAAATTGTTTGGCCTATTCAAAATTGAATAGTCTTTCTTATAGTTCTTAAATCATATTTTCCAAAATAGCCAGTACTCTAGTACAAAAACAGGAGAGTGACCAATTTTTAAAAAATGTAATGTAAATTCTGATATAAGCAACTTTGGATTAAAGGCATTTTTATGTTTCCTCACTCTAATACCAATACATCTATTTGATTGACCCACATTAATTTTTGGCATTGTGATCATGGAATATTGTAGAAGCTATGTAGATCAATCAAATAGATGTATTGATATCAGAGTAAAAATATCTTAAATCAAAAGTTAATTAAATTAGTTTTTACATTGCATTTTTTTCAAATTAATCACACTTCTTATTTTGATAATACTAAAATACTAGCTACATTGTAAAAATATGTTCTAAGAACTATGAGAGATTTTATTGAAATTTTATAAAAGCCAAATATTTTAAATAAATGATATAATATACAGCATATTCCAGCTTTATGGAAGCCCATTGTTTTATTTATTTCTTTTACCGAAATTAATTTTAACAAATCACCTGATTATAAACAGAATAAAGTAAGAAAATTTTTGTTAATCCATCTATTTTAATTGGATCCCCAATCTAATATATATATATATATGAATGAAATTATTTAATTGACCACAGCCACAATATTTCTTGAGACAAAACTTTTTTTTTTTATTAAAGCCTTAACCTTGACAAAGATAAATGTTATTTTATCAACATTTTGGCAATTTGAACAAAAAACTAATGCATGGTTTCCCCCCAAAATATTTAAATTTTATTATATAACTAGGGAAATCTTTATTATATATATATTATGAGGATTGGATGGCTCGATCCTCACAGTTGATTATGATATCTATATAAAAAAAAAGAGATGAAAGAAAACAGATTTTTTAAATATATATATATATTCGTAAGGTTCTGGATTATTTATTATTAAAGGATAATAAACATATTTAAATCAGTTGGATGTATGTTTATCTATACCGCAAGTATTTAATGTGTTTTGCCATATCTTTTAATATATAGCTGTAGAAAACATTTCTATTTTTAATTTTTGCTCGTCTTTTTATTTTTATTGTTTTTGTTCTTGTTTCTTTAACACTTCCAAGATTAATATTTATTTATGGTTGTTAGGAAGGCAATGGTAATAATGAATAAGAAAGTAAATAAAGGAATTATTTGAAACTTATTTTTAGGAATAGTGTTAATAACATGAAAAGTTAAAAATATGAGTGAATTTATTTGTAAAAAAAATATTTGTGATTTACATATATGTATTTTTTTGTATTTTAAACTATTTGCATTTTTTTTTAAAAAAATACCTTTATTATTATTATTTTACTGTTAACAACAATACAATGTAAAATATTCAAAGGGAAAATTAAAAGAATTATCAACACACACTTGAGTTAATGATTGACAATCAGAGTTGAGCTGAATATTTCTCGAGAGGCTATAAATCTAAATTACTATGGAAATCAATTATGTAATAAAAGGAAAGGCATGTGAAGATCGTGTTTTACTATTATTACTTTTTCAGCATATGGAAGGCTAGCAAAGTTTTTTTCTTGTTAATTTTGCCTTATTCACTTAATAATAAAGGAATTTCTATTTGAACTGAACATGGATTGAAAAATGCATGAGTAAATAGGCCAGCTATATGAGGTCTTAATCCCTCTTTGCTTATATTTACTAGTTTTCACCAAATGAAAGACTATTAATAAGTATGCATCTGTAAAAAAAATTGTATTAAGCAGCCAGCTATCTTTGCTCAGAGAAAGGAAACAACATAGAATCATTCTCATAATTCTGATTATTAGTCAATCACAGCATGATTTGCAGAAATAATATTTCAAAATCAACTCAAATTCTTTGAAAAGTCATGTTTCAATAGCATCATGTCAAGGTCAAAGCAAAACCTCTTCAAATAATTATTTATCTTATTAATAGAATAAAAAAGTTACTATTTATGTGCAATCTACTTTTATTTTCAAGAGGTCTTATAGTTTTTACATAATGCCATTTACTATACATTTTGCTAGGAAAATTAAATTTGATTTAGAGTGAAATAATGAGGAATGAAACATTATAATGCAGTTTAATTCATAATAATTTATAAATCAATTTTAATGACACTATAAGGTTAATAGCAAATTAATATTAAATTATTTAATGGTCAAAACAGAAATGAACAATAAACCTTTTTAGATTCAGTATCATACGATGTAATCATTATTCAAATTGTCATTTAGAATTTGTAATAGGCTACATTTTAAATACATTTGTATAATATATATATATATTAAATTCATTATCACTTTATTATATTCAAGCATATTGAGATTTTCCTTATGTATTTTTAATAAATAATAATCATAGTTAAAAATCTTAAAAAGAATTCCATGTCTCGTGATTTGGTTACAATATATATTGTCAAGCGTTGTAAGTCGAGGGTCATCGTAGCCACCTTGCAAGCAAGTAGTTGGTTGCAGACGATTGTGGGTTCGTCTCTTGGCCGATGCTATAACATATGAAAATATATATATATTATACGGTAAAAGATGCTCCAAAAGAGAACATTCTTAATAAAAAAAGACCAAAACTATATTAAACAAGTTATAATAGACAACTTGAAAAATAAAAATGTTTTCATTTTATAGTAATAAAATAGTTTACTTCCCATTATATATAAATAAAAACTTATAAGTAAAGTTTTAATAAAGAAGTAATAAAGAAATTATAATACAAATAGGCCGAACGTTTTCGTGGATTCATGCCTCATAATCGTAGCCTTCTTTAAAATATATATAAAAAATATATGCAAAGATATTTAAATAGTGGGTGTTATGTGGCCCATTTCTTCGATATATCAAAGCAAGTATACTATTATATATTTTTAAGAATATATATTTTATATATTATTATATTTTAAAAATATATATTTTTAAGAAGGCTATGATTATGAGGCATGGATCCTCGAAAACGTTCAACCTATTTGTATTATAATTTCTTTATTACTTCTTTATTAAAATTTTACTTATAAGTTTTTATTTATTTTATAGTAATGTAATATTATATTAATTTATTATGACTTTTTATAACCAATCAAGATAAGAAATTTTTTTAAAGAAATGTATAAGATGGCATTACCTTCTAAGCTCTATATATACTTAATGATGCTTAGGAGAGTGAAGGTGAAAATAACCAATATGTCATTATAATGAGAGAATAAATATGCACATTTATGAAAGATTAATGTTAACTTTCATCAAAATCTGAATATTTTTTAGTCCAATAACAAATGCAAGCTGATACTTGATTAAAAAAGAATGAGATTTTTAATTCAAAAAAATGTAAATAAACGTCATTAAACAAGTAAATATAAACAATTTTGAGGGCAGACTAACAAATAGCTAATTTTAACTTTCAAACTGCACTGAAACTATGTATTACTTAGATAATAAAGCTAATGTAACTCGAGACTAAATTCATTTATAAATGTAAATATATGAAAAGTGATCCATATCTAAACTATATATATATATAAAATATTACATATATGTGAGCATGTATGTGAAATGTAGATATATTTGCAAAATAATAAATATCTTATAGGATAAAATGTATTAATTTTAAACATTAATTTTTACATTTTAAAATAACTTTGAAAAATAATTTTTAAAACAGGGTATATTTACTTTCATTTCTCTATAATGTATTGGTCATTAATCTAAAGATGCAATATATATATAAATCATTATATGATAAAATTTATTTATCAAAAAGGAATAAACTGACCAACCTATTCAAAACTAGTTTTCTTTATATATTTTAAATAAAGGTAGAGCTTTGACAAGTAGCCATTTCAAATTAATAAAAATAGTGTTTGGTAGTTGGCATCTAAAATTTATTACAATACAAATTATTACATGTCTCAGCAATTAATTTTTTTTTTAAAAAAAAATCAAATCATTCGTTTTTTTTATTGACATTAAAATAAAATAAATTAAACAATATATATACAGTAATAGAATAATTTTAACTTTCTGAAAAGTCAATAAATATTCAGCTTTGCTTGTACGTGTTATATCAAAATGAATATATATTTAAATTTTTTGTCTGAAAACAGCATGAGAAACTAGGCAGTATTACTATAACCAATAAACCAAAACACTTGATATTGGTGACAATACTTTTATAATCTTTTAATCCAATTTAAATTGCCATCTTAATTTTAGGACTAATCTCTAAATTTTAATAAACCCATATTATTAATTTATACTCAACATCCATAAAATAATGAGTTAAGAAGCACCTTCTTGCAATATATATATATATATATATATTAATAAAATCAAGTCATACATCATGTGACTTATTTAGCTTGTATTTACAAATATAATATAAAGAGCATGCTAATAGCTCTAAACAAGCTTTTTTTTTTACTGATAAATGCAATAAGCGAATGCATTCAAAATCTCTGTCTAGACTTATCCCCTTCCCTAAACCGGTTTTGAGCTGATGGCTCTTATCAATGAAAAGCTAGGACATCCAGACATCAGATTCAAAATGCAAAGACCAGCATTTACCTAATACTTAACTATTAAGTAGAAAATCTGAAATTTTTATATATCTATATGTCTTCAAATCCAGCTCTCCAACTCAAATAGCCATTATAGGAGTGAACGAAATTCAGATACACCATATATTAATAGCCTTAGCCATCTAATATAGCCAAAAAACCCAACAGCCAAACTATAATATTAATGAAATCAAGTCAAACATTACATAACTTATTTAGCTTGTATTTACAAATGTAATATAAAGAGCATGCTAATAGCTCTAAGCAAGTTTATTTTACTTATTTATTTTTTACCAATAAATGCAGCAAGAGAACACATTCAAAATCTCTATCTAGACTTATCCCCAAATCATACCAAACCAACTGATTTTGAGCTGATGGCTTTTATCAGTGAGGAGCTAGGACATCCAGACACCAGATTCAATTAATAGTATAGTTTGAATGTTAAGGTGTTGGCTATATTAGATTATTAAGGCTATTAATATATGATGTATCTGAATTTAGTTCAGCCCCATATGGCTATTTGGGTTGGAGAATTGGATTTGAAGACATATAGGTCTGAAAATTTTAGATTTTCTACTTAATAGTTAAATATTAGATAAATGTTGGGCTTGACTTTGTATTTTGAAAGTAATGTCTAGATGTCATAGCTCCTCACTGATGAAAACCATCATCTTGAAATCAGTTTGAGGATGGGGATAAGTTTAGATAGAGATTTTGAATGTATTCTCTTGCTGCATTTATCATTAAAAATAAATAAATAAAATAAGCTTGTTTAGAGCTATTAGCATGCTCTTTACGTTATGTATATATAATGTATAACTTATCAATCTCACACTTCAATCATATGATCATAGACACTGGAAGCAATATAAATGACCTCTAAGATATATTTTGACTAGACAAGTTTTTCAGTTCTCCCACATCATCATTCTCCTATAAATGTTCTTTACTGTTTCCTTATATTTATTCAGTATTCTGCAAACATGTATGTTTTTCTCACATTCATTAACAATTCTGGCTTTTTAATAAATACAAATGACTACCAATCATTCTTCAGCAGGTTTGAAATTGCTTTATTTATTAAATCTCATATATAGACTTTGATTTCTATTAAATATCAAATATATCTTTTTTATCTTTTTTATAGCATGAAGTTAGTTGTTCATATTCAGAATTTGAATCCTTCTCATTTACATACTTTTGAATTTTAACTTATTGACCTCAAATTTCACTCATGCACAAAATATTGTAAATAATCTTGTGCATGGGTGAAGGTGATTATATTGGTGAATAAACAAAATAAAGGCATGCATATATAAATAATAAAAAATGTATTTGATCTTCAATCAAATTTGAAGCATCATGTTCTATTGGTTCAATCAGAATTCATATTAAGAGTCATTGCATGAGATTTATCTTTTATGATTTAGAGTTTTAAAGCATGAATAAAGAAGATTGAAATAAGGGATAAAAAAATGATTGTATTAAGAATTAAAAAGCTATATTTAATCTTTAATAATAATAAAAGTTTCCATATTTGAGGATTAATAGATGTAATAATTTCTGACTTGATGAAATATGGTTAATATTACTTGTGCATGTGTGAAGATGCTAATTGTGCATGCCAAAAATGCAATACTTCACTGTAAATTTATGTGTGTGTGTGCATGTTATTTATATATAATTTTAAAACATTTATAGACAATAAAAATAAAAATATTAAAAATATTTTTATATTTTAACAAATTTTATTTGAGTTTTATAAGGTAAATAATATTTTACTGCATAGCATTTAATAAAGATTTCATGGTGTAAAGATAATGCATTTTTTTACCATTGTTTTATTCTGAATTTGAATCTAAGTTATACAATGTTTAATAAAAGTCTTATGGTATGAAAATGATGTATTTTCTTGCTATTAACTTATTCTGGATTTGAATCTAGGTCTCATGGTGTAAAAATAATTATGAATTTTTTTGCCTTTGCCTTGTTCTAGATTTGAAATTATATAAACCCTAAAAAACATTATCTTTCAATTAATCTTAAAATCCTTTTCCTGATTAATAATCTGTTTCATTACTCTTTTGACATTTTTGTTCTAGTCTGCAATAGTCATTTAAAAATAATTTTACAATTTACCTATAATAATATATCAAATAAATAATCAAAAATAATAACAGTAATAAAACAAACTTTTGGGATTCTAAAGTTAATAAAAATGTTTATAAAGTTAAATGACAGATTAAAATGGTAGTGTCACATATTTTTATTATAGAATGTTATATATATATATAAAACAATATACATTTATTTAGTATTTTGATAGTAATTCTAGATGTTTATTTCTCTTTTCATCAAATAATGTAATTCTTTTAAATTTATCATAATCATGTATTATAACAATTTATTGCTTACTAATAACAAAGTTACTAACAGTTGATATTATTTAACAGATTATGGTAGAACATTTGGGTGTTCAATAGCAATTGCTTATTTCAATGGAATAAACTTGATAGTCTATTTTTATCATTTTGATTGTTACATACATTTCCAATAATAAAGTATGACATTATTAACTGAGACTTTATATTTAATACTAAGCTTTTCTAAAGAATCATTTTGCTATTATATTAAATTAGAAATTGATCAGTAACAAGATACAAAAAAAAAAATACTTAGTGAAATTGTGTCTAGTATTATTTACTTTTAAGTGCTGACTAAGGAGTGCTGAATAAAGTACAAAAACATAAAATAGAACATTAAACCATTTCTCAAGTATATGTAGAATGCCATTAATCAGAACAGATATTATTCAAAAACTTGTATTATCCAAACAAAATTTCAAAAATAATCCTTAATTTATTATTGTCAATAAATTAGCTTAATTAAAGATATCAAAAAAATCATGCAAATATATATAAATTAATCAATCTAATTGCAGTCAGCTTCCTGTTTTTTTTAGCAGATTTTGGATATAAAAAAAAACCTATTTTTTAAATTCATAAAATCCACAAATCCAAAATAAGCTCTAAAATCTGGAATTTTGAATTAGCCTTTCCAATCCAATCATATTGAATCACTAAGTTTGGGGGGGGTTTGATGTTGCAGGTCCACTGTAATTGAGCTTTGAGTGGCTCACATGTAGCTATTCTGTAGCATTCATGTGATGGCAAGACTTAAACTAAAATGTATATTAATTAATATTAATTCTAATCAAAATAGGTAGATATTAGCATCATTCAGAGAGAAGTAAAACAAAGCCAAGATGGTGAGTTTTCAAATCAAGGGATAGGCAGAACATTGCATTTAAAAGTAATCATTGATTTGCATTGCTAAAATCTTAATACTAAAAGTCATAAATTTAGGTTGTTTACTTGTTTATTTTTATTTTTTAAAATAAAATAAAATATTTTTTTTGAAAGCTAAATGATGTTCACATTTCCATTTTATTTGAACATATTTGTTGTTGCTGTTTTTATTCTTTTTCTTTTTGTTCTTATGATCATCATCATCAATATCATCAGCAGAAAATAAATCAAGATAAGTGTAATAACGTCAAATAGAAAGAGAATAGTGGTAAAAAAAACACCTACTAAAAAGGTCATAGCAGAGTATTTTTGCTTTTTTTTGTCATTATTAATTTAATTTCTAATTTTCAAAGTTAAATGTATTCTTTATTGATATTTATTACTAATAAAAGTTTGGTGCTGAATTATGTATTATTTGTTTTTAAAAAAATAGTGTTAGCCTGAAGGCTAAAAAGAAACCTTTAACTTTCATTATTTATTTCACTGGTTTACTTTTTTAGTTATTTGCAAAATTGCTGTATTATGTTAAATACTAATTTCATCATTTGAAGTTAGAATTTTCATGAATATTATGAAAAATGTAAATTTTTAATGAAAAATGATTTTTTCATTAACAATAAAAAATATGAACATAATTATCAAATTGATATTATAAGGCTGTTGTTTAAAATACTGCACACTTAAAGGATGTTTTATATGTACAGTTTAATTTAAAAAGTTGTTGCTTGCTAGATAGATCTAAATCAAAATAATTATTCCTCTATTGTATATAACTCTACAATTGGTAAAGAAACTTATAACAGTAAGTTATCTGTTAAAAATTAAAGAGCCAGAAATGATTTTCGAATTCTATAATTTTAGCAGAGATGAAGTGTTAAAATAAATTTTAATTCTCAACTCTTTATTTTATACTTTAAATAGTTTAAATGACTGCTTTTTATTTTAAAACTAAATAGCACCCCCCCCCCATTTATCTTTCATATAAATGATAAAAAATATCTTTAATGAATATGATAGGTTTTGCAGAAGATAATTTTGAGCTGAATAATAATTAAAATAAAAGGTAATAATTCAACCATGGATGAAAAATAATTCTAGTTGAAATTTTATTTTATTTTGATGTAATCTGCAGATGAAAGTTATCTGTACAATAATTAATTACTTAATAATTTTGCCTCTCTTTTTAGCAAAGAGAATGTAATTAAAACTTGTGAACTAATTAATAAATTGAAAAATAATTTTAAAGATTTAACATTCTTAATCAGTAACGTTAAAATACAAGTATAATGTATATACTTAACCTAGCTGTAATTAAAGTGGATTTGAACCCAGACCCTACAGTCATTCACTCTATCCAATATGTGGTTGTGTGTAGAGTTATATTCGATAGAGTAGATGGCTGTAGTGAGCTTGAACATTTGGGTTCACATCCCCTTTGATTAAACAGTAGTGATAAAGTTAATGTTACTTTTTCTGGAAACAATACTTACTAAGTAAAATAAATAAAATTTTATAAAACACTTAGAATTAAAACTATTGTGCGCTTTTCACGAGTGTTAAATAATAATAAATGAGTACTTCCGCTTACAACACAAGATATAGTATTTAGGAAAGAATAAAATGAATCCACTTATTCAATCCAACCCAAATGCTTATATATGGGCAAATCTTAAGCACTGTAAGTGAAAGTGTGAGGATAGACTACTCACTTTAAATCACTGTTTACGATATCTGAATGAATGATGCCAATGAAATTATCTAGAATTTACTAGACGTCACTCACAAATGAAACTCTTAAACATATGTAAATAAACATTTATTTTTAGCGCTGTTTCTAATTGTAATAAATTTAATCAGCCATTTAAGCTATTGTGCGCTTTTTCACGAGTGTTAAATAATAATAAATGAGTACTTCCGCTTACAACACAAGATATAGTATTTAGGAAAGAATAAAATGAATCCACTTATTCAATCCAACCCAAATGCTTATATATGGGCAAATCTTAAGAGTTTCATTTGTGAGTGATGTCTAGTAAATTCTAGATAATTTCATTGGCGTCATTCATTCAGATATTCTAAACAGTGGTTTAAAGTGAGTAGTCTATCCTCACACTTTCACTTACAGTACTTAAGATTTGCCCATACATAAGCATTTGGGTTGGATTGAATAAGTGGATTCATTTTATTCTTTCCTAAATACTATATCTTGTGTTGTAAGTGGAAGTACTCATTTATTATTATTTAACACTCGTGAAAAAGCGCACAATAGCTTAAATGGCTGGTTAAATTTTTTACAATTAGAAACAGCTCTAAAAATAAATGTTTATTTAGAATTAAAAGGAAAACATTTAAATCTAAAGCAATAAATAGAAATTGAGTTTGTCAAATATTGAAAGTAATAGTTGAGAGACAGATTAAGATGTAATAGTTGGTGTTTTTATGTATATTAAAAATTTATTTATCTGATTATGTAAATGATGACAAATAGATTTTTAATAAAAATAAATAATTAAAACTTAAAAAAAAAAAAGAAATAATAAATGTCTAAAAGTTTGTGGACATTTTATTTTTGATTATACATTGAATTACTTTCATCATCTAGTTTAATTACTAAATGGTTTTAAAAATTTTCAAATTTTATTTAAACTTTTCAAATACATTCAACAATTAATAATAACATGCAAATTAGCAGATATCCCAAAATTTCAAATACTATTATTCTTCTTTCTTCTTCAAGTATTTCTGACTTGACTGGTGACAATATTAGCATGAAAATCAAACTGGTGCATTTTAAATTCATGAATATGAATTTAAGATGAAATTCTGTCAAAGACAGCAGTTAGTAGAAATTTCTGTAAACATCCTTTTAATTGCTCTAATTTTTTCTTAAGGAAAAGATTAATGAGTGGACTTCAAACAGAAATATTTGTCATTGTCATATAAGCAAATTTTTAAAATTTTCTTCTCTTTACCTCCTCTTTGTTCAATATTCTTGTCTTTACCCAAGAAATATATTTTCATTCATGTACACATAGTCAAAGATATATTTGTTTTTCTGCCTAATCATTACTTTGGTTTATTCTCATCATTTTTGATGGAATAGCTGGTTTCACTGCTATATGCACTTCTACATTTACATAAAATTTTATAAATAGAGTTCTTGTATTTTAGCATTTTAAGTTTAGGATTTATAGAAATTAGAATTCCTCACAGTGTGCTATGACTTTTAAGCTATCAGATTTTTTCTAATTTGTCTGCTATCATGGGCAAATATTGAATATTCATTCTATAATAGTTATAATTATTTTTTATGTTTTTTGTCATTTATTTAACTGGTTAATCAAGTGATATAAACTTATAAACATAAAGATAAAATAATTAGTTCCTGGGTTACTGAACATAATAAATACGAACTATAATTAAGGTTTTTAAAAGATTTATTTAAATATTTTTGTGAAGTGCATATAGAGAAAACAAAAAAAAATGTAATGATAACTAATAGAAAAAAAGGAGTTCCTGCTAAAAGTAAAAAAATTAAATCATAAATATTATGGGATATGACTATGGCTTTATCTCTTGATGAAAAATGTAAATAGGTGCTATCAGAGCATGAATTTCAATAGAACATAGTTTTTAATAATTTTTCATTGTCAATATTAGTAAAAGTTAAGATTTTCTTATAAATAGCTGATGGATAGTCATTATTTATGAGAATTGGTTCTTTTTTCCCACCAAATTACTGAATTTGTAACAAACTTATTTTTCTCTGTTCCATAGTGATAATGTAACTACTTTTTATGTTTCTGTCATGACTGAATCTTATGTATATGAATTGCCTGTAATTTGTGGTTTTGATTTTGCCATGAAGAACATGAAATAGATACATTTTATTAAAGTAATAGCTTTTTATGGCAGAATAATAAATTAACACCAGCCAATTTTTTTAAAAATATGTGATCAAATTAATACTTATAACATGTATTTAATAAAAAAAAATTTAAGTCTCAATTTTTTATACAGTAATTTTTAAAAGCAAAAAAATTGAGATTTTTCTATGATAAAAAATTAATTTTGCAAAAATTAAAGAAAAATGTGTTTAACATGAGGTAATCAGCAATGTTTAACTCACTTTTTATGACAAATTTAAATTTATCTATAAGTGTATAAATATGTATTTATTTGCAGTTATGAAAGCTGAAATCAAAACATTTGTGATTGTTACATTAAAAGTTATTTGTCATCTTAATTCATATCTTTTAATCTTTGGTTATTTAATTTTTTTTTAATTACTTCAATGATTTTTCCTGATTATATCTCTTCATTATATTTTATTCTGAGTCATTATCTTTTAATCAAGGTAACTGATGATATATCTTTTTTGAGTGTCTGATATAATTTCTATAATGTAAATTGTCTGTCTCTCCAACAAAAATCATCCTCGAGTTGACTATATAATAGTTTTTTAAAAGATCAATTACTTTTTATTTACTTCATATGTCCAAAGCAATAAAGATGTTTTTTTTCATAAATGTAGCATCAACCAATTAGTTAAAAACATAATCTTGCAAATATATTTTCAGAATATTATGATGCAATCTTATGTAAATTTTCATATAATACTAAATAATCCATGCACTTTACTACTGCTACACAATGCTTTATTTATCACCCTCTTTTACAGTTTACAGTTTCGATTGCCCCAGCAATCTTCTTCAGAACTTTTATATCTCCTAACTTCAACTTTAAAAGAGGGTGATAAATAAAGCATTGTGTAATAGTAGTAAAGTTCATGGATGATTTAGTATTATATGATATACATTTGGCAATGCAATAAGAAAGATTAGTTAATATAATTTTTTTTATATCATTAAATTAAATTGATATGGATTTACAATTTAGAAGAATAATCATTTTACATACAACTAATTTAATTAAAGAGTTATACAGAATCATTATTCTATTATACATCACTCATTATAATAAAATATTCTGTTCTAATCTCACCAATTGAAGTGTCACGTCAAAGTTTGTGTTGCACTTCAATGCCCAGATTCATTTTTAGACCTTAAAAATTATTAAAATATTTGCATTTATTCATATTTTCAAAGTAATAATCATTGATGGCAAAGTTGCTGAAGTAGTTTTGCCACTTCTGGCTGATAAAGAATTTGATGTTTTTTAAACACTAATTTTTAAGAATAATTGAACAACTGAGAAAAAGACATAGTGTTTCTTGACATTAAACTCAGAATTAAAAGTCAATAATTTACCATGGTAGATGATATGTATTGATAATCAATCCATCCCTTATTATCATAGGAATAATTATTAATAATAACTGCTGAAAGGACAAAAACATATAGAATAAATATTAGGTATATATGCCCTGCTTGGGTTCTTCAAGAACTCAAAGCAAATCAAAAGATCTCCTGACAACTTAACAGCAAACTCTTTTCTGAAACCAAATCAAAAATATATATTGTTGAATGTATTCAAGTAAATACTTGTATCTTTATTCAAAAAATAATTTTACCTAAACAAAATATCATCATTACCATGTAACAGAATACCATTTATTGATTTAACAGATCTATAGTGTTATTTTTTAGGTTTATGGGTTACCTTCACTACTTCCAAAATAAGTAAATATCATGATCAATTTCAAAAAATTTTCAAACAGATATTTTTTTATGTTTTAATCCACAATCATTTTTGCCTTGTTAGTCATTAATCTTTTACCATTAAAACTTGATATTGTTTATAGAATTTGATATTCATTTTATTATTTAATCAAGGTGAAAATTCTATATTTTTAAAAATCAAATACTAACACTATAGTCAATTGCTTTGTGTGTCTTGAGAAATGATAGGGTGTTAGACTAAGAAGCTCAAGGTCAGTGGATTGTTCCCCGAATCTATCACTTCTGATGGTTGATTTTATTATTTCTTGAGCAATAAGCCATTTGATTTTTTTTATTGACTTCAGCTACTTATATTTAAAACACAGTTTTTAATATGACTTGGTAAGTCACTAATAAATATCCAAATTAAAAATTTTAGTGGTTAACATCTATTAAAACTTGGTGTGGACAGTAATACTACTTGAAAATGAATTTCAAATTTCCTATCAGTATTTTGTAATAGACTATTTTTTATTCCACTATAATTTTAATCTTGGAATGTATTAATCTAGGATCTATTAAACCATCTTTTAATATAAATGCTCATGAAATAATGACTTTTAAAAAAATTCTGAATTGATTCCTAACTATAATTGACAAGCTGCTAAATTTTTCATTTGAAGTATTTTTGTAGCAACCTCTTGTGCAAAACTTCAATATTCAAATTCACTAACCAAATACCACTACATTCAAGAACTTTAAGCTTATGTTTGTGCAATAAAAGTCATTTTATTAGTATTTATGTTTGAATTGCCAATGAAGAACAGAAAGCTTTCTTTTTCTGAAATTTCAAAATCTAATATTAAATTATAAACATTAATAAAATAGATATAATTATTATTTCACAATAATGCTGATGGATGGCTCTTATATGATTGCAATGAGGAGAAAAATGTACTGAGATAAGAATTTTTTTTTTCTCATGTGTCATAGCATCAGCCGGGAAGCAAACCCACTAACCCGAGTCAACTGCTTGTAAAGCAGCTGTTGCTGACCTCTCGACCACCAATGCTTGACTAAAAATATAATTTGAAAATATATCTAGGAAACCCAACAATAAAATATATCAAACTTCAAACAAATTCATTACTCTGCAATCTTTTTTTATTCAACATATTGCCTTCCAAAAAAAAAAAAAAGGTTCTCTAATTTAAGTTAACTTCTTTTCTCCACAAAATGAATCCAAATAAGAGCAGTTAAATAAATCATGAACTTTATAATTCCTTAATTAATATGTCTACCCCATATTTATGTCCTGTAAAGTTAACATCAAGCAATGTTTGTAGTTTCCAGGTAATTTATCTGTTTAAAGAAATGTTTTCAATTACTACTATCACTATCCCTACTTTTTTATCAATATAAATTTTGATTGTAATAAAATACATATTATTTATTGAACTGCAAGTGTACAGTATCTTTCAACACACACAATAATATAAATGCTTTTTTATATGTGTACTATGCATATAAATTAGGATTATATGATAATTCTAGCAAACTTGTAATGTTCAAGTTAATCTGAAAAGGTAGATCAAACTATAAGAAAGTCTTAGATGCACTGAATCAGTTTTCAGCAGATCACTGCCAAAATCATAGTGCTGAATACAAATGCACAGTTAGAAATATGCCTTTATATTAACATGGTCCAATATGTAAATTAGGCTCAGTATGTAAATGAAGAGATTAGATATCCCATTTTTTTGATAATGGGACACAGAACTCTTATTTATTGATGGAATGTGGTTCCCTTGCAATATCACAAGCTTATTTATATTCTCTTTCCTATCATTCCTCTTAGAACATATTGTTCTTACATTGGAGGGCTATTTTATTGGATCCACATTCCATCAATAAAAAAATCCCATGTCCATTATCGAAAAAATAGAACATCTAATCTCTTCATTTACATACTAAGCTTAATTTATATATTGGACCATGTTAATATAAAGACATATTTTTAACTGCACATTTATATTCAGTGCAATGATTTTGACAGCAATCTACCAAAAACTGTCTCACTACATTTAAGACTTTCTTATAGTTTGATTTACCTTTTCAGATTAACTTGAACTTTACAAATTTGTTAGAACTATGTAATTGTGTGAAAAGAGTATATTCTGTTGAGAATTACAAAATAAACAAAATTTTAAAAAATAACAATATAGTTATTAATAATGCTGTTATTAACAATAAATTAAAGGAGTGCATTTGCATATATGTTCATTGATTGTATTTATTCATTATACATTCATTCAAAAGTAAAAATAATAAAAAACTTACTATATCATACCTTTGTTTTTTTAAATAAAGTGTTGGAATTTAATCACAATTAAACATGCCTGGATAATATATTTTTTCTTCAATAACTTTTTTTTACTTATATAAACATTAGTAGTATTCTCAATTAACTATTCAAACTGTAGGGTTTCTGAGGCAGCACAAGAATATTTTAGTTCTTATTTTTGTACCTATTTAATCAATATTTTTTAATTTATCACTTAAGAAAGATACTTTACAAATTTTATTAAATTTTGTACACTTTTTTACTCTATCCTCAGAAAACATTTTATTATGCAAATACTGCATCATCAATGACAATTATAAGGTATATAAACTTTCACTTTAACTTGGAAAAACATTATTAATAAAAGTGATTATTTATGTCATTCCATGATGGGGAAATGCCTGTTGCCATGTTGCAAAATTTATTTACATTTTTTAAAAAAAAATGTATATTAACTCGCAGATATTGTGGCTCATCATATTTCTATCACTTTAATCAACTGAACTTGGTAATATAATCAGATATTGAAAGGAGCATATTTTTAACAACCTTCCCAATTTATTTCTATTTTGTGATTAAACACAAGGAGATCCGTGAAAAAAATATACAAGCATACAATATAATATTTTCTGGATGAAACTGTTATCTCAAATTCCTTTCAAAGTCATTTATTAGTGATTGTATGACTTCATTCAAGATTGTATCTAATGTTTCCAAGTCTTTAATGCTAAAAGTTTTGTGCACTTTAATATTTTAATTCCAAGTTTTAATTTTTTATAGCAAGTATATCAAGATTTGATTCAAATTGCAAGTATTTGGAGGATGAAAATGTGATCACGAAAGCATGTGTTTTTATCACTGCTATTGCAGAAACACAATCAATTGTATGAGAATCTTATAAAAAGTAGACCCTAAATGGCTAAGAACAGTAAGGGAGATGTAAAAAATTTGTTATAACAGTCTTAGATGAAGTAATACCCATTCACCTTCAAGGCAGCAAGTGAAGCTCTTAATCAGGTATTACTAATTGATTATTTACTAATTAACTAATTTTCATTTCTGAAACCATTCTACTATCTTCTACTTGAATATACAGTCATCAGTAGCCTGAGTTCATTTTCTGATAATAATAATAATAATAATAATAATAATAATAATAATAATAATAATAATAATAATAATAATAATAATAATAATAATAATAATAATAATAATAATAATAATAATAATAATAATAATAATAATAATAATAATAATAATAATAATAATAATAATAATAATAATAATAATAATAATAATAATAATAATAATAATAATAATAATAATATAGCAGTGGTAGGGTTGTGGATGTTTAGCTAAAGGTTCACGAATTGTACTAGACTTTAAGAGTTCTGGTGCTCGAACGTCATATGATCTTCTGAATGGCAAACTCACTTAATTATTATTATTAACTATGTCCTTTAAAATATAAAAAAAGTATTAAATAAATAACACTTGTTGTAATTAAAATATTACATTTGTATGTATACTGTCCATCAATAACTTGTAAAAATATTTACGTGGAATAACGTGGTGTTTTTTGTAACTTTATTTATATATATAGAATAATGTGTACTGATTTTTATTTCATAATTATTAAAACATAAAATGACCTATAATTTCTATACAAGTTTATCGTTGGTGTATCATTACATCATTACCTATTGAAAATTATATAGAGATATATCTTTTTAAACTTGTCTTTGAAAGCTATTTATCTGATAAGACGAAATCATAAAGGCTTCGATTGTCTTGAGACAACCCGACGTAAATGATTTTTGTTTATTTTCCAGTTTATAATATAGCTATTGTCATGCTAAATCAGCAGTGCTGCGGCTTGGCTCTAACCTCTTCACGTGTTATGCTACAGTGTCACCAACAGACTCCGCCACTATCCCAGGGTGGTGATGTCAGAAGGTCAACTGAGATTTGGCTTTTCCCAGGCGACTGGCTGAGAAATGTCAGGAACAGGCTTCTCTGCAGTTTTTCTATGGTGTTATGTATTACTTATTCAACAATAGAACAGCTTGGAAAAAAAACAAAATTTTTTATTTGGGTGAACCTGCTAAAGGTTTCATGCCGGAGTTATTAAAAATTTTACAGGAGAAAAAGCAAATCAGCTTTTTTTTTTTTTTGAGTATTGGAAATTAAAACGAATGTAACAAAACTGCTAACTGGTTTTTTGTGAGAGAGTAAAAAATAAGATATTAGATCTAATTGAACTTGTTTCGGTAGTTTTTTTAATAATAATGTTACTGTTATTTCCACGTAAATACAAGTTTATATTTACCTCGCCCCCCCCCCTTTCTAAAGGGATTATAAATATGTGCGCGAACTGTAAATATTTCAATTAATGGATTAATTTATAAAAATACTATGCGTCTAAAATTTTGTGAAGTAGCCTAATTATTGACAATCTAGAATAAAATATTAAAACAGTTGCAACCAATAGCACACTAATTACTTAGGCAGAGCTCAACAAACACGCACACATGCATATATAGCAACAGTTTATGATCTACGTATTTAATAAGACTAAATATGAATGTCTATTGCGGGGAATAATTCGAAGTCGTATCTTATTAATAATGGGCATTGCTTAGTCTCGTAACTGGTCTATTAGATCTCAGTTATCCTTTATATATATGACATAGATTGTTTTAAATGAAAATTTTAAAATCCAATTAAATGTAGCCAAAATTTTCATTATAAAACTTGTTATAAATGACCATCGCCTTTCCAAATCTCTCTATCTTTTGTTTTACAAATGCATATAGCTATTTCGCATTAAGTTCTTCAAGATCATTCATCTTTCTACTTCCCCTTTCAAACTTTTTTCCAACACAATTCTCATAATCCCTTTATATTTAAACACAGATATGTAATTGAATTTCTGTTAAACTAATAATTTATTTAATATTTCATTTACATCTGGGTTTTTGTTTTTTTTCTTTCTATCTTTGCTTGAGAAAGGTGAATAACTCCATGTATGTGTATGTTTAAAATTAAAAAAATCAGATATATTAATCTTTAACTGAGGTTTAAAGTTTAGATCTGTGCTAGAGATAATCTCTAGTTTAGAAAATGATTAGTACTAATCATTATTGTATTTATCTGTGGTGGATAATGTCAAAGTTGTGAGTGGAATGAGTTTGACAATAAAAATGTAACAATTTGCAAATAAGTCATGTTAATTTCAGAAGAGATGGGAAGAAAGAAACTTAAACGACCTAAAAGATGAGTTTCTGATGACTACACAAATTAATAAGTTAACTATAACTACATGTATATGTATCATACATTGATCATCATCAATTCAATGCATATCCATTAGAAGAATATTATTAGTATTATATGAAGCATACTTCGTTTCCTCATTCACATTTATATTAAAAAGTATCACAGATTAATTGATTTTTCAACCTTCCTTTAATGATAAGCTTATTTTTATCATGTATTCTTTTAATATATATTTAGCTTGTGACATTGCTATTAATGATTGTCTTCTGTTGACTTTAAGCTTATTTAAAATAGATACATTAATCGTGGGTGCACCACATCTCAAGTGCATACATTATTTTTTCAAGAAACATTTAAAGTACCCATGTTTTGTAGCATAAGTGAGATTTTAAAAATAAGGCAATTCATCAATTTTAATTTAATCACTCTTAAAATTTTTGCATTTCCCCATATTTTAGGAAGTTTTATCATTAATGTTCTTGTTATTATAATACTTGAGCATATTTTCAAATTACATTGACTAAAATGATAGTGTATTTAAATGTATGTTAAGCCATACCATTTCATTTTCCTGATAGCTTTGTCAGACATTTTTATCATCAAAGTATTTTTAACATATCTCAATTTATTTATTTATTTCCTTCCTATCATTATCCTACTTTTCCCAATTTTTAAGTACTTTACACATAATGATCTCACTGTAGCATTAACAATAAATGAGAATTATACATCCCTCTTCTGTCTGTGTTTTGAATTCCATTGATAGACAGGGTTTTTTTTTCTAGGAGTTCCCTGAATTTAATATTGTGGAATAAAGACAAATAAAAAGCTCACAAGAACTATTTTACAATCTAGGTTTTACTATCATCAGACAATCAAACACAATGCAGTTTTCTTTTACTCAACAAATTACTTTACAAATATATTTTTAATTAAGATTATTTTATTTTATGATCAGTGCCTTTGATATGGAGTTCAAATCTAGACTAAGCATATATTTGGTTGGAAAAAAAACAGCAATAAGCAAGCTTACAATTTTTTGTTTGGTGGTTAGCCATTAATTCCATTATCTATATAATCATATATCATTAAATGAGTAATAATTGTTGTTATACAGAGGATAAAACAAGGAAAATCTCTCTTTTTTTTTTTATTTCTCTGTAAACAGCTTTTAAAATACTTAAAAGCATTTTTTTAACTTTATATATTTAAATAAAATAGTAATTTTTGCACCCATAGCTGAACAGTTATATTTTAAAGAAATTTACATTTACTTTTTTAATTTTATAATATTTTAATAAAAAGTGCTATTAATTTTTAATAATATTCACTGAGAATAAAAATTAGATAAACTTAATTTTTTTACAGTTTCTAGGATCCTAGTAATCCTAAAGCTAGTTCAGGCGTAATATTTGCAATATGTATGACTGTATATGTGTGGACATCAATATAGTTTTCTGCAAAATTATTTGAATGGTGTTAACTCTTTTGCAATGTGATGCACTATGGCTTCTCCTTTCTCAGAGTCAGGAATCTCTTAGCCACTGTGCCCAGAGAAACTTGTTAGCCACTTTACCTTCCCTTTTCATTCTCCACCCAAAGATTTTTCATATTCTTTTCTATCCTGTTCCAACTCATTTCTACAACATTATCTTTGTCCATTCTATGGCCTTTATATCTAAATCCCCCTTATATGTTTCCAAACCCAGCATAAAAACCAAAAACCCACTTTCTGTATCACTTTGTTTATATTTATTCTCCTACAACTTTATTATTTGTACATTTACATTCAATTAACAGATACCCAATATTTTTATGCCTTCCTTATGTAACTTGCAAATTAAATCATCCATATTTCTCCATTTATGTATATATTCCCTTGTTGCTAACAATTCTGTTTGAGCCTTAAAAAGCAAACTACTTTCCCTGCTGTTATCATAAATTAACTTATGCCCAATATTCTGTTTACTTCTATATATATTTAAACTCTTTTTACTCTCCATACTAGTTGTTCTCCATTTCTCCACTTCCCTATTTTTTTAATAATACATCTATTCTTCTATCCCATTCCTTGCCACTATAACTCTCAACAATCCTAAATACAATCTTCCCACCTTTTGCATAGTATGCTGATATAAAGTCTTTATCCAAATCTTATATATATCATACTACTTTTCTCACTCATTTTGTTGCTTATCCTTTATTCATAACCCAATTAAATACTATTTGGCTATTCTCTTATTATCCATAAATTGCAATCTACCAAAAATTTTCATTTTAGCTTTTGCATCTCTCATATAAAAACTTGACCACCCCATTTCTTCTTGAATAGCCTCCTTTGCTGTCCACACATCTACATCTGACGCATGTCTTCCTACTTCTCTTTGTACTTTTTCTCTAAATAATTTAGCATCCCTTTATTAACCCATCACACATTGTTATCATAAGCTAACTTGCTACTGCCACTCCCTTCCATACAATTCTAGCTACATCATATTTATTATATGAAAATGCTGTTAATTTCTTTATCAGTCCTTTTCTTTTCTTTGCTTCATTTATCATTTTTTTTTTCTCATTCATCCAAGTAATTTTCTCTAATTACTTAAAATAATTCCCAAATAGTTATAGCTATTCACCACATTTAACTTATACCCCCCTATGAAAAATCTTTCTCTTCTCTTTTTGCATCTCTTTACCCACCCGTGTGCATGTCTTCAGCATAACTTTCATATCTTTTCTACTTTCTGTACACAAGAACATATTATCAGCAAATAATAATATATACAATTCTTTGCCATCTATTAATGGTATTTCTATCCTATTTCTAGACTTTCTATTGCTCTATCCATTTCTCTCAAATATAATAAAAATAGATGATGTAGGGCATTCTTGCCTTAGTCCCACCCCATTTTTAACTCTAACTGATTCTATATTTCCTAATTGATATGTATAGTAATTATTTTCCTACAATCTCTTAATAAGAGCCACTAAAACTCTATTCATTCCCAAATTTACTAAATTTCTCATAATCTATTTATATTTATTCTAGCATATGTCTTTTCTATATCTATAAAGACCATATATAACTGACTACCTCATATCTATAAGTTATATGAATACAAATAAACTATCTCATATACACTTATCTGATCAAAAACTTCCTTGCATTCTCCCACTATATTATTTTTTTCCAACCATTTTGTAACCCTTCCAGCCATCATATATGCAAAAACTTTATATAACACTGATGTTACCATTATTGATCTATAATTGTTTGAACTTTCTATGATCCTTATCCTTTACTTTAATTAGTAGCATTACTCTTGTATTATTCCATCTATCTGGAATTCTCTCTTCTGTGTCATTTTATTAAAACATTATAATAGATTTAATTTTGTCCTATTTCCCAAATTCATCACTATTTCTGCTGCCCATCCATCTAAACCTCTTGCCTTTTCACCTTTTAATTTCTTCCCTGCCTCATTGAATTCATTTTCTTTAAATTTAATATTTCCATTACTATATGCTTTTATGTTTGTTATCACTTTGTCCTTTATATCTAACATCTTTTCCATATCCATTATATACTTATTCAATATTATCTTTAATTTTTGTCTAGAGCTATACTCTTTATACTCAACATCTGGTAATATTGTTTTGCAATTTTTTTTACTCCCATCTCTTTCACTTTTATTAATATTCTCCAATAATTTACTATTTAATTTCATTCTTTATATATAATTATCTATTTTAGCCAACTTTTTTAAAAATAGTTTTCTCATTTAATATTATATTTTTCACTTTCTTTGTTTTTAATAGCAAATTTATATTCCCTGCATGTTTTTTTCCTCTCTTTTACTCTTTACTAATTCTCACTTTTTTATTACATTTATTCTTCTGAATATTCTATTCAAAAACCCTATTTTCCACTTTTTCTACTTCACCACACCAGACCTTACATTCATCCCCAACAAACTCTTCCATGATTTCTTCTAACTTATTCTTATCATTCATTCTCCATCTACATTTTTCACTATGCATTCTGATACTTTCTATTGTTCCTTCTCAATCTTCCTAATTGTATAAAATCTTTATTTTATACTAAAACTCAATAATCTGGACATGATCTCTTTTTGGTTTAATTTTATAAATTAATAATATTCTAAAAAACTGAATATTTAAAAACTGACTTATAAATATGGCAATGTACTATAAATGTCTCACAGATATTTATGTTAACATTTTTTTCTGAAAATTTGACAAATTCTTTATTTTACTTTTTTATTTAATGTGAATGAATGAAAGTGCATTTATAATAACTATAAAAGTCAGTTTTAAAATCTGATACTTTTTTATAAAAATTACAATATTTTGAAATATTTTAGCATCAAGTCAATTCTGATATAGCAGACACTGGCCATTTTTTAAATATTATGATAAAGTTTATTAACTTTTATTTCTAACAGTAAAATATATGAATAAATTGAAAGTTTACTTGTATATTTGTTTATAATAATCAAGTAATTAGTGTGTAAAAATAATCAAAAATACTTTATAAATAAAGAAAAACATAATGCTTCATTATACTTCAAAATCTTCGCATGAAAGCTGAACCAAAACACAAACACCCCAGGATATTTTCTCTCTCAAAGAACAAAGAGCACTTTTATTCTTAGCCACAGTTTGTAAGATGCTGATCTTTTCAGATTTTTTTCCAACTTTAACACCAATAAAAGCATTCAATTAAAATTTATTTTTTAAAAATATCCTTGAGTCATTATCACTTAGGATAATGTTAATAAATATATTAAATAACCTCAATATTACCACATAATCATTTTAAATTTATATAAATAAAGATATAATAAAAAATAAATGACCCCAAGATGCAATTTGTATTGAACCAGCACTCATCAGTTGGTCCACATCACTATCTCTCATATATATCTTTATTATATGAAAAATATTTAGCTATATTAAATAATAGCATTTTGAATTACAGGTGTCAAATTAACTCAACCCTTTGACACCATCCACTTTAGATAAATATAGTAACAACTATTAATAATCATTTACTAAACTAGAGATTATCTCTAGCACAGATATAAACTTTAAAACTCAATTAAAAATTAATATATTTGATTTTATTAAATTAAACACACAAACACATGTAGTTATTCACATTTCTTTTTCCCACATGTAATATTTTTATAAATATATTAAATAACCTCAATATTACCACATATTCTTTTAAATTCATATAAATAAAGATACAATAAAAAACAAATGACTCATATTCTTTTATATTCATATAAATAAAGATACAATAAAAGACAAATGATCCCCAAGATTCATTTTGTGCTGAGCCAGCAGAAAATTATGAAACAATAATGCTTTTTCTGAAGAAACTTTCAATGATTTTTAATGAAAATGAGAGTTTACAAGTTAAAAGTCATAAAATCACCTTTAAAATCTACTTACTTTATTTTATTTTGTAGATTTGACAATTAGTTTAATAGTGTCCAGTACATTTATGATACCATAAGACTAAAAGCATTGATATAATGATCCCAGCAGGCTTTGATATATTTCTTATAATAATTATTTAGCACTTAAGTAATATTTGAATACAAGTATCATGGGTATACTGAACTTTAGAGGTAATTAGAGAGGATTTGAACACATACTTTCAAGCTTTCTTCTGCTATTCACTCCATTTTATATAACTTATATAATGACCACATACATGTGAAAAAGATTTCCAATATACATATTTTGTGCTGAGCCACACACATATATATATATATTCAATGCTTAATTTTTATTGAAGAATTTCTATATTAATATAAACTGAATACTGATTATATATATATATGGAAGATGATAATCTGGACCAACCAATGAATGTTGGTTCAGCATGAAATATATATATTAGAGATCATTTATCTTTTTTACATATATATGGTCATTTGTATCAGTTATATAAGATGGAGTGGATAACAAAAAGAAGCTTAAAAGTCTGTGTTCAAATCTTATAATTAAATATTCATGAATGCTTTTGTATTATAACCTAAGATTGGCATTAGCTAGGTGATAATTAATCTAGATTTTATATTATGCGTCTTTTATATCCAATCACAAAGGGTTGACTATTAATTAATTTGCATTAAATCTCTGATGTCTTGGCTAATTACTGCTGGTGATGCTATGTATTATTGCTTATAATTACTTATATTGGCTTTTAATGTAGATCTATGCTAAATAGTGATACTTTTGTGGATGCTTTTAAAAGATGATAATGGATAATGAACATGTAGTATAAATATCTCATGCCATTATGCCATTATTCTGTCCTTTTACATACCATTCATTAATTACTTGTTTTTTTTTATTAATAATTTTGCCTGATTAAGAGGATATCTAGAAATAATTCAATACTAAATCTCTTATCATGTATTATAAACCATCTGTGACTTTAAAATATTTTATATCGTGTAAGAAACTTAAATAGATATTAAATATAAGTATCAAAGAATAACAATAATTATTATTTTTAAACACATGTTGGGCATATAGATTGCAGAATGATTTATATATTATATTGAGCATTTATTTTATATCTGTACAGAATCTTTAAACTACCAAACATCACATGATCACCTATAAGCAAAATAACTTTTTTTTCATTTGTTTATTAAATGTGAATATTAAAAAAAATATTAATTTGGTTATAAAAGACGTCACTTCATTCATCATGACTTTATATAATCATGATTAAATAATTAAAGAACAATGTATTAAAAGATTTGCAGTTTCATGAAATGGTAACTTTATGAATTAAAATTTAATAAAATTAAATCCTGTTTCAGTAGTGTATGTATTTCTATAACTCATAGTATTTCATCCATATGTTTTTGATGTAATATAATTACTGTTTACATATGAACAAAATGTTGATATTATTTACTAATTGCAAAGGCAATATAGAATGTGAGGTCATTATTAATTATGACATACAGAAAATAGTGACAACTGAAAGCAAAAACTACAATTAAAAGTTTAAATATTGATATATATATAGTACAAATAAAAATTTAATAAATATTTACCCATATGAAATCAATTTCTGATATGGCAATAATACAATTCAAAACAACTTCTAGTTTTGTTTAAGAGAGACAAAAACTGTCTTTTCATTAAATTTTTTAAAAGAAAATAACAGTTTCCCGCTAGACTGGGCATTTAATCCATATTTTTATTTATATTATTAACCAACAGCACAATGGAGTATAGTACTGTATTGTAAATATTATGAGCAGTATGTCACACTGCTATTATGATGAATATTTGTTTTATATAAATATCATTTCAAATTTGATGTTATTTAATTTTAAGCATTATTTACAATAAATATTAAATAATATTCATTAAGGCCATAGCCTCAATCACATGTGTATAAAATGCGATAGTAGGGACCTCTACAGGTCTTAAAACCACAAGCTTGCTCTTGGAAGAAAAGAGGGGCATGTGATTGAGGCTACAGCCTTAATGAATATTATTTACGTAATGAATGTACGTTTAAATAAATTTATAATAAATATTAAAATGTTTGTATAAAAAAATTAAAAAAATATAGTCATAAAATTGCACAAATGGAGAAATAAAATTACTTTTGTTTAACTCAAATCAGTTGATTGCTTTTTTTACAATTACTATAATATTTATTTTTCCTTTTTTTTTTTTTTTGTATTTGTATTAAATTAGCAAAACCTTTTTAATGTCTGACAACTGAAAAGATGTTCATTATTTACTTTATGGATATAACTGAGTATATTTTTGGTATGGTACCTCAGAATTATAGCTCTCACTTCATAGCCATCATAAATAATTATCAGCTGTCCCTATTTAAATGTAATATTCATTTTTTTTTTTGTATTTGTAATAAATTATCAAAACATTTTTAATGTCCAATAACTGAAAGGTTTTTATTATTTACTTTTTAGATACAAATGAATGTGCTTTCAGTTATAATGAAATATATTTGCTTTTTATTATTGTAAGTTTTATAATATTTGTCTTAAAAATAGAAAAAAATTGTGATCACTTTCAAAATATGAAGAAAATGTACAACCATTTAGCCTACAAGCAGTATGAGATAACATTTAACCTAAAAAGAGAGCATAAAATTTACTATATGAGCTAAATTCAAATTAATTTGATTTTTTACAAAATAGAGACATACTTAGGAAGAATATACTGAAATGGGCACCTGTTCAATTTAAAAAATTATATAAAATTAAAGGCATTTGAAATTTTTTACCAATGTATGGCATCAGTATCTGCTGTTGTGGAATAAGTAAAAATTTGTACAGTATGATAAAATAATAGATTTACATTATTTAAATGCATTATACAGTGTGTGTGTATATATATAAGTAAATTTTTCCATTTCATTGTGATATTATTATTATAATGATTATCATCATCATCAACCATTATCACTACACTGCAGGATGAAGGTATCTCCAAGTTCAATCCATCTTCTTTAATCTTTAGCTTCTCCTCTCCACATCAACCCTGTACACTTTCTTATTTCATCCATCCATCTCACATATGGTCTATTTCTGGGTCTTTTACAATCTCTTGGAATCCAGTTTAAGATTTCAATTGTCCATCTATTATAATCTCTTTTAGCAATATGGCCAGCTCAACTCCACTTCAGTCTTTTAATTTTTTCAATGAGATCAGTAACACCTGTTTGTTCTCTTACCTATATATTGCATCATTGATCTCTTCTTGTTACTCCCAACATGCATCTCTCCATACTTCTTTGAGTGGTCTAAAGTCTCTGTATTGCTCTTCTATCAAGTGCCCAAGTCTCAGATCCTTAAGTAAAAACTGTTAAAGCACATTTACTTAAAACCTTCCTTTTCAAACACATAGGCATATTTCTTTTTAGTATGAAGTTATTTCTACCAAAAGCACTCTAAACAATTTTAATTCTATGATTAATTTCATCCATTATGTTTCCATTTGTATTAATAATATGACCAAGGTATTTGTAACTGTTAACTTCTTCTAACTCATCATAATCAATCTTTATTTTCATATTTTGAGAAAATCCATTAAACATTACTGTAAACTTTCTAACATTTATTTTTAGTCCTACTTTCATCTGATAACTTCTGCAACATTTTCTGTAACTCTAAAGCATTATTTTCAAAAACAACTACATCATTTGCAAAATCTAAATGACTTAAATAATCTCTATTTACTTTCACTCCTTTAGCTTCCCATTTTAATCCACAAAATACTTCTTGCAGCACTGCTGTAAAAAGTTTTGGAGATATGGGGTCACCTTATCTTGCACCCTTCTCAATGTTGACTTTCTCAGTATCATTATGTAATCTAATTGTTGCTGTTGCATTTTTATAAATATTCTTTAAAATATGACAATATCCTGGATCTATACCTTGATGATCCAATGCTTTAATCACTGAAGAAATGTTTATAGAATCAAATGCCTTTTCATAATCTACAAATCCAAAGCATAATGGCAACCCATATTTATTTGTACTTTCTATAATGTCTCTCAATACCTGGATATGATCTACTGTACTAAAACTACTTTTAAATCCAGATTGTTCTCTTGGTTGGTGGAAATCCAATGCTCTCTGTAGATGAGTTGTAATTATCTTAGTAAATTTTTTTATATAAAACTGATAAAAGGCTGATAGGTCTGTAATTTCTAATATCTTCTTTATCATCTTTTTTAAATATTAATATTAATACTGCATTCTTTCAATCAACTGGTACATTTTTATCATTTAGACATTTGGGATATAACTTTGCTAAAAAAAAATTCTATTTCTTCACCTGCTTCTTTTAATATATCAATTATAATTCCATCATTACTTGGATCCTTTCATTTCTTCATACATTTAATTGCATGTCTCACTTCTTCATTTAAAATTCTGGGCACTTTGGAATATGTAACAGATATAGGAGGTACTTATTCTTTATTACTATATAATTCTTGATAGAAGTCTTCTACCCATTTCATGATGTCATCTCTCTTTTTAGTAATAATTCCACTTTTTTTCTTATTGCAAATATAAATTTTCTACCAATACCAAAATGTTGTTTTACACTCTTGAGACTTTATTCTTTTTGATGGCTTTCCTTGCTAGTTCACAGTTATACTTTCTTATATCATTTTCAACTCTTTTCCACACCATTTTACAAAATGCGAGATATTCAATTCTTTTTAATACATCATTTTTGTATATCTTTATATTCCTTCTTTTCTTCATAAATTATCTAATCTCAGTAGAAATTTTATTGGTCAATTGCTGCTTTTTTCTACCAGTTATCTTTGTTGCAGTTCTTAAAAGTGTATCATTTATTTTCATATTAATTTCATTCAAATCTGAATCATGTTCAAAATCTACTAATACTTGAAACCGATTTGTAAGTTCTAATTTAAATTCATTAGAATGTTTCTGAAGATTAGGAATATCAACTGTAAATATTGTTTTTCTTAATAATTTTTGTCTCTCTAGTTTTGCATTAACACATATCTTACATCTTACTCATTGATGATCACTTCCTGTGTTAAATTTATTAAGAACATTACAATCTTTAAATATGTAATTTCTGTTAGCCAAAATATAATCCAATTCTTCTATACCTTTATTTGGATGCTTCCATGTCCATTTCCTTTTAACATTTTTCTCAAAAAAAGAATTCATAATATACAGTTTTTCTTTTTCTGCAAAATCCACAATTCTATGTCCTCTCTCATTTCTATTACCATAACCAAAATTATGTACAGCACTTTCATCTCTCATTTGTTTACCAATTCTAGCATTAAAGTCTCCCATAACAATTTTAAAATGTTGTTTACTCTGATTAAAATTCTTTTATACATTCATATAAAAATCTTCTACTACTTCATCACTATGAGAACTTGGCGCATAAATCTAAATTATCTGTATTTGGTATCTGCTATTAAGTTGTATAACTAATCTTGCCACTCTGTCTGATACACCATCAATCTCCACAATGTTGTTCTTCCACTTTTTATTTATAATGAATCCTACTCCACTTGTATTTCCAATATTTGTGCCTTTATAATATAGTACATGTCCACTTTTTAAATCAATTGTCTCTTCACCTTTTTTTTTTAACTTCACAAAGTCCAATAATGTCCCATTTAATATAAGACAGTTCTTCTAATTCTTGCAATCTTCCTTCACTTGAAAGTAATTTGCAGTTGTAAGTACCTAAATAAAAAGTTGTCATCAAATGGCAGCCTGGGTCCACAATGTGGGGATTCTTAGTACCCTTTGCCTTCAGCCACCAACGGCTGCCTTGGTTGATGACTTTACAGCCTCCTGACAATAAAGGCCATGATTTATTTTTGTCTGTCATAATTGTATATATTTATTGGGGAAAATATTTATCATTTACATAAACATTCATTCTGCCTTATCAGGCAACTGAGAAGAAAGACTGTGGTGTTTTTTGATCTTAAACTCAGAGGTAAAAAGCCAATAAACTTACCATGCTGGCTAATGTGTGTTGGTGAGCAGCCCATCCCTGTCTGTATACTATATAAATAATCACATAGTAATAACAGCTGCAATGACAAGAACGTATGCAGTGGATATTAGGAATTTGCCCTGCTTAGTTTCTTTAAGGCCTCCGAGAGGAATCAAAGGGTCTCCTTTCAGTTAATAGCAAATATTGGCATCAAATATTGACTTTTATTGGTCATATCAAGCACATTTTTCTAAAAAATTCTTTGAATCTTGAAGCTAGTCAAAAGCACATTCATTATTGTAATGAAGTCCATTCATTTCACTGCTGGATATTTGATTCCCCTATTCTTTTTCAATGAAAATCATCATTTTATAATTAGACCAAAATATGATAATTTGTGCTTTAAGCAAATCAAATATTTACTTACAAATCTTTTTGTGATTTTCATGGACAAAAAAACTCACCAGCTCCATGGTTTACAGTCCTTATTATTATTTTCATCTAAAAATATTTTTCTGATTTTTTGAAATGATTGTATGTTCCCAAATTTATATTGCACATTAAGTTAATCTGCAACATAAACAGAAAATCATGCAAAAAGAATATTTCACTTTATATAGTCTTATTATATGATGTTTTTCTAGCCAAAGAGTATTTCTTTTGTCATTTGGCAATTAATCTTTCATTTTTTTATCAAAACACAACATCACAATCTCTTCTGTGAAAATGTAAAAAAAAATTAAAAATGAATCATGTGACAAATCAATTCAGGTAAATATTAATTATTTTATAAAACATTAAAGTGCAAATTATCATTGTGTTTTATAATAATAATATAAATTTAATTATACTAATATTAACATATCACTTGTTTTTTAGAGCTTACTACTGAATAGATAAGCAGTCTTGATGTGATGTGATGTGATGTACTGTAGCTTCTCCTTAAACGGAATCAAGAATCTCTCAACAATTATGCCCAGAGAAACCTGTTAGCTACTTTATTTTCCATTTCCCAGTCTAAGTTTTCCCATATTCTGCTCCTTCCCATTTCCAAACATAATCTTTGTCAACTTTCTTTTTCTACTACCTTAGTGCCATCTATTGCAACTACTGCAATTTAAATGAATAATATTAAAATAAAATAAAAACTTACATTTATTTGGATAATTTTGTAGCTAAGGATGGCAAGATTTTTTTTTTTCTACATTATTCCTTTTTAGTTTTTATTTACATTTATGTATGATTTTAGTTTTAAGTAAAAATAACTCTTCTAATAAAATATTTATTTCCTCTTTCAATATTAAATTGGAATATTCCATATCATGTTTTGTTCATTGGTATTATAATTTTTCAAAGATTTATTACTTCTGCAAATAAATTAAAATTATTTACTATTTCAATCTATAGACAGACACAAACTGGTTTCATTAAATTTAATTTATCTTCTTTTTATTGAAATATATCTTATCTCTCATGCATAAGTTATAATTCTAAACATTTTTTTTTTTTTGCCTTCAGTGCTTTGCATCAAATCAACTCCATAGTTGAATTTTCTGGTTATGGCTTCCATTTTATATTCTCATAACAGCCAATTTCTGCAAACTTGTTTTTATTCTTAGAATATTATGATTTAATGCAGCTTGATTCTTATAAAAATGTAATGAGTTTTACCTAAATCTCTTGATAAACTAAATAGACTATGATTAATATCTTTTTAAAGAAGAGTAAGCAATTATCAACAATCACAATTGGCTGGCTGTAAGTTAAAATCTCTGAATAAATTCCCTATTGATAAAAGTGGGAAAAAATGATTAGGCAATTGAACATTATAGAATTTTGATGCTCAAAAGCCACTCATTTTTTCAGAGCAAGTCATGTTTCAGTACAAAAATAATAACTTATCAGAGAGAAAAGTACTATAGATTGGATATTGATCCTAAATTTTTTATGTAGTTTTTTAAAATACGTATGCAGTATTGGTGATTATTTATCTTTTCAACATGTGTGTGATCAAGTGTATCAGTGATAATAGATAGCATGGATGGTTGAAAGTCATGTGAAAGTCTGAGTTCAAACCTCTATATATTACATATAGAAGTGCAGATATGAAAAAGCCTGAACTGTAGAAAAAATTCATATTTCAAAAATATAGTGCTTTAAGGTGTGACCATCCCTCGTATATGTATGTAAATGGATTATGTCCAATACATGAGGGATCAGATTGATTTGTGGTCAACATAGATAAGATGAAAGGTTGGCACTAAGGTGGGCTTTCAGCATTCCATCATTAGATTTTCAATAAAATGGACGACTGAAGAGTTGTGGGGTGAAGTGGTTTGAAGCCTGTCCATTAAAATATGAAGATTGACTATCTTAATATAAACTGAACTTTAATTGTATATATATATGTGGAAATGATAATCTGGACCAACTGACAAGTGCTGGTTTAGCACGAAATACGCATATTGGTGATTATTTATCTTTTCAACATGTGTGTGATCAAGTGTATCAGCGGTACGGTTGAGAGTCATGAGAAACTCTGAGTTCAAACCTCCTATATATTACATATAAAAGTGCAGGTATGAAAAGCCTGTACTGTAAAAAAAAAATAATCATCATATTTTAAAATGATTGATATTATAAGCGACTCAGTGATAAAATAGTTGATTCATTTTTTGTGTTCACATTCGAATGATTTTATCTGTTTCGTCCTTCTTAAACAACTGAGATTTTTTTTTTTTTAGAGAAAGATTATAATCTTCTGTAATGTTTTAATTTGACATGTCATTTTTTATATAGATATACATTTATTTATGATCTTTTTGCCCTTCTCCCTCCCCTCATTATATATCTTGTTCTATTTTTTCCTCCTAAAAATAGTTTAGAGCTTTAAAGAACACTAATTTGAAAGCACATTGTTTTAATTATCTTTTATGCAATTAAAAACTTGTCGTATTTTAAAAAGAATGCGTTTTTAAATGTAATTTATTACTTCTTTTTTTATATATGTGAAGGATAAAAACTGTTAAAGTTTTCGTTACAATAAAAAAAATCCCGTACTTCAAATATAAATTCCAGGAATCTTGAAAACAAACTCATTAGCCGTACATATAACGAACGTTCTTGAGTTAAAATGTTTTGTTTTTTAAATTTTATTTCTTGGATATATTAAATAAATGAGAATGTGTTTAATAATTTATTTATTTTTTGCCTTAGCCTTGTTGCGATAGTTTGATCATGAACAGAAAATTCCTGTTAAGATTTTTACAGCAAAGTACTGACACAATTTCAGCTTTAAGCTTACGTTATATAAACTTTGACCTTTTTTTTCATGTCACAGACAGGTCTAGTCTTTCTCTTGTTACCCTCTAATAGTAGTTAATCAAGATTGGTGAAATGAATACCAATATATTTTCTGTAAGAATAAAAAATATGACGATCTTCACCACTGGTAAGAAAGACATCAGCTCCTATGGATGTTGAACCACAATTATTTTGGGGTTTTTATTTTATTATAAAATGATTCAAACAATCTTAAAATTTGAGATATACATTTAAGTATGAGATATTTAAATAAACTATATCAAAGATTTGACAAACTATTTTTAATTATGATCAAATATTATTGTTTATTTATAGTACTTCTCATCAAGATATCTATCTCTATTTTAGATGGAAATTTTATTATTCATATAGCATGAGTATTTTTAACTTCTGTAAAAAGTGTAAAATGAAATTTTTGAATTAGAGAAATTATGAAAAATATGCCCAGAATAGTCTAGGTGCTGCATAAGTGACCCAAAGTAGACAAATATTCAGGACTATAATAAACTATCCCCAAGAAAAACTATACTTACCATTGGGTAAATCTGTTATTAATGAATTGAAACAAACATTATTGAACTTGTACTATATTAAGGATTAAATTATCTTAATAAATAATAGTTTTGCCTAAACCGAAACTAAAGAATAGATACTGATGAAAGAATTTTAATTTCAAATCATTGATTAAAAAATTAAATTTATATATTTAGAGATAAGTTAATGATAAAACAATCTTTAAATAGTATACTATAGGATAGGAACTCTCCAAGAGCTTCTTATACCAATCAATGAAAAAACAGGCATTATTTACTAGGCTTTCTAATTGTTATTATAAGAAATTAAATATTTTTTCAATTTTGTGTTTGCTCTGTAGCATAAAATCGATAGATTTTCATTTACTGACCAATAATGGATGATTAGTTCAATTGTTTATTGGATGCTACTTGAAAAAAAATATTTAAACCTGAGTGTAATTTTATAAAGTTTTCATTTCAAATTTAATCCAGTTAAGATCTTAAATCATGAATTAACAAGTAGTTGTTACCTTGCATCATCTTATATATATAGTGTACCTATCAAAGTTGAGTTTAATTTCAGTGTAAAGTGTAAGATCAAACAGAATTTTTATTTTTATTTTCTAAATTGTTTCAAAAAGGTAATGCATTAATCTGGAGAGTGTTGAAATGGTTGCTATGACAATGAAATATCAAAAAAATGAATGCATTATTATTATTACATAAATTAATTTTGTTCATTTGTAAAAAAAAAAAAAACCATAAATAATAAAATTTATTATTTTAATAAAATTTATTAATATTTTTTTAGTCTCTTTATTTTTTTATTTTATTGAAGTAATAATTAGCATGTCATAAACATTACAAAAAATATTTAATATTTTAAACGTATATTTTTATGTTTATATTTTTATGTTTACATTATATGTATAGTGTTTAAGTTGGGTAATATATATTTACAGTGCAATATTGTAAAAAAATAGTTTAAATTGTGCTGTTTGTATTAAGTTAAAAAGTATTGTATGTGTTTTTAAAGTGAAAATATTTTTTTTTTTGTAATCATTATAAAATATTATTACTATTTATTGTTGTAAAAGAAATTTTGGTTTTGGAATGCAGGATGAATTTAAATTTAATATTTGAGTGAAGAATGAGTGTAACCTTGGTTTCAATAATGACAATTATATCAATGACTGTGAAGGTATAAAATAAGACTGAACAATTCAAATTTATTCTCTAATATTTTGACCATCATTGCAGTAAATCCAAATATTTTCATAAATTTTATTTTTATTTTGTAAGTATTTATTTGGTAATTATAAAATGATGGAGTAAAAGGGGATATATTTGTTCAGGAGATCAGATTGGCTTCCTGATTCTTGTCAAGAGAAGGAGAAAGACAATTTTTAGCATTAGAATTCATTTTAATATTTCTTTGCTGAAAATTGATTGTCATGTATAAGCAAAACATTTTAATTATGAATAATCAAACTTGATAATGTACTGTTATATGGGCAAATTATTTCTAATTAAAGATATCATTTTATAATGGTGATGGATTATTTTAATATAGGGTTTGAACCAATTTATTTATGTGATTTCTAGATTTTAAGTGGAGGCCAGTGTTTGCTTGTATATAATGCTATTATGATATCAAGTGTTTTTGTTATACAAAAGATGATAAAATAATACTTACACCCGGGTCTCGTTTTATGCGGACTTATTTAATGCGATTTTGAAGTTATGTGATTCATGATTCTTCTTAATATCTTTGTATGCGGTTTTCTTTTATGCGATAAAAATTATTAGATCAGAAGTCGAGCTCCGATAATGCGCTATTACTTTAAATATTATAAATTTCATGCACTCACGTCATATTTAAAGTAATAGCGCATTATCGGAATTCGATTTCCATCTAATAATTTCAATATTTTCAGTGCTTTATAATAATACTGTAATAGATTTTATGTAATAAAGAAGTTTATAATTCACTTAAAATCAGAATTTCCCCATTTTATATACACGCATTAAATTTTACAAGACTATAATGTAAATCTGTTCAAACGTTATAGATGAAAATACTATGTTTGTTGTTGTTTTTCCTATTTAAATCACATTCTATTTTTGCTTTTTATAAAAAGAGTATGTAATTAATTAATCATTTAGTGTCGACAAGTAATAAATTTTACAAGATTATAATGTAAATCTGTTCAAACGTTATAGATGCCTATACGATGTAGGTTGTTGTTTTTGCATTTTAAATCACGTTCAATTTTTGCTTTTTATAAAACGAGTACATAATCAATTAATCATTTAGTGTCCACAAGTTTATTTTTAAAAGGTGAGTAACAGTGGTGGGCACAATTAAATTTGGCCATTAAAATCTGATTTTTAATTGTAATTAACAATTTAAAAATTATGTAACGAGGTGATGTGAAATGATGAAATTTGATTTTTAAACGGAATTGAAAATTAAAAAAATTAAAGCCAAACATAAGAATTTAATTTTTAATTGTTAGTTTTAATTAAATTTTGCCCAACAGTGGTGAGTCGGTGTCTTTTTATTATCGTAAGTCTAAGTTCTTATTTTAAACTTTTAGTTTACTCTAATGGAGAGAAAAAAACACCCAAGAAAATGAATTTCTTTGGAAACAAAAATTTCAATTTTAGATCACTTAGTGAAATGGGAAGGATCAATAGTGATTGGAAAGTGTTTTAGTTGTATTTCCTCTTGACTTTGTTTAGGAGAAGCTACAGTACCTCACATCACATCACGATAAATCTGATGTCTCAAATAGCGATAACAATTAAAATACTGCACATGTATGAAAAAAATGTAAATTATGCATAAAAATATATTGTTTTGAATAAAATTAAATACTGTAGTTAATAAAAAAAAAAAAAAAGTAAAAAAAGTTTGTCTTGTATTAATTTTTTTCAAATTTGAAATTTTTTATTAGTCATATTTTATTTTCTTATTTTTTTATGCGAATTTTAAAGTAATTTTAGGTTGTTGCTTTGCTTTTATGTGATTTTTGGAAAATTACAGTACGTATCCCCCATTTTTCAAGGTAAGTTAAGTCTATTTTTGTGCATGTTTTCTGAGGAACCTATCTACTGCATAAAATGAGACCCAGGTTACTGGAATTTGACAATATATTTTGGATAACTATTAATAGTATATATTCTACATTGACTAGATTAATGAATACCTTTGAATTATTTGGAGCTCACAAAATAAACATTTGAACAATTATGCTTCTTTGAAGTATGTATGTATTCAATGTAACTCCAGCATTGAAGAGAATATATTAGTCAAATCTGATAACAGCTCTAGGCTGTGTGGAATGTTGATTATTGCAAAATACAACTAATGACCTATATAAAATACTATTGAATCATAATATATTACAAACAAAACATAACACTTTTAGATAAATATATAATAATTTAAGAACAGTGATTATAAAACAGGAACTTTATTTTATATTGGAGAGACTGCAACTTTGTCTTGTGGAAAAGACATCACCAGTATGGAGATTGGAAGTTTTATGGTATATAGAAGATATCATATATGCATATAAAAAGTAAAAAGGAGATGACTGGTTTATGCTTATATTTAATATTGATATCTAATCTTTAAGTTCAAAGTTTATGTTTTTACTAAAATGTTTAAAAATAATCATTAATGTTTTTATCTAAAGATAATATATCAAATGAAAAAATAACACATTTATCATATTGTAAATTGGCTTGTTGTAACTTGCTACAAATAAATATTGAAGTATAATGATGAAGATGTGTGAAGAATATAGGTCTGAGCTATGTGCTGATGATGGTTTAATAAAAAATACATATTATTTGTGGGACAACATGAAAGGAGATTAACAGTTTCATCATATATCTAAGATACATTTTCATGTTGATAATCTGATTTAAAAGTTGCTAAAGATTTCTTTCCATCATTAACTGTTAAAGGACTTGAGTTTTCAAACTCTTTTATTGAAGTTGAAAAATCTGTTTGTTTGTTTATTTGTTAACTCTACTAGTAGAGATGGTTTAAAGATGTTTTTTTTTTCAATTTAATTACATTTTTTTAAAATAAAAATGTAAAATATTAACAATTTTAAACAGAAAAATCACTTAGTGAATTCTTATACATATATAATTATGTACACATGTTAAATATGATATATACATAAAGAATGTAAATATTAACTTACTGCAGAAATATCTAGTGATATATATATATATACACTATATGTGTGAAATTGATTTAAAGTAAAATTATATGTACTAAGTAAAGTTCATTTATAATATATGTTTAGTAAGCATTCTTTTAAAAAAATTTCAGTCAAAGTAAAAATATTAAATAATTTCACTTAAAATATTTCATATTTTTAATTACTTACATATTTATGTGCACATACTAAATATGATATATATAAGAGGTATACATTTTAACTTATAGTAGAAATATCTAGTGAAATATATATCAGCCATAAGTGTTCAGTCAATTTAAAATATGATATAGTTTTACATTTTTATTTACTATGTCAACACTAAAAATTTCAAAAGTAATAGAGTTAAAAATGTTGTTATATTAAATGCTTTTATTGACCATGCACTAAAAAGAAAAAAATAGTTTCTTCAACTACCATTGGGTTTTTTTAGATTTAACTTGAAATAAAAGCATGGGAAGAGGGAATTACAAATTAATTAAGTCAATCCCTATTTTTTAAAACAAGGGATTGACTTAATTAATTTCTGGACACCTTTCCCATGCTTTTATTTTAGATTAAATTAAAAAACTCTAATTGTGTTTGAAATAAACAATTTTTTTTCTTCTTAGTGCATGGTAAATAAAAGCATTTAATATAAAAAAAACTTTATCATTATTATTATTTGAACACTAATTACTAAACTAGTCTTTATATGTAGCATATATCCCACTAATGATGCAACCACTTTATTTTCTAAAAAATAATAACTGCAAAATAATGTATTAAAATTGCTTCAGTGTATGTTTTCAAAATCTGAGCCACATATCTTACAGACAAAAAAAATTTACACTCTAAAATAATAATCCAGATATCTATTTATTATTTGGTGTATTCTCACCCATTTTACCTTTTTTTGCCATTGTTTGGTAATAATTTTAAATAAAAATAGTAGTTTTAAATAAAAGTTTATCAAAAAAATATTTTTAAGCTTTTGTCAATTTAAAAATTTTCATTAACATAAAGCTGATAAAAAAGAATGATATAGTATATAATAGGTCTATTTTACATTATTTTTGTGTAGATTTAAATGAAAGAAAAAAGTAGTGAATTCTAAAAAAAAGATTGTGTGAGTAAAATAAAATTAATCAAAATAAAATAAATATATTAAATTTTCAGCTTAAAGGCAAATGAGCTTATTAAAGAACAGAATAATCCAATCTAATAATAAGACTTGAGCCTTGTTGCCACCATCCCTTTAATAATTTATTATAACATCTCAATTTTAAAGTTAAATTATAAACTTTAAAAAATTGTAATGATATACTTTAATAAATGAATAAAAATGAAAATATATGTAATTGTATACTAGGGGAATTGTATAAATGCAATTGACTTAGGAATTAGCTATAATCATATGATAAATTATGATTGACATTTAGTCCTATTTTATTTGACTACTTAAAACAAATATTTTTGCCAATCAGAAATCAATTTTTTATCATCCAGAATTTTTGCCATTATAAAATCTTTTTAAATATTACAGCTTATCAATGTTGTAGAAGTTTCATTCATTATATAAAATTGTTTTATAATGAATCAAGTATAATTATGTTTCTAAATATGCTTTTCTGGTTATAGTCCTGCAATTAGCACATGACATTAGCTCATTACAAGACTTTATAAATTATGTTACCAAAATTAGATCAAAATACAAAAATGTTCAGAAATCATTAATTAGTAACTACTTGAAAGTGTTTATTACAAAAAATATAAATCATGTAATGATTATACTCTAACACTATCTGCTATAATTATAGTTTCAATTCATATTTCACTAGTAATTTTATAAGAATAAAAGAATTGAACAATGAAAACTTGTTCATAACTTTTTAGAAAATGATATTGATAGAATGTAAAACAATCTTTGCCCAATTCTGGGTAAAGATGATTTTCCTAGCAATAATTTGACTTTTTTTAACCTGCTTTATTTTTTAGCTAAAATAAATCACCTAAGTACTCATTTATTTACTAAGAACTGAATATATAATTGGTTAAAAAACAAATGATCTATTCAAGAAAAAAATCTTAACCCTGATTGCAATTTGAAATTTTTTATACTTTTTCTAATCTTGGAGTAAAAGCTTATGATTGTGTTCATAACAAATGAATGTAATAAATAATTATTTAAAAAGCAAGTCATATATAACGTGGCATTACTTTTATAAGCTTGTAATTACAAAAATGCAATACAGAGAGCGTACCAATAGCTCAAACAAGCTCTTAATTAATAAGTGTGGTATGAAAAAATATTTAAAATCTCTATCCAGAACACTCTCAGCTCCAGACCAACTCGTTTCGAGCTTATATCTCATGTCAGTGGAATTCTAGAATATTCGGACACTATACTAACATGATTCCAAGAATGAGATATATTATAAGAGTACCAAACTCTCCAAACAGTAATGCCACCAAGTGCAAGCCTTCATAATCAATGGATGCAAGAAGGCTTGCACTTGGTGGCACTACAGTATGGAAAGTTTGGTACTCTTATTAATACTATGCATAAACATATGAAATGGTAGTGGTCATGTGATATTTTGAAGATATATTATAATTTATAACTTTTACTTTGACAAATGAAGAAAAATCTATTTTCTAAATTGTACTTGTTTTGTTATATTAAAAGGCATTTGTTTTAACTGTATTAAATTACATAATTTATAGATAAAAAAATTGGATCTAGAAAAGTATACTAACTCATAATAACTATTTGATAAGATAACTTAAAATGTGTTTCCAAAGAAATATTGTATGAATCTATATTTCTGACTATTGATGCCATCATCAGCCTCTTATAAAAATCCCCCTTTCCCTCTCAAAAATAAGAAAAGAAAAAAAACTAAACAAAAATAGAAAAGACAAAGAAAAAAAATGAAAATGAGTTTTATAATTATCTAAACAAACCAATTTTTAAAACACAATCAGTTAATACTAATAGTATTGTATTGAAAGTCAGATTTTTGATCATCCAGTAAGTTTTTCCTTGCTTTAACATCTTTTTATTCTATCTGTTTCACTTATGAAAAAAAAAGATTCCCCAATTTTTTACAACAAAAAACAGTGAGAATATATTTAACAGTAGATTAGCCAATTGCTGTTTGATGAGAACTTTTTACATGTTTTGTCATATACCTAAAAATAGTTACTTATTTACAAATAATTGGATGACTAGTTAGATTGACTCCCCCCCCCCATATGTCAAAGCTTCGGCAAGCGAACCCACGACAACCGTCTGCAAGCAACTGCTTGCTTGTAAGGTACTGCACTGACCTCTCGGCTACCAATGCTTGACAGCTAGATTGACTATTAACTAACTTCATGAAAAGAAAAAAAAACATATTAGAAATTCTTTCACATATTGAAAAAAATTTAGGTGTTCATATAAAAATAAAGATAAAACAGTCTATTTTCCAACATCTGTTTGTAGAGGAATAATGAAGAAACTGTATTACCCACCAGGACTTCTATTTGTTAAGTAATGAGAATCTGAGAAGTTTTCTATATTTGTTTAGCTAAAACACTAAATCAAAATCTAAATTCCCATTTATCACTCAGTATAATGGCCAAATAACAGAAAGAAAAATCCTAAGCCTAATAAGAAATTGAAAAATGTATTAAGCATTGGCAGTTTAAATTTGAAATAGGATTATGGTAATAGTAGTTGATATATTCCCACTGGTTCAAGAAGACCTTGTGTCTGTACTATATGCATATCATTAAAAACCAGTCAACATTTAAACAATCCTAATATCAACAACAACAAACAATTTCAAACTGTTGTCAAGGCAACCTCTTTTTAATAATTATACATATATATATAGCCTTTGTGTACAGTTTAAGAATAAATGAGTAAATATTAGAAGTTAGTTATCTTCATTTATCACCTGTTTTATCTGGGCCATAAATGTATAAAGCATGGTTGTAAAACTTCCACATAGGTAGATACTTGAATATTAATAGCTATAAATGAACTATGTGATACAACTGTAAGCTTACATGAAAATTTTTCAGTTAGCTGAAAACTGTCCATCTAAAGATTTGAACTACAGTTCATCTGCTAATATGACTAAAATAATCATATATAAATATGAGATTATTAGATGTGTGTGTATATATATATCATTAGCAACACTAAATGTGAAGTTTATATATATAAACACAATTACTTGTCTGCATAACTGCTTTTAATATTTCAACCAGGACTGATTTTCATTAGAAATTTTATCCCAAATTATTTTTTTCAAAAACTAAATATTAAACATCATTTTCACTTGCATATCTGATAAAATAAAAAATTATTATAGGTCAATAATCGTTTTTAAAGATATTTTAACTAATCAACTACTCATCTTTTGTGATAAATACCCAGGGGGAAAAAGTTTATTTTTTCAACTAACATTATAAAAAACTTTTCAATGATTAGTTAATTTGTGCAATATATATGTATGGCTGTGCAAAAAATATATACATATGCATATATATATATATAAAAATAATGTGTACAAAAAAATTGTTGTGTATTCATACTTGATCTCAAATATATATATAAACAGTACTTGGGTATTATCCTGAAATAAAAACTTGGCAGCTCTGCTTTTTTGAATTGTACTCTTTCAGGGGCATACAAAATATAGGGAGCATACAAGCTATCATATTTAAGATTTATCTTTTATTATTATTATTATTATTATTATTATTATTATTATTATTATTATTATTATTATTATTATTATTATTATTATTATTATTATTATTATTATTATTATTATTATTATTATTATTATTATTATTATTATTATTATTATTATTATTATTATTATTATTATTATTATTATTATTATTATTATTATTATTATTATTATTATTATTATTATTATTATTATTATTATTATTATTATTATTATTATTATTATTATTATTATTATTATTATTATTATTATTATTATTATTATTATTATTATTATAAAAGAAATTATATAATAGTACACTAATTAATGGTAATTAAAATAAAATTAATAATTTAATCTGCAGTAAGCAAAATAACAAATGCGAGTTATTTGTGTCAGTGGGTTGAAATTCTTAATGGCCTGCAAAATTATTAAAAATGTATCTTCTTCTTTGTCCAGACAGGAGAGCAAAATTCCATAGCACATTAAGAATCTAGGTAATTCAAAAATACAATAGTGCTTATGTTTATATTTATAATTTAGAAACTTTCTCCTCTTCTCCCCTCTTATACATGCAACATTTCTAATATTCCCTTTTAGTCTTTAGACATAAATTAATTTTATGTTTATATATGAAAAATTTTAAACATCAACTGTTTAAATAAATTTTATAATCCTATACAATTAAAAATAAATCCCAACATAGTATTTACAATTGTTTGGAAACCTTGATTATTTATTTAGTATATGACTTTTTTTAAAGATAGCTAATTATTATCAATCTTTATAATGAAATGTATAGAAACTCCAAATATGATATTCTCTAGCAGTTCAATTAAAAATTTTAATTCTACCATTATATGTATATATTGACCACACATGAAAATCATAGGTTTTTAAATCATTTTACTTCTGAAGCAGATAATCTTAGCACACATGACTGGTTTTAATTAAGTTGATTTTAGTAGTACAGTGGTCCCCAACTTTTTTGCACTTAAGAGCACATTCTATAATACCGGCCAGGTGGCGGGCTCCATTTATTTTTTCAATGTAAATTTATAGTTGGATATTGTTAATAATAGACTTTTTTACACTGTAAAAGTATAGTATGCCCTACAATTTGATTACAATATAATACAATAATTTATAAGAAATCTTAAAAATTAAATTTATTTGTTTCAGATAAATAATTTTTTATCATGTTCGGATAGCGGCAGGTCTGCGGGCACCATGGTGCCCTCAGGCATAGGGTTGGGGACCCCTGTAGTAGTACATCTAGAAAGATGAAAGCTAGTTGACTTTATGTTGATTGTAGAGAAAAAATTGTTTGAATCATTACAATAATATTCTGTTAATTCCATAATTTTTTAGTTGTTTGAAGGTTTTTTTTGGTTGAATATCCAAAAAAGAGATTTTGATTGTAGGCATGGTTTAGTTGGTAAAATTACGTATTGGATTAGTATTAAGTCTAATCTACTTGTCAACTTTTCAGACATTTAGAAGCCTAATAAATTAAAAAACAAATTTTAGTATTTGCTTAAAAGTAAGATTTTAAAAGAAATCACTATTAAATTATTTAATGGTTTATTGCTCAGGACATCACATGATCTTTAAGCACTGAAAGTGATTAAACTAAGCTGTAATCTTTCAACCTTTAGATCTAGGACCCAGACCTCTATCAGGGCAGCATTAATAATATTAATTGATGAAAGTATTTATCGTATTTATTTTAATTTTTTATAATTAAATTTTTTTTTTGGCTTAAATAAAATTAATTTAAAAACTAATACAGAAAAAAAAATGAATTAAAAAAAGTTTACAATTAATTGCATAAATATTATCTTTTAAGTAGGAAGATTATATATATTTTGTTCACAATGGAAAATAAAAAATTGTGAATTTTTCAATTATTGATTGAAGGTAAAATAATTACTAGAAATTTGATAACAGAAAGTATTATCATCATCATCATCATTGTCGTCCATTATCAGTCCACTGCAGGATGAAGATCATTTAAAAAAAAAATACCCAGCAATGATTTTCTTTTAATATATAATTTTTCATCAAGGTTAATGAATATTTTTAATATTTTCAAAATGCTAATAATCGTCCAACTTCTATTAAAATAGTACACGATGAAAAACGTATACATGAATACAAACATCTATTCAAATAGACCAAATTTAATTCATAGTTACAAATATTTAGCCATATTAGAAGTTTAAGAATAACAAGAAACGTGCATTGGTTAGGGTCATTGTAATGAATAGGAGTATAATGAAAAATAAATATTTGATTATTTAGGGAATCTGCTATAAATAGTCTGAAAAAAAAACTGGAAAAAATGCACTTTATCATTAACACCTTTAATCTTTATCAATCTGCTGCGAGATGAAGATTTCTATGAGTTTAATTCATTTTCTTTGTATTCTAGCTCTTTTTCCACAAAACACCAACAATACTTATTTCATCTGTCTTGCATTGGTGGTCGAGAGATCAGCGCGACTGCCTTGCACTTGCAGGCAGTTGACCGGGTTGCGGGTTTGCGTCCTGGCCGATGCTATGACATTTAAAAAAAAATACTTATTTCATCTCATATATAGTCTCTTTTTAGGCATTTTATAATCTCTTGAGATCCATTTTAAGATTCAATTGTCACTCTATAATCATCTCTTCTAGTAATAAGTTTAGATCAACTCTATTTTAATCTCTTAATTCTTTAAATGATGTTAGGAACACATGTTTATTCTCTCACCCATGTATTTCATTTTTGAATCCAACTTACATTTCTCTATACTTTATTTAATAGTCTGAAATCTCTGTATTGCTGTTTTTTAAGAGTTTAAATCTCAGAATTTATAAGTAACAAAAATATATTTTCTTTTAATATTAAATTATTTCAAACAAAAACACTCCACATAAGTTTATTTCTATGATTAATTCCATGCATTATATTTTTGTTTGTGTTAGTAATCTGATCAAGGTATTTGTAGTTATTAACTTCTTTTAATTTATCATTATCAATTTTTATTTTCTTCTTGTGAAAAAATCCATTAAATATTATTATTGGTGCCTTTGTACAAGGTAAATTTTAGTGTCTCCCTCTCACTTCATTTTATGAAATAAAAAATTTTTTCCCAGCACTTTCACAAGAAAAACTTGAAAATATGACTTTAATCATTTAACAAGTTTGTTTAAATATCTTATAGATTTTATTATTTCTTTCTATAAAATAAACCCAAAAAATAAATTAATATTTAAAAAAATAATTTTTGAAACAATAATTAAATAATACCTTAAAACAAAAATATTTATTTTTTAATGCAAGTGGAAATTTATTGAATTTGAAATGTTAATTTTTTCTTTCAAAAGTTTTCATATGTTTTGGACAACCCTGAAAAATTGCTAGTAGAGCTAGAAAGTAGCTGCAAATAAGATAATTTTTTTATAATATCTATATCACATTTAAAAGACCTTTCACCACCACCTTACACATCTTATGAAACATTGCACCTACCTGCTTATTAAAAATATTATCCAAAGCCAGAGTATGTTTTTCTGGAATGTCACCTCTAAGCTCCATCCTGAATTATGGAAAGAAAACAGAAAAGAGTCTGGTTTGTCTCCATTATCTTTCTGAAGTACAATAGTTGTAAAAGCTGTGTAATTTTTAGATTTCTTTACCAATATTTAGATCAACTTTTACCAGCATAATAATTCATTAAAAATAGTTCTTGTTTGTTTGAAAATCCATTCTAGATCTCTCATGCATAAACTTATTTATGTTTTCTATTAACAAAATTATATTCCTTCTATAATAAAATATTTGGAACTATATTTAATTTTTATGTGTGTGTTATTCCACTATTAATAACTATAATTTATTATATATGTGTATATAGTCCAATATTTTAAATTTTCAGACATTATTTATTGATGTAACTTTTACATTTCATTAGGACCACCATATTAGATCAACTTTAAATGGCACAATTGGTATAATTCTTTCCTTTAGCACCAATCTACAGTTGTCTGTTTTTAAAATCCATTAATTAATTTTAACTCAGACCCTCTCACATATAACTTGTTCACATTTTCTATTCAATAATAAAATATTTACACTATTTCATTATTTAATTTTTTAATGCTTATTAATAATTAAGTTTATATATATATATATATATATATATATATATATAAACTTAATATATATAATATATATATATATATATATATATATATATATATTATACTTTATTATATAGTTCAACAATTAGGGATTCAGCCAGGGTTTATTTAAGGCAAGAAATTTTAAATTTTTATATTTAGATTGTTTATTCGATAAATTTTTAGAGGCCATTGAAATGCTTTGCACTTTATTTTTTTTATTTATAGATTATGTTAGATAACTATAAAAAAAATACTTGGTTTTCTTCCAGTAGATTTAAATAAAGCAATCATATAATGATTTTATTACAATCAAAAGAATTGCATTAAATAATGTCATTATCATAGAATTTGTTATGAATTAAGTATTTTGGCATGCAATAACATCTTTTTAAAATTTATGTTTTTTACTCATCTTTTTCTTAGATTTGGATTGTAGTGTGGTTTACAAATCAATTATGAGTTTTTAGCTACAGAACAAATCTGAATCCACATCCAAGAAAAAGTTGTTTAGTAAATCTGCAAAAAGATACTATGCATAATAAAAAAAAAGATAATATTGCTATTAAAAATATTATGCACACGAGAGCAGCAGACTTGATTTTAGGACTCCACATTATCCTAAACTGAATAAAATGTAAGAATTCTGTAAAATCCATTGATAAACACAATTTCATCACATGCAGAATTACTGTAATTATGAGGTAATATTTTTAAAATAAGTTTTATTTTTAAATAAATTATTAATAGTAATGTGTTTTATATAAATTAGGATATTTAAATAAATATGATTGGGAAATTAAATATTTATATATAAATGTTATTATTTATAGCAACGAAAGGGTGCCAATTTGTTCAGTTTAGTGTATATATGTAGTATATTTCAAGTCTCAATAAATTGTACAAGTTTAAGTAAAGAAATATTCCTCTTACAATTGAAATAAAAAATATTTATAATCTGAACATGTTTCTAAGAATAAAATAGTTTGGAAATCTAAACATTTACATATAATTTTAATTAATTATTGTGATAAAATGCTGTCTGCCTGTTCAGTTTAGTATAATGTTAAAAGTAGATAGATAGATAGATAGATAGATAGATAGATAGATAGATAGATAGATAGATAGATAGATAGATAGATAGATAGATAGATAGATAGATAGATAGATAGATAGATAGATAGATAGATAGATAGATAGATAGGTAGGTAGGTAGGTAGGTAGGTAGGTAGGTAGGTAGGTAGGTAGGTAGGTAGGTAGGTAGGTAGGTAGGTAGGTAGGTAGGTAGGTAGGTAGGTAGGTAGGTAGGTAGGTAGGTAGGTAGGTAGGTAGGTAGGTAGGTAGGTAGGTGGGTGGGTGGGTGGGTGGGTGGGTGGGTGGGTGGGTGGGTGGGTAGGTAGGTAGGTAGGTAGGTAGGTAGGTAGGTAGGTAGGTAGATAGACAGACAGACAGACAGACAGACAGAAAGACAGACAGACAGACAGACCAACAGATGGATGGACAGACAGACAGATGGATGGATGGACGGATGGACAGATGGACATATGGACAGTATATTTCAAGGTTCAAGCATTTGTCACAATAAGTCTAAGTAAAGAAAATTTTTTTTCATATTTAAATAAAAAATATTTATGCTCAGAATATATTTCTAACAATGAAGTGATTCAAAAATATAAACATTTTCATTTACATATAAATTTTATTATCTTAGTGTCTTGGCACCTCACGATAAAATATTTTTGTACCCTGCACAACTTGCACACCTACACACAGTGGCCCTTTCTTAGTCTTTGTAGCATTAATATTTAGTCTTATTTTTTACTTTTAATTTTCTGATAACTAGTGCAATATTTCCTGAAGCTCTGAAGCATTATTTGCAAAAGTAACTACCTTATCTGCAAAATCTAGATGGCTTAAATAATTTTCATTTATTTTTAATTAGCTTTCTATTTTTCACAAAATAGTTCTTGTAAAACTGGTATAAGAAGTTTTGAAAATATAGAATGATTCTGTTATATACCCTTTTCAATGCTGATCTTCTTAATATCACCATGAAATTTAATTATCGCTGTTGCATTTTGATAAATATTCTTCATAATATGATAATATTCTGGGTCTTCAGTTTGACAATCCAATGCTTTAATCACTGAAAAATATTTATGGAATAAATACATTTCATAATCTACAAATCCAATGCATGACAGCAACTCATATGCTTTGAGTTTTTTCTATTAGATATAATTCATTGTGCTAAAATCACTTCTATATCCAATTTGTTTTTTTAGTTTTCTGTAGATAAGTTGTAATTATTATCTTGATAAAAAAATTTATATAGAACTGATAAAAGACTTGGCTCTGTATTTTCTAGTATCTTTTTTATCACTTTTTTAAAATATCAATATTACTTCTGCATTCTTCCAATCATCTGGTACATCTTTATCATTTAGCCATTTGGTATATAACTTTGCCAATAATTTTTATATTTTTTTGCTGCTTTTGTTAAAATATTATTTATAATTTTGTCATTACTTGGAAAATTTCACTTTTTTATAGATTTAATTGTATGCCTCATTTTTCATTTAAAATGCTCAGAAATTCAGTAAGTAGTAATAATTGTAAGGGATTCTGTGTCCTCTTTCACCATTTCATGATGTCTTTTCTCTTTTTAGTAATAGTTCCATCTTTTTTTTTATTAAAGAAATAAATTTCTTTCCAATACCAAGATGTTGTTTTACACTTTTAATACTTTTATTCTCAACTATACTTTGTCTTGTTAATTCACAATATTTTTTTATATCAGTAGTAACTTTTTTCCCTATCATTTTACAAAATTCTAGATATTCAATTCCTCTCAATAAATCATTTTAATATATTTTCATATTTTTTCATACATTGTTTTGTCTCAGTAAAAAATTTATTGGTAAATTGCTGCTTTTTTGTACTAGCTATTTTTATTCCAGTTCTTAATAATGCATCAGTTGTTTTCCTATTGATTTCATTCAAATATCAATCATTTTCAAAATCTGTTACATACTTTAAAATGATTTGCAAACTCTAATTTAAATTCACTGAAATGTTTCTCAATGTTAGAAATATCAACTGTGAATTTTTTTTTTTTATTTCTCTAGTTTTGCATTAATACATATCTTACATCTCATTAATTGATGGTCATTTATAGGAAGAGATGTATGCTCTCATAGCTTAAAAAGTTTAGCAAAACATTTTAAGTTTTAAATTAAAGTTGTAAATAACAAACCTTTGAATTTAAAAATCTTAACTATTATTATTAGTGATAATACTGTATAGATCAAAACTGAATGAAAAAAGTTAGCCTGACTTATAAAAACAAAAACAAAAAATCAAACAAAGATTGATTAAGGTAATTACTGACTAATGTCAAAAGTTAAAAAGCATTAAAAATATTAATGTTGATGAGATATAGAGATTAATTATAACAATAACTTTTTAAAAGCATTTTTGTTTTGCTTTCAAAAATTAAAATTGATAATGATTATTGAAAACACTTGAAACAACTTCAAAGCAAAAATAAGACAAAAAAAATTCTAGAGAAATAAAAAATATTTGATATATTCTGTAGGGATGAAAAAACTAGATATATTATCTACATATATGAACATATTTATGCAGGAATAAATGTAAAATGTGTGATTGTGAGTGCATTTGTTTTCATGTATATGTGTAAGAGTGCATTCATATAAAAGGTTGTGGACTTGTATAAAGATAACATGGGCATATGGACAAGTAAATACATAAGTATGTAAATACATGGATACATAAGTAGCTACTGTCCATAGCTGCTGAAGACAGACTGAGATAGATAGAATAGTCCTATATTCAAGTAATTGTAATAAATCAATTATCAGCAAATAAATAATTAAATGATTTGTCACTCAAAAGGTTCATATAATCATGAGATCCAGAAGCAATAAAGTTGAGCTGTAATTCATGGATTTTTAACTTGCAACTCTGCATTCTACTACTGCTTTAAACCTTACTGACCAATCATTACAAGTTTTCTATTGCTTTCCTCTTTACACAAACATACAGAATTTAATATTACAACTTTTTTTTTCGTATGTCAAATGCGTTGACCGGGAAGCGAACCCGGGCCAGCTGCTCGGAAGGCAGCTATGCTAACAACTAGGCCACCAACGCTTGAAATTAATGAATTACATTTTAGATCTTATTTTTTTCCAAATAACAAAAAAATAGGGAACTACTACATTTATAAAAAAAAAAAAAATATTCTTTTTTATATGAAATTTTATATGACAAATAAATCGATATTCTCTACCCCACTCCACCCCCATCCCAATACAAAAAACTCTTAGAAATACTACATTACTCTCTGTTTAGGATCGAATCTTGATTTTTTAATCACACATCCATTATGAAACAATTTAGCCAGCAGCTATGAGATATTATGAACAAATAATAATTGCTTTATTTATTTTTGGCACACAAAGGTGGAAATTTCCTTATCAATAATGTCACATTGTAATAAGATTTTTGAAATGTTTCTATCACTCTAATATTTTTAATTATTTTGGCTTAATGATTAATACAAAAATGTCATTCAATACTTAATATTGTGTGCAAAAAATTATAATTGTCTTTAAATATCAAAAAATAACCCTATAATAATTAAACAATAGGTATTCTGTTTAGGACTTAATTAGCATGTTATTCTTTCAGTTTTTATTAATAATAATAATCATGCCTAACAGTATTCTTTTCATTTCAATCTTCAAAATATTTAGACAGCTTAACTATGTTTTCTTTTATTTAAAAATTATAATATTTAGACAGCTCAGCAATCTCTCGGGATATCAAGTCCTGTTTGCAAATGATTAATTTTTACTTTAATTAATATGAATGAAATAGATCTGGAAATTTGGAATAAACCATATGGAAATGTGACAGAAAGAAAATTAATGCTGAGAAAGTTTCACCGTTCTAAGCACTTTAATCATGATAAAATACTTTTATAATTACAAAACGCCTGTACTAAAACAAGTTTTAGTATAGTTATCTTTTACTCATGGAAAATATTTAGCATATTGACAATTTTTTCATGTATTAAAAGTAATGTTACTTTTTTTTCCATACTCGATGAAACGCTAGAAGAGAGCAAAGATTATATTAATGAGACGATACTTACAAATATTAACTAATCCAGAATTATTGTTTTTATGCTGCCTAGTGCCAAACATGCTTTAGAAAGTGAATTTAATATGCGTATGCTATTTATGCTTAAGCATTCCGCTTAAGGATTTTTATCTTTTATGGCTTTCATGTGTGTGTGTGTGTATATGGTTAAGTTTCAGATAATTTTGATTAGGAAATAGTGCATATATATTCTGTTTTTATATATGCTATACAACATGAATTAAAAAACTAAGGCTTTACAAACTATTTTTGCCAATTTTTTAAAGTGTTACTTATGTGGATATGTTGCACATGTCATCGGTCATATTCAGATACTACAGAAAGTTTACCAATAATTCTTTATAAATATAATGATCTTATTATCTGTTCATTATAATTGCATGAGTGGTTAATGAGAATATCATGTAACTTTTTGATCACTTAAGTGGCTAATGAGCCCAAAGTTTCATTCTATTGACCAAAGTGAGCTATTTCTTTACTTTTTTCAGCTCCAGGTTAATTCAGGGATGTTTATCTTTTGACTATATTATTTGACCACGGCAATAAATGGTGACGCAAATTATCATAGAACAATATATTATTTTTCCTTTTTTTTTTCAATTTTTCCAAACTTTTATTTTTGCAAAAAATCACTAACGCCTATTTTGGTTTAAATCTACTGACACTTTATTATTCTTAAAAATTACCCTGCATATTTCTTTTTCTATATTTTTGTATTATTTGTATGTATTGCTTTCTTAATTAATCCAAACACATATTTATTGTTTTTCAATTGTGTGTGTGTGTGTGTGTGTGTGTGTGGTAGTTGGTGTTGGTGGTGGAGGGGGGGGTAGTTGAACCTTTTTTGACAGGAAATTTAGTACATTTTTTTAAATATTATTATTAGCATCGTCATCATTATTATTATGTTTCAACAATAAACTTTATTAATCCTTTAGGTTACATAGAATTACATAACATTTTGATAGCAAGAGTAACAGATGTAATCATGCTGTACAAGTTTTTATATAGGTTCATTCTAAGTGTTACATTAATCAGATTACAAGATATGTTTTTGAAATCACTGCTAGTTTTGAATACAAAAATGGATGTAAAGTTTAATCATTAAAGTCTCATAAATAGATAGAAATGGCCTAAGATTATATCATCTGGCATTATCTTGGATATTATTTACAGTCTCAAAATTTATTTTGATTAGTGTTCTTGTAATTATGAATCCTGGAGTACAATAGGAATATAATTGATTATCCATGTGGCATGAAATCAAGTCAATTCAGAATAGAACTAGATGTGGTGGGAAGCTGGTGAATGACAATAGATGGGAATTAAATTCTGTAGTCTGGTGATAGATAGTATTGAAGGAACACTATGTTGAGGGTAAGAGATGACATAAGGAGTGTTATTCAATGTAGTTATTATTGTAATATTACTGATTGTAGATTGTATGGTTGTTTCAGTAAAAGACCAGGTGGCAGCAAAGTTCCAGAAGTGCAGTATTGTTGTCACAGGCCTTGTTGAAGCTCATGAATTTGGTCAGAAGTTTCCTGTTATTGTTGCCAATGGAGAAGAAACAGCAAGTGCATCAGAAGACATATAGAATGAAGATTGTTGGTATTAGTTGTTGCATAAATACAACTAGACATCTATTTGTATGTCCATGATAGTCTTAATTTGGTTGAGGGCTTGATATTGCTGAAAGAGCTATTGTTGAATTTCCTCTGCTGGATGACTTTAGGCACAGAATGAATCTATATGTTTGTATAAATGGTGATAACAGAGAAATTAAGATGTTGGCAATGCATGTAGGTTTAGCCAAACCAGGAAATCAACAAATTTAGGCTCCAGAAACCATCTCCTGAAGGAGCAGAGGAGTTGGCAGTTATTTATAACAAGCATTGTAAAATGGAAATCTTTGTTGTCTTCTGGATATAGTATGACATATGTTTGCCAGTATGTGCATTTCTTAGTCATGGGGAAGATTGATTGGTTGGATGCAAATATGATCAATTGTATAGTGTGGTGAAAAACGAAAGCCGAGAGATGAGGAGGTCTATCTGTGATGATTACTTGTAATAGAGATTGGAATTCTGGGAACTTTTGAACAATTGATGTGGTTGAATTTATGATTTTTTGGATATAGAATACTTGGATATTGCAGATGTCCAGTCTATTATTAATGGGTAGGCAACTAAGTCTCTTAGCTGAAGTTAAAACCATTTTCCTGCCCCATAGCAGATTGTTGCAGTGGAAGGAAATGATAAAAATAAATGATTTTGAAAATTTAACAATAGAAAAATAATATGTAATTTTACTCATTATGAGTATATATAAATAGGTGAATATTAGAATAAAGAGAAAGATAAGATTTGGATAGAGTATTTATGATCTGTATGGCATTATCTTGAAATTTGTTTTGTAAGATGCTCTTCATTGCAAGTGAGCCCGTGTTAAATAGAAGCCTAAGAAAGGGGTTGTCTTTCCCTGAAATATTTTATTGCATGGTTTGTTGGTATATGTAAACCATGCTGCTGTTTTTCTTATGTTAAATCTAAGTTTATGTATGACAGCATACTGATTAAGGATGGTTTGCAATGTATGGAGATGCTTATGAGAGGGCAGGAAGATGGTGACATCATCCATGTATGCTATGCATTGGATGTGTTAGTGAGTATAAATAATTTAAATGTCTAAAAAGTCTGAGCAATTGATGTGGTTGAATTTATGATTTTTTGGATATAGAATACTTGGATATTGCAGTTGTCCAGACTATTATTAATGAGTAGGCAACTAAGTCTCTTAGCTGAAGTTAAAACCATTTTCCTGCCCCATAGCAGATTGTTGCAGTGGAAGGAAATGGTAAAAATAAATGATTTTGAAAATTTAACAATAGGAAAATAATATGTAATTTTAGTCATTATGAGTATATATAAATAGGTGAATATTAGAATAAAGAGAAAGATAAGCTTTGGATAGAGTGTTTATGATCTGTATAGCATTGTCTTGAAATTTGTTTTGTAAGGTGCTCTTCATTGCAAGTGAGCCCATGTTAAATGGAAGCCTAAGAAAGGGGTTGTCTTTCCCTGAAATATTTGTTGTATGGTTTGTTGGTATATGTAAACCATGCTGCTGTATTGCTTGTGTTAAATCTAAGTTTATGTATGATAGCACTAATTAAGGATGGTTGCAATGTTTGGAGATGCTTATGAGAGGGCAGGAAGATGGTGACATCATCCATGTATGTTATGAATTGGATGTGTTAGTGAGTATAAATAATTTAAATGACTGAAAAAGTCTGTGGTATATGCTTTAAGAGGAGATTTATGTAGAAAATAAAGAGCAGTGCACTAAGAGATGAATCTTGAGAAATGGATTGTGTAGAAGTGAATGATAGTGAATTTTCCCATGGAGAGTAATATGTATCTCTCTGCTTCAAATAATCAAATGCAGCCTCTCTATCTAGTGGAACTGCAACCAGAGCATATTTCTTTGGTCTCAAACTGTGTTCAAGACTGCTTTAAATAACATAGCAGTTTTTATGATACAAGAGCCTTTTTTTGTGAACTGCATATTGGAGATTAAAGGAATAATATGTGGCTTTATGATCCTTTACAACCTTTTCAGGTATCTTAATTCCCAATGGTCACATAAAAATTGGATGAAAGTTAGTAAAAGTAGAGGTTAAACCTGGATTTTTGGTAAATAGTACAATTGAAATTGGATATAAACCTTTGATATCATATATCCTTTGGGACAGGTAATTTGCAAGTCACAGAGGTATAATGTGGTAAAGTGCCTTAAGTGGGCAAAAACAAAAGCAAGGATTCTTTTGGAACCTGAGTGCCACAAATTGTTTATGGTGGCAAGCTTGTCAGAAAGTTGTATGATTTGAAATGGGTTATCAGTATCAGTTTGTCCAAATAAGACTGAAGATCATATACATTGTTCAGCTGTTATTTTGAAATGTTGATATATATATTTAATCATATTATAGTCTGTACATATATTATCATCATATTGGAGTGCCATAGGACCTTTAGTGTGTATAGGTGGCCCTGGCCATTTAATATATTCCTGGGTCCATGTGGATTGATGAGTAAGACAAATCCTTCTTTTTTAAATGGTGAGATATTCTTTAAGTTGGTTGGTGACTTTTTAATTAGCCCGAGGAAGTGTATGTATGTAACTGATGATGTGTCTGATGTGCAGGCTTCATTAATGTAATCCATATAAACAACTCATTGACTAATATCAGAAATCAAGAAAGCAGTGGTGTATTATTACATGGGAGATGTTGGATATTGAATGACATATGTATAAATGTGAGGTATTTTTGGACTAGATCATGTTATATTTGTTCCATGTTTCTACAACATAATATGTTTTTTAGAGAATAAGAGCTCTGTAGTATATGAAGGGTGAACTCAAATGGTTTATGCAGATGAATGGCTGTGATATGTAGTTTGTTAAGATTCAAGATAAGAGATTGCCCAGGAAAAAGAAGTAGGATTAAGGTTAAGTTGAATTAAATGATAAAGCATTCACAAACAAAAGCAAAAATTAATGAGGCATGCCACTTATTATGGAACATGCCATTATTATTATTATCATCATCACCATCATCATCGTTATTATTATTATTTGTATGTAATATTATTAAATTCAAATGTCATTGTTGATTTTTTTTTTTTATATATATGTTTTTTTTACTTCCTTTTATTATTATATTATATGCATTATGTTCACCCCTTTTACTTATTTAATGTGCAAACTGTAATTGATTATAGGCTGTTGTTTAGCATTTAAATGAATTGAAGTGAATTATTATTATTATTTATTTATTAAAACAAAACAAAATAAAATAACTCCACACAAAAAAAGACTTGGATGAGGAGTTATTAATAAGAGTCATTAAATTCCAACATAATTACAACAACAACAAAAGAATATATATACATTAATCATATACAAAACATATAGTGAATAAATTTACAATGATTAATATAAACAATAAATTATAAATGTAGAAAAAATAGCTACAGAAATTAATTACACAAAAAGAAAAAAAATAGTAATAATACACACATTAATCATGTGAATGCGTACACTATTAAATAAATAAATCTGTTACATAATACAAGAATCAAAATTTCAAATATTTTTTTAATATCTAAAATAATATATAGGCAATATAATCAGCAATAAAAGAATTAATTAGTTTGACCCCATTATGACTAAATTATCTATGAATACTTTATCAATTTAAAATCTGCCAATGTCAACTGAAAGTTTAAAAACTAAACAGCTATTTGCAATGAACACTTTATGGTATAAAAATGAATGATAATGATATATATCAATAATAATTCTATATTTATAAGTGGCACTACTGTATGGAGAGTTTTGCCTGTTATTTATAAGCTGATAACAGACCATACACAAGAATTATCCATATAAAGCATAGATAAAAGTCAATCTACATCTACCAAAAAGAATACATATGATAGTTTTGCTAATGCATAATGAGGATAATGAGTAAACAATAAAAATTTCCTAAATAGACATAGCATAAAAATATATTCAGATAACAAGCAACATAAATAGTCAAAGCAGACCTAGCTGATTTTACTTAATAAAAAGTACTTAATCATGTATAACCATGCATAAATAAGCAATATGATCAGATCAAGATAACCTAAAATCAATAAAAACGCTCAAATAATAATAGTTATCAATAAAAAATAATATTACCACACTACAAATACTATTGGAATGAATTTTATATTGAATTTCAATAATGATCATGAATATAAAGAGTAAAAATATATATATCCTTTATTTTATTATGAATCACCTTTTCAAGAATATTATATAAAGCAACATCACAAGACAGAGCAATATCATCAGAAAAATAATAAATCACTGAATTTGAAGGTAAACAAAAATATTATTTATATATATTAAAAAACAATATAGGGCTCAATACAGACCCTGTGGAACTCCATTATTAATCAATTTAAAATCACTGATATCACCACATATTTTGGTAGCCTATTTTCTGTCATTTAATTAAGTTTTTAACCATGAAGCAAAATGACTTTGAAAACCATATGAAAATAATCAATATAGAAGAATTGTAAGGCAAACAGGGTCAACTGCTTTAGATTAATTCAAATAAACAGCTGCTGTCTTAAAACTATTATCCAATGAAGATGTTAAATTGTGCATATGACTATAAATACCATTCAAAGTACTCTTTCCTGTAATATAATCAAACTGGGGTACATAAATTACTTTATGCATATTCAAAAATGGCATCATCTTATTTTCACCTCATCTAATTTAGCAATAATAGAAATGATTGAAATAGGCCAATAATTGCTAATACTTAATGGATTACTCTTTTTAAAAATGGGTATAATGACACCAATTTTTAAACACTTAGGAAATAGACCAATAGTTAAAGAATAATTAAATCAGTTATAAAAACAAACATTATCTTTAAGAATTTTTGAAGTAATTTATCTAAACCAGAAGCATGAATATGTTTTGAATAATCAATTAAATATTAAAATTGAGTATCAGAAACATTTAAGCAAAAGTAAGAATCGGAAATAAAATCATAAGTCAAATCACTAGTAAAAAAGTCCACCAGTTGCATATATGTAAAAAAATTATTAAAAAAGATCAGCAAAATATTTGTCATTGCCATATATTTTTAATACATTATTATTATTTTTAATGAAATTAATTTGGTTAGAGAATTTTTTAATCAAAAAATTGTTTTCCACTTTAGAAAAATATTTTTATTACAAAGAAATTTCATATAATAACATGATTTAGCTATTTTAATATCAGATTTAATTTTAAAACAGGTGAAACTCTCCATACAGTAGTGCCACTCAGGGAAAGCCAGAGTAATCAATGGATGCCAAAATCCCTATCTAGTGCCTACTCATCCAATATCTCCAGACTAGCTTCAAGCTTATGGCTTTCATCAGTGAGGAGCCTTGGATCTGACAGCACTGCATCTAGATCTTAGGATCTAATGCAACCCTCCAGCACTAGTGTATAGCGAGTTTGCCCTGTTTTAATAACAGTTATGAGCAAGCATAAGAAATGGTGATTATGTGATGTTGGCAGATTTAATTTTCTTATTACCCACTTCAAAGTAATCAAATTACCACAATAGTTTAAATACTTCTTCAAATTATTTCTTTTTAATAAATGATCTATTATCCAAGAAGCTGTTTTATTTTTTTATTATTATTTAATTTAATATAATTAGTAACTTAATCGTTTAAAGGAACACAAACATTCTGGAATTGTAAAAAAGCCATAACTACATTACTCAGGCCATAAAAACAATCCCAATCAAACATGATAGTTTATTAATATATACTTCTAGATAACTATTATAAGCTACAGACAATTTCAAAATAATTATAAATAACTTGTAAAGGCCAATTGAGATAAACCAGATTCATAATTAAAATGTTAGTCACTTCTAACAAGTCAATCAATGATCAAGTGGAGATTTACAAGATAGTGTTATATGCATAGGTAAGAAATTTGTCTGACTGAAACCCTAATTATACAATAAATCTAAGTATGTACAAGTAGAATTATATTTCTCAATTAATAAATCAATATACAAATTATCAATTATTGTGACAAAGGATGAATATAAATTAGATAATAATTTGTCAAGTTCACCAATAAAAAATATAATAGAACTAGCACATAATCTATATATTGTAATTAAAGAAAGATATCTCCATTAGGAAACTTAAATATTACTAGTATAGATTTGGCAGTAATAAGTGCTGGAACATCATAAAACTTTATGAGTTTTTATGTAAATCAATATATCTTTTAAATGAGAACATAAAGGTGGCATAAAACTTCTTTTATAACCTTCTAATTTATATAAATGTTCCTCATGAGAGATCCACAACTCAGACAAATAACAATATTATAAAAGTCTAATGTTAATATTGATTAGCTATATATTTAATTCATCAGAATGAGTTCACTTACTGCAGATATTCATATGACAAAATTTTAAATCTTCTTACTTAAGAATCAGATTAGATAATATACTAGGAACTAAATATCATAAAGACAATAATTCAGTTTCATTTTTAACTAGGACACTGGAAGAATTAGCATCATTTCATACATAGACCAAACAGCTTCACATGATCAAAGAAAACCAACCATCAAGAAAAACAATGTTTAACATAAATACATTGGCTGTTATTTTTTAAGTATCAGACACCATTACAACAGATTTCCTCTTATGTAAAAATGATCTAGCAATATTAAGAGAAATAAAACAAGCTTATTCAATTTAGTTTTTGTATGAAATATTATTCTAAATCATTATTAAAAAGACATTCAAAATTTTGAAAACAATTTGCATCAAGTTTTCATTAATTTGATCAGTAATTCCTTGTAATTCAATTAAATCTTCCCATAGCTTCCACTTTATCCTTCAATGAAGATATATCATTGTCATATTTGCTGCAAGCATTAGATAACACAATTAATTTTATGAATATTTCTGTCATGTTTTGACACATAATATCAAAATTGTCTGGCATTTTAAAAATGGTTTGCTTATAATTTGTTGCAAAACTGAATTTGATGAATCATATGATGTAATAGTAGAATTTAAATCCACATTAAAAATTTTTAAAAAAATCTCTACAAAAGGCAAAAAATGCCATGCTTTTGTTTTTCTTAATGACACTTGTTTATGCATATTTTCTAATAGTACTGAACACATGTAATGCATGTTAACCACTGCAGTATTTACAAGAGTTATAATCATCATTATTAGATAATAAGTTATCACAAATACTACACATGTCTATCATGAATATTTTCCAAATCAATGTAGCAATATAAAAGTCAGTAAAAACAAAAATTAGCAAAACCTGCCAAATAACAGACAGAAAAAATGGGCATCTGCACACCTATTAAGCAGTAACAATAAATCATTTAAATTATTTAATTTTCCCTAACACATTTCTATTTTTCAAACCAAACTAATAGTATCAATTTAGTTTAGTTAATAGTATATGTTTTACAAAACTCCATGATCTTAAACAGTACAGAACTTAGTGTAAGGGGAATAAACTCCCCACAAAAGGCTCTATGCAATTAAAAATTGGATTGAGCAGGCTACCACTCATATTTATATTTACACAAACTAAATATTCAGTTAACATTATCATAGATCCACATGTTTATTTTTTTTAAAAAATTGCTTATCTTCACATATACCAATTCAACACAGGTGCAGCAGGAATTGCTATACTTCTTAATCTAAAATCCCCTTTCAAATTCTTTATTCAAATCAAAATTTACTACTTTTCATCATACAGCTTTTTTTATTAATACAACTGCAGTAAACTTATATTACAAAGCTGCATCAATATATAACATTAATAATCAAATTAACTTAATATTAAACACTAACCATTATCCGGTCATTCTTCTAGGGGATTTTAATATATCAAATGTGGAATTTATTTCAAAATATTTGCATTTTATCAATAGAAGACTCATGAATACAGACAGTTTTTTCTTGAGTAACTCTGTATTTTTTACTAAAAAATATTCCAACACTTATTGATCTGTTATTTTACTCTCCAAACATTTATTTTCAAAATAAAGCCGTCTCTTTTACCTATAAGCTTTCATGATCATCTTAAGATTAATTTGGAACTTACAATTGATTTTCTTAATCAAACATTACTCTCTCTCAATAACATTGTAAGACTGCTTTTTAAAATCTCTATTCCAGAGACAATAATCTCAGATATCTCCATTTATTTTTAAAAAAAAATAAATATTCTTTCCCTAAATCTAGTCATAAGCTTAGTTCACATTTACTAATATAATTACACCAATAATTAAATTTTATACCTGAAGAAATAAAATCCCACAGCCCTTGTTAAGCATCTTAATGCTCCACACTTGAAATTAAAAAGTACTTCATGTGACACTTTATCCATATCTTCCATACTCTCTCTTAATTAAGAGTGCAAAAACTAACTTTTATTAGCAGATATTTTTAGTACAAAAGCATAATTAGTTTAGAGCCTACATTAGATGAGCATTTTGCTACAAAGCCAAAAAATATATACCATGTTCATTAATTAAGAATGATCAAGTTATTACTGGAAAAATATGCTACTCACACATATTTTTTTATTTTACAACTAAACTTCAAGTTTCAATAAACATAATTACTTCTCCCTTTATATTTGGTTTAAGTACAGGAAATCATGACATATCCAACAACAAATCATTTTAAAGCTTAACTCCTTTCCAGAAAGCATTCATCAGGTCCTAACACAATTCAGTGACTCCTAATCTATCCTTCTTCCATTAATTTCTCCTTTCCAGTTTACTTAAAAAAATATATCAACTTCTGATGCAACAGCCCTACTTAAGATTATAATTGATCAGCCAAGACAATTAGAAAATCAGGTCTTGTAAATATACTGCTGAACATTAGTGCTGCATTTGATTCTATCACAATAATTAACCTATTATATATGCTGAAAAACATCCTGATCCATTACCAATAGTTTATATATTATCCCATTTACTGCTTAATAGGCAAATACATATTGCATTAAATGGTAGACCATCATCAACCTTTAGTCCACATCAATCTATATCTCAGGGATCTAGCTTCAGCTCACTTATCTTCATAACTTATATAAGTTCATTGCTTAAAATAATAGAAAAAGACCTTCCAGGAATATACATTCCTATTCTAAACCAAACTATTAATCACAGAGCTTATATTGATGATTTAATCATTATTGTACTAGCCAAAAAAAATTACCTAAGCTTGTAAACATACTTTAACAATATTCAAACAAACATCATCTTAAATTTAACAATAATAAGTTCTCTTCTTGGAATATACTCACTGATAATAATTTACACTTTTCATTTACTGCACCACTCAAAATTTTTTAGATTTTCCAAACTATCTGTTGATAAATGCAGTGAGATCTGAAATCCAAAATAAGCTCACCTGGTGGAAGTATACTAAGAATTTTTATTAGTCTTTCATTAGATTAGAGATTATCCATTTAAGAAATAATAGTTCTGTAGAGTAATTTTCACTACACTATTCTCATGCAAAGTAGGAACTGATTTATATCCACTTTTATTATCTTGTGGAGGGGTGTAATTATAAACACATGACCAAAGATGTGAAAAAGATTTATGATATCTAAGATGCACCTTTCATGCTGAACTAGCACTCATTAGTTGGCCTAGATCACCTTCTCTTACACATATTTTTACCATTGCTCAGTATATGTAAATAGGGAATTATTACAGTTTATTGTTAAGCATCAAACTTATTGCCCTTCCTATTTTGACACAAATCATTTGATGAAAGTATATTAGTCATTCATTAGACTATGGATTATCTATTTAATGAATAATATTTATGTAATGTAATTTTTATTACACCAATCTCACACACATCTTTGGTCATATTATTATGATTACGCCCTACCACAAGATGTTAAAAGTGGATAGAAACCAGTCCTTACATTGTGTGAGTGATGTAGTAAAAATTACACTACAGAAATATTATTCATTAAATGTATAATCTCTAATCTAATGAATGCCTAATAAAAATTATAAATACGCTTCTCTATGCCAAAGTTGTAATAGTTTTCTTTTAAAGAGTAAGTTTGACACATCAATTTAATTTTAGTAATTCCTTATCTATATATACTGAGCTATAATGTAGATATGTGTAAGGGAATGTGATATTGGGTCAACTAATGAGAGATGTTTTAATATGAAATGGGCATATTGGGAATCATATATAATTTTTTTATATGTTGTTGGTTATATGTTTATGATTACACCTCTCCACAGAGTGTTAAACATGGATAAAAACCCAGTGCCTACTTTGCATGAGAGTGGTGCAGTGAAAATTATACTCCAGAAATATTATTCACTAAACCTTTTCACCTCTAGTGAAAATACTATCAATTCCTTATCCAAAGCATATCTGCCTATCCATGCTAAGATTTTTCCTTATTAGTATGCTCATTTTCCCCAAGACCAATTATTATGCACCTATTATTAAATTTACTAACTCTTCCATTAAAAAGATAAATGTTCTTTGTATTAAGCTCAACTGGGACAAAAAACAGTTGCAGTTAGTGCTAGAGTTATTCAGAACCATGTTAAATGCAATGGTCTCTCATTACATCACATATCAATCTTTTATTTGCAAAGAACAGTAAATAAAATCAATAGACTTATAGCAATATATTCACATATAGAAAGCTATATTCAGGAAACACTAACAGATATGCTACTACCCATAAACAACTCTTTCATTAAGCAATCAATAAAATGCATAACAAAATATTCATCTATGCAATAATATGTTTATTCTGGTAAAATTAAATTTTGGCAAGCACATGATATTAGCAAGTAAATCTGAGCATATTAACGAACCTGTCATTATTTACTTTTTCCAATAGATACATATTTAAAAAATTTACATTTTGGTACCTTGATCCAAAGTATTTGGATTTTCTTAGTAAATTTAATCTAGGGGCCCTTCCTACAAATAGCTTTTCATCCAATAGACTGGTAAATGCTAATGTAGATGGAATCTGTTCCTTATGTCATAGAGAAGAATAAACTACAGATCCTTTTCTAGTGCAACATATCACATTTTTATAAGCATAATAACCAAATATCACCTCCCTCACTTTTCATATTAATAAACAACATAAGCAGAAACCTATTTCCAAAAAAAATTATTATATTTTTAGTTTTCACTTTATATCTTCTGAGATGTCATTTCTGTTTCAATCCAATATCTTAATAGTTATCATCCCTCTTTTACAATATACTAGGAAAAATTAAACTCAGGGATCAAACTCTTGCACCCACTGACATTTTTGCAGCTACATGTAATTTAGTGTCATTTTGATCATCGACTGTAATCACTGAATTCTATCTATAGCAATTTTAAATATTTTTTGTTAATTGTAAATATATTCTTTTAGTTGTAAATTATTTATTTTGTTTACAAAATGTATAATTCATTTTAATACTATTAATAGTAGTAGTAGCAGTAGTAGCAGCAGCAGCAGTAATAGCAGCAGCAGCAGTAGCAGCAGTAACAGCAGCAGCAGTAGTAGCAGTAGCAGCAGCAGCAGCAGCAGCAGCAGTAGCAGCAGCAGTAGCAGTAGTAGTAGTAGTAGTAGTAGTAGTAGTAGTAGCAGTAGTAGTAGTAGTAGTAGTAGTAGTAGTAGTAGTAGTAGTAGTAGTAGTAGCAGCAGCAGCATAAAAAATAATTATCACAGAAGAATAATCAGATGATATTCATTTCATTGCTAATGGAAGTCATACAAAGTTAAATTAAAATATTTTTTTAAATATTACTAGTATATTTTTTAATGTAAAATAATTTTAAAGAAAAATAATACAAGTGGAAATTTACAGAATTCAGATGCAAACACAGCATAAATATTAGTAATTACTTGTAAATAAGTATGGTCATCCTAATTGTAGGAAATAAACAGTCAGAAAGCCAAAAAATAAAAAATTTTAAATGAGTTTTGCATGATTATACAAATTAACCCATAAAGAATAATAAAAAAATGTGTAAATCACATGGTTATATGCATATCTGCAATCAGCTCTCTTTTGATACATTTAATTTTGAAATTAAATTATGATTCTGCATTTTATTGTCACCATTATTATTTTTAGATACTAATAAAACTTCAACTTATGTGTTTCCAAAACAATTTTTATTTTTGAACATAGTATATTCTTTATGATTAAATCTGCTTTATTAATTTCATTTTTTTTCTGTTATTACGTAAATGCATAAATAATATAATTTATATTTTTATTATATTAAAACTGCATTTGCCATCATATAAACTTTATTTAAAAAATACTTTAATAAATGTGAGAATCCACTTTTATTTATTAAAAGGTTGCCTTGACAATATATTGAGATTACTGATTGTTATTGATATTATGATTGTCTGTTGAATGATTTTAATGATTACTTATAAACCCATTTAGTCTTGAGCAATATTACACATACACACACAACCATATATATATATATATATGTACCAACAACCTGAATAGTCTATCCCTAAATATAACTAATTAACACATTGGTGTAACTTTCATAGAGTTATATGTAAAGTAGATAAGACTGGAGATGAATAAACCTAAAATTAGATTAAATTTTCCAATCATCTTCACAAAATTAACACTAAGGGTTTGATAGAGGCTTTACCGCTCAGTAATTTAAATGTAAAAAGAAAAATGCTGAATGGATTAATTTCAACTTCTATACTTTCACAATTTCTAATAACATTTGACATTTTCTCTTCTCTTTAATTTAGTCTTTTTTATATAAGTATGTAACTGATAAGTGCTATGTTGACATTTGAAATAAAAACTGCAATGTAAAATGGCACTGATAACTTGAATTTTATAAACAAATAATTTATTTATAAGATACAATTAATTCTCTCATTTTCTCAAACACACACACAAAGTAAAAATAATTATTTTAGAATAAATTTGTACAATGAATAAGCATATAAAAATAACTAAATAAAAGCAACTTAATTACTAATATAAAAGGAATAAATTAAAATACAGTAAATGGATTACTGCTGCCTTATTAAAAGAAGAGTATATGAATGGTTCTTTAACTTTAATGGCAATAATAAGGGTTATTTCATAATAATTTTTTCATGTCAGTTATAAAATACTGTCCAAACCTATAGGGCAACTTTTTATTTTGTTTCAATATATATCAACTATAAGTGTCCAGTCAATTTAAAGTGCAATATAGTTTTAGATTTTCATTTACTGTGCCAATACTAAAAACTTAAAAATAATAAAGATAATTTTTTTAATATATTAAATGCTTTTATTGACTGTGCACTAAAAAGAAATAAACTAATTGTTTCTTCAACCACAATTGGAGTTTTTAGATTTAACTTGAAATAAAAGCATTGAGAGTCCAGAAATTAATTAAGTCAATCCCTATTTTTTTTATAAAAAGGGATTGACATAATTGATTTCTTGACCCACCCACTCCCCTTGCTTTTATTTCCATTTAAATCTAAAAACTTCAATTGTGATTGAAGAAACAATTATTTTATTTCTTTTTAGTGCACAGTCCATAAAAATATTTTATATAATTTTTTTACCTCTATTATTATTATGAATAAGACCACTTCATGATATATGAAAATAGAACAATTTGTCATTAATCTAAATGTCTGATTATAACATTAAAAGTTTTCAAGATATATATATAATTTAGTGCAATATTGCAATTAATTTTTATAAATATGGATGATGATTTCTGATATTTATTAGCTTCTATTTGCAAATTTTAAAATAAAATATAAATATTATAAAACAGATTGTCACATATCACAAATATATTGTTAAAAGCAATTAAATAAATAAAATTTTAACAGATTGAATATGATGTGTTTTGTCTAATATTTTTAAAACATGGGATCAGTACCTATAAATGTCTAATGTTTTGTTCACCAATTCTTTTGGTTTACCTATATTTGCAATAATGTTTATCAATATATTCATTGAAATCAGAATTTTTATCCATCTATTTATCTATCTTGTTATCAAATCATCCAATCAACTCAAAACATTAGGGAAAAATCATGAAAGCCTTTCTGGGTTACTGATAATTTCCAACAGATAAACACTAGATTTCAACAGCATGTGGACACATGGCTGAAATAAATCTAATATAAATAATCACACTTTAATAACTGACTTTATTCTTCAAGTACTTAATTTTTCAAAAAAACTCAGTTTAAAGATTAGCAGAATGAGAACAGGCCAGGACATCTGTCATTATATGTTGCACAAATAAGTATTTATAGACTCTCCAAACTGTGAGTGTGAAATACCACAAACTATGATATATATTTACAGGGAGTATCCACTTTACCAGGCTACTGTTGGCCTCTTTGCTCTACATAACTTGAAGCAGTCACCTCTTGATTGTTTAAGAATTGTTGATGCTGAATTTTAATGTATGGACACCATATGCTAATAAAATAAATAAATGTAATAGATAAGCAGATAGTTGGGGGTTAGATAGGTGAATTGATAGTTGGATGTATAAATAAATATATAGGCAAAAATAACTTAGATAGATAAATAGGTAAAAAAATAGAGAGGTAAACATAAACAGATACATAGGTATGTAAGAAGATATGTAGATTAACAGATAAAGATAGGTAGTAGATTGGTAGTTTGCAAATCATGTAGTCCCTTTAGCTTCATTTTATTACTTTACTTATGTTTCAAAGATACTTTATTCATTTCTTGAAAAGAAAAAACATTGGTCACACTTTGTTTATTTTTTTACAACATTAATTAAATCATAAACACTAGATACAACAAATTAATTAAAAATAAACCAGATATTATTAATGAAGCAAGTGTATTATGCTATAACTTTGAGGATTGAGAAAGTTTCAACCAGATATATATATATATATATATATATATATATATATATATCTGGTTGCTCTTCCGAATATAAAGTGTGTATATATATATATATATATATACACACTTTATATTCGGAATTATCTCTGTTCCTTTCTCTTATTGTTTCTAGATTATTTCTAAAGGCATTTATTTACTGGTCTTCCTGGACTGTTTTTGTACACAAATGTGCATCTTGTGCACCATATAGCATAGAGAACAAAGATATTGGCATGTATATTGGAAAAAAGATTTTTAGCAAATCGCTTAAACATATATGCAATATTTATTTTTTTATTCTCTTAAATATGAGTATTCCCATCCTGATCTACTTTACTTTCACATATGTTTAACCATGGAAAGTAACTTTGCAAGGTTCAGGTAATATGTAATATATTTTTATATTTTACTTTTTATTCTTAATTTACATTTCTATAATAGACAATAATAAATTGTTTGTTTTTTTTTTTGCTTAAATATTTTTTAAAGTATTGTCTTTGAAATTTTCTCTTTTTTGCTTAAAAGTTTTTTTTTTATGCTTAACAAAATATCCTTAATATTTTAATATGAGAGTTATGGATAACATATCTATTTATTAATGAATATGATTATAGATAATAGTAATTTGTTGTTGTTGTTTTGCTTAAATATTTTCTAAACTATTTGAAATGATCACCATATAATAAATATTTTTAATCAAATTCTATTCTACAGCCATAAGCATGTTTTATTCTTTTTGTAAGTTAGTCTATTGATTTTTTACACTGGTGAATTTATTTTTTCAATAATATATTTGTTGCTTTTTTTTTTGTTTTGTTCTGATCATGTAATTATACTTTGTGCTCATTTTTTATATTAGTTATAAGCTTTGTTTGAACAATTTTATTTTTTATTTTTTATTTTTGAGTACACAAACGCTCTTTTGTCAATTGTTTTTGTGTTTATTCAACACATGATTATGCACATTTCTTGTTTGATTGTATACAATTTTATATTAGCTTAGTTTGAGCAGATTTACTTTTTATTTTAGCTTATGCACATTTTTTGTTTGACGGTGTGCAATAATATTTATTAATTATAAGCTTAGTTTGAGCAATTTTTAAGTTTTATCTTTGAGTATGCAAATGCTCTTTTGGCAATTGTTTTATGTTCATTAAATATGTGGTTATTTTACGAACAATCTTTTGTTTGGTCACATGGTTTTCTTCGATTTTTTTAAGCTCAGTTTAAGCTTATGCAATTTTATTTATCTTTTAATTTGTATGTTTTAGTCATGTGATTTTTTCGAACATAGTTGTATAAAATTTGCACATTAATTTTTTAATTATTGATAGAAAAGTTCATTTTGTAACAAATGGTACCTCTGATGTGTCAACATTGGGTTTGGAGCTCCCCTTAGAAGCCAAAATGATGAAGAACACCTATTAATCCAGTACCTTTTTTTCCTTTTCTATTTATCTGGCTAAGATTAATTCAATATCTAATAACTAATTATTAACTATATGGCTACCTGGATTAACCATGAACTAGCTATCAGAAGAAAAAAAATTCTAAACATGCTCAGAAATTCAGAAGTGTTTTAAAAAAATCTAGTTTGCCTTATGTAATATGCATGCATGAAGTGCAGATATGTTAATTTACATGGTGCAAGGCAATACACAACTAAGCCAATAAACATCACATGATAACCATTTCTTATGCTTGCTCATAACTGTTATTAAAACAGGCCAAAACTCACTATATGCATTGCCACACTGCAAGCTAGAGTAATCAATGGATGCCAGAAGGCTTGTGCATAAAATCCCCATTTAGTGCCTACTCATATGAATAGATATGAGTACTAGATGGGGATTTGAGTAGGCACTAGAAGGGGGAATTTTATGCACAAGCCTTCTGGCATCCATTGATTACTCTAGCTTGCAGTGTGGCAATATATATAGTGAGTTTTTGTGTCTTTTAATAACAATACACAACTAGGGAAAAAATAATTGAGTATTATAATTTCAGAATACTGTATATATATATAAAAAAGAGAAAAATATAAAATTAGAAAATTCCAATTTTATTGCTCAATAAAATGTTATTTGACTTTTTTGATTTTTTTTAAAAATCACTCGATAATTTTAAACAAAAATTAAAAAGTATCATATGGGATCAAACATGTTTTTAGAAATAAAACATTAAAAAATAATTTGAAAAGAACAAAAGAAAAACATGGAAAAGAAATTTGATATATATTTTTTAATTAAAAATAAAAATGAGAACTTATTTATTATATTGTCATGTTCTTATTTAAAGAACGAAATCAATAGAAATTCTTGGGGCAAGTAATTAAAATTTAAAGTTCACAATAGCTATTTGAATTTTATTATTTATTAAACTTATAATTGAGAACAAAACACATGCAATTCATTTCATCATTTAGTTTTTCATTTTTCGAATTCTCTAGAAGAGAATAATATAAATCTTAGTTTCTTTTTTATGTTTCAAACTCATGTCTAAAAGCTGTATTTTAATTTTCTTTTAATAGGTTTTCTTTCGTAGACACCGAATTGGCGACGTTCTTTGTAGTTTTAACCTCTGACTCACGGTGCCTTCAAAATCACATGACCCATTTAGCATCAGGAAAAAAATCCATCAGTGATTATAAAAACATATTGAAGTTAATTAAGCTCTGTAATTGTGAATTAACCACTTTAATGATTTTGTATCTAGTTAAAATGCATTCTTGTTGGATTTAATTAAAAACAGATTAGTTAAATTTTAATTTTGTCTATTAAAAAAAAAGTTCTTAAGAGTAAGAGTTTAATTAACTTTTTGCAACTGGTGTTAATTAATATATGATTACTAACTTGAAAAATAAAGAATATAAAACTGTTTTTTTTATTATTATTATTATTATTATACGAATGGATAAATTTATATTTAAAAAAAAAAATCAAATTTCCCTTTTTAAAAAATAAATCAATTCACTTTTTCTCACTATGTGGCTCTTCATCAATAACCAAAATAGGGTACATTTATTTTTGTATTAAATTTTAAAAAAAAATAAGTTTTCACCATTACTTGATATAGATTTTAGTAAAATAACACATACTGTGTTTTCCTGAAGATTTGTGATGATGGTGTTCTAGTTGTATTTTTATATTGGACTATTTCCATCATCTAATATGCGTGTTGAATATCTTTAAAAAATTTGTTTTTTATTTAAATATTCCAAATACATTCAGCTGTTAGTAATATCACAGCAAACAGGTTAGTATATGCGCTAACTGTTAGTAATATAAACAGGTTAGTATATGCACAACATTTTGAGAGGTATTATTCTCCCCTCTTCTTCAGGTGCTGCTGGCCTGACCAGTGACAGTACTAGAATGGTATTCTAACCTGGGTCCTTCAGGATGGCTCAGTTGGTTAGAGTGTTACCTTAAAATTCAATAATAAAGAATCTAAGGATGCGGGTTTGAATCCCATGCTAATACTGTCACTATCCGGGCCAGCAACACCTGAAGAAGAGGGGAGAATAATACCTCTCGAAACATTGTGCATATACTAACCTGTTTATATTACTAACAGTTAGTGCATATACTAACCTGTTTTCTGTGATATTACCAACTGTTTGTGCATATACTAATTTGTTTGCTGTGATATTACTAACAGTTGGTGCATATACTAACCTGTTTGCTATGATATTACTAACAGTTGAATGTATTTGGAATATTTAAATAAAAATTAAATTTTCTAAAGACATTCAACACACATATTAGATGATGGAAATAGTCCAATATAAAAATACAACTAAAACACATACTGGCTACAACTAAGAAATAATGCAACAAAACACATATAGTTATATAACTGTAGTAACATAGGATGGTTGGCTATTACTCCCGGTTCAGTTCTATCAAATAATGCTTCTTGGATTAGTTTTAATAAATACTGCAAGATAATTTTTCAAAATATTATTTAAAAAAAAAACTATTTTATAAGCAATATAGTTTAAATAAATATTGCAAACGAAGACATTTTTGTTCCCTCTTTAATTTACATTAAGTGCTCATTTTATTTAAATTATTACAAGGTAAAGTTTTTTTTATATATAATAACCATATACAGATTGATAATTAAAAGAATAGGACTAACATTTATCTTAAATAATTAACATGGATAAGAAACATTTATTAACCAATCAGATTTTATTCTAATCTTTAAATCATTTTTTTCAAATCCTATATACATAAAAGAAAAAATTAAGTATAGTAGATTATTATTTAAAAAATATCGCTGCTCACTCAAATTAATACTTACTTGTAAAAAAATAGTCTTGAAATTCTGGATCATTTATTGCAACTGTTTTATCAAAATCTTTAAAAGAATTAAAACTTCACTACCTGGAATAAATACATCATGAGTCTAGCCATGATTACAGGTGAACTGAATAAAAGTCTGGCTGCATTTTTTTTTTAAAGTTTAGATCTGATGGAGTCAAAATTATTTGGAAAATATTTTTTTTATAATATAAAGATAAAAAGACAAATCAGATATTTTAACTAGTCAAAATAAGAGTCATAGATCACATGACCCTATCTCTTAAGCTTGTAAGTTATAAACAATGAGGATTTCCAATTCCTCTACAAGCTTTATGATAAATGCTTAGCCAGAGCCAGCACTTAAAATAGGGGAGGGGGGGTTCCTGACAGGGATATTTTAAGTGCTGGCTCTGGCTAAGCATTTATCATAAAGCTTGTAGAGGAATTGGCAATCCTCATTGTTTAGATATTTTAACTATCTTACTGCAGCCTTTCAGAAGAGAAGAATGAAAAGAGTATAGTGGGAATCTATCTGGCTTGCCAAATACCAAGTAGTACCTTCTTTCACTATCTTGCTTAAAATAGCTTGATACCTATTTATCGGTTAATAAATGAATGGCTTGCTGGTTTGGAAATGGAGTAGCTATCTGAAAAAAAAATCCTATGTCTATTTAAAATAAAAAAAAATTCTCAGTTTCACTTGGTCTTTTCTAACAATTAAGAAAGAATTTAAGATTTACAATTCCATATTAGCTTTATAATTGTCCTATCAATGAAGTGAAGTCTAAGTGAAGCATATCCATAAAACATAGATTATTTAGAAAAATGAAAAGTATATAGATTGTTATTATTTTTCCAAGTTTACAGAATACTAATCTATTATTTCAATTATTCTGACATTTTTTAAAAAAACTATGCTAGAATCATTGAAATTTCATCTTATACAAACATACAAAGAGTTTTGATTTTTTGATTATATCTTTGAAGCATAAAAGAAAAATCAGTTAAATTCCATTTGAAAATCATATCTTCTTTATTTTGTATAATATGCATTATCTATTGTTGAAGGTTTATATAAAAAAGTTATTTGCTTTTCTCATAGACAACATATAACACTTTATGAATATAAATACTATGATTTTCATATAACGCACATTCATATATAGGTTAAGATCCATTCCTTAGGATTAAGGTCCTCCACCAACAATGGAGAAGGCTGCATCACATTACAAATGATTTTTCATCTTAACAGTCAACATATCAGTAGTCATCCAGCTATTATAAATAACCATTTACCAATCACTCTTGAAATATTAATTGGTTGTCTATTGATTATCTAGCTGAAAAAGTAAATTAAGCTCATTTGTGGACATGACAGGCAAGTTTGTTAACTACTACACTAACATGAGCTCACCAATATATGAACTTATTTAATAAAAATACAATATCAACACAGCATATACATCAATATGTTTATAAATATTGATTATACATTTTAAATATTGTAAATAAGCATTTATTTTTATAGCGCTATGTTTCATAAATTGTAATACATTAAAGATCATTTGAGAGTGACGTTTAGTAAATTCTATATAATTTCGTCGACGTCATTCATTCCGACATCGTAAACAGTAATTTAAAGTGAATGGTCTATCCTCATGATTTCACTTCCAGTACTTAATATTTGCCCATATATAAGCATTTGGGTTGGAAAGAATAAGTAGATTTATTTTATTCTTTCCTAAATACTATATCTTGTGTTGGGAGTGAAAGTATTCATTTATTATTAACACTCGTAAAAAGTGCAAGCACAATAGCTTGAAAAGGCTGATCTTTAATGTATTACAATTTTAAATAATGTAATCTTTAGCAACTAAATTGATATTACTTTCCATAAAAATTTAGTTAACATCTTCAATAAATAATATTGAATTATCTTATTTTTTAATTACTTTGACTTATTACTATCTCAGATTACATTATTGGTCTATTTCTATTTCATCTTTCCATTGCACTACTTGGTTTGGTGTAGAGGTAAAATGATATACTCTGGAACTCAGAGTCCAGGCATCAGGACTCACTTCTGCCATCTTTTGGTACTTGAACTTTTTACAAACTTCCAAACAATAAATCTATGCTAATTTCTAATATTGCAAAAATAAACTTAATCAAAATACAATAAAAAAGCTGATATATTTGAAGAAAAAATATTTACAATCAACATTTTGTAAACAATTATTAAATTTTAATGGCATTATGATATAAAAGTTAATGGATTAGCTAGACCTACTTATGATGTGAGGTTTAATCCAGACTGGAGCTAGATTTTTTTTTTCAGATATCTAAATAAGTTTTTTAATCAAACTAAAAATTTTAAACAATCTGCTCATAAATCAATCCAATTAGTTACCCAATATTTATCATTAATGGTATTTAATTATTTTTAGGTGGATGATCAATTAAAATGAGTGATAATGCACTGGCATGAGTAAAATATGGTACATCTATTACTACTGATGAGAAAAAACAGCAGGGATCCAATTTGTGCTTTTCTATTGTATTTGTGATTTCTCGTATTTTTAAAATATCCATTAATCAAATCACAAAGCAAAATTTTAATATTATTATCATGATATAAATTATTTATAAAAAAAATTTTACACAGTAGCTGGGAGTTCACTGGAAAAATTAAGCACTAAAATGGCAGGTGACACTTCCATTTAGGTGATTTAATAAAATTTCTTTTCAACATTTCTCAGGTGGATATCCATTCAATAAACTTTACCTCTTAGGTCTTCCACTCTTTCTATTGAACTAAATTTCACAGAACATAAATTTTTGATGCTAAAAAATTATTGAATAATATTTAAATAAACTGTTTAATATATATTAATGATAATTTTTAAACCCCTTTCTCTAAGTATTAAATGAAATGACATTATTAATAAATTACAACTCCATTAAGTAAAATGGCTAAATTTTGAGCCCTACCTAGATACATGTTTATAGGCCCTATAAATTAGCTTCCCTTGATTATCTGGAGCTCTTTGTTATATGGCAGTTTTATTCATGATTCAATTATAGTTAAGCACATTGCTAAATAAAATTAATATAGTAAAAATAAATACACAAAACATAGATTTTTGATAGTCTACTTTAGTTTAAAAATTAGTTTATGTTATTATTTACAGTAACTTTATATAAATCAAGTTTTAAAAAAGCTTCACATTTAAAATCCAAACTTAACATGTTACATTTAGAAAAGACATTGATGTATTTTGCTGCTGATAATGATGAAGGTGATGATTATTTGCGTGACTTTTAACATAAGTATTTAATCCGATTAAGTTAAATAATTTTACTTTTGGGAAATGTATATATTCAAGCACAAGTGCGTGTGCGGCGCAACTGCTCCCAAAAGCTGTTAATACAAATACAAATAGCTAACTAAAAATATTAAAACAGCTGAGCGCTTTCAAAGGATCTTGCCTTCATAATCATAGCTTGCTTACGTTTAAATTTATGCAAATATGCTAATTCCATCTTTTTGATAGAGAAAAACATGTGTCCTTCCTGTTTATGGCATCGCTGTCGCGAGAGATGAATAAAGCCTCTTTGATCTTTCTTTTGAGGTCATGTCTCTCTCTACATACGATGGTAGGATTGTCCGGAATGCACTCATGGTGACTTGTGCACTGGCAACTCTCATGCCACACAGGATAAACCCAGATTATTACTTCCATACATACCCAATTTACACAAGAAACTACATTCCATCTTTAACAACAAATATCAGCTCTGTTTTTGAACCCCTCCAAATTCTAACAATCTAATTAACAATACCAAAGATCAAACTCCACTGTTACAGACCCCCCATACAGTATATAACATTGCTTGTCCAAATAACTATTGCAAAGGCACATATTATGGGGAAATCAGAGCATCTTTGGCCACATGATTGGCACAACACAAGTATTCGTACAATAGAGCTTGCAACGATCCTTCCACTTATTCAGTTTTTTATCAGCACCAGTGCACAAGTCACCATGAGTGCATTCCGGACAATCCTACCATCATATGTAGAGAGAGACATGACCTCAAAAGAAAGATCAAAGAGGCTTTATTCATCTCTCGCGACAGCGATGCCATAAACAGGAAGGACACGTGTTTTTCTCTATCAAAAAGATGGAATTAGCATATTTGCATAAATTTAAATGTAAGCAAGCTATGATTATGAAGGCAAGATCCTTTGAAAGTGCTCAGCTGTTTTAATATTTTTAGTTAGCTATTTGTATTTGTATTAACAGCTTTTGGGAGCAGTTGCATGCTTGAATACATAAGTATTTAAATATATTACTACATAGAAAGCAAATCTTAATTGATGATTATGCAGATGTAAATTCGCATTTTACTTAGTGGATTCATGAATTAAATAATCCCAATGACCATTTTATAAATTTAATTTTTTTGCAGGCATTTTAAGTCTATATAATAATGCTTCCACCAATATTCACACAATTATTAAACAGAATAATAATGTTTGTTTAGGAAAATTGTCTTATATATTTATTGTCTTTTTGTCTTCTATAAAAAAATCTTGATTTCAAAATTTTTCTTAATAGCTTATTGAAGGGGATTAGATTTGAAGCTATTAGTTAAAAAGAAACAATAGTTAATAATATGTAGATATGTTTTTCATTTAATTTACAAATTCTATCAAAGTGTCATCTATGAGTTGTCTAATTTATGTTTACATTAATCCATAACAGATTGTCATGAGTGCAAATATTCTTAACCAGTGAAGGTTTTAGATTAGGTAAGGCTTTAAACAAGTATAAACTTGTGAATTTTCTAAAAGTTTAATGTGTAATGCCTTATATTTATTTACAATATTACATGATAAATTATTGTTAGTATAAATTCTGGTGACTAGAAATACTTTTAGTTTAGTGCAAGATTCCATACAAGCATAAACTCATAATTCACTATTATGAAATACAAATCTATAAAATACGTTCTCTTTTTATAAATGTATCATATGAAACAAAGCATTTAAAAAAATTTTTAGAATAAAAGATAGATTTTAGGAACACAATAATAGAATAAAATTTTTGACTGTATTTTTACTTATTTGATTACAAAGAATCTATTATTCTGAGATTTTTTTCTTTTGTGATATGCACAGATATAAAACTGTCCTAGAAGTTCCAATAGTCTTGAAATTCAGAAAAATGTTTGATTAATAAACTTTATTGGGTCACCACTAATGGTTTTACAGAAGTTCCTTACAATTACCCAAACAGGGATTTTTTTGTATGTATGTGTTTGCTTTATTCAATTGAGAATTACAAAAAAAAATTTATCTTTTAAATTTGCCATTCTACCACTGGACAAACTTTGTAGAAAAGATTAATAGAGATTATACTCATAAATGTTCAATAATTCGACAATATTGTTAGAATTGTTAGGAATTTGGTTTACAGTATTTAATAATTGCTATGTAATTATTGGCTGCAGAAAGGAGTTTGATATTAACTGAAAAGAGACCCTTTGATTCCTCTTGGAGGTCTTAAAGGAACCGAGCAGGGCAAATTCCTAATGCCCACTCCATACGTTCTTGTTGTTGCAGCTGTCATTTCTATGTGATTATTCATATAGTATACGAACATGGATGGGCTGCTAACCAACATGCATTAGCCAGCATGGTGAGTTTATTGGCTTTTTACCTCTGAGTTTAAGATCAAAAAACACCATGGTATTTCTTCTCAGTGCCTGATAAGGCAGAATGAATGTTTGTGTAAATGATAAATATTTTTCCAATACATATATACAATTATGACAGACAAAAATAAAGCATGGCCTTATTCCCAGGAAGCTGTAAAGTCACCAACAAAGGCAGCGGTTGGTGGCCGAAGGCGGAGGGTGCTAAGAATCCCCTGATTGTGGATCCAGGCTGCCATTTGATGATGACTTTTTATTTAAGTACTTACAACTGCAGATCTCAAGTGAAGGAAGATTGCAAGAATTAGAAGAAAAACTCTCTTATATTAAATGAGACATTATTGGACTTTGTGAAGTTAGAAGAAAAGGTGAAGAGACAATTGATTTAAAAAGTGGACATATACTCTATTATAAAGGCACAAATATTGGAAATACAAGTGGAGTAGGATTCATTATAAATAAAAAGTGGAAGAACAAAATTGTGAAGATTGATGGTGTATCGGACAGAGTGGCAAGATTAGTTATACAACTTAATAGCAGATACCAAATGCAGATAATTCAGGTTTATGCCCCAACAAGTTTTCATAGTGATGAAGTAGTAGAAGATTTTTATATGGATGTACAAAAGGCTTTTTATCAGAGTAAACAACATTTTAAAATTGTTTATGGGAGACTTTAATGCTAGAATTGGTAAAAAAATGAAAGATGAAAGTGCTGTAGGTAATTTTGGTTATGGTAATAGAAATGAGAGAGGACATAGACTTGTGGAGTTTGCAGAAAAAAAAAAAACTTTATATTATGAATTCTTTTTTTGAGAAAAATGTTAAAAAGAAATGGACATGGAAGCATCCAAATAAAGGTACAGCAGAATTGGATTATATTTTGACTAACAGGAAATACATATTTCAAGATTGTAATGTTCTTAATAAATTTAACACAGGAAGTGATCATCGATTAGTAAGGTGTAAGATACGTGTTAATGTAAAACTAGAGAGACAAAAATTATTAAGAAAAACAATATTTACAGTTGATATTCCTAATCTTCAGAAACATTCTAATGAATTTAAATTAGAACTAACAAATCGGTTTCAAGTATTAGTAGATTTTGAACATGATTCAGATTTGAATGAAATTAATATGAAAATAACTGATACACTTTTAAAAACTGCAACAAAGATATCTGGTAGAAAAAAGCAGCAATTGACCAATAAAATTTCTACTGAGACTAGAGAAGTTATGAAGAAAAGAAGGAATATGAAGATATACAAAAATGATGCATTAAAAAGAATTGAATATCTCGAATTTTGTAAAATGGTGCGGAAAAGAGTTGAAAATGATATAAGAAAGTATAACTGTGAAGTAGCAAGGAAAGCTGTAAAAGAAAATAAAAGTCTTAAGAATGTAAAACAACATTTTGGTATTGGTAGAAAATTTATATCTGCAATAAGAAAAAAAGATGGAATTATTACTAAAAAGAGAGATGACATCATGAAATTGGTAGAAGATTTTTATCAAGAAATATATAGTAATAAAGAACAAGTACCTCCTATATCTATTACATCTTCCGAATTGCCCAGAATTTTAAATGAAGAAGTGAGACACGCAATTAAATGTATGAAGAAAGGAAAGGCTCCAGGTAATGATGGAATTATAATTGATATATTAAAAGAAGCAGATGAAGAAATAGAATTTTTTTTAGCAAAGTTATATATCAAATGTCTAAATGATAAAGATGTACTGAATGATTGGAAGAATGCAGTAATAATATTAATATTTTAAAAAGGTGATAAAGAAGATATTAGAAATTACAGACCTATCAGCCTTTTATCAATTTTATATAAAAATTTTACCAAGATAATTACAACTCATCTACAGAGAACATTGGATTTCCACCAACCAAGAGAACAAGCTGGATTTAAAAGTGGTTTTAGTACAGTAGATCATATCCAGGTGTTGAGAGAAGTTATAGAAAGGACAAATGAATATGAGTTGTCATTATGTTTTGGATTTGTAGATTATGAAAAGGCATTTGATTCTATAAACATTTCTTCAGTGATTAAAGCATTGGATCATCAAGGTATAGATCCAGGATATTGTCATATTTTAAAGAATATTTATAAAAATGCAACAGCAACAATTAGATTACATAATGAGACTGGGAAAGTCAACATTGAAAAAGGTGTAAGACAAGGTGACTCCATATCTCCAAAACTTTTTACAGCAGTCTTGCAAGAAGTATTTTATGGATTAAAATGGGAAACTAAAGGAGTGAAAGTAAATGGAGATTATTTAAGTCATTTAGATTTCACAGATGATGTAGTTGTTTTTGCAAATAATGCTTCAGAGCTGCAGGATATGTTGCAGGAATTATCAGATGAAAGTAGGAAAGTAGGATTAAAGATAAATGTTAAAAAGACTGAAGTAATGTTTAATCGATTTGCTCAAAATATGAAAATAAAGTTTGATTATGATGAATTAGAAGAAGTTAACAGTTACAATTACCTTGGTCAGATTATTAATACAGATGGAAACATAATGGATAAAATTAATCATAGAATTAAACTTGGTTGGAGTGCTTTTGGTAGAAATAACTTGATACTAAAAGGAAATATGCCTATGTGTTTGAAAAGGAAGGTTTTTAACAAATGTGTTTTACCAGTTCTTACTTATGGATCTGAGACTTGGACACTTAATAGAAGAGCAATACAGAGACTTCAGACCACTCAAAGAAGTATGAAGAGATGTATGTTGGGAGTAACAAGAAGAGATCAAAAACGCAATGTATGGGTAAGAGAACAAACAGGTGTTACTGACCTCATTGAAAAAATTAAAAGATTGAAGTGGAGTTGGGCTGGACATATTGCTAGAAGAGATGATAATAGATGGACAATTGAAATTTTAAGCTTGATTCCAAGAGATTGTAAAAGACCCAGAAAGAGACCACATGTGAGATAGATGGATGAAATAAGAAAGTGTGCAGGGATGATGTGGAGAAGAGAAGCTAAAGATCGGAGACGGATTAAACTTGGAGAGACCTTCATTCTGCAGTGGATTGATAATGGTTGATGATGATGATGTAATTATTGTATAAGAATTCAAGTACCGTCTAATAATGTTAAGAAAGTTAGCATAAGATTAAATATACGATAATTTATTTTATCAGAAACACTGTGTCCTATATTATGTGAAACCATTTCTATATATATAATCTTAAAATGTTTTTTAATTTTTAATAATTTTTTTATTTATCAAATATTTGTAAAAATTTAAGTTGAAAAGTTATATCAACACTTCATAAAATAAGAAAAATATCATTTTTCAAACAACCTGAACTTATGACCTTTGTAATGTGAGTACGACCTCTCCTCAATCTCAATTCCACAGCTTCAGATGTACTCTTGATAATACAAGAAAAATCCATTCAGCAATATCATTTTTTATATATTACATATTGTTTGCGCTAATACAATTAATTTCTTTTTCGTTTTGTAATACACTTTTTTTTTGATTGGACTCAAAACATTTTATCCTAAAAGCAAGTTCATAATGTATAATTATTAACAATAAAATAATTAATAGCATTTACTTTTTTTTTTCTTCAAATGTCTAATCCTTATAAAAAGATCAGTGAGATCATTTAAAATGAAGTATATAAGTATTTCACCTGGCTAAGGCTTTGCAGAGGCTTGCGAAACATCTGATCGTACTGTGATACTAAAGTTAATGGCAGGTAGCCATTAATGGCAATATGTTGTTAAAATTGATGTTCAAGTGTAATTTGATTACCTCGAGATCGCTAGTGAAGTTAAAAACTGAACAGAAAGTGTGATGTTAAAATGCTCTGCTTACTGATCTCGAAAAGCATTGAAATTGGTCTGCATTATAGAATGAAAACGAATGAATTGCGCTCGGATTTTTTTTTCAAAATACATTTTAGGATGGACATCAATTATCCTTAAATATGAGAATGTATAATAGCAGTTAAATACTGTTACTGTCATTGATTTTTTAAAATTATAACAAAAAAAATGAAAACTTTTTTAAACATTAAACTTAAGAGTTTTATTGTAGAAATAAATTAAATGGTATACATTATTTATTGTTTGTGTTTGTAAATTTAAGAAAAATAATCAAAAAAAAATTATTTTTTGTACAATATATTGCGCAATTTGATGTAAGTTTGGTTAGTAATTGGTTAATTCATTTTTTACTGGCAATATACCTTCTTTTTGCATTATTTCTCTTTTACAATTATTTACTATAAACAAATAATATTTTTCATTGTTTGTTAACAACATAAAATAAATATTACGAATCTTTTTTTTAATTTATTAATCTGTAATTATGTTTTGCATAGATAAATTCTAAGTACATCGTTTTTATGTGCCTACTATATATATACTGTATTAAAATTATACCAATCCTGACCAACAGGATAAACACAGTCTATGAGTATTAGAAACATCGCTGGTGCGGTTGATGATCTAAATTTTAAATTTACATTTATAAATTGAAAAAATATAGATATAAAAAAAATTTGTATAGAGTAGTCAAGATGAAATAAGGAGTCATTATATATCGAAAATTTCTTCTACAGTTTTTTTATTAAGTTTTGACATAGTTAAGTAATGCACAGGCTGAATTACACTAGTAAACAATTGTAGATATTGCAATGAAAGTTTACAAAAACTGCCAAGCGTTGGTGGCCTAGCGGTTAGCATAGCTGCCTTCCTAGCAGCTGCCCCGGGTTCGCTTCCAGGGCAACGCTTTAACATATAAAAAAAAAAAGTTTACAAAAAACTGTCTATAATGTATGTTATTATAAATTATAAAATTAGGGTAGTTTAAAATGAAGTATAAAATTTACAAGTATTTTATAATTTAAATAGCAATTATAGGATTAAATATTTGCAATTATAAGTTGGACTATTTCCCTAAAATTTTCAAATACATTCAACTGTTAGCAAATACTAAAAAAAAAAAAAAAAGATTTTAAAAATACAATGGCAATATTGTAAAACCAATCAATATGTTCTTCAGCTTTCAGAATGTGATATTATAGAGTCCACCATTGTAAAAATTACACTTTCGTTGGATTGGACATGTAAAATGAGTGAACAATGGAAAACTTCCTAAAAGAATGTTCTATGGTGATCTTGAACATGGGTTTCATAGGAGAAATAAACTCATCTATGTTATAAGGATTATCTCAAAGACATTCTGAAGAAGTGCAAAATCAATTGTTTCCATTAAGAAGATTTAGCAGAAAATAGAATACATTGAAAAGCTGCAATTAGACATGATATTGAAGTATTTTAAAAAATAAAGTTTTCTGCTAAAGAAATTAAAGATATCATCATTGTACCGGTCAAAACATGTTTATCCATCTAACATGAGCTGGAACTCACAAAATATACTTTGAATCCAGTCCAGCCCAAGATTTAGGTCAAGGACCAGCCTGGATTTGAACCCATTTTCTAAGCCCCAGATCAAACACCTAATAAATAACATAATAGTGATGACACATGAGAATTAATTTTAATCCAGTCCACTAGCAAAGTGGAGAAAACAATGAGACATCTATTAACTATGACTAAACTAAAATATATATAAGCATGGCTGTACTTTTGGAAGTGGAGAAAAGAGGAATTCAAACTACTCAGACAAGTTGGATAATAAAAATATAGTTTAATATAGTGACAAATTGTTTACATACATTTATAAATTAATTGCAAACATTAGTATGTGCATGAATGAGCAAGCGGTAGATGATTACATAGTGTCATTCAGGGTATTATTTCTCATATGCTATTTATTAGCTAAATAATATATTATAAATAAGCACACATCCTTGGTGGGTCCAATATTAAAATGCCAATTGATTATTAGAAAGAAGTTACATAAAATTGCTATTAACACTTTGGGTTATGGTTCTGAAATGTGGTGAGTAACATATGATTTTGGAGAGTGTTCCGAGATTCATTATATATATAAGAAAACTATTTCCACACCATTACGATCGTGAAAATTAGTAAAACGCATTTGAAAATGACATTTGATTATATGACAAAATATTTAATGAAAATTCTCTTAATTAGCACTGATAAGAAGAATGCTCTATTTTCCCCAAGGCAAATAGATACTCTTAAATACAGAAATAAGTTACGATGGTGGGATTGTGTAAGACTGAAATAAATTTAATTAATAAAACTAGAAGTAATTGGCATTTATATATATTTTGAGCAGAACGCAATTTTAATATTATAATACAGTACTAAAATTAGGTCATAAACAAAAGAAATAATAATAATAATAATACAAAGTTTGGGTGGTACTGACATAATAGCCAAAAATAACTAAGAGAAACGGTCATGCTTCTGGATGAGAATGAAGTGGATAGGCATACTATGGAGCATCGCCAACATGCAGGCCTAGATACGAAGAAAGTGGATAAGCATAGCATGTGCCAGACTTATGGAAATCACTGCCAGAGGCATTTTTATATGAAATAAATGGTCCTGGGAAGGTTAACTATCCTCAGGACAAGGCTTGAAAAGAAATCTATGGGTTCGAATTTGTCGCAATCCCCAGATTAAGAAGCACATATATATAAACACAAAGATAAGGTCGAATGTCAGTAACACAGTATGGGTAAATGTCACTAACGACCTTGAATAAGTTTACTGCTTTAAAATAAATGACCCTTATTTGAATGCCATAATTTAGATAAATAATACACTATGCAGTTATAATATATACAGACACAAGATTTTACTTAATAACTAAAATAGTAAAATATACGTTAAGATTGAGACCCCCTCCTTTTCTGCTATTTAAAATAATTCAATCCCACCTTCATTGATTTTATAATAATGAATATTTGAGTACTATATTTGATATTTCAAGAGTATGGAACAATAAAAGAAAGCTAGCAATTATAGAAAACAACTAATAGGTCACCTTTTCAGAAATGAATAAATAATGTTAAAATTTCAAAGCGTTAATTGGCCTAAGTTCTGGATTCACCCTGGGTAGAAAATCCAGAGTTAAACAAATATATTTTTATACTAAAATATAAATAAAATGTTGACTTGAAAAACAATCTGGTGAGTGTATTAATTAATAATGCATTATATTGTAAGAGGACATTAATTCATGGAGGTGTACTTTAACAAAGAAAAGATTTTAGAAATTCAACTCATCAGATTGTGTGAGATTGGCATATTAATAATAAAAACACATATATAAAATCAAGTAAATAAATAAATGACCACACCAAAATTAAAGAAAGTTAGAGCATATAAGGGAAAATTAGATTTATAGAAATTATTTAAGCAAATTACATTTTAGAAAAGTTACAAAATTAAATTATACATTAGGAAAGATAGAGTTTGAGATTAGTGAGGTAAGCTAGACTTAATTTCAATGGTGGCAGTTTGAAATAATTTACCTTGCACAATTTTAAGAGTTCATATTAAAAAGTCCAGCTCGTGCATAACAATTGAAATGCAAGTTCTTCGGTGGCAGCAAACTTCTATTAGCATTTTAAAGTTCTTAGGTCGAACTTTTACTTCACTCTTGGGCAGCAGAATTGTATGGCAGTGGAAGATGATAACTCAAGAGGGCTGAGAATGGTGGTAGATTTACTACTACATCATTTTAAGTGATGTGTAATATGTTTACAATACAGTTCTCTCAATAGTAGCTAATCTATCTCCTGATGATTAAAAACCCAGCCAATTTATACTCTGCCCAGGTGTTTCTGGAATGCTTTTAATTACTTAGTTCATTGTTTTTGAAAGATGCAACTGTTAGATAACATCCAAAAATAAATTCAAATCTATTTCCAGATTAGAAATAGATTTGACAAAATGTTTATAACAAAAGAAAATCTTAATCTTAATCTCATTTTAAGTAAAAACTTTAATTAAAAATACCTTCCCCAGATTAAAACAATAGTGTTTCCAACCCTTTAATTATTTTTAGACAATTAACTGTAGCATCTTCCATCTTGGATTTTATAAAATATACATTTTAATAGGCAAAAAAAAAAGTACTTTAAAAAGAAAAAGTTTAAAATGACCTATAATAAAATATTTACAAAAAATCAATATTTTGTTAGTATTTTGCTCCTATATATATATATTTGAGCCACACCTATATACTTTAATACAAAAAGAACTTATAATTAATAAAAAGAATTAATAATAATTTTAAAAAAATGTTATTGAAACGTTAAAATTTTATAATTTAGGTGCGCATCTCAAATACATACATATGACAAAAGGAGCAGGATGGGATATAGGGTTTGAATACAGGTTAGTAGATGGAACTATGAAGCTCAATCTTAAGCTAAGGTTGACTGCTTCATCATAAGATATCAAGTAAACAAAAAAATGGACCTGCATATTCTATATGTGGACATGTTTATGATTTACAGATAGATTTATGCAGTCATTGTCAAACTCATTTTTAGAATAGAACCCCCCCTCTTTGCAATTTCAATGGTCATCCATACTCGTTTATGAGTGGATATTTATTATTAGTAGTAGTAGCATTACTAACAGTTAAATATATAAAGTTAATTTTTTCTACAAACATTTAACAATTCTAAATTACGAAAATAATCTAACATATAATTGTAAGTAAAATGTTATAATCACAAATTTTCAGACAACAATAAGATTAAATATATTTTGTAGAACAACAGTCTGAGTTGATTTTTCTGACCTTTCAAAATCAGAATGCATAAAATTAATCTATTCTAATAACATTATCTTGACTTTCAAAAAAGATAATTTCTAGAAATAAAAATTATTCTTATTAAGAATCTAAAAGATATAAAAAATATTTTTTCAAGACGTAAGCTTTATTATTATTTCCATAATGACTGCTTTTAACTTTCCATCTAAACAATAGAAAACCATTGTAAAATGAATTAATTTTTTTGTAACAACAAACTAAAACATGATCTTACTTTATGAATAATGTATGATCATAGATTAATATATTTTACTAAAATAATTTGTAGAAACAACCTTCATGGAAAAATGATTATACTGAAGCGATATATATGCGCTTCACGTGTATTTTTTTTTTTTTAATCGTTAGGAATTTTTAAATTAAATGACATTATTTTTATAAAAGTAATTAAATTCTCGATAAACAGATCGGCTAATTAGGAGATAAGTATTGCATGCTGTTAATCAAAACATTATCGTTTATTTTGTTATAATCCTTTTTCAGAGCTAATTTTGTAAAGTCTGTAGTTGGTCAGTACACCATGGACAACAGTGAAGTATAGGACTAATCTGCAACTTAACCTTTTAACCTCTAATTAAATCATTGGTTGTATGAGGTAAAAATCAAATCTTTTAATTGGCCAACTCACAAACTGAAGACAAAGCCTATTGTTAAAACATATTCGTCTATAATATTCAATTCAACTCAGATACGTTTATAAAAAGTATATTATTAATTTTTCAGGTTATGAAGAGAACGAAAGTTCTTTCAAAAATAAATTGCTATTTATTTATTCTAAAATATTCAATTTCGGCAACATAAAAGCTATAATATAAACAAAAAGATCGACTTTTACGTTATAGAAAAGTAAATATTTCTTTTTACTACAGCTTCAATATTTTTACAAAAATCTTCGATATTTTTCGAAAATAATTTTGTTTTTTTAGTTTATTTTTTAAAAATTATTTTAAATTTGTCAAATTATACTTTTTTTAATACTTAAATCACATTCGAAATGAAAATCTCAGCGTTTATCTTTATTTTCTTTGATCAGGCGGTTTCTTTGTTTTTTCCAGCCAATCAGAATGTCTTTTTCGGCTGAGAGCTTGCTAAGAACCAATCACAAATAATGTTCTTTCTTTGTTTAGGTTTAAATGCATTTTTTTTTATTTTTTACTTGTAAAATAAGTCGGAAGAGGTCACCATCGTACAGAACTTTTAAAAATCTCTTTAAAACATATCGAACGAATTTTTTAGCATAAGAATCGGCTGAGTTAGAGTGACGTCAACTGCTTACGAGAGGTCGCGTCAAAGACAGGCTAAGAGTTAATGGATGAAAATATAAAATCGAACCACGATTAAAACAGATAAGGAAGCACAGTAAACTATAAACAGGGTTCTCTCAAAAGATCATTATGTTATGCTTGATTATGCTTATGATTGTGGTTTGATTATTTATTATTATTCATTTATTCATCCTTTTTTGACCTTCAGAAGTAGTGTTAAAATATAATAAGAGTAGAGAAGCCCACCATCTGCTTTACTTCGGCCAAGCTGGCAAATTGCGAGCTTAATTCCATCATGAAATTGAGAAGTTGTTGTAATCTATTAAACAATCATTACATTGATCAGTGTCCAGATTATATGTGAAATGTATGTCACTTATCTTCAAAAGTGTCTACAGCATTGAAGAAGAAACCAGCCATCATTTGGCAATAAAAACATTGTCAGATGCTGTACCTTTGAATACAATAGAAATGCATATTAATGAAGAATACCAGCAAACACAACTATGTTATACCTACTATGATGCAAAAAGTCTATAGATAACTGAATTCAGAATATGAACTATTAAAAATAAAAAAGGGCAATTTGTATGAACTTTAATTTTTTACTATTATGACTTTATCTCACTAACATTAGATATTTAATCTCCTAATATGTATATATCATTTCCATGGAAATTTTATTATGATTTATTTTTCATAAAAATATACATATTTTGAAATTAGAATAGCAATTGATTGTTTAATCTTATTATTCAAGTTTATTAAATGTGCCACAGATCAATCAGCATAATATAAAGAAATATTTGCAACAAAACAACCTGCCAATTACTGTAAACACTCACCCTTTGCTAAAAGTTTCTTTAATACTATTTTATTAATTATTTAAAATAAGATTTAATAATGATTATTTCCACAAGCCTTCAATGTATTAAGAATTTGAATAACAATTTAACCATTAATGTAAATAATGCAAATTAATGATTTGAATAGATTAAAGGGCTGCGTAAATAGATTAAATAAATTAAGAAAGATTGTTTTTCATAGTTATAAAAGTTTACAATTTTAAATAAAATATCTTCAAAGGTTTGGGATAGACAGGCATTAGAAAGGATATTTGTGTATATTAAATTTTCTTGAGCTAATGTACTATTATTCTAGCTGTTTTGAATATACAAAATGTTATTGTCCAGTAACAAATGGACAGCAGATGCATTTCCTCACCACTTGCCCTCAACCACATAGTTTGAATAATATTTATCTGGTAGATGCCCATTCCTACTGTTTATATGCATTATATATATTCTTTGATTGTTTATAAATAAGTATAACGGAGATGTTGTTTCTAACACTTATACTTCTTATTATTATTGTTATTTACCAGGTAGACCTTCATTCCTATCAGTTAGTTATTAAGTTGTAATCACTAATTCCAAATAGATGCACAATTTCTATCCAGGAATTTGGTGATTTTATTTTCATGTTATTAAAACAGATATTAAAAAGTGTCTGGCTTGCATGATATTCTGTTTCCTTTATTTGAATCACTTAGTATTAGTTTTCCAAGTACTACAGCATGGAAGGATTTATGATAGTCTAGTTCATTTAATAGTATAGTTTATTAAATGATTTTTAGTGTATCATAAAGCTTGTAAGATTAATAAGTCTTAGAAAATTGGTTGTGATTGATTATATTAATAAATAGTAGTATTCATAGTTAGTCTATGCACTGAGTCTATCTATCCAGAAACAATTAAAATATATAGAGCCATATATTGTCCATGCATAATGGCAAAGAATATCTAATCATATTAATTTTTCATTAAACTAGGCAGCTAAATAATACAATAGATCATTAAGTGTTGTTATTATAAAATCAATCCTGGGTAAAAGACCAATAGACTGGATGTTTCCCAACGATTTCTGTCAATTGTGTTATTATCTGTTTTGTGACTGTGTATTTACATAAATAAATCTTTATTTTCTCATTATTTTAGCATTTGTCATTTATTGCAATCAATAATGGTAATTAAAATATAATAAGAATCTCTTGCATCTAACCAAGTCTAGTGGGATATAAAAGAAAAAGTTTTTGATTATATGATGTTTGAATGTGGAGTTGCATGCAAATTACCCTTGGATGATTTTCATGTTAGCTGTGCATTTTTGACAATTACAATATAGGGAATTGTGAATTAAATACTTTAGGGATAATAGATCCATGTTTTAAAAAAAATGCTCATGCTTCTAGATATGCAATGTTATCATACACTAAAACTTAATTCATTGAAGTTGTTCTTTATTCATTTATGTTTCTACACCAGACATTACAAGACAAATTATCCAATAAAAAATCTTTGAAGCAATATTAGGTATATCAGATTTACTATTAATTTAAATCATAAATTTTCAATTAATATGATTTTGAATCAAGATCCTTTTTCTGTTTTCAATCAAAAAATTTTCAATAACCAAAGAATTACTGCAGAAGAAATAGGTTTTGGTGAGAACCAACTAAATTTCTCTTTCTAAATCCATCAGCACTCAATTTTACAGATGTTAGTGGAATTTAATCAAGAGACTCAAGACCAGAAATAATCATTGTGCTTATATATCTCAAAATAGAATTTAGCAGCTTCTAACTTAAAAAAATATGGTCCAAAACAAATCATGAAACCACATTATCAATGATTTCATAATCTATGCATAAACTGGCAGAATATAATAAAACCACTAATTATCACATTATCTCCTGGTTAAAATGACTTTATAAAAGCTACTTTAAAAAATCATACACTAGGTCAGTGCTTCTTAAACTTTTTTCATTCATGACCCCTTTTTATCATGGAGATTTTTTCAAGTACCCAGATATTAAATATAAAATAGATATAGAAATAAATATTTCCATAAATAATTTATTTCTTTGATAAACAATATGCATATGAAAATAAGTAGTTTTAGGATTTGTTTTAAGTATACAAAAATTAATGAAAGAAAATCATGTTTTAATGAGATAGATGTGCTTATTTTTTGCTGCATAACAAATTAAATCTTGGTGAAATATTTGATACTGCTGGATGTAAAGCATCTTCAATGTTTTTCAGCATTGAACGATATTTGGATTTAATATACATTAAAGCTGAAAAAGTCATTTCACATAAGTATGTGGTGCTGAATGGCAGAAGAACATTTAATGCCATTTCAGAAATTGTGGGAAATTCAGTCCTAGCTCCGATCCAGAATTCAGTCAAGGATTTTTGTGGAAAGTCAAGTTTTAAGTTTGAGTCACTCGATAGCTCAGCAAATTCCTCTTGGGCTTTATATGGCAGGTGATTAATCTCATTAATGTCAATCAAAAATGGTCTTTGAATCCAAGATAACTTTTTGAAATCTAAATTCGATATAAAGTATTTGCAAAACTGTGTTTCTAGGGTTTTTAAGTGATCTATAATAATTTTTGCAATTAAAGTTTTACAATTATTTTTTTCAATTATAAAATTGTCGATAGTCGAAAACATTTCCAATGAATCATTTTCCACCCTATTCTTCCAAATGTTGATCTTTTTAATAAAACCTTCAATTTTATCATTCAAAGTAAAAATATTGCTATTTTTTCCTTGAAGAGACAAGTTAAGATCATTTAGCTTCTCAAAAATATCAGACAAATAGCACAGCTTTGATAGCCATAAGTCATTTTGAAAAAGAGCAGCAAGATCAGATTTTTGTTCGGTTAAAAATACAATAATTTCTTCTTTTAATAACAATAATCTTCTTAAACTTTGCCCTCTTGACATCCATCTTACTTCTGCATGTAATAATAAATTTTTGTATTCAGAGTCCATGTCTTTACAAAGATTTGAAAATAAATGGCTGTTAAGGGCATGGCTTTTAATAAAGTTTATAATTTTGACAGCATCCTGAAGCACATTGTTCAATTCCGTTGCTAATTTTTTTGCTGCAAGGGCCTCTTGATGGATCAGGCAGTGTGTAAAAGTTACATGATTATTACCAGAAGCTTTAACAAATGATTTAAAACCAATATTTTCACCAGTCATTGCTTTTGCACCATCTGTGCATACTCCAAAGCAATTTTTCCATTCTAAACCTTCAGTTTTAAAAAAATTGTCTACTTTATTATATATGTCTTCCCCTCTTATATGTTCTTCCAAAGAATGTCAGAATAACAATTCTTTCTCAATGTTTTCTTTATAAATGTATCTGACATATACTAATAATTGAGCTATTTTTGAAATATCAGTTGTTTCTTTCCAACTGAATTGTAAATATTGGGCTTCCTTTAAGTCTAGTAATAAGTTGTTCAAATTGGTCATTGTTAATTTCAGAAATTCTATTAGTGACAGTTTCATTTGGCAAAGGAATTTTCCAAATTTCATCACCATATATTTATTTTCATGAAGTATTTCTACCAATTTTAATAGCAGCAGGTAATATAAGATCTTCTCCAATGGTGTATGGCTTTTTATTTTTAGCAATCAGATATGAAACTTCATATGATGCGAGTAAAAATTTTTCATTAACAATTATAAATTTCTCAAAATATTGTTTTTCTTTATTTGAAGTTTTTAACAGTCATTTGAAATATTCTTTTGGTTTATTGACATATGAAGGATGCTTGGATTCAAAATGCCTTTTTAATTTTGATGGTTTCATACTCTCCATAGACAAAACATTATTGCAAATTAAACAAAGAGGTTGTTCATTACCATCACAGTTGTTGAAAGTAAAGCCAAATTGGAGAAATGTCTCATCATATTTTCTTTTTTGCATCTTAGATGCCTCTTTCTGATTATGAGATCCTGCTTGAAGAGACTTTGTAGCATTGCCATCTGCATCATTACCTTTGGTACTCAAGTTCAACCATTTATCCATGGGTAAAAAGTATTTTTATTCTAAAATATAAATAAAATAACAGTACTTATTAGTTAGCAGAGACACCAAGTGGCAGCCATGTTTTTTGTTTAATTATACGAAGCATATTTACTCCCGTATGTTCTATTTTTTAATATCCCTGTATGTTTTATTTTTTAATATTTAAAAAATATCAATAAATCAATTATAAATTACCTGTTAAGTTTAAAAAATAGGAATATGTTTTTACTTGTTAATAAATAAATGACAATAAGTTTCAAATAAAAAATAAATTTTTATAATAACTAATAGGATGATAAATTTTGAATAAAAAAGTGAGAAAAAAAATATACAAGCATTTTTATATATAAAAAATAACATCTTTCATAATATTTATTCAAATAAATACTAACCTTAGTTGAGTAAAACAGTAAAATACAATATTGTATTGTTCTTGTGATGTGGACACTTGTTGAAATGAAACCGAAACAAATAACTTGACCAGAAATGCATTATATAATTACAGTGGCACCAACCTTATTCTCGCCACTGCAGTATATATTTTGATTCTGAAATATTTTATATGCTGAAATTACAATGTGATACCATTATTATGATGCATTTAGTGTTATTTTTCAATATGTAAATATAATTTACAGCTCAACTTGGCCATCATTACGATTTTATAATTGCGCTGAACAGAAAACGTAATATATTAAATTAAAGATAATAAAGGGATTGTGAGTAATATTTCTTTAAATTTTTGTATCTGAATTAAATTTCTCAACCCCAAATGGGGTCACAACACACAGTTTAAGAAACGCTGCACTAGATAAATACACTTCTATGAAATTTAATTATTTATTAGCAATTGAAAAAGATAATTCTATGTTTATAATGATCTTTAAAGTATATCCTAAAGAGTAATTGTGTTTATCAATGCCATAGTAGTTTACATGATTTAAAAGATGCAAAGTTCTAAGTACAAAATTAAAGCACTCAATTATATTTGAATATCATTCTGAAAAGTTAACCATTGTGTAATTATTACAACATCTGAAAGATACACTTTTTTTTTCCACAAAGCTAAAGCCAGCATTATCAGGAATAATTGTTTAATTACAGTTTAATTGCAGTTGTGAATAATTATGGAGCATCTATAACCTTGCTTATATTTATTCCTAACAATGTTAATCTATATGTACTATCATCCTTATAGAATTTATAAGTAAGCCTTGGAATTTTTTCAAGCAATTGTATGTAATTATTGGTTGGCCAATATCTATAAATTCTTAAATTAAAAATAAAAATTCCAGGTAAATAAACATTGTTGATCAGGTGAGTGGTGATGCAGTCATTATAAAATGAAAATATGATTAGAATATAAGATATCTTTCACCACTGGTGAGAGGTGAATCATACTATTGTTGGTGACTAATCTATAATCTACTTCTTTCTTAATATACAACTGGTAAATTGTTGTACAACTGTATATATTAATTAATTCAAATAAAAACTAATTTCAAATTCATCCTCAGATTATCATATTCTGGACTTAATATTTTTGAGAAATTTTTTTAAAAACACACACACAATGACATTAAACACCATCATTGAAATGAATAGGAACATGTTCAATACTGAAGTTAACTTATTTTAAAAGTAACGTATTAATAAAGAATTTTTTTCTACTTTACCTAACACCACTTTCTCATAAATGTTAGCAAAATAAACATTTATAGTAAAATAATAAACGGACTGTTTATTTATATAGGCATGTTGTAATATATGGAATATTTATTCTTGGGGATGAAGTAAGTACTTACTAAACTATAACTTTTAGTGAAGCAGCTATTGAAGAACATTTTGACTAAATAAACGATAAATTTAAGAACTATAGTAATTTGCTCATAAAGATTTTTACAATGTGTTTTTTCAAAAGACTTCAATTGTATCTGAAATCTCTGTGCAAGAAAACAGTATTGCATACTAGTGCCACTTTCTCATAAGTATTAACAAAATAAACTTTTGTAGCCAAATAGTAAACTGATGTTTCATTCTCACAGACATAATGGAACTCATGTAACATTTATTCTCACGATAAAATAATTACTCAAAAAAAACTTTCTGATGTCAAATTTTCAGTGAAGCAATGAGTTAAAAAAAACTCTTACTTATTTAGTCTGCATTTTTTGATACATAAACATCTAAAAATTTAATCATAATCATTTAGAAAACTAGAATACATTAACACATCTCTTATCTAAAAGAAGATATATATAAAAAAAAACCAATGTAGTTATTAATTGTCATATTTTTCTGATATCTAAATAATTTAAATGCAAGTATACTATATGTATTTAAGCTAAATGTAATTAGAGGGGATTTGAACCCAGACTTTCAAGCTCCCTTCAGTCATCCACTTCAACTTATACAACCACATACATGACCACATAAATTTGAAAAAATAAATGATCTTCAATATACGTATTTCATATATATGTGTCAGAGATGATCTGGATCAACTGATGAGTGCTGATTCAGCACAAAATCCACACATTGGAAATCATTTATCTTTTTTTCACATGTATATGGTCATGTGTATTGGTTATATAAAATGGTGTGGATGGCTGAAGGATTGAAAGTCTGGGTTCGAATCTCCTCTAATTATATCTAAATAATTGTAAATTAAAAGTATACTTGAATAATCTTATCTGAGTTTTTCAGTTATATATGATTTTTTTTTTACTTTTCTTTTATTCATACAATTTACTGCTATTGATCTAAAACCTATGTGTGTGTGTGTGTATGCTTGTATGAAGATAGGTAGGCTATTGTCATTAAATTTTAATATATAAATGTAAAGTGTGAATCTTTATCTGATAAATAATTAAATGATTTATTACTTGAGAGTTTTGTAAGAAGTTTGAATATGGAAAATGACAAAGCTGGACCAGGACCTGTGGTCTGAGCTCCAAAACATGTCACTCTATTATTACACCAAACCAAATAAGGCAAAATAATCAAATGATTTATTGTTCAGAAGTTCATAAGAAATTCAAGCACTGAAAGTGGCAGGGTTCTGTCACTATCATTGCACCAATCCATGCCTAAATGATACGAATATACGATGATGTATATACATAGATCAAAAAATTTAGCCGTAAATTTTCTAGATCTCATTTACAATTTTATTACTAAAAATACTATTGTAGAGTTTACTCCAAAATGACAGAAAGGCAAAGGCTTTTTTTCGATCATCGCATTTCTTCAAAATGCTTCGTAAATTTTCAACACATATATACGTCTGAGTACGTAATGTTATATATTTTACGTAAAAAATGAATGTATTTTACTTAATAAAAAATTAGTAATTAAAATTAATCCTGTAGTAATTTCAGTTTATTATAATGTTATTTTCTACACACCTAAACTTGCCTACTAACCAGAATTTAGCATGTGTACAATTTTATTTTAACAGAATTAGTAAACAATTATTATTTGCATGCAGAATCATTGTACAATAATAAAATAAAAAATTTATTTATGAATTAAAATTTAGTTCATTGCCCGAGAAGTAGCTTTTATAAAAACAACTTTATAATCGCACGACAAAGTAATTTACACAATAAATTTTGTTTTAGTCACGTGATTTTTGATTATTATTATTTGTTTTTTTTTTTTGCCGGAAAAAAGAGTCATTAGTACATATAAACAAAAACACCGCTAAGATGGGAAAATAGAAGGGGGAAAAGCTAATTGTAACTTATCTGCGAACAATTTTTCAGTTTGGAAGTGCTAAAGTTTTCTATTGAAAATAATTCTGCTGATTTAAATGAGTCTCTAGACATAAAATAGACTAATCAAAATAATGGAAGCGTTTAAGCAACGTAGGTGGAGGTTTATCATTAGTTTCCACTCCTATTACAGGGTCAAGTTTATATGATTAACAAAAAATAATTTTTAAACAATAAGTGTCTCTAAGACAGTATTAAATTAGAACTGACAATTTTATAAAAGAAACATTAGTAATTTTTAAAATAAATATATATGTATTTGCAAAGTTTTAAAGGAAGCCCTTGTCATGTTTGCTAGAGGCTAATTACTCAACATTTATTTCTACAACACTAGACGTATCACTCCTTCGGGCTATTTTTTTTTCCACATAAACCACAATAAAAAGTAAATTCTTAAACAAATGTTATTATTAGAATTAGACGTTACACAAAGGATAATGAAGTATAAAAAAACACTGTTTTTATAATTAATTATTTTTAATTAATTATATGGTAACATTCTTAAAATTTAGATAGTTTATATCATCAAATTTCTAATAATATACTGCTCTGGATCGACTATAAATAATTATGTGTATAATTTAAAACATAGAAAATTAATTATTATTTTTCTTCATGCAAATACTTAATTTATTAGTAAACTCTATGCTATCACAATGGAGAATGACAGATTGGAGAAGTAGGAGGACTAACGGTTTTAGATACTTCCTGTGCTTGAATATCACGTTACATATTGAGTAATTAACCATTCTGCTTTTTTTTAAATATACTGTATTCAGTATTTTAAATAATATTCATGTTATTATTTTAACAGCAAAAATGAATTTAAGTAAGAAGGATTATTATTTCTTATGATTGCTTGATCCTTAAAATACAGTACGATGGATATTCATGATGAACAGGGAGATCAAATTTTTATAGAAATAACATTAATAACCTTTAATCTCACATCTTATGTGTAATTTTTTTGGTACTTTAGTATTAGAGCTGCAACATAGCGGATATAGGAGGTCTTTTCACACTCACAATAAATATGTAATGTCGCAATGACATCAAAATGAAAGGAAATAAAACCTGTGAGTATACATGTGGAAACGTGTTTTTATCTTTATCAACGCGATCTTTTTTTTTTTGTAATACTTTGACATTTTCAGTTATTATCCAGATTTCTTTCTACCATAGTTAATGATATAAAAGAAATGGTTCCATCACGATAAAAACCTAATAAAAGTCTCATAATTAATATGTATTTTTTTGTGTTTTTTTTTTTTTTTTTGGTTTAAGTTGTTTATATATTTAAAAAAATGTTTATTAGCATTTCTGTTGAAAATCCCAGCATACTCTGCAATCATGTGCTAAATTTTCAGAGAGAAAATTTTTAGTAGAAATCTCCATTTTCTGTGGTAATATTAAATGTTTTATTTCAAGGTGACAATTCCTGTTATATATTACACAGTAAATATCATATGAGTATACTTAATGTGTTTTTATAAATATTATTTAAAAACCAAAATCATTTACTGTTTGTTTAGTAACATTTTTTTTGTTTAATAGTGTCATTTCATTAAGATCACAAATCCCTTTTTTTTTTTTTTTTGCTTTCAAATGTCATTCTAAAAAGTTGTTAAGTGTCCAACTCATACATATTTTAATGTCTCATTATTTAAAAACCAAAATCACTTACTTTTTGTTTAGTGTGTATTTAAACTAACAATTTTTTTTGTGTAATGGCCATTATTTCATTAAGATCGCAAATCATTTTTTTTTTTTTAATGTGAAATGTCATTCTTAAAAGTTGCTAATGTCTAAGTCATATATCTTGTTCAAAATCATTCATTTCTTATTGAAAATGATAAATATGTTTATTATATTTTTACTTTTAGTTATTTTTATTCCTGCAAGATGGAGCATGTATTAGACCTACTGCACCTGTTTCACATTTGTATCAACCCCCCCCCCCGATAACTTTGTAAATCTTACCAAAATATCATGTACAAGATCCATGTACACATTTTTTTGCCAAAAAAGTCATGTACAAGATCTGTGTACACATTATTTTGGTCAGATCCCAAGATTACGAAGTTATCAGTGTATTAATATAAATGTCAACAGGCACAGTAGGTCTAATACATGCTCTGTGTTGCAGCTCTAATACCAAAGTACCACTTTTTGTTTATTTGTATGAGGCCTTTCAGACATAATTTATTAATGTATTACTTGTTGTAATGCATTTTCTAATGAAGCCTGCAGACCATTTTACATGTGCCCGCCACTATCCGAACACGATAAAAAATTATTTATCTGATACAAATAAATTTAATTTTTAAAATTTCTTATAAATTATTGTATTATATTGTAATCAAATTGTAGGGCATACTATACTTTTACAGCATAAAAATATAAACATTAATTATATGTTAAAATTTTATTTTTGAAATAAATATTTTTTTGTACATTATGTATTATTAACAATATCCAACTCTAAATTTACGTTGAAAAAATAAATGATGCTCGCCATCTGGTTGAAAAAATAAATGGTGCCTGCCATCTGGCCGGTATTATAGAACGTGCTCTTAAGTGCAAAAAGGTTGGGGACCCCTGCCATAGAGAATAGTTTTGCTACTTATTTTAAATAATTTTATTATTTTAAAAAAATGTCATTAAATATCTGTATGACATTTTATTAGAATGAATAATACTTAACATCTACAACTAAACAATTTTAACAATTTGAAAACATGTTAAAATGAAAATGCAGCCTTAAATCTGTTTGCAAACATAATCGTTTTCTAAAATATGCTGCAAATTAAAAAAATTTAAATAGTTTTTCATTGGGAAGTATTAAAAAGAACTTTTTGAGCATAGTATTTTACTACTTCTGTATATATTAATTAAAATAATAAATAATTTTAAAATGCTTTTATTTTGCTGTAATATAAACAAGCTTTTTTTCAATAATGCTGCAAGAGAAAGCATTTAAAATCTCTATCAAAAATTATCCCTATCCCCAAACCAGTTTTGAGCTGATGACTCTCATCAGTGAGGCACTAAGCATTTTCTAAAATACAAACACAAGTCCAGCATTTATCAAATACTTAACTATTAAGTAGAAAGTCTGAAATCTACATGTCTTCAAATCCACTTATCTAACTTAAGTTAAGTATTTGAGAAATGCTGAACTTGAGTTTGTATTTTAGATCTAGTGTCTGAATGTCCTAGCACCTCACTGATGAGAGCCATCAGCTCAAAAACAGTTTGGAGATAGGAATAATTCTAGATAGAAATTTTAAATGCTTTCTCTTGAAGCATTGTTGAAAAAAAAACTTGTTTGGAGCTATTAGCATGCTTGTTATATTGTATTTGTAAATATAAGCTTATTAAATTGTCATGTGATGTATAACTTAATTTGTTTCCTTTTATTTTGATGCATTTGCTATATTAAAAATTCTAAAGTTTTTAACACAACCACCATAAAGCAAAAATCCATAGTCTATGTAATTCTCTACAAAAAAAAGAAAGACAATTATACAAGATTTATTAATTATAACAATCCAGAGAAATCAGACTTAACATAATCTGCACTACAGGAGCGCCATCTAGGCATTTGAACCTAGAAAAATTTATATAGTAGGCAGATACGTAAGTCAAAAAAAAATATATTAGTTGATTCCGGTCGTTAGCCCATTGTCACTAACTCAGAGATGCAGAGATAATAAATAACTTGTTTAATTGCATCTTAAATATATATATAAAAAAATAAAAGCCACTAATGGTAATTAACAAACAACATTTATTAACGCACGTACAAATAAATTTTGAGGAATACATTTAACATTTTATATTTTTATATTAACTTTTAATTTTACATTTAAATAAATTGCAATGAGTTTAATATTTTATTTAGAGGGTCGAGTATGAATAGACTACATAGATCTGCATTTGAAAAGAAAATATTCTATCCCTTATTTAACCTTAGGCCAAAAGTTCACAGCCAAACCAACATCAGTCCATCAGATATATCGATGTATTCAATGCAGCATGAATACAACAACACAAAATACTATACTGTCAGGAATGTATATCTGAACAGTAAGTAGAGTTAGAGGAGACATTGTCTCTCAACCAACAGGAATGCTATATCTGTTGGCAAGTAGAACAATAAACAAAAAACTCCATAGGAATTGACTGTGGTCCTTTTTGCCGACTTACAATCCCATCCATAGGCAAACAGAAGGTGTGTGGTGTATATATGCAATCCTGCCCATAGCGGATCTCCTGCTACATTTACTAATTACATCAATACATCTAATCCATTGACCCAATTTAACTACAAAACAAATAACCCAAGATTACCCTCCCTTAAACTATATATATAACTTTACAAATCTATATAGCCATTCATGCCCGACTTAAATTTAACATTTAGATATGTTTGCACAGATGAATTTTATACAATTTGTTTTATAATGTTGAGTATAGATCGGCTGCACAGATTCTACAGTTAAAAACATTTCAAAATAAACACAACCGATCAAAATACAAAATCATCAATAATGTCAATTGCATAGGGAATACAAAAAAACCCAATAGCATTCATCGTAAGATGCCGCAGTGACATCAATGACTTATATATTCCAACTGACTATGAAACAGCAACATAATTAACCACTAACGAATCTATGCAACATCTATACCCAACTTAAATTTCCTCATTTAAAATTTAAACAATAAATATTAATACAAATAAAATAATAAATGGAAATGATTTTTATCAAACGTAAAATATATAAAATTAAACATTATTAATTGATTTGAAACTTACAAAAATCAGATAAGAGTCCATTTTAACATTTAAGTTGGCTTGTTTATTAAATTTGTCAAACCCTGACGAAAGTTCTTAATTGTTCTTTTTTTTTTTATGATTTTAAAAATTGTTTAGTTCATATTAGCTTACAGTAGAAAAGCTCAGGTTCCTGTTGGCAATTCCCACGAAGACTTTCATGGAAGACCCATCTGATATTCTGGAGGTAGCCTTAGCTGGTTCATTCTGGTATCACAGTCTTTTCATTTTTTAAAATAACAGAGAGAATATGTGCATCTTATCGCTCTTCTCACAAAATCAAGTTGGAACTGACTGGAACTCAATATTTTTCTTTTTATAGTCCTCCTATGGATTCCACAAACAAAAATGTCACTGTTCCATTTTTTTCGTTATGGTCCGGGCCTTCATTTGCTTCCATTGGTCAAGCTAAAATCTCTTTATTCTCTTATCTATTTTTCATCTGACTTTTTAATTACACAGCTTTTGGATAATTAATAAACAATCATTTCCATCTACAAAAATATTTTATCTTTAAATCTTGTACTTTTTTATAAAAAAGTACGTTCAAATATTTATTTATTTTTTTAAAATATTTTTAAAGTTTTGCATCTGTGCGAATATATACATTTAACAAACATTTTAATTTTAGCGTTTAGTTTTTTTTTAAATAAATTTATTTTTATTTGCGAACTTAAAAGTTTTTATTTCAATTTAATGTAATGGCATATTTATATATCGTTACACAATATTAGTACAATATTTATTAAGTTATAGACAAATTTTCACATTAATGTTATTATATGCCATCATTGTTTTAAATACATTTCATGATGCAAATTTACACAGCAAATAATTTACAGCATTAATTATCTCTCTAGACCAGGGGTTCCCAACCTTTTTGCGCTTAAGAGCACATTGTATAATACCGGCCAGGTGGTGGGCACCATTTATTTTTTTTCAACCAGATGGCGGCATCATTTATTTTTTCAATGTAAATTTATAGTTGGATATTATTAATATTACACATAATATACAAAAAAATATTTATTTCAAAAATAAAATTTCAACATATAATTAATGTTTATTGTAATAACAATTTTTATTTCTCCTTACTTTGTAATTACTGATACACTCTGAAAGCGCTAAGTCTAATAGATAAAAAAGAAAAAAGCCTACTAATTAATAAACTTAAAAGTTTCACCGTAACGCAATTAATTTTAGCGTATCAGTAATTAACATTTATATTTTTACGCTGTAAAAGTATAGTATGCCCTGCAATTTGATTACAATATAATACAATAATTTATAAGAAATTTTAAAAATTAAATTTATTTGTATCAGATAAATAATTTTTTATCGTGTTCGGATAGCGGCGGGCACACATAAAATGGTCTGCGGGTGCCATGGTGCCCGCGGGCATAGGGTTGGGACCCCTGCTCTAGACATAAAGTTTATGTTGTTTCAAGTAACTTATTTTCACAATAAAATTTAACATCATTTAAAATACCTTCCCATTATAAAATTAAGTACTTCATAAAATTTTAAATATGTACCAGAGAATTGAATATTACTTATTTGCCATAACTATTGATTAATCTTTTGTAAATTATATTTATTCAAATAAATATTTGTACATCATAATTTATTTTTTACTGATTGTTTTTTCAGTATGAAAATATATTAGAGTATTATTTAGTGGTAGAGAAAAACATATGTTAGAGCACCCATTAAAATAACACCACTATTTCTTTTACTTGATCTCTTTTTTATATAACTCTTGAGTCCTTTAGTACTAAAACATCTAATATTTTATTAACTTTTGATAACTTTTAATTTTCTATTTAGATTATAAAGATAACTTTAAAAAAAAATTAAATGTAATGACAATAAATTGTAACTATAAAAAATGCATTATAAATACTAATTTATATGCCAAACTTCAGACCCATTAGATAATAAAATGCAAAATAAATAAAATGTGCTAACATTAAACTGATGTCTATATTATCAAATTATGCATCAAACAAAGTTTAAATCATAATACAGACAATCAATTTACATCTAACAACAAATAATTTTTTTTAACAACTTTGATATCATATCAATTCATCCAAGGTAATTTTTTATGGTTTGCAAAGACAATATTTCAGTTTGGCTACAAAGCTACCTATTATCAACCCAATATAATGTACAAAATTCTTTCCTAATATTTCAAACTTTAAATCTATTTGATATTAAATGTAAATTAAATGTGATGCATGTTTAAATATTCGATTTTTAAAAATTATAATAATTTAGCCAAAGTCAGAATAGGAAAACAACTACAAATTATCACTTGAAATATTAAGTAAAACCAATTATTCCCCATTTTTCTTTGTTGTTACATTAAATACACACAGATATAACAAAAAAAAATTACAATTATATAAAGAAAATGTTTAGTTGTCAGCAATAAACATTAATAACATTATTGCTTCATTCATATATATACTCATCACGCACACTGCTGTTTTATTTTACTAAATAAAAATTAATTTTACTAATCTTTCTAATGATTTGGCATACAGTGTGTGAGTGAATAGCATATATTTATAGCAAGATCTGAATTGCGGACCCCTAGGAGGTTAGTATAGATGGTGACACATGAAGCATCGATGATGATTAGACATCGATTGCTTCAATATATAGAACCATACTCATGATTTCTGGATTTTGTGATATAATTATTTCAAATAAATTTTTACGTTATAGTCAGTTTATCTTTTCTCACTCAAATCTTATTACTCAATGAATCTGTATTGCACAATTGAACAACAATCAGACAAGTTTATTTGATTTAAGTTAAATTAAAAAATTTTAATAAGTAAATATCAACTATATAATAAAAAGTATATATATGATGAATAGATCATAAACAATCGATATGTACACATAGAATCTAATTGAATATACACAAATGATCAATTGAAATTAATTCCATATTTAAATATGTGATGGCCTAACAATCTCCAATTATTTAATATCAAATATAAAACATATATGTCTATATATCACAAAATATGTTGCAGGATGTTTGTACTTTCCAAGATACAAGAGAGTTTAATATAAACATCTTTTTATATACTTTATATAAATATATTTTAATAAAATACATATGTATCTATACAAAGATGAATATCAACAAATAAAAAATCCTTCTCCTTTTTTCTTTTCAAAAACTTTATTTTTTATCTCAATACTGAACATATATATACATTAATATACAAAACTCCAACGTTTCAACTGTTTTATCTCATACAGTCATTTTCAAGGATCTGCAACAATATTAAATACATATCAACAAATAAACTTCAATTACATAAAAACTTTCTCTTACATTAACATAATAACAAACATATTAAACATATAGAAATATATTTTACTTACAGCTTTCTCCCACTGCTATATTTTATTACTCTTTTTTTTTTTTTTTATTTACATTGTTTAATTACAATATATCTTAAAATCATCCAAGAAACTTTCTATACAAATTTAAATACCAACTCTAATTTCCAAAAACCTCCCCCTTTCTTTAAATTTTATCTAAAACCCATCTTAAAACTACATTCCTAAACTATATATTTAAATGAATATAAAACAAATTTAAACATTCCCCCCTCTCTCTCTCTTTTATACAAAAAAACTTCTAACAATTTACCTAAACCCATTAAGCATTTATTTTAATTATACAGTAATTTATATTCCTTATCTACTCCATTAATTCTATTTAGAGTAGGATTATATTTTTTTATAAATAAAAAAATTCTTTAACCATCCTTTCCTTGTAATTTTTAACCCTTTCTAACATTTTAATACTAAATTCTTTATGACCTAAACCTTTACAATGAATGTAAATATTTGAATTTTTGTCATACAAATGTTGTCTAAGTCTAGTTTTTAATTTATTCTTAGTTGTACCAATATATGAAACCTTACCCCCTCCCTCTTACAATTTAAACATTCAACTAAATATATTCCATTCATTTTGTCAGTTTCTATATTTTTTGTATCATTGATTAAATTTCCTAAATTCAATTTCTTTTTATATACTTAAAATTAACCTACTTTCCTTTGTATTTATTATATACTTTTTATTCTGGTAGATTAAAGTATAAATATATAAAGGGGAAAGAGGTTAAATTAACAGTATATAAAAAAAATTGAATTTAGAAATTTAATCAATGATACAAAAAATATAGAAACTGACAAAATGAATGGAATATATTTAGTTGAATGTTTAAATTGTAAGAGGGAGGGGGGTAAGGTTTCATATATTGGTACAACTAAGAATAAATTAAAAACTAGACTTAGACAACATTTGTATGACAAAAATTCAAATATTTACATTCATTGTAAAGGTTTAGGTCATAAAGAATTTAGTATTAAAATGTTAGAAAGGGTTAAAAATTACAAGGAAAGGATGGTTAAAGAATTTTTTTATATAAAAAAATATAATCCTACTCTAAATAGAATTAATGGAGTAGATAAGGAATATAAATTACTGTATAATTAAAATAAATGCTTAATGGGTTTAGGTAAATTGTTAGAAGTTTTTTTGTATAAAAGAGAGAGAGGGGGGGGGAATGTTTAAATTTGTTTTATATTCATTTAAATATATAGTTTAGGAATGTAGTTTTAAGATGGGTTTTAGATAAAATTTAAAGAAAGGGGGAGGTTTTTGGAAATTAGAGTTGGTATTTAAATTTGTATAGAAAGTTTCTTGGATGATTTTAAGATATATTGTAATTAAACAATGTAAATAAAAAAAAAAGAGTAATAAAATATAGCAGTGGGAGAAAGCTGTAAGTAAAATATATTTCTATATGTTTAATATGTTTGTTATTATGTTAATGTAAGAGAAAGTTTTTATGTAATTGAAGTTTATTTGTTGATATGTATTTAATATTGTTGCAGATCCTTGAAAATGACTGTATGAGATAAAACAGTTGAAACGTTGGAGTTTTGTATATTAATGTATATATATGTTCAGTATTGAGATAAAAAATAAAGTTTTTGAAAAGAAAAAAGGAGAAGGATTTTTTATTTGTTGATATTATTGTAGAACATATATATTTTAAAAGAAAAAGTGGATGTACCTTTGCTGTGTTATTATATTTTACAAAGATGAATCTAGTTCTTTGTAATATAAATTTAAGAGAACAAAATAAAGTGAATATTTATTATGATAAAAATTTTTTCGAACTTCTAATATAAATGATACGCCTGAAGTTAATTTAAAATTTATAAAAGAAATGAATATATTTTAAATATTAAAATATTTAATTACTATGCCACAGATATGAGTTTAAAGCTTAAAAAAAAAAATGTGATTCTTCTATATTTTGATATGTGAATAGAATACCACTCATAAACACTATAAACGAAGAAAGACAAAAAATATATCAATAATGATAAACACATATGACCCGAATGAGAGTCTTTAAATATTGTATTTTCAGAATGGCATCATAGTTCTGATGTCTATCCCAAATTACAAACCACTAGTATATCCTTATTTTAGAGAAGATATAATATATTCACAAAAACATTTAAATTCGAAGTACATTTTGTTGATTTCAATGTTTTATATATATATCAAAATTATTCTTTCAAATAATAATTTAGTTTATATGACATTACACACATGAGTACTAGTTTATATTCATAATGATATGAAGAGATCTTTTCATGAACAAATATAATTTCAAAATGTGATGAAGGAATAGATGCTAGCTTTATCTAGAATGGTATGATGGGAAATTAAACTGATTCATATCTTTAAAAAAAATTGATCAATTGATCTAATAAAATTATATAGACTGGTAGATATGACTCCTGTACATCCTCTAATGTTTGTATTCCTTCTTTGAAATATAGGTAACATCCACTTTAAAGGATAAGAATATTCTGATGGTTTATACAAGAATGAAGCAATTTTGATGATTTTTTTTTATTATAGTAAATTGTCATTTTACCATAAAAAATGTTCAATATACTGCTCATTTTATGGGCAGACAATATTAGTTATTACTCCTCCATTAACTATATACTTTAAAGGTAATAAAAAGTAAATCATATAAAGAAATTTATATATGCTTCCATTTAAAGCAATAACAAAAGAGTTCAAACTATTCAGTCCTATTTATAAATTTTTTTATTGACATTAGTGTATCTATAGCAGTGTTCTACATTCACTCATTAAAAGTGATTTCTGGTAGCATTCCTCTAATAAAAATTTGTATTATTCAACAAATAAAAATAAATATTTTAGAATTTCAAAATATCAATATTATTTTCAATTTCAATAAAAAATAAACAGTTTATAATACATTTTCACTATATTATATAGAAAATATATTTTTATGCTTATCTCCTTAGTATAATATTATACAAATAAAAAGGACAAATATATAAACAATTATTTGCATTTATAATTTACTATCATGAATGCAGTAACAAGAATAAAACATATAACAAAAGAGTAATAATTTTCCCCAAACTATATACTTTATTATTAGCATATTCATTATCTTATTTTTAAATGAAAAAAAAATCAATTTATAATGTTTCAATACAATTAATAAACAATTTTATATTAATATTATCACTGTCATAGTAACATAGTTAATATTTATTATTTCATAAGTTAACATATTAGCCATTCAATTTCAAATTTAAAAAAAAGTAAAAAAAAAATTATGACTGACATCTTACCACATATTGAAATACATCTCAAATTTTGATACAATATATATAGATATATATATATATATATATATATATATATTGTATACATATATATATATATATATATATATAAATGTCCTTTAATAAAAAATTATTGTAGTAATACTAAATATAATGGCAATTAACTATTATATTGTCCTTCAATCTGCAGAAGTACTTTCAGTTAATTCTTTAACCCTCCTCAACTGCCATTAAATTTAAAATAAAAACATAATGAAAGCAAATATCAAGACAAATCCCATGAAATGGAATTTTAATGTTAGGAGATTGTCTATTAATTATATTCATTTTTGAAGACACAAACCATAATAAGACAAAAATTAAGAAGGCAATTTTAATAAATAGAAATAAAATGAATATAATTAATAGATAAGCTGCTAACATTAAAATTCAGGATTCATGGAATTTGAGTTGATGTTTGCTTTTGCTATGTTTTTGAATTTAATGACAGTTGAGAAAGGTTAAGGAATTAATCAAAAATATTTTTGCAGATTGGAAGACTATATATAATAATTAATTACCATTATATTTGTTATTTTTATATATTTTAAAAGCCTAGAACTAAACTCATCAATAAAATAATCAAAATTACTTCAAAATTCACAACTAAATAAATATGTTGCTATCGTGTAGTCCTTTATACTTGAGAAGTCTGCTTGTAGCAATGAAATTATTGGTTGTATTTTAGAGTTGTTTTTTTTTTTTGGCTGGTCTGGTTGAGTTGCAAATTTTGATGTAATTTTGATTTTATATATATATATATATATATATATATATATAAAATTAAATATATATATATATATATATATATATATAAACTGATTTAAATAAAACAGATGAAGCACAACATATTCCAGGCTTGTGAAGACCACATTTTATCTCATTCTTCTAATATAAAATTAAACTGAAGAAAAGAAACATTTTGTTAGTCCTCACATTCTGAATGCTCAACTGTTTCATGCTCAATCTCATTCTTTACCTCACACACAATCTCATTACTATTTGAGATCTAACAGTTTTAAAAGTTAACCTTGAAAATATTGGATGCTATTTTGTCAAAACATTAGAAATTAATCAAAACTAACACATGATTTAACTCAAAAACTATTTTATTTACATTGTATAAACATCAAAACATTAAATATTATATATATTGATAGGAGAATGTGTTAATTTTATTAGCACATATGTAAAAAGTTGTTTTCTTCTACTATATTGCATATATATAATTCTTATATTATTAATTATTACATATAAACAAACCAATAAAGGTAGTTAAAAATTTATCACTATGATAAATTGTACAAGTAATATGCCAATTTAGAAATTAGGCTTATAATAAATTCAAGCTCTAAACTAGGCACAATCAACAAATGTTGGTTTATTTAAAAATAAGCTCTAAGCATAGATGGTCCACCCATGCTTTTAAAACATTTATTGATGGAAGAGTGTGTGGCAGTTTTAATAGGGCTTGTATGAAGAATTTTTTTGGTACTCATACTTATGACAATCTATCCTGCTCGTTGGTGCTGTTGCTAGTCAAAAACCAATAGCTATAATGTTACTGGGCTGATTTACATTTTAATTTTTTTTAAAATTTGCTTTTACCGGTTTCTTTTCTTTTGAGGGATTTACATTTTTTTTAGATATAAAACATTGAATTTCTTTCAAAATACTTTTTTTTTTAAACATTTTCTAAATTACAGTTTTTAATTACATTATATATTTCAGTGCATAGCACTGGAATATGCAGGGGGAGTGACCGCTGTTTTTGGTGATCCAAAGAATCAACCAATAAATCTACTACTCTGATCAAACCAACCTTAGGATTTCTAAAATGGCATGCAACTTCAGACATTTGATTTGTTTTGTAGCTGTTCTTTATGAAACATTATTTAATAGAAATAAATAATTACATTTTAAAATTATATTATACATTTCAACGTGTAGCACTCCACCACAGCCATTTTAGAAGTCTCTTACCTGTTCTCACATAAATGTGACTTTTCCCATGAATTCTCTGAAATGGTGCTGGAACCTACCCTTTTGAAATTAAATTCACCTTCAAAGATGAGTAGGAAAGCATGGTGACAGACTTATAATTATTACTATGTAACAGTATGTCAGGTAGGGTGTAATATCATTACTTCAAATTCACATTAATAGAGTTATGGCCAGTTGAATTCTATGCACTTTCACATTATATGGTAGTGATATATGAAGTGTGCCCTATTTGTATAGTGTTACAAAGCACCTTAGTGGGTCGTGTGCAATGCAATCTAGGCCTGCAATGGCTAATATGAACACAACTGTTTTATAGGCCATAAGTTTGGCCACTAATGGCATAGTTCTGTGCTTTTGCATGGAAACACCACCATTGAGCAGGATGGATTGTCATGAGTACCTTTTTTCCTTCCACAATATTACATACATAAATATCACTGTATTATTAATTATCACACACAATCTTTCACAACATTTATATGTAACCAAATGATTTGTTGATTACAAGTTTGCATGAAGATTCATATAAAGTTCAAGTACTGGAAGTGATAAAATTGAGCTATGATCATGGACTTTGAGATCTAAAGTCCAGCAGTCTTCCATTATTCTAAATCATGCAGGACATAAAAACAGAAATGAATTTTTGAATTAAGAATGCTCTATAAGATTTTGAAATTATGATGGCATACCTGTGTGACCAATTACTGTGATGTTACTGACTCTTCTATCATAAAAGCATATTTTCATTGTATTAACCATGTGAAATAAATGAACAACAACAAACTTTGAATTTATTTAAGTATTATAGAGATTATTTCAAAGTCATTCTAAAGAGAAGTCAGACTGATTTTTACTAATAGTAGAATATGCTGAAGATAGAATATAGTGGAGAATTACAATTAGGCAAAATATTAGTCTTTCAAAAAGAGTATGGATACAAAAGTAATTCAAATACAGCATTACAAGATAACAAATTTATACACTAAAGAAGCAGAATTTGATTCATGAGATATTGTCTTTTAATTAATCAATATTTTTTTTTTGCTATTTGGAGTTAGAATGGCTATACTAATTTACAAAAAATTATGATAATGTATAATATTTACTACTAAATCAGTCCTTTAAAATTGGTATATTATTTTAGATGATATGTATTCATCAAGAAATGTATTTCTAAAGATATATAGCAAGATGTTCTTTTTTTTTTTGCTCTTACCATTATAATAAAATATTTAATATATTGTATTCTTACTCATGCTTGATACTGTTTCAGTCATTTAATGTTATAATTTTTTAAGAAGTTTTCTTTTTGATAGTGACTAAGTGTGCTTTGAAATTTGACTGCATTGTAAAATGACATCTACTGTTAGTGTTATTTTGATTATTTATTTGATACACTATAGTAATCCCCCACTGTATTTGGCTCTAGGTCATACCATAAATACTGAAACCAGAAATAATGCAAACCCTATTTAATGTACATGATTAATATTTATATACTCAACAGAAATAGAATAATGCAGTTAACAAAACATAGCACACTAATAAACATGAGAGGGACCACAACTATATAATGCAATTATAATAAACATAGTATACTAATAAAGCAAGTAATAATCATAAACATATAATTGACCAGGTGCATTCTGACTGCACAAAAGATGAGAACATGACACACAGTGAGATGATAATGATGCTACTTTTATAAATGGAAATACATATAAAGTTTATGAATTCAAATTTATGAATTTTTAATTTCTTATTTAACAATTTTTTTAATTATGGATTACTAAAATTGTAAGTAGTAAGTCTGCAGATTTAGCAAAGAAGATATTGTATATTTTTTTCTTTGTGAGAAAATTAAATTTTGATCTTCTCATAAATGCTTTTTAATCTTATAGAGTTTAGCATGGCTGCAGAATGGAATTTGTTATTAACTGAAAGAGAGACCATTTGATTTCTCTTGGGGGCCTAAAGAAACTGAGCTGAGTAAATTCCTAATGTCCACCCCATGTCATTGCAGCTGTTATATTACTGTATGATTATTCATATAGCATGCAAACATGGATGGGTTGTTCACTAACATGCATTAGCCAGTATAGTGAGTTTATTGACTTTTATCTCTGAGTTTAAGATCAAGAAACACCATATTCTTTCTACTCAATTTCCTGGTAACTCTTAATTGAATTATCAATTGAGTTTCCTTGAAGACAAAATGAAGATATATGTAAGAATGAATTTTTTTCTTAATAAGCATTTACAATTATGACAGACAAAAATAAATAATGACCCTTATTCTCAGGAGGCTATAAAGTCACTAGTCAAGGCAGTAGTTGGCAACCAAAGTCAAAGAATGCTAAGATTTTTCTGATAGTGGACCCAATCTACCATTTGATAATCATCTTTTATTTAGGTATTTATAATTGCAGATCATTTTCAAGTGAAGGAAAATTGTAAGAAGAACTGTCCAATATTAAATAAAACATTACTGAACTTTGTGAAGTTAGAAGAAAAGATGAAGAAACAATTAATTTAAAAAATGGACATGTACTACATCACAGTCACAAACATTGGAAGTACAAGTGGAGTAGGATTTATTATAAATAAAAGTGGAAGAACAACATTATGGAGATTGATGGTGTATCAGACAGAGTAGCAAGATTAGTTATTCAATTTAATAGCAGATATTAATGCAGATATTTCAGATTTATGCCCCAACAAGTTTTCACCGTGATGAAGAAATAGAGGATTTTTATAGGATGTACAAAAGGCTTTTAATCAAACCAAATAACATTCTAAAATTGTCATAGAAGATTTTAATGCTAGAATTGGAAAATAATTGAAAGATGAAAGTGATGTAGGTAAATTTGGCTATGATGATAAAAATGAGAGAGGACATAGACTTGGGGAGTTTGCAGAAAAAAAAAAAATTTATATTTAAATTCCTTTTTTGAGAAAAGTGTTAAATGGAAATGGGCATGGAAGCATCCAAATAAAAATATAGCAGAATTGCATTTATAAATTCAACACAGGAAGTGATGATTGATTAATGAGATATAAGATGCATATTAAAGCAAAGCAAGAAAGATAAAAATTATTAAGAAAAACAATATTCACAGTTGATATTCCTAATCTTCAGAGACATTCCAAAAAAATTAAATTAGAACTAGCAAATCGTTTTCAAATTTTAAATGAACTTTGAACATTATTCAGATTTGAACTAAATCAATAGGAAGATAACCGATACTCTTTTAATAACTGCAACAAATATAGTTTGTACAAAATGTAGCAATTGACCCGTAAAATTTCTACTGAGACAAGACAACTTATGAAGAAAAGAAATATGAAAAATATATAAAAATGATATGTTAAGAAAGATTGAATATCTTGAATTTTATAAAATGATGCAAAAAAGAGTTGATAATGATATAAGAAAGTATAATTGTGAACTAACAAGGCAAGCTATAGAAGAGAAGAGAATAAAAGTTTCTAGTGGGTAAAACAATATATTGATATTGGTAGGAAACATAAGTTTCCTACCAATACCAATATGTTGTTTTACAATATAAAAAAAGATGATGCTATTACTAAAAAGAGAGATGACATCATGAAATATGTAGAAGAGTTCTATCAAGATTTATATTGCAATAAAGAACTATAAGTACCTCCTACAACCACTATATTTTCTAAATTGCCCAGGATTGTAAATGAAGAAGTAAGACATAATATTAAATTTTTGAAGAAAAAAGCTCCAGATAATGATGGAATTATAATTGCTATCTTAAAAAAAGTGTGTGAAGAAGTAGAAATTTTTTTGCAAAGTTGTGTATCAAATGTCTAAATGATAAAGATGTATCAGGTGATTGGAAGAATACAGTATTAATATTAATATTGAAAAAAGGCATTAAGAAGGGTATTAGAAATTACTGGACTATCAGTCTTTTATCAGTTCTATATACAATTTTTACCAAAATAATTAAAACTCATTTACAACGAACTTAGGATTTGAAGCAACCAAGAGAACAAGCTGGATTTAAAAGTGGTTTTAGTACCATGGATCATATCCAAGTATTGAAAAAAGTTATAGAAAGTACCAATAAATATGAGTTACCATTTTGCTTTGCATTTGTTGATTATGAAAAGGCATTTAAATGTATAAGCATTTCTTCTTAGATTAAAGCACTGAAGCATCAAGGTTTAAACCAAGATATTACCATATTCTGAAGAAAATTTACAAAAATGCAACAGCAACAATTACATTACATAATAATACTAAAAATATTAACATTGAAAAGGATATATGATAGTGATCTCATATTTCCAAAACAATTAAATTATATAATGATACTAAAGCGATTAATATTGAGAAAACTTTTTATAGCAGTTTTGTAAGAAGTATTTTGTGGATTAAAATGGGAAGTTAATGGAGAAAAAGTGAAGGGAGATTATTTAGGTCAGCTAGATTTTATCAATGATATAATTGTTTTTTGCAAATTATGCCTTAGAGCTACAGTAAATTTTGCAAGAGTTATCAGGTGAAAGTAAGAAAGTAGGATTAAAAGAAAATGTCAAAAGGTTTCAAGTAATATTCAATAAATTTTCTCAAAAAAAAAATAATAATAATAAATAAATATTGATAATGATGAGGTAGAAGAGGTTAACAGCTACAAATATCTTTGTCAGATTATTGCTACATATGGAATTATAATGGATTAAATTAATCATAGAATTAAATTTGGTTGGAGTGCTTTTGATAGAAATAATTTAATACTAAAAGAAAATGTACCTATGTGTTTGAAAAGAGAGGTTTTTAATAAATGTGTTTTACCAATTCTTATTTATGAATCTGAGATTTAGACACTTAACAGAAGAACAGCACACAGACTTCAGACCAGTTAATGAAGTATGGACAAATGTATGTTAAGAGTAACAAGAAGAGATTGAAAACAAAATACATGGGTGAGAGAAAAAACAAGTGTTACTGACATCATTGAAAGAATTATCTAAAATGTAGTTGGGTTGGATGTATTGCTAGAAAAGATAGATGATAATAGATGTGCAGTTGAAATCTAAAACTGGATTCCAAGAGACATAAAAAGACTTAGAAAGAGATTACATGTGAGATGGATAGATGAAATAAGGTAGTGTGCTGGGGTGATGTGGAGGAGACAGTCTAGAGATTAGAGAAGATGGATTGAACTTGTGATACTTTCATCCTGCAGTGGATTGATAATATTTGAAAATGATAATGATGATGATGATGGCAGTTTAGTACAGTGGTGAAATGATAAATTCTAGAGTTAAAGGTTTTTTGATTAAAACTTAACCAACCACTTTTGAAGCATAAAATCTCTTGAACAATTTTACTATTTGATTTTTTTTGTAGAAAATTAACAAAACTTTATAAAACATGAGCAATTCTCTACAGTGTCATTTATAGCAAACTTGAGATATTAAAGATTATCAAATGATAATATATTTGAATTCTCATTACTCAGAAACTGATCTAAGTCTGATTATTTAAGCTTATCATAAATATGATTGTTTTATCGTATATTGTATAAGATAAAAAATAAAATAATGTAAAGCCCATCAATAAAAATTAGAACAAGCATTTAAAAATCATTATTTCAGAAGATAACTGTAAATACACTGTTAAATGTAATTAAAACAAAAATTTTAAGATAAGTAGATAATGATAATTTGGTTTTCTATGTTGCACATATCATTATAGCAAGATACTCAATATATACTGTAGTCTATTATACTGTACAAATGTCAAATCTTATTATAGCAGTTAACTAAAAAATTAACTGAAGCGTGCAATTTAGATTTCACATAAAAAATATATATATAAAAAATCCGATTATTAAATTAAAGAGTAATCAAAAAAAGGAGGGAACTCTGATTAGTAATTTGTTCCACCAGTTTTCAATCTGAAAAAAAAAAGCATCACCCAGATCTTAAGTTTAAAAATACAGGTGAGTAATAATAATTTGCGAGTCTGAGATTTGATTGTCAAAATGTAGAATAGAGACGCCAGCAACAGTGAAAGGGAATTATGCCTATGAATAAGCTCAGCTTTATGAGTAAGGTTATTACAGCATGCATGTGTGTGTGCTTGTGTTCAAACAAGCAGAAACTTATTGGCGAAGCTATCAAGTTCTGTGAGAATTCCACCTTGCTGATGGATTGTGAGTAGATTCACAGGTTTGTTCGGAAATGTATTCAACCTATTTATTGATTCAGTAAAGCGTGACTGTTTCAAGCGATACTATTATTTTCCCACTGTTTTCTTTTATTGTTAATGAAAGAAACAAATAAACAAATAATGAGATAAAAAAAGTTATTTTAAAGTAAAATATAAAATTGATTTATAGAACAAAATCAAACATATCCTTTCTTTTATAAAATATTTTGTTGCGACAGCTCCTGCATAATGTGTACAAAAATATTTTGTTGATTTTTCTATAAAAAACAGATTTATTTTTTTATAAATTTGTCAATATCATTTATTGCTTTGTATAGGCAAGATAAAACCGACTCACTTTCATTTTTTTTCTTTCTTTTCTATAGTAAGAATGACCATACCCATTTAAGAGAAACTGTTTATGATAATGATAATACACTAGTTATTGTTTTTAAAATATAAATTAATAATTTTCTTCACTTTCATATTCGTGTATTAAGCAGAAAAGTGTTAATAAACAAATCGTAATGACAGATGATAAATTAAATACTTAATAGTCAATCAGACTAAAAAATAACAGTTCTATATAAAATTCAAATTTCCATCCAAGGCTTTATTAAATATCAGAACTGTCATTGATAAGACTGAGTACTATGAAAAAAGTATGTATATATCAGCAATTTTCAATATTTAAAATAAAACTCAAGATATTCTTAATGATGCTATAACTTAATAATAATAATAATAATTTATTACATACTGTTTGTTTAATATTGCAAATATCCACACACACGTACACACGTCCATACATGGGAAAATAGTACAGTGCAAAGCAGAAGCTTTACCAATAATCTCCACAAAGGAATTATGAAAGAGAAAACCAGCAACTTTTTCATTAGTAAAAAGTGAGGCCTTGAGCATTTTCCCATCCTTGCTAAAAATAACGAGATACCCATTTACCAATCAATATTAGATGGTTAGAGTGGACTATCTGTGAGAAAAAAAAACTGAAATCTGTTAAAAAACTTTTTAAGTTACATAATTGGATTAGATTTGAACACTCCTCATAGGCTTGAAAAATGGATGCGCTATTGCTGCATTACGGATTTATATATATATAATAATTTAAACGCTGATATTAACTTCTGCATTGTCTTTTCAAATAAAAAATTTCGTTTATTAACGGCAATTTAATGATGATTTACTAAGAGGTAGTTTGTTGACTTAATAAAAAGATGGTGCCAAAAGTTTTTTATTTGATTCTAAAATTATTTCATATTAAATAAATGTCATTATTAATATTCTGATATTAGTATTCTAGAATATATATATATATTAAATTTACTTATAATTCTTATATTCCGTCACACGTGAATACAGACGTCTGAAAAAGATAAAGATACCAGTATATATTTTTTTTCTAAACCAGCACTCTTCAATTAGCCTAGGTCATAACCTCTAAATAGAAATGGACTGCAAGTTGCTTTGTGATTGTGATTAATATAAATTGACATAATGATTTTTAATTAAAATTTAATATATATATATAAGAATAAATTATAATATATGTATAAACTTTAGATAATATAATAATAAAATAAATTCTATAGGAGTATGTAGATAATTATCAAATATTATGGTAATAAATTTAAAACAATATTTATTACTTTGCTAAACCAAGCTTTTGATATAGTGTATCTCTGTCAAAGCAACACTAAAGTGAATACTAGCAAATATATTAGCATATCCTCATACATATAAATGTACATTAAACTAGTTGCTAGTTATAATATATTTCCGTATTTTCATATGTAAATTGACATAGCAGTTGGCTATCTCATTGAATTAAATGACCAATGCCTGTTAAGAGAAATACTATTGGCTCTTATATTTATGGAATTCTTAGAGTTAATTATATACAATGTTTCATTTACTTTTTGTTTTTTATTATTTTAGAGGCAAATAATTTTAGCATCAGCAGGTTTAAAGGAATGACCAGATTTTTCTCCCAGTCTACAAATACTGTGCTATAAGTGCTGTTGCAATTAGCTCTGTTATATAAATGAGCATGTTGATTGATTCTCAATTTTAGATTTGCACATGTCTCTGCATAGTATCTGACATTGAAAAATTGACTCCATAAATATAAGAACCAATAGCATTTCTCTTAGCAAGCACTGGTCATTTAATTCAATGACATAGCAACTGCTATGTCAATTTACACATAAAAATATGCAAATGTATTATAATCAGTGACGAGTTAAATGAACTTTTAGATATATGAGGGTATGTTAAAACATTTGCTAATATTCACTTTAGTCATGCTTCGATAAAAATACACTGTATCAAAAACCTGGCTTGGCAAAGTAATAAATATAGTTTTAAATTTATTGCTGTAATATTTGATTATTATTTACATATTCTTATAGAATTTATTTTATTATATATATCTGGGCTAATAGTAATAAGAAAATTTATATTCTAATAAATGATTAGTAAATGATCATATACTTTAAAGGTGATGAGAAAGTTCATGAATTTTGATTGTTGTAGATTAAATTGTAATAATTTGATAGTAATAAATACTAAGCAAAGTAACATTTTCAAAATAAGCTACTGATTTGAAACTGAAATTGTAATCTTTAATTTTTGTAAGTTAATTCTCATAAGAAATTATTATAGATATTAAACTTAAAAGAATTGTGATAAATTGAATCTGATGGAAGTTCAAATAATTAATAATTTACATTCTGATTTTATAAATTATGGTTATAGATTCTAGCTTAGATATGACTTTAAGATTTTTTTTTATATAGTAAGATGATAATTCCTTTCCTCAAAAAATATTAATCAATCAATAGTATTCTGTCCTGTGGATAATGACAACTTCATTCATTTCTCCATCCCATTCTCTTCATTGTCCAGATCTTTAATTCAAAATATATGGATTATAAATAGCATTTTCAAAAACTTTCTAAACAGTGTCAATAATAATAGTATCATATTGTGTCTTCCTTCTATTCTTTGGCTTTAAAGGTTAATATCATCAGCACTATCACATATCTTCCTCATATCATTATTCATATGCTTCCAAAAACATTCTTTTATATAACACATGTTTATTGCAAGCTTGAATAATTAATAAACACTAAATGATGTATTACTATAATATATTCATATGCAGACTAATCTTTAGATTTACTCTTCATCATTAAGAATGAGAATTCACAGATAAATCTAATGCATTTATGCTTGTAACAGCTACATTTGTTTTTTGTTTTTTCTAATATTTAAGCTAATAGCTTGAAATTAAAAATAAATTCTTAAGATTTTATTCATGTAAACAGAGATAACCCTTGCTTTTAATGTTGCCAGGTAACTATAAATTACTACTAATTGATAATCTCCCTGAGGTTAAATAAATTTTCACTATTATCTATAATAATTCTTGTGTGGGGTTTGTTGTCAGTTAATAGTAATTAACAATTTCTTGGCAACAACAAAAGATGAAGTTATCTCTGTTTACATGGTTATAATCATCTAATTTCCATTCTTTGTCAAACTAAAAATCTATGAAAAATATGAAATCAACATATATAACTTCCTGGAGAAATTTAATCATTATTTGCAGAATAATCAATGAAGATACTAATCTTCTGCAATTTCACACCTACAAAAAAAAGTTTTCTGGGGTTAAAGCCTTATAAGAACTTAGGGCTATTATAGGTATATATAGAAAACTTATTTAGCCTCAGGAGAATTATCATTTAGTAGTAATTGATAGTTTTCTAGCAACATCAAAAGGTAAATTTTTTATTCTTTGTCAAACTAAAAATTCATGAAAAAATATAAATTCAACATATATGACTTTTTGAAAAGATTTATTATTATTTGCAGGATGTCAAGGAAACTGCTATTCTTTTGCATTCTCGCACCCACAAAAATAGCTTTCTGGGTTTAAATCTTTATTGAAACTTGGGTTTGAAATCAAAAAGATCCCCTTTAACTTCAATAAACTCAAACAAAAGAGCTAGTGGAAAACTTGTTTGACATCAAGAGGTTTATCAATTAGTAGTAATTGATAGTTTTCTGGTTACATCAAAAAGTAAAGTTATCTCTGTTTACATGAATATAATCTCATAATTTCCATTCTTCATCAAACTAAAAATCCATGAAAACAATATAAATTCAATATATATATATATTGAGACAGTTATGTGTCTCATGGAATACAATAACATAATAGCATGTGTGTATGTATATATATAAAGTTGAAAGTAAAAATAAAAATGAACACAAACAATTTTTTTGGATATTTATTTAAAAAATACACACTGGAATAATAGTTAAAGGTTAAATAATAATTTTTAAATATAAAATTACTGAAATTTTAAATCAGATATTTAAAAAAGTCTATTTAATGTTTTATTCTGATTTTGATTATTAAAAATAGAAAGAAAACATAAAACAAGTTTGTTTTTATGTTATATTAGAGAGTACTAATAATTATAAAGTTCCCCTAACTACTTTTAATTAGATTAAAAATTTTTTTTAATTAAAGCTAGGATAACATATTTTGATAATATCCTACAAAGTGTTGTTGAAAGGATTAAGAAAACTTTGAGATAAAAATTTGGTTTTAATTAAGGTGAACTGAAAAGTGTCATTAACGTTTTTTGGTCAATATAAAGAAAGAATTTACTTAATTGTTGTTTTTTAAATTCCATGATACAGTATATAAAGGTGGATTTAAAACAAAAACATTTGATACATTATACTGCAGTATTATTATGAAATTATAACTATAGGTGCAGAGTAAAAGTCAGCAGAGTTTTGAATTCACACTTCATAACCCATATGTGCACTAGATGGCGTGCATGAAGTCAATCAAATTATGAGACTGAATGGAGCTGACTGAATGTGAACAGTTACCTGATTTATATCTTTTCCAAAAATGTCAATAGGTCAGTCTATTGTTTTAGAATAAGTTAGCTTATCAAGAGATTACACTACTAGTGAGCTTACTGAAAAAAGTATTGTGCTATAGTTTATATATACACAGTTTTATCAATATGCAAAGGACAGCTTATGTATTGACAGTCATATGAAAATTGACCATACTGATATTTATTTCATAAAGAATGATATCAAGAGCTGACAGAAAAAGTTAGCTGGTTTTGAAAGGTAAATAATTTTTGACTAAATTAATCAATTAAAAATAAAACAAGTAAAGAAATAATAAATGGAATTTTTCCTGTTGTTATCCATAAATGTTTCCAGTTTTATTTTATTAAAAAAAAGGAAAGTCAGAAATCTTATTGTAAATGAAAAAACAAAAAGCCAAAGGTTTTTTTCAAAAAATAACTTTCCAAACTGAATCTAACAATAATTCTTTAAAAAAAAAAAACTTTTACTTGCCATTAGAAATAATGGATTAATTAATAACTTTGATTTGAAGAGGGATAATAATAATACAAATGTAGGTGTACTATTATTTCATGTGTGTGTATATATATATATTTAGCAATAAAATAATTGTCTTGTAAAAATAGAATAATATGGACTTATAATTTTATTTTTTGACAAATGAAATATCCTTAAGATATAAATGCCAGTGTGTGCACACATTTCAAGCTGTTCTCATGTTATCCACATATATGTTAAGTCAGTTGTTATTTATATACTATGAAAATGAATTGATGTTTTTATTACTTTATGACAATTCTAAAATGTTAATTTTCTATTATATATACAGTACATCTGTGTGCTTAGTAAATTACAATGTGATAGAATATATTTTGTATTATTTTTGTATTCTAATCAAAATCAGAATGCTGAATTTATATTTATAGCATAGTTAGCATACTTTCATTTCATTTTATTGTTTCTAATTGATAAATTTATATTTCATTAAGTTATTCCATTGAATTTATTTATTCCTAAAATAGATTTAAAATATTATATGCTGTTATTATCTCTTGCTCATAGCAGATTCATTCATAAGGGTCAGTTACATGAATTGGGATTTATGTTTAGTGTTATGGTCATCCAGTTGATTACAATCCTGGTTGACACAAAGGGATATCCTTTAAAGTCCATGCACTACATTCTTATTTTATTATTAATTAGAAATTAAGTTTATACTTGGCCATTACATTAATGGTACTAAGTGGATAGGGCATTGGTGTTGATCAGCATGGTTTATTATCTCCACATTATTTTTTTTCTTATATTCTGATGGACTGGCATTTAAGTACATTCAGTTAATTTTTTGTATTTCTGCTCTAAGTTTGGCAGTGTGTTAATAATTAGCCTGGTCTATAGTGAACCACTTTCAAATCCAGTTACAAGATTGACTGTTGATGTTTTTATTGCTGATCATTCATGATGATGAATGATTTTATTATTTTTGTTGAATACAGGATGAATTTAAAGTTAGTTTTGTTCTTAGCTGATCTCTCATTTCTTATTCCTTTCAATATGTATTCTTTTTGATTAGTCTGTGGGGTAGTCAATCAGTGATTATTGACCACTATATTCACCCCATTACTTCAACTACTACAATATATATAATCACTGGAGTGGTCACTGGATCAGTGAAATATCCCAATGCTGTTTATATCAATACACTGCCCTCAATTGCTAAAATTACCTTTAGAAAATGTAAAATAAATCCATTTACATTCAATTTTTCTAGTTTTCTATAAGATAATTCAATCTAACAAATGATCTTAATAAAAGTGAACACCCAAATACACATATATGTTAGTACATATTCAACACAAGTAGTAAATTAGCTTCACAAAGTAATTTCTATTCTTTAATTTTTTTGTGAAGTTAAATTGTTAGTTATACTGAAAGAGGCTTTGTTACATATTGTAACAGATATCTAGGATTTTTATTATTACATGTAATTTATTTTAATAAACTTGAAATTGCAACATTATACAAGCAGAGGAGTTAATAATGGTCAATATCCTACATATTAACCCTACCAATGATCAGACTGAGTATGTCTATAAAAGTACAAACCATAGCCACCTTTTAAAACCATTGCACTTGCTCCATAACTTCTAGAAGCAATGTTTTCTCTCCTGTAGATATTTTTATTTATACATTCAGCCAATTTGACTGAAATACCCACAAAAGAAACTTCTAAAAGCTCCAAGTAATTGGTTCCACAACTAGCTCAAATGACAAGAAATTCACCTAACATAGGCTAACAGACAATGCATATTTAAACACAAACAATATAATTGACAAATTTTATATTAATCAAATGTCATATGGTGAGCTATGAAGAGAGAGAATTTAGGCCAAAATAACATTAAAAAACATATTTATTTTTAAAAGACATTATAATAATAAAAAATAAAAATAAAACTACATTAAACTAGTTACAGAGTTATTCAGTATAATTAAGTCTACTTTAATAGGTAGTAAGAATTGAATCATTTCTAATCTATGGAAGTTCATTAAGAGAATGAAATCTTACTCTTGCATATCTTTTATGTCGACTTTGAATTAATTTCCTATATTGATTTATGTTTTTCTATATTTTTATTGGAATGGTCACCCTGTCTTCTTGGCAGTTTCAAGAGTTCATGGATAGCATTCTTGAACAGGTTTGTTGGTTCTTTTAATGGCTTGCCATTTCTTATTTCTGGGGCTATATATCTGTTCTTTATTCAAGCAATAATCTTTAATAATAATGGGTAATGCCTCAGCAATGGCATGTCAAGAATTTTTGTTACATTTTAGGCTATCAAATACACAGAAACTGGGTAATGAAAACCAAATGAACAACCCATTGTGAGTTTGACACTGCATGGTGATGTCAAGACATCTGCATAAATAGCTATACATTGTTAAAGGAGGAATTATATGTTCTTGATGAAAGTGTCTGCAAAATTCAGCAGGTGATAAGTCATCAAAAATTAATATAACTAGTAGCAACTGAATCAAATTAAAAGAATCAGAATCAAAATAATAGCAGAATACATAATAGCAAAGTAATTCAAATGAAAATTTAATAGCCTTTATAGCTAGAAAAAAATTATTTTATATAAAAACCAATTTTTTTTGCTATTAATAAAAATACAGTATGCATATAAAAAATATCTTTAACTATGATTTTATTTTCTATGAAGTCCTTCTTTCCAGTTACAATTTACAGTTTTTTTATTTGAGTTTCTTCTTGAAGACTTCTACACCTATATATGGTTAATTTGTCCTTTTCCTGGTTTGGAGCATTTCCACATTAAAAAATAGCAAATTATATTCATTTTTTTCCACTAATATTTTTAGGTGACACTAACACATACAGATACGCTCTTGGTTAAAGACAAAATTGAATATTACTTTAGGGGATAACTTCTCTACATTTTATTGCAGTGAAGGCAGGTTACATGGAGAAAGATGATGTCTAACTTTTAGCTGAATTTAGCACATGGTTTTTATTGTAGAAACCATTTCTATGACTAAAATCATAGTATTCTAAAAGCTTGGTTAAAACTTCTGCTACTCTATGTAATATCTTGTTTAAAACTTCTGCTCTTTGCTTTTTTTGTGGCTTGAGTAAGACTTGGCTGTGCTCTTTTCAACAGCTAAGTTAGGAATATTCACTTATTATTAGACACTGGGGTCTTCTGACTTAAGTTTACACTGCTATTATTTTTTTCTAAAACAATTTTATCTACAATCCAATCATAATCTGTCTCCAACATGACAATTTTTATAATAACCAATTTGAAATATTAATTCTTATTAAAGTTAGAAATATTAATTCTTATTAAGTGCAATGTCAGCACGTAATACTTATATAAAGCTAAAGCTTTAGTATATGCGCCTTGAGTGCTTAATTTTAGCAAGAGAGACCTCTACAAATCATAACATGAGATTTGACTTTATAAAGATAAGAGGGACCCTCTTATCTCTAACCTATTTTTCTTAATTATATAGGCAAATCTAAAGCATTTTGATTTGGGAGCATGAAGCTAATAAATTCTTCACTGATTAAGTCCACTATTTCTATTAACATTTGCGAAATCTTTCGATTTACGAGTCAATATTCAGATATAAAATTTAGAAATATTTTGAATCAATTTAAAGTTAGAAATATTAATTCTTATTAAGCACAATGTCAGCACATAATACTTATATAAAGCTAAAGCTTTACTACATGTGCCTTGAGTGCTTAATAACTAATTTGATAAATTTTTACAAACACAATTGTTCAGATGTTTGCCTCCTTAAACTTTGACATTGAAAAACAAGTCAAGAACTTAAAATAACATCATAAAATTCTTGGCATTTGTTTTTAATTAAAAAAATTCTTGCAAAAAGAAAAGCAAGATAATTAGTTAATTATACTGATTTGATTTTTTGCAATAAAGAAAGATAAACAGAAATAAAAACAACTCTAATTAAAAATAAAATTTACCAAAAGTATTAAAATCTTATTATTTTTTTAAAAATACTATTAAAATAAAATTTTATCTCTCTTTTAAAGTTAAAATTAATATCTATTAAATAATTTACTAAAACAAAAAAAAAGAAAATTATTTTCTCTTAGTACATTTTTATACTTTAAATTAAAACTACTCATTATAATTACTGAAGAGACCAACAAACAACTTGTTTACATTATTATATATATTTTACTCCTCTCTACAATCATTTATACCTCATTAAAATATTCACATATTAAAATCACATTATTATTTAACAAATTTAATGTTTGAAAATTCTCATATTATTACTTTGGGACTTAAAATATTTAGTTAATTGAAGACACATTATTATTATATAAAAATAGGCATGTAAAAATAAAATATTATTTTCCCAATTAATTATAAAATCTTAAACTAAACCTGAGCAATATGTTGTTATCTAAATTATTTTTAACACAGCTTTGTAGCCAACTGGTTACAATATATAGCAATAAAAATAATAAATATAATGGTAATTAATTAACTATTAGATACAGTCTTTTAATCTACAGAAGTACTTTGAATTAATTTCTTAACAGCCTCAACTGTCATTAAATTAAAAAAAAATACAAAAGCATCAATTGTAATCCCATGAATACCAAATTTTAATGTTAGCAGCTTATCTATTAATTATATACATTTTATTTATATTTATTAAAATTGCCTTCTTAATTTTTTAATTATGGTTTTTCTCTTTATGAAGAATCTTAATACTTTCAATATCAAACTTAAATTTATATTTATATGTCCTTTTATGATCCAAGAAAACTGAAGCAGTCATTAAATTATTATTTTTACTTTTCACACATTTATATAACAATTCATGTTACTTTAATCAATACTGCACCTCAATTCACCTATATATGATAACATAAATCCACAAAAAATTGATACATAACATTACTTTTTTGATTAACAGATATGACACTTTTAGAATTATTCATTAACTTATTAACATTATTTGTAGCACAAAATGAAACATTAAACACGTCCTTTTAAATATCCTTTAAAAATTTCTCTTGAGTATTTGCAATATTTGGAATAGATAGCCATTTCTTATCATTAATCTTCAACTTCTTTAAATTAGTATAACTCTTTTTAAATTGTCATAAAGTATTGTTAATCTACCCAATCTTACAACCAACTTTAAGCAATTGCTTGGCAAATATCTCAAAGCACTGGTGACACCATAATTTTTCATTATGAAACAAAAAAAAGAGCTAAAACCTGCCATGTTTTGCATAATTGGTACTTTTGATTTACAATTTATATATCCACTTTTTTCAATAGTTTGATTATTAATTTATAACTTAATATAGTATTATCTTTTGTAATAAAACCATTCAAATTATTTAACTCATTTACAAGCAAATTTATACTATTGGTGTTTCCACAAACAAAGACATCATCCACATACCTTTTGTAAATTTTAATATCTTTAAAAGTACACATATCTAAAATACTACTAAATTTGCAAACTTGTGCAATAACAGGCAGACCCACATACCAAACTTTAGGCATTTTATAATATCCACCTTCAAGAGAAGCAACAATGTTATCAAAACATTTTAAAGAATCAACAACAAATTTTATAATGTATTTGCAAACACCTTTACTTTTTAATGCATGTTCAATTATTTTTATGGAATCTGCTCTATCACTAGAACCATATATTTCTGTTACATCTAATGAAATAATAACATCACTCTCATCAATCATTATATTTCTAATTCTGTCTAAAAAATCAAAAGATGAATCAATAATATTGTCCCCAAATCTTAAAATCTCTTGTAACAGTTTACCAATATATTTAAAAGTCTAAAATGTAAATCAACTACTAAAATTAATCATAATGCACAAGGAATTATCTTCTTTATGTAATTATATATTTTCAAAAATATGAGGACATATAGTGAAAGAATGATATATCTTATAGTACACATTATTACACATGGCTTTATTCTTAGCTTTTTTAAAATTATTATTAATAAATTTTATTCTCTGACCATCCATATTATACTCTTCAATCAAAAAGAGACCATTTTTATCCATTTGCACTTTACCTTTTTCACTATACATGACATTTCAGCATTAAACACATTCACAGCCCTTTATATTTTTTCAAAGAAATCATATTAGCAGGTTTAAGCTTCTGTTTAAATTCTGAAATGGATAGTTCCCATGAATTTTTATATGGAATCACTGTAAATTTATGACAATTAATTTTCTTTATAATTTCAGCAACAATATGACTATCACCAGTAATCATTTCAAATGAAATTGGAACAACTGCAATTAATTCCAAATTATAATCATCCCAAGAAACATCAACATATTTGACTTCATGACTTAAAACATATTTATGAATCAAATATATCTTTTCATTTGACAAATTGCCAAAATTCATATCATTATAAGTTTGTGGGTGCTGTTTATTAAATAAAAATATAAATTTTCTTCTCAAATTTATTACGTAATTTAAGTTCAAATAATTTAAATCCATTTTCACAAACAATTTTATATTCATCCCAAACACACCATTCATTTAAAATTATTAAATATTCAATTGCTTTCAAATATTTCTGAATATTAAAAAGTCATTTCTTACATTTTTTTACTTTATTGTTTTTGGGGAGGTAAATGGGGGACTCATTTATTATTTTCTCTCATTCTAATTTATCTTATTTTTTCTATTTACTTCGAGTAGAATCATGGCATTGTTTTTACAATCTTTTTAATTATTTCTAATATTTTAAATATTTAACAGTTTTTTTAAAGACTACAATGACATTTTTTTTATCACAAAATATAATTTTGTAATATACATAATTTTATTTTTTAAATATATGTGACTATTAGAATATACAATATAAAAATATTTACATATATAAACCCATTACTATTGTAGAGGGAAAATGAGTGGCATCTAATTTTGCCTTGTAATTAATGAGATTTAATTAAAATAATATCACTAACTTATATATTCAAATTTTAACATCAAATAAATAAGAACTAATTAAAAATAATTATAAGATTTAATTAAAATTAAATTTGTTTAAAAAAAAAACAAGAACTAATTAAAAATAATTGAAGGATTTTAAAAAAAAAAAAAACAGATTAGTGATAAATCACTAGACAAACAAAAGACAAACGATAAGTAAGGCTTTTAGGAAGAGTTGTTCTTCAGGCAAAGACTATAAAGAGAAAGAAGAAGAGAAAAAAATATATGTGGAGAGACAAAGTACATTCTGGCTCCATTGTATAGCTTGGAAAGATTTCTGCTTTAGCTGCAGGAGCATTATAGATTGTCTTAATAATCGAGTATTATCATATTTTTAGTACTGATTCAAACACAGCTAGAATATCAAACTTCTGTGAAGAAAATATAATAAAAGTGGCTTTTAAGCCCATCTGATATATGTAGTCTAATATATGAATACCATAGCTCAACCAACTTTGAAAAATGCCTATAAGGATTCTAGAGATGGAAAAGATAACAAATATAACTTACTTGTCCGTGAAAGAATTGTTTCTCATTGCCTGCACTTATATATCCAGCATATTACCAATGGCAACAAAAAAAAAATCTGACCTGAATCAAGCAACAGGGGTTTTGATTTAAATTTCTATGATGCTTAAAGTACATCCATATGAATCTATATAGTAAGTTTACTGAACTATTTAAAGAGACGTGGTTAAATTTTTTATGTTTATATATATAGATTAGAAACTTCCACAATTTATAAATTTTATACATATATTTTAAAACATGTGTTTTTGAATATATTGTTTAAATTTATTATTACTGAATATTATTAATGTAGCATAAATTGATGTATATATTATGCAAATATGTATATATATTTAATTTTGACATTTATATTCAATTTTAAATATTATTTTTTTATGTTTATTGATTTATTGTTTTATTTTTAAAGCAATAATGACTATAGTTAATTTCTATGCATTATATTTATTTTATCTAAAATAAATAATGTCATTATTTAAGTTATTTAGTTGTCAGTTTTACCCTTTTCTTAATAGTCTTATCTCCAGTGCATACATAGCAACTCTCCACAGATCCCAAGAGTTCATGTTCAGAGTTGAATTAAAGTAGGATTATTATCATGAAAACTGTGATGTTGATGCCTAAGAGCACTATATCTAGAAGTGATCTTTCTTAGAAGAAAGTAGCACTTTAAATTAGGGTTAGTAAAATTCAAACCCTGTATATTCAAATAAACACTTTTGAAGGAATGTTAAATAAAATCATTTGAAATAGGATTTGATGGATGATGCCCAGGAAATTTAAGTAGAATGTTATATATGCATTCATATAAGAAACAGAATGTTTAATCATCATCATCATCAACATTGATTTTAAAAATTTTTAATTAATTGAAATTCAGATTTTACTGATTTTAAAGTAATTCAGGTATATGCAAGAAGTGATACCTGTGCACTAGTATATATGCATATATGAATTATCTATATAGTTGTTTATGAACATTGTTACTAGGGTAAGTTTGCAGTGCAATATATATTTAATTTTTATATCTACATTAATATTTCATTTTATAACTTTAATTAATGTATTGTTGTAATATGATTTTTTTCATAAAGCTTGTAGGAAGCATGTAATAATAATATTATAATATTATTTGAGAACCATCTATCTATAGAACAGACTAGATTTAAGTTAGGAAGAAGATTCTGTGAACAATTTTATTAAACACTTTAATTTAGAAACTTTATTTGTTTGTTTGTTTAGAATAAATTTTATATCAAATTTTAACAATTCTATCAAATGGATTTTTTAAAAAATTTATACATGTGTTAAGAAATCTATGATAATGCAAAATAATGATTAAATATTTCATGGCTGTCAAGTGGTTAATATAATCTAAGGATGTTGATAGATCAAATTTTCAACATGGTATTGATTCAGTAAATGTTCAGTGATGTGACAAGAGAATGGTATATTTTTAATGCTTTTATTTAAAAAAAGGTTACATTAAAAATGACAATAATCAATTAAAATAGAAATAAAAATAAATATACTTCAATTCATTGAAAAAAAAATTGTTGTTTTTTTTTTTGAAATGGATGAAATTTTATTTTCTCTTGATTGTGGAAATTTCTTTTTTAAAAACATTTTTTTTCATAAACAAACTAATATTGGAATTGATATTTAATATGCAATGAATTTCTTTTAAAACATTACAGAGGTTGCAACATAGTTTTCATTCTTTATTTTAAATAGATATAAATACAAAAAATATCACAATAATAAAAAATTAATAATAAATATAGATAAAAAATATTTTACAATAAACATTTTTATTTTCTATGCAGTAAAAACTCAAAAAATAATTGTTTCTTCAGCCATTATTGAGGTGTTATATTTAAATTGAATAAACATATAAGATATCCCAAAATTAATGGATTAACCTTTGGAGCACTAATTATTTTATTGGCTAAGTGAGGTAAAAATCTAAACTTTTAATTGGTCAAATCACAAACTCAACTGTCAAAACATATTCATCTTTTAATATTATATTCACTTAGGAAAAGTTTTTTCAAAAATAAATTTCTATTTATAATTATAAAAATAATCGATAACGCAATCTAAAACAAATATTACTGACCAATCAAAAAGTTTTGATGATGTCAGTGATTTCTTTCCCAATTTTACATTGTGTGGATAAGTAAATAATTTTTGCTAAAGTCTTAACTATTTTTTTTAAATAATTTTATTTTTAGCATATTTTATCAAAATAATTTATAAAATGTCAAAAAATATGTCAAAAAATACTTTTAAAATGGTCTAAAATATTCGTTTATCACTTTCGAAATGAAAGAAATCTTAGCAGGTTCATTTTGACAAGCGGCTTTCTTTGAACTTGATGGTTACAGCCCATCAAAATGAAGAATGTCCAGCCTACTTTTTTTGTTATATTTTTGATGTCAGTTTTATTGATTTTTTACTTGTAAAATAATTCAAGAGAGCACAGCATCTTACAGAACTTTTTTTAACCTTTAAAAAGAGCACAAAATCTTTATTGTAGCATTAAAAATAATGGAATTCAAGCGATTTAGTGGCTTTGAGTCATCTCATAAAGACCTCTTAAGAGGTTAAATCACTTGTTACTGATTGAATTAATTATTTCTAGATACTCCATGCTTTTATTTCAAGTGAAATATAAAATACTAATTGGGGTTGAAAAAACAATTATTTTTGGCTTTTTAGTGAATAATAAATTAAAGTGTTTGTTATAAAATAATTAATATATATATATTATTTTTATTTTTAGTATCTGCATAGTAAATAAAAGCATTTATTATAATATATTCATTTTTAATACTCACATTACAAAATGTTTACAAAAAAAACCTCTAAGAACTGTTGCTATATCATAAGATAATAAGAGCACCAAACTCTCCATGCAGTAGTGCCACCAAGTGCAAGCCTTCATAATGAAATAATGATCATGTGATATTTGGATCTAATATCAACTTATAATTCCAATAAAAAAAATGCACTTTTTCTAAAAGCTTTAAAAAAATTTGAATATGGCAAAACTGTTTAACTTGTTTGACAAACTGCCCTCCAATAAAAAAAAATTGAAATAACATTAAAAGATAATTGTAGCATAGATAATCTACTTCAGGGTTTAGTTTTCTCATCTGATTTATTTTACGATATTCATCACTGATCTTCTGGAAACAGAACGCAGAAAATTCATGATTGCTGATTTTGCTTTGGCATCTTAAAAGAGATTCTTTGCTCAAGTAGAAAGTTTCTCAATAAAAACATTAAAGTTTGGAAATCAGACTAGAGTCTCATTTCTAATACTTTAAATGTATAATGTTCAATCTTTCATCTAAATAATAGAGAAACATTTTGTAATCTGAATAATATATCCTACCACATTTAGGAGTAATCTTGGATTGAATCATAGTCTAAAAGTTTTCTCATTTATCTAATTATTAGATTAAAATTAACTTTTAGAAATAACCTCCTTTAGTTTATTTAGTTGACACTATTTGGGATTGTGATGCAAGTACATTATGAACAGATTTCTTAGCGCTTTCATGGCAATCTATAAAATATTGTGCCTCTGTTTGGAGCAAAAGTTATTATACTAAACTTCTGGATATTCACTTAAATATTATTGACACATTCAAGTCTATTTTTTGTAATGTTTCTTGTTTTTTTCATATATTTCATCAGATAACAAAAAATAAGCTGTCTCATAAAAATGTTTGAAAATCTGTTCTGCAGAGCAAAAGATAAGTGAACTTAAATTGATAACTAAGATTTTAATGGAAAAAATATTTACCGTCTTAGTGTTCATTATGGATATTTGTATTTGTTGTATAAATCATAATTTACTGAGAAATTGTTTGTTAGACCATTGTTTGCTTTGTTGTATCACATGTCAACGTATTTTAGAGTGTAATATAATCCAATATTAAATTTATTTCTATTTCTTCCCAATATATATATGTTATTAGTAATTTTTTATATATTTTAAGAATTATTAGTAATTTGTATAAAATTTTAATTTTTAAAAGCTTTTTGTAATTAACAAAAAGACATAATTATAGTCATTTAGGATAGTAATATTCAAAGTATTTTGTAAGCAATTATAATATTAATATATCTTTTTTTTTTTATATGTCATAGCATCGGCCGGGACGCGAACGCACAACCGTCTGTAACCAACAACTTGCTTGCAAGGCAGCTGCGATGACCTCTCGGCTAACAACGCTTGACAATATATCTTTTTATTGATAATTATGTTAAATATCTTTACTTTTATTATTTTACTGATTTTCTATTCTGTTATGTGATGATACTAAAAGCAGCCATTATTATATACGTGTTTTAAACAACGTGTTTAAACGCTCTTTTTAAAGAAAATAAAATTTATATATAAAACAAAAAAAATTTTGTATATAAACTTTCTTTTTTTGAAAAAAGTTATTTCCAAATTCTTTTAGCCTAAGGAATGGCCTTCTGGTTATAAGTTTTTCTAGTATGGCACACTTAATAACACTTTGACTGACAAAAGCAATAATTTTTTTTTTTATAATTTTAAAAGAAAATTATAATGTTGCCCACTACCAGATCAATCATTTGACAGGTATAAATTTTGGATGTTGCTTTTTTTATACTATGAAATTTATATATTTGCGTATGTGTAGTACAAAAGATATTCAGAAAGAAACAAAAGTGCTCTATAATCAATTATGTTTTACCTAAAATGTGTACATTAGTAAAATAATAACATCAATAATAATATAAATGTTAATAAAAGATTAAATATTATTTATTTTCTGAAAATGTCATGTGATATTCAAACATCAAAGTGAAACTTAACACAATCATTACATAAAATTTTATTTCGCTTTTCTCATAACGGGGGATCATCGACATTTAAATTACTAGTCCGACATTCTTACTAGCGAACTATTTCATGGAATTAAATAAGTGAGAAGTTAGCAATTATTACATATGCAATAAAAAAATACATATATACAATTAAAATTTTAATTTTGTGCAGTTCCTTAGCAGCTCATTTTTGTAAATTGTACAATTCAAAATATTTTTTTTAAAATATATATGGTAAATGTAGATAAACATCTTATTAATAGATTTTTAAAAAAAATAGGAATAATAGGAAAAATAGATATTCAAAACTCAAAAGATAAAATGAATTCAAATAAATATATCACAGACTACAGAAAAAATTGTACATAACTATTATTATTTCAATTATTTTTCTTCTTGCATATCCTAATGTTCTAGTTCTGAAGGTAAACATATCTTTATTTAAGTTGGGAATCACTGATGTAAATGTAAACTTTTTAAAAACTAATATATGTTGCCTGACTCGTTTATTCTTTAAAAAAAAAAAAAACACCAACATTAAATTAGAACAATGAGTGCCTCCAAATTAGTAATTAATAAAAGTATAAATATGTAGCATTTTGAGTACCAGAAATGACATAGTTGAGCTTCAATCCAGAGTCTTTTATCTCTTGACCCAATTATTCTACCACTTCACTAAATAAACAGAGATTTATGAAGTTGATGTACCTGTTTCTTAGTGAAAGCAGTTTATTTAAATGGAAAGCATTAAGGTGTTTGCTTTCAGGTCTTAAAAGCTTAAATAGCATAAATAAAAGCTGTCTAATAGATTACTTAGACCAGTGTTCTTGTTGTTACCACATTCACATGTTTTTTGAATACACATGCTTACTATGTTGTAGACTTAAGAGCTACTTTCTTGATTAATTTTCAGATTAAAAAAACTCAGTTTGGTAATTGAATAAAACGATTATGCTCAATCTGTCATTTGAGAACTCAAATATTACATGATTTCCTAAACAATCAATCATACAATCTTTTAACTAGATTATTGGATTTTAGTTACTGAGTAAAAATATTCTTAAAACTTGATAACTGATTTATTCTTTTTATATTGAAGATAGTGATAATTTATCTAAAATAATTGCTAAAATGAATTGTAAAATAAATAATTCCCTCAAAAGAATAAACAATATATTATTCATAAAATCTGAATTTAAAAATAGGTAAAGATGTCCATTTAAATAAAGGAAAGTATAAAGCATAATGCTTGTTGGAACAATGTTTTAAAAATTGCATCACATTACAATCATATTTGTTTGTTTTTTTAAATGCCAACAGATTGTCATTGATTTGTGCATAGAAATTACTTTAATCTTTACTTTGGATAGTTAAATGGAGTGGCAACAATATAAATATTTAAATAAGTTTTTAGATTTTTTCAAAAATCCTCAGCTATCTTCAAATATACAATTCTATTATAAATTTTAAATTTAGTTCATGTAGGCATATCTACTAACTACTCTATACAACTTTTTTATTAATAGAGATATTTTTGTAATTTATATTTGATTCTAATCAGTTAGTATAAAACAATATTTAATATAACTTTTAGAAAATATACTATTAATATTAGTCATAAATATTTTGTCATCGAGTATAATAGCACATCTTGCCATACCACAAGTAATATTTTAAAAGTTATAATGTTATTAACATTAATATTCTGATTAGAAATTATTATGAGTTTAGAATTATTTGTTTTGCTTTGCTTTAACTTTTTTCCAATTTTCTCCAATCATGAATGATGTCAGTTCAAAGATAAATATCATCATCTTTAACTCACTTTCAAACTGCTAATATTTGCATTATTTTGCTAGTTTTACATTTACTTTATCAAGAAAAACATATTGTATGATGCTGCCCCCCTTAAAATTATTTTACAACTAAAAAGATCAATAATATTTAAATTTAAAATTATAACAATGAGATAATTCCTGCCTTCTAAGTGCTGATTGGATGTTTCTCATTCTCTACAATAGGGAGTGCTTGTCAACAATTTTGACAAGTCTAAACTCTTTGATTTGATTTTCAAAATGAAAATGTATGTTATAGAATATTTTTTACAAATTTATTATTATTTTCATGAAATATATATGAAAATATAATTATTTTAGAAGAATAGTTCAGATTTTAGTAAAAATTATTTACTTTTACATGAATGTAATTGAGAAAGAAATCAATGATGTAGGGTGCATTTTGTAACAGGTTACATAAAGTACATTTTATGTTGTCCACTATAGATTATTTATATCAATTATAAATAGAAATTTATTTTTAAAAAAACTTTCATTTACTTTAATAATCTGACAAATTATTAATTTGCTTTTTAGGAAGTAAACTAAAACAAGTATAATTTTAAAAGACAAATATATATTTTACTGCTGATTCTGTAATTGACCAATCAAAAGTTTAGAATTTTAATTTACTTGGCCAATAGGGATTAATATAACTTCAACAATTACCATTTTTGACAACAGGATTCATTATTCATTTTCTGGTTTGCAATACGAGGAATCTAATACTTTTTAAATTAAAAATAATATATCAAGAAGAATTATTTATTTCCATATTAACTGCAGGATAGACTAATTGTTAAATAGGATTTTAATTAGGTAACATTTATTAAATGATGTACATGCATAAAGTGATAATGTAATAAAATTTAGACATTTTAATAATAATAATAATAATAATAATAATAATAATAATAATAATAATAATAATAATAATAATAATAATAATAATAATAATAATAATAATAATGTATATGTTTAATTTTCATTGAATATAACCATAAAAGGAAAGATAAAAAAGGGATGTTTTATTGTGTTTTATTTATAAATAAATATTATTTTTGAAAAAAACCTAGTAATTAAGATCTTTCTCTCTAAAGAAATTATGCAAAAAGTTGCTTATCAATTGCTATATAAATAGAATAATTTTTAAAAAACCAAGATGGAATTAAGATCTTGATCTTTGAAAAAAATTAAGTGTTATATGACAAGTTGTTTATTAATTGGTGTATAAATAAAATATTTTTTTAAAAAATTAATCTTTTTTTGTGAAAATAAAATAAATTGGTCAAGGCTTAACACAGTAATTCATGAGATAGTCAGTTGGTTGTATATCAGTACATCAGGGTTGTTTTTAAAAAACAGTGGGCAATAAAATTTAATAGAGTTCAGTAGTGGTTAGTTCACCAGTCAAAAGTTCAGTTTAGTAGTCTGATGTCAAATTGATCTCATTTTTGATTAAAAAAGAAAATGGTTATTGCAAAGCAGGATAATAATATAGAGCTTATGAACACAAATGTTAAACTTTGACTAAAAGCTGATCATTACTGACTCAATCATGTAACCAATCTCAGAAAAGGGAATGTAGAAAAAATAAAATACCAATAAGAAAAACTTTTAACAAAACTTATGTTTTGAACCATTCAAAATCATGGCTTTCTCAAGTTATGTTTGCCTGAAATAAAAATAATTGTTAAATTAAAAACCTGGATTAATAAAAAAAATAAAAAATAAAATAAAGACAAATAGATAAAATTAAGTATTAAGAAAGCTTTATCAAAACAAAAAAAGTAAAAAATATGAGCCAAGGGATTAACTAAACTACACTTTTCAAGATATACAAAAAGAGACATTCAACTAGACAATTACAAAAGAATAACCAAAAGAAAAAAATTATAATCAGATAAGCTTTTGTAGTGAATACATTTATCTTTGTAAATGTTATTTTATAAAGAAATGAATAATTGAAACTACTGAATAATTTTGTTGGTAGTTTTGTTGATTTTTTCTTGGTTAAAATTGTATAAAGACATCCTCATTTTTAAAAAATAAATAAATTATAACTTAAAGTTTATTATGTAATGATTTTACATAGGGTTTGATTATTATATGGCCTGAATTCATCTAGATTAAATGTCAATTAAAAAGAATCTGAATGAAATAATAATTACACATGTTATATGACATTATATATATATATATATATATATATATATATAATGTCATATAACATGTGTATATATATATATATATATATATATATATATATATATATATATATATTGCATGAATAGAGTTAATCAATATATATTAACTTTGAATTACCATGTCATTTTTTTAAATTTATTATTTTATCTGCTAGTTAATTTTATAAAAAAAATTCAAATTTTATTTTGATGTCTTTATCTGTTCATTGAATTATCAAGATCTGAACACAATGGGAAAAGGTTTTGCATAGGAGAATGTATAATTTCTCTTGTTAATCATGACCAGGGTTTTTGTGATCCTAATGCTAGATTGGTCATAATATTGTGCTTTTTTATATATATATATATATATATATATATATATATATATATATATATATATATATATATATATATATATATATATATATTGTGGAAATCCATATGATTTTTTTTAAAACTATTTGAATGGCACTAAGTTCATAAAAGACACTTTTAAAATATATTCACTTTATAGATTTTATAATGATTACTATTTTATTGATAGTCAGTACATTCAAGGTACCAGGTGGCCCATTCCAGCAGCTTTGATGTTTATTATTATAGTTACTTTATCATGTATATGTGAAAAAATAAAATACTGAAGATTACTTTTATATTATAGCCTAGGTTTGACATTGGCTAGATCATTATTAGTCTCAGATTTTATATTATGTCATTTTTAACACAAAGGTTGACTGTTGATAATTATTTCTGGTGATGCCTTATTATTACCTGTAATTAATTATAATGGCTTCTAAAATGCTGATTTTTTGCCAGTTTCTATGCTTAGTAAAACAGTAATGCTTTTGATGGTAATGATTTTCACACCATTACAGCATAATTGAATGTTAAAATTTGTTTTTAATTTTAATAATTATGACAATAAAATATTGCTCTATTATCATAAAATAAGAAAAGCTTTTATTATTGTAACTTATTCAAAAAGCAACTTAAAATTTTCTGCTATAAAGATATAATTTTTAAAACTCAGGATTATAGATTCAAAAAATGAAATCTGGTAAAAATCTTTGTGGTTAAAAAATTATTAGTGTGCTTATCTTTTGCTGATATGTTAAGGGTTGTTGTCGCATATATTGTGACCATTTTAAATGTAATTTAAAACCTCATAGAATTTCATTATTTTAAATAATTAATTATGATTTACAAATAATTTTATTTACAAATAAAACATTCAGTATGAAAATAACGTTTACACCATCTTGAAACTTTGGTTCTGATAGGGAAGGAATAAATTTAAATATATTTTTAAATCATTTGTTTTTATATTATTTTTTAATTTTCTATATTTTATGTATATTTTTTTCATTTTTGATCCATATCCTATGCAAATGCATATATGCATCAAATGGTAAGTTTGTCCTGAAATAGTTTAGTCACTTACACTGAAAAAAATGATGTGATAAATAAATAGTTCATTCACACTCTCTTTTTTCAGTTTAATTCTGATATTTACTATTTATGCAAATCATATTATATTGATAACAGTTTAAATAACAGACATGCAGGTACATACATGTTCAGTGACTCTAATCATATTCAATGAATCTACTATTGAAAAAGTAATGTATTGCTGTACATTTTTGCAACAAATAGACATTTTACAAAGGATACTTATTTTAAAATGTTTTTATTACAGTGCTATTTTTGAGTCTGGTAAAGTAACGAAAAAATTGCATAAATAACAATGGAGATTATGTTGATAAACAAATGTTTTTTTTTATGTTTTACTATTTATAATCATTTACGATGTTTAATGGTTATAATCATTTGTAATCAATTTTCTGATATTTTTCTTGTTAAGTGTGTGACGTTTATTATAACATTTGTTATTTACGATAATTGGAAGTTCACACATACATTTATAATGAGTATGTTTAGTCCAGAACTAAAAATCACTTTTTTTCTATTTCGCTAATTAAAAAGAAAGTATTATAAAATAGTGATCTTTTTTTTTTTTAATCCATGGAAATTAATGCAAGCATTGATTTAGTCTTAAACACTTGATGGCAATTAAATTTATTGAATCAGAAAAACTGCTTGATGTTATATGAAAACTAGCAAATAGATTTTAGCAAAATAAGATACCTAATGCAACTTATATTATGAAAGAGATGTTGTGTGAAACTTATTTGGCATCATTTTTTTGCTAACAGTTGGTATAAACTTTTTGTCACTAAATTATATAAATTTCTGAACTGGTTATTTATTACATTAATTGCTATATCCATTCTCTTATAAAGTTTGTATAGAAGTATTACCAATTGCTGGATGAGTGTGAAGCTTGACAAATAAATTGATACAATTAAACTATATTAACTACTGTATATTGTTGTATAATTAACTATATAGCATATGCAAAACTCTCCATACAGTAGTGCCACTTAGTACCAACCAGAGTAATCAATGGCTGCTAGAAGGCTTGTGCACAAAATCCCTATCTAGTGCTACTCATCCAATATCCCCAGACTGGTTTCTGGCTTGTGGCCTTTGTCAGTGTTCCTGCTTTGCATCTGAGAGAACTGTACCTAGATCTTAGGATCTAATGCAACCCTCCAGCAGCCACTTTTTATCTTTACTTAATTACAAAACCATGAGAATAGTGGTGGCTATGGTTGTTAAAGAGCCAAGGACAAAGACACCGAAATGTATGGGTACTGAACTGGGTTCAGATCCATATTACTATATAAGCTATTAAGCTTAGATTAAAAATATTGTGTTTTCAATTTTATTCTCATAGTTTTGTAGTTAAGTAGAGATAAAAGGTAGCTGCTGGAAGGTTGCATTAGATCCTAAGATCTAGGTGCAGTGCTCTCAGATCCAAAGCTCCTAATTGACGAAAGCCCCAAGCTAGAAACTAGACTGGGGATATTGGATGAGTAGGCACTAGAGAGGGATTTTATGCACAAGTCTTCTGGCATCCATTTATTACTCTGGTTGGCACTGAGTGGCACTACTGTATGAAGAGGTTTGCCTGTTTTAATAACAGTAATGTGCTAGCATAAGAAATAGTGATCATGTGATATATAGCATATGCTTATATTGGGAAATTTCAATTCAGTTAAACAAATATGTGGTAAGATTCAAAGAACAGCTTAATTTTATTTTAAAAACTAATTATTAGTCAAAGTATAAAAAATACACCAATGAAGTCAGTATTTCTTTATGGAGCGAGTGTAGTCTGTAAGCTCAGAAAAATTAAAATCTTGGAAAAGAAATCTGGTAACTTTCTAAAGTGCTCACTTTCAGAAGTTTCAAAATCAGTCCAAAGATATATTTACTTATTAATTTTATTATTAGTCTTATTTATTTAGAAGTGATTTTAATCTTATTCATCCTGCTTGAATGATTATCATCTGATTATATACTTATATTTTTAAAAAAAAAGCTCATGTATCTAAAACAGGATTTTAGTATTTCTTATGTATGTGAGATTTGAATATTTAATAAATAGTAATTAATCTATTTTAGATCAGATAGTGAAATACAGAGAAGTGTGTAATGGGATTAACAAGAAGTTAAAAGAGAAATACTGGGATGAACTAATTCACTGAACGATTTAAAAGACCTAAATATATTGCTAAAAGAGCTGATAATATATAGGCAGCAGAACTCTTAAACTATATTTCAAAACATTGTAAAAGATAGAGCAAAACCTCATGTAAGTTCCAAGGATGAAATAAGGAATATTGTTGGTGTAATGTGAATAAGAAAAACTATACATCAGAGAAGCTGAAATAGAGACTTTTCTCCAGTAGTGGATTTGCAATGGTTGTAAATGTTGATGAATGTTATTAATTTCCATATAAAATAAAAGTATATTTAATCCAAAAAATAAAAAAGTGTATTACTGACTTCTAAAAATACATAGTAATAGTTCCACAAACCAATTCTAAAAATTTAACATTTTTAATTTTTAAAAACATAATTTTCAAGATTTGTTTCATTTTTAATAATTGTTTTTATTTTTTGTTATATTTTGGAATTCTAAAAAAATGTGTGAGGGATATGCAATATAAATAATTTCTATGCATTATAATATGGCATTCATTTTTATAAATAAATATAAAAAGTTTGACTAGAGATATTTCTTAATAATATTGGCTATTGAATGCATTATACTCACATCAAAAACCAGAAGAGAAAACCTAAGTATGAAAATAATTTAAAAATTATAGGATTAACAATACATACACACAGTTGAGAAACCATATGAATGAAACAAGGCAGAAACCCAAGAAAAAAGCCAATGCATAAATACAGCATAAAACTAGTATAAAAACTCATAAGAGAAACAAATGCTGAAATTCTCAGGAGAAATCAGTGCAAAGGTACATGAAAGAAAACAGCACAAAAATATGTAAGAAAACCAATGGAGAACATGTAGAAGCATATATAAAAGTATAATCCAATCATTCAGTTTTCAGATTTAATGTATGTTCAAAAAATTAAAATAATTAATAAAATATCAGTTGTAATTAATCATGAAAAAACAATAAATAATATACATGTCAAAGTTAACAAAGAAAATAATAATATTTTATTATTTTTCATGTTTCATTTTTAAAATATTTGTTTTTTTATACTCCTTAAAAGTTAGTGTATTTGAAATAATTAATCATTTATATATAATTTTTATTTACTGTGGTAAAAAAAAACTTTTTATGCATATATATATGTGTGTGTGATGCTGCTGCGCGCGCGCGAGTAAAAATAAAAATTTTCATGGAGCTAAAAATGTGATCACAGTTTTTAAATTCATACATGTAAGTGACTATTTGTTATTAGTATTATAAGATCAATACTTCAGCTAAACTTCACCTGTCTTCATCTAGATAATAAAGATGGGTCTTCACTACTGTTAGATTACTAAAACAGCAAATAAACTGCAAGTTACCTGCAAAATATTATTTTATAGTTAATTAAATTTATCTAATGCAAAACTTTTGGAAGTTTCACATATAAAAGTTATGCTGTTTTATTATATTTGATAATGCAACCAAAACAAGTAGAAAAACTACTGAAATTCTAAAGAGATGATTGTTTTAATAAATGTGCTAAAACAGCAAAGTTTTAACATACATATATATGAAATTTTTTTATAAAGCATATTAATCAAAAACAAAAATTGTTGAATTAATCACCTATCAAATTCTATATATATATTCATTTAACTTTTAAAAGTTTTGTATTGGATAAAATGATTATTTGTTAAACCATTCAACAGGTAATTTGCAATCTCTTTTTTCTCGTAGAATCTTTAGCTATAGCTACTGAATATTTTCACTATCTGGATATTGGCAGATGAGATTTAGCTGAAACATTAATGCTATTTCATTAATAATAATCAAGCACACACAAAAACTGTATTCATATTCACATGTATATGTGTGCTTATTTTTAAAAAAAAAAAAACTATGAGTATTGAAGAAATAATGCAAAAACATTAATCTAAAATACTTGTAATTTAAATACTATTCGGATTTAATGGACATTTTCTTTTTCATTTAAAATTGTTGCTGAAAGAAGAGTATAGCATAGTTTTTAAGATGTTTTATCACTTTAGAATACTGACAGGTTTTATTTCTAAAATTATGCAATTTAGTATTCTCTCTCTTGTTTTCTGCATTATATATAGAATGAGTATTTAAAACATTCTACTTTTTCAAGCGTTGGTGACCTAGTGGTTAGCATAGCTGCCTTCCAAGCAGCTGGCCTGGGCTCGCTTCTAAACGCATTTGACATATATATAGACATTCTACTTAATCTCACTCTTTAATATGCCTAAATATTAATGTGTGCAAATGCTCACTACTGTAGTTTTCAAAGTTATTATTTTCTTTCGGATAATTAATTACAATCCTAAAATCTGTTCTAATTCTTCTCATAAAATTTTAATATAATTTTCAAAAGTTTTGATTTTTATTAAAAATATAAGTAAATCTGGTAATTATATATTGGACTATTTCCATAATCTAATATTAATTGTTAAATGTTTTTAAAAAATTCATACTTTATTTAAACTTTTCAAATATATTCAACTGTTAGTAATAGCACACATGTTAGTATATAAACAATATTTTAGGTGATATTATCTTCCTCTCTTTTTTAAATGTTACTGACTTGACCAATGATAGTACTAGCATGGGAATCTTTTAAATTCATGAATATTGAACATAAGATAATGCTCTAAACCAGGGGTGGCCAATTTTTTTGTTCATAGGATCTACTTTTTATTTATAAAATGTGTTGCGATTGACTTATTGTTATAGACGTAGTCTAAGCGGAGGGAGGTGTGAAATAATACTATTTTTATATATCTACCTAGTAAAAAAATAACAATTATTTAATGGGTCAAAAAACTTATGTCCGGGGGGGGGGGATTAATCAACATGAGTAATTATTAACAATATTTATTAATTCAAATTAGCTACATTAAGTTAAGATTAAAAATATTATTTTTAATAATGATACGACTTAGTGGACTTCACCTGTCTAGAATTAAAAAAAAATTTAAAACAAAAATAATAAAAAAACTTGAAAATCTTGACTTAATTTGTTTCACTCGTTATCCGACAGCTCTTGCCAGATTAGCCTCGCGATCCACCAAAATTGGTTTTGCGATCGACCGGTGGATCACGATCGATAGCCTACTTAATTAGAGTGTCACCTTAAGTCTGGCTAGTGATACTACTAGTGAATTAAATCTGAACTTTTCTATTATGAATATTAAACTTAAGGTAATATTGTCACCAACTGGGCAATTTTACTGTCACTGGTCAGGCCAGAAATATCTGAAGAAGAGAGAAAAATAACTCCACTTAAAATGTATTATATACTAACTGATGTAATATTACTAACAATTGAGTATATTTGAAAAGGTTAAATAAAGATTGAATTTTTCATAAAGGCATTGAAAAATTAATAATTAGATGAAGAAAATAATCCAATATATAATTACTATTAAAATAGCATCATCACTAACTTTTAAAAAAACAATAAGAAAATCCTTTTATAATTCAATAACGCTTGCAATCTTTAAAAATATAGAGAAGAATAAACAGCTTAATAAACGTATTAATTCTAGTAAATATAATTAAATATTGTAATAAGCCCTTATATTCACTAGTAAATATTTCATGTATGTTCTCTTCAGTATGAATAAAGTATGTGAAGAAAAAATACATTTTTAATATATTTATTATAAAAAATATTTTTAGAAATAAAAGCAATTTTTAACATTGCAATATATAATATTTTATGTTTCTCTCCAAGTAAATTTATAATACTTCAAAAAACATAATATAAAAATAAAGTATACTTTTAAAAATTATACAGCACATTTTATTAAAAATAATGCTTCACATTTAAAGTAAAACAACTTGGAATACAAAATCAACTTCCTGAAGTTTTTTGCACTCAAAAAATCTTTCTCCTATCTGCTTACAACTGTTATCTTAAAAATTATAGCTAAAAATTAATTATATTATTTCTTTTATTACAATCATTAATCTCTCAGCTGTCACATTCTTCTTTCCACTCTCTTGTCAAAAGATTTTATCTTGTGTTTGGAAAGGAGAGCATTACTTTAAAAAAGTGTTTATTAGCTTACAGCACATGTGTAGCGATCTCAGTGATTGTTACAGATTAAAACATAGCTTTATATTAATAAATTACTCATTATAAATAGTTAAGATTGCAAATTTAGTAACTACTTTTCATGCTTTTTATTTTAGTGCTTAAACTTTATTCTTTATGGAATTTTTACATTATTTTTTTTAAAAAGGCATTTTAAATATAAATTTATAAATGAAAAATATTCTAAAAAATAATATTTCAACTTTGAACAAAACAATTCATTTCTAGCTTAAAGAGTAAGGAAATTTATTTTTAATGAAATTATTTAAAAAACAGGCTTTCTTCATATACCTGGATATTAATTGTATATGTAGGGTATTTGAACACAGACTTTCAAGCACTGTTCAACTATCCACACTATCTCATACCACTGATACACATGACCACATGCATGAAGAAAAGATAAATAATCACCAATATATATATTTTGTGCTGAACCAGCACTCATCAGTTGATCCAGATTATCATATTCCACACACACACATATATATATATCATCAAAACTACCCCAAATCTAAAATTAAACCAGACCAGAATAAAAATAATATTAAAACACAACCTAAGGTTTCACTGCTACAAGCAGACTTCTCAAGTGTAAAGAAATAAAAAAAAAAAAAACCCCACACATTATATATACTATTAAAAACTACCCACAAATCCATTCACTTCCCATCCACCCTTAATATTAAAAGAACTCTTAAATAAGTTAATTGCTTCAGAATAATAAATTTTCAATAATAAAGACTCTTTAATTCTTCTTTTGATTTCATTTCTCTCAAAGAAGACAACCTTAGCTTCATCAAAATCAATAGTGTGGCCTGTATCTTTTTCATGGACATACAAAGCAGAACTAAGATATCTATTTTAACTCTACTTTTATGAACCTTTACTCTTTCATTTAAACTCAAACTACTCTGACCTATGTAAACCTTCTTACAAAATAAACAAGGAATAAAATATACCACACCAGGAATAGTCTTTCTATCAAAAACTTCTTTTGTATTATTTAATAAATTATTCAATGTAACACCCCTTTTCCAAGCAATTTTCTTATTTCCAAACAATTTACTATTTCTACACACAATTTTATAAGAAGACAATTTAAATGGCAAAGAAATAAAATCATATTTTTCTTTAACCTTTACATCCTTACAAATATTACTATTAAATAAAATACTTTTAACAAATTTATCAGAGTATCCAACACTCAAATAATCTTTATAAAATTGATATTTCTGAAACAAAGCTACCCCACTAGAATTATTTAATTTAATATTCCTATGACAATAATTCCTTAAAGCAGCTACTTTATGAGATACAGACTGATAGCTATCAGGTTTAATTATAGATCTTAATTCTTTACTTTTAACTAAATGACTGCACAATAAACAATTAGTTTCTATATTTCTAATCACCAAAAGATCTAAAAATTTTAACTTACCAAAATCTAACCCCCCTCCTTCTAACACAAATTTTATAGAAGGATCAAAACAATTAAACTCATTTACAAATTCCTTCAATTTATCATTCTCAAAAAAAAAAATAAACAATCATCAACATATCTGACAAATAATTTTACATATAAACAATTCTTTTTAATAATAATTTCCTCTTCCATAAAACTAATATAAACTGAACATACTAAAGGAGAAATAATATAACCTATTATCCACCCTTCCTTAATCTTATAAAAATTACCTTTATAAGTAAAATACATAGAATCTTCCAATAACAAAAGCAAATCTTTAATTACCTTAATTTTATTTTTTGATAAAGAACTTTTCTTAATCAATACAGACAAAAGAACATCAATACTGCTTAACCTATTAACAGACTGATACATATTTTCAATATCTAAACTTCCAAATATCCAACTACTTTCCATTTTAAAATTATTAATCTTATCAAAAGCCTCAAAAGAAGAAGAAACTGTGTACTGACCAAAATCAACAAATTGTTTTAAAAAATTATTCAAAAATCTAGAAATACCCTCTACAACACTACCTGTAAAATCAAAAATAAATCTTAAAGGAAAACCATCTTTATGAGTTTTAATATTCACAAACATCTTAGCTGATGTAAAATCATTAGGATAGCATTTTAAATAATCTACTCTATTAAAAATTTTTAAATTAACCATTTTCTTCATAATATCTATCAATTTTCTTTTAATCAAATTACCTGGATTTTTATCTAACAACATATATTTACCATTATTTAATTCTCTATCCATTTTCTCTTTGAAATCATCTCCTTTCATAATAACAAACCTACCAGCTTTGTCTTCACGAGAAATGATTACATCATTAGCAATTAACCTATTTTTAAGATGTTTAATCTCAGCAGGATTAATAACAAATTTTTCTTTCCTTTTTAAACTTTTATTCAAAATCGATTGAATACCAACTTTCTGCTCATCACTCAAATTACTAGATTCAATAGACGAAATTGTATCAAAAACTATATTTTTTGAATGAAATGGAACAAAATTAGGACCTTTACCAAGAATATCTAATTCTCTATCATTTAACTTCAAATCCGTAAGATTAACAACTCTATCCTCAGAAACCTTATTCTCATACCCTTTATCACTACATTTATGAGACAATTTAGACAGAATAGGTCAAATTTATATTGTAAAAAATATGAAAGAAAATTAAAGTGGTTGTTTGGGAAAGTTAATAAAGTTTATATAGTGATAAAGGGTATGAGAATAAGGTTTCTGAGGATAGAGTTGTTAATCTTACGGATTTGAAGTTAAATGATAGAGAATTAGATATTCTTGGTAAAGGCCCTAATTTTGTTCCATTTCATTCAAAAAATATAGTTTTTGATACAATTTCGTCTATTGAATCTAGTAATTTGAGTGATGAGCAGAAAGTTGGTATTCAATCGATTTTGAATAAAAGTTTAAAAAGGAAAGAAAAATTTGTTATTAATCCTGCTGAGATTAAACATCTTAAAAATAGGTTAATTGCTAATGATGTAATCATTTCTCGTGAAGACAAAGCTGGTAGGTTTGTTATTATGAAAGGAGATGATTTCAAAGAGAAAATGGATAGAGAATTAAATAATGGTAAATATATGTTGTTAGATAAAAATCCAGGTAATTTGATTAAAAGAAAATTGATAGATATTATGAAGAAAATGGTTAATTTAAAAATTTTTAATAGAGTAGATTATTTAAAATGCTATCCTAATGATTTTACATCAGCTAAGATGTTTGTGAATATTAAAACTCATAAAGATGGTTTTCCTTTAAGATTTATTTTTGATTTTACAGGTAGTGTTGTAGAGGGTATTTCTAGATTCTTGAATAATTTTTTAAAACAATTTGTTGATTTTGGTCAGTACACAGTTTCTTCTTCTTTTGAGGCTTTTGATAAGATTAATAATTTTAAAATGGAAAGTAGTTGGGTATTTGGAAGTTTAGATATTGAAAATATGTATCAGTCTGTTAATAGGTTAAGCAGTATTGATGTTCTTTTGTCAGTATTGATTAAGAAAAGTTCTTTATCAAAAAATAAAATTAAGGTAATTAAAGATTTGCTTTTGTTATTGGAAGATTCTATGTATTTTACTTATAAAGGTAATTTTTATAAGATTAAGGAAGGGTGGATAATAGGTTATATTATTTCTCCTTTAGTATGTTCAGTTTATATTAGTTTTATGGAAGAGGAAATTATTATTAAAAAGAATTGTTTATATGTAAAATTATTTGTCAGATATGTTGATGATTGTTTATTTGTTGTTGAGAATGATAAATTGAAGGAATTTGTAAATGAGTTTAATTGTTTTGATCCTTCTATAAAATTTGTGTTAGAAGGAGGGGGGTTAGATTTTGGTAAGTTAAAATTTTTAGATCTTTTGGTGATTAGAAATATAGAAACTAATTGTTTATTGTGCAGTCATTTAGTTAAAAGTAAAGAATTAAGATCTATAATTAAACCTGATAGCTATCAGTCTGTATCTCATAAAGTAGCTGCTTTAAGGAATTATTGTCATAGGAATATTAAATTAAATAATTCTAGTGGGGTAGCTTTGTTTCAGAAATATCAATTTTATAAAGATTATTTGAGTGTTGGATACTCTGATAAATTTGTTAAAAGTATTTTATTTAATAGTAATATTTGTAAGGATGTAAAGGTTAAAGAAAAATATGATTTTATTTCTTTGCCATTTAAATTGTCTTCTTATAAAATTGTGTGTAGAAATAGTAAATTGTTTGGAAATAAGAAAATTGCTTGGAAAAGGGGTGTTACATTGAATAATTTATTAAATAATACAAAAGAAGTTTTTGATAGAAAGACTATTCCTGGTGTGGTATATTTTATTCCTTGTTTATTTTGTAAGAAGGTTTACATAGGTCAGAGTAGTTTGAGTTTAAATGAAAGAGTAAAGGTTCATAAAAGTAGAGTTAAAAATAGATATCTTAGTTCTGCTTTGTATGTCCATGAAAAAGATACAGGCCACACTATTGATTTTGATGAAGCTAAGGTTGTCTTCTTTGAGAGAAATGAAATCAAAAGAAGAATTAAAGAGTCTTTATTATTGAAAATTTATTATTCTGAAGCAATTAACTTATTTAAGAGTTCTTTTAATATTAAGGGTGGATGGGAAGTGAATGGATTTGTGGGTAGTTTTTAATAGTATATATAATGTGTGGTTGTTTTTTTTTTATTTCTTTACACTTGAGAAGTCTGCTTGTAGCAGTGAAACCTTAGGTTGTGTTTTAATATTATTTTTATTCTGGTCTGGTTTAATTTTAGATTTGGGGTAGTTTTGATTTTATATTGACTAGTTTAGCTTTATGCTTGTAATGTTTATATATATATATATATATATATATCAGTGATTAGTTTAGCTTTATGCTTGTAATGTTTATATATATATATATATATATATAATCAGTGGTTACTTTATATTAAGATAAAAAAATCTTCATACTTTAATGAACAGGCTTCAATCTATTCCAACTTCTAACTCTTCAGTCATCCATACCATTAAAAATATGATGATGAAAAGCCCGAATCCCATGCTGATGCTAATATTATTGCCATGCTCATGTTGACTTAAAGTTATTTTGACCCTCATGTATAGGACCTTATCCATTGAAATACATAGAAGAGGGGTCGGCAGGATGCAGGCCCAATATGTAATATTTCAAATACAGGCATCCATCACTTATCTGAAGCTTAATTGTAAATATAGATTTGAACACAGACTTGCAAGCACCCTTCAACTATCCACACTATCTCATACCACTAATGCCCATGATCACACATATATAGAAAATATAAAAACTACAATATACATATTTTGTGCTGAACCAGTACTCATCAGTTGGCCCAGGTTATCATCTCCCATACCTATATAATCAGTGCTCAATTTATATTAGGGTAGCAAATCTTCATACTTTAATGGACAGGCTTCAATTTACTCCAATCTCCGACTCTTCATCCATCCATACCATTGAAAATCTGATAACTGAAAGTCCAAATCCCATGCCAATATCATTGCCTCACCCATGTTGACATCAAGTCTGTCCCTCTGTTATGTATTTAAATGAATAAGATCCTATACATGAGGGGTCAAGGTGACTTGAGGTCAACATAGGCATGGCAATAATATTGGCATCAGCAATGAATTTGTGTTTACCACCATTGGATTTTCAATGGTATGGATGGCTGAAAGTTGGAGGTTGGAGTTGATTGAATCCTGTCCATTAAAGTATGAAGATTTGCTAACTTAATATAAATTGAGCACTGATTACATATATATGTGTGTGGGAGATGATAATCTGGACCAACTGATGAATGCTGGTTTAGCACAAAATACATATATAGATGATTATTTATCTTTTCCACATGGGTGTGGTCATGGGTATCAGTGGTATGAAATAGTGTGGATAGTTGAAGAGTTCTTGAAAGTCTGTGTTCAAATCCCCTATATTTATGATTAAGCTCCAGATATATGAAGAATGCCTGTATTTCAAGTATTACACATTGGGCTTGCATCCTACCCATCCCTCTTCTATGTATTTAAATGGATGTGGTCTTATACAAGAGAGGTCAGAGTGACTTGAAGTCAACATGGGCATGGCAATAATATTGGCATCAGTGTGCAATTCGGACTTTTAATCATCGGATTTTCAATGGTATGAATGGCTGACAAGTTGGAGGTTGGAGTTGATTGAATTCTGTCTATTAAAGTATGAAGATTTGCTAACTTAATATAAACTTGAGCATTGATTATATATATATATATATATATATATATATATATATATATATATATATATATATATATATATATATATATATAGTATGCATGGGAGATGATAATCTGCATCAACTGATGAGTGCTGGTTCAGCAATGAAATATGTATATTGGTGATTATTTATCTTTTCTACATGTGTGTGGTCATGTGTATTAGTGGTATAAGATAGTGTGGATAGTTGAAGGGTGCATGAAAGTCTGTGTTATTGCAATTAAGCTCTAGGTATATGAAGAATGCCTGTATTTCAAATATTACTGACTGAGCCTGTATCCTTCCCATCATCTTCTATGTATTTAAATGGATAAGGTCTTATACATGAGGAGTCAGAGTATCTTGAGGTCACCATGGCCATGGTGATAATGTTGGCATTAGCATGGAATTTGGGCTTTCCCTCATCAGATTTTCAATGGTATGGATGGCTGAAGAGTTGAATGTTGGATGAGATTGAAGCCTGTCCATTATAGTATAAAGATGTTCTATCTTAATATAAACTGAGCACTGATTATACATGTGTGTGTGAGAGAGATGATAATCTGGACCAACTGATGAGAGCTGGATCAGCACAAAATACATATATTGATGATTATTTATCTTTTCTACATGTGTGTGGTCATGTGTGTCAGTTGTGTGAGACAGTGTGGATAGTTGAAGGGTGCTTGAAAGTCTGTGTTCAAATCTTTTTTATTTTTAATGAAATTATATTTTTATTAATGAAGTTTTTAATCACTAAAATGAATTTGATTTAGATTAAGACAGACATCTAAATCATCTTTTAAAATATTAAAATTCACTTCTAATTGCAAAAACCATTAAAAATTAATATTGGCAAGAGTGTTTCTTATAATAGTTGGCATTTTTTTATTTTAACAATAGATTATTCATAGTTTGCCATAACTGATTACGTTTCTACTAAAAAAAAAATTCAAATAAGTTTTGACTGAAACATTACTTATCTAGTGAAACACAAATGTTGAAATTAATTTTACAAAAACAAGAATAAATATGCAAACAAATTACATGTAAAGTTGCATTTTTCAAATTCACAAAGCCATGGTACTTTCTGCCTGATTGTAAATTTTCATTCAAATAATCTTCTGCCAAAAACCAAATATATTCTTTTACCTGAATAAATAAATCACTTATTTACTGACAAATAAATGTATAGTTAAATTTTACAAAAAATAAAAATTAGATGTAAAGTGGCATTTTCTTATTTTCCCAAAAGTGGGAGTCAATGTCAGAAAGAATCAAAGTTGGTCATGTCTATTGAATTCTGTTTGTATCTTCTATAAAGATGCAAACTTATGATTTTTTAAAATTGAATTTGCACTAAAAAAATATTGGCATCTAGTATTTTTTTTAACCAAGTAATATCAATCAAAACACTTTTGTTTTAGATTATCAAATATATGCAAAACCATAAAAAAAAAAATCACTGAAAATGAAGCACTCTGAGCCAATTGGAGCAACAGAACCTCTATCATGGAATCCTATCCTGAGAAGTTAAACATACATAAAATGAAAATAATGGAAAAGAATAAGCAAAAACATTTATTTCCAGTGCAACTTATAGCAATTGTTATGTATTGATTTATAATAACATTATGAATTACTTTGTTGTGCTTTCGCTATTACAACAGTCAACCAATGACAAACTACCACCAGTGTTATTATTTGCTCTGTTGCCTAGTTACTAGCCTTTGAAATGAAAAATTACCTAAAGCTTTTGCCATATTATATTTGAGATAATCTTACACAATATATCAACTAGGAATTTGTGTGTGTGTGTGTGTTTAGAATTGATGAAAAAATATTTTTAATCTATTGGAAGTAGATATAGTGAAAATGAAAAAAAAAACATTTATAAGAACAAAAACTGAATCATACTTATTATGAAAAAAAAATCGATAATTTTAATAATGATTTGGTGTTGGTGAAAAAAAATTAGCAGAATCAATAGCTATTAAAATCTTACTTTCAATCTCTTACATCAAAAACTCGATCTTTTAAACACATACATAAATGATGTATTCTATAGGAGGAAACAAGAGTTATGCACAGTGAATTGTTTTATATTTTGTTTCATAATTCATACCTTTGTTTAATTATATTTTGTAGGATTATTGGAATTTTTATTTTTAATTTTTTTTTTTAACTAATTAGACAACATTTGTCATTACAAAAATAATAAAAACAAACCATTTCCAGATGATCAGTGAACAATCAGAAATGTTCAAAAATCTTAATCCATTAAGTAATGATGTTCATATGTACATTATATTCTATAAAATCTTCACAGTAAAATCTAAGCCCTGCAAGGTTTGATGCAGTGATAGGAAGACAAACCCTGAAACTCAAGGTTGATAGATCATGATCTAGTTCCATTACTTCCAGTATTCAAACTTCTTAGGAACTCATGTATAATAAATCATTCTATTATGATTGAATTTTATATAAATAAAATAAAATGTTTTTGATTTTCTTGTGCTTTTAAAGATAAGGATTCCATAGGGAAAATAGCAATGCCATAAACATTGACAACAAAAACAGCTATCCTGAATGCCTTCTTAAACACTAAAAAATACTCTCATATGATTGGTGTGCAGTTAAAATCTTTTATTTTTTTTTGTAGTCAAAACCAACAAAAACTGTAATAAAGATTACTTGTTGTCATGAATAAATTTAGAATCCTGCATTGTATACAGAATGTTTTCATCTTAACATAACTCCTTGAAAACCTACTTCATAATAGTGCTGCATTTCTATTTAGGTAGTTTAGTCCAAACAATGAAATACTAGTCTTTATTAAAATCATTATGATTATCTATGATTGCTAAATATTTAATAGTAAGTTGTTATTTTTTTTTTTCATGTTTCAAAGCATCGGCCAGGAAGCATACCCGGGACAACTGCTTGTAAGACAGCTGTGCTAACCACTCAGCCACCAATGCTTGATAGTAGGTTTTTATTTAATTAATTAAATAAAAAACTTTCAAAGATCAAGTTGTTGAAAATCTCAAGAGTATTTTTTTAATATACATTCTTTATATATTAAGTGCTCTGGGAAACTGAGATAAAGAAGCTGAGTAAAGTAATACTGCAATGGCTTAGTGCTTTTGAGGGCTTATTTTGGCCTCATTTTGGAAAAAAATAGAATGGTTATATAGGCCAATGATATTTACATTTATGTAAATTAGAGTTCAAAGAGTCAATTTTTGGAAAGGGGGAAGCATGATTTTTTGTGGTTTATAACATAGATGTTGTTAGCTATATATATCGTGCTTCCCTAATTTTCCGTTTTGTATCATTTCTTTTAATATATTCTATGGCAACAGATGTAGGTTTAAATATATGTCCTGATACTTTGTTCCAGGAAAATGGAGCTATATTGAGACTTTTCAGATGCTCTTTTATATAATTATTGGTGTTGTGGAAAGCATATTGATAGGGATGCCAAGAATTCTCAATAGTATGTTGCTTGCATTCAGTTTGGGAGCATTTAATTTTATACATGGTATTAGATGTCAGTTCAGGTTTGAATATATCCTTGGAATTATACTGCAAAGAATCATGCTCCCTCCTCTCCAAAAAATGGAATGTTTGAACTCTAATTTACATAAATTTAAATACCATCATCCTATATAAACATTCCACTTTTTCCTAATCTGATTCTGCTATGAATATGAAGACACAATAAACCATTGAAAATGCTAAATCATTAAAGTATTACTTTACTCAGATTCTCTGTTGCTGTTTTCCAGTGCACTTAACATATATTACAATTCATACAAGAAAAGTCTGCACATTTGTCATTATGTACACTCTTTATTAACTTTAGCTACCATTCTTTATTAACTTTTAGCTACCACTGATCTACTTATGCTTTAAAGATGGCCATTTTTTTCCATGTAAATAAATTGACATTAATATAGAGTGTGAAATTGCTATTTACAATTTTGTTAAAAATGATTCTTCAAATCTTTGAAAGTTAAATTTACTTAAGTAAATAACTGTTAAATAACGAAATGTGTGGTTTATATATGTAATAAAATCAGATATTCTACGGTAATATCTCACACAAACTCAAATATATATTATTATTCTATTTATTTATTTTTTAAGCTCCTTCGAAAAGCGCTTAAGGAAGGAGCTTAAGAAATAAATAAATAGAATAATAATATATGAGTTTGTGTGAGATATTACCGTAGAATACCTGATTTTATTAAATAAATAAAATATATCAAATATTTAGCAATCATAGATAATCATAATGATTTTAATGAACTGCCTGGATTAATATGTAAGTACCAGAAATATTTATAGCAAAGATCACTTTTAAAGACCACTTGAAAAGTGCAATATCGACTGCTTTTATTGAAATAACAATGCAGAATTATGTTTGAGGAAGACTGTTTGAGGAAGATAAGGAAGTTTTTGGTTTTACAAAGAAAAATTTCTAAAGAAGAGATTGAAATACAGCATCACAAAAAATGCAGAATTTATCTTTAGGTTATTTTTCTTCATTGCCCTTCTCTATTTTTTATTTTTTAAAATTGATATGGTAGAATTGTTGATAAGTGGCAGTTAATGATAATGATTAATTACAATATCGTCTTTTTTTATTATAGACCTCTTCACGTAGTTATCAACTAAGCTTTTATAAATGGAAATTTTATGCTCTAAAGATGCAGTTTTATCCTTCATAAAATTTCTCTTGGTAAACAAAATCGAGACAGTAAATCACATCTAAACAAATAACAATTATGTCTACGGTTGTTCTTTCGAAAAATTTTGAAGAAACAATTTTGAAATTTCTGTATTTGTATTTTCTATATTTTTTATAAAAACAATAGCCCAATTATATAATGTTTTGATTATTTTTATTATTGGAGTAACTTCAGATTTAAAATATTTAATAAAAAATTACATGCAATGTATGTGCGCGCTACACATACTCTTATACATATTCATTTACAGTTTGTTATTCAAGTAAATCTTTATTATAAATAATTGTAATAACTCTTATTTTTTGAAAATATCATTTTTCGACCGTAAATTAAATATTCTATAAATGCTCTCATTCATGTATTGTATACAAACGTAACTTTAAAATAGTTAACTCAAGACAGTGTTAAAAGTCAATTTTAAGCTCTTAAAATTCCTTAACACTTTTGAACAATCTCAAATGACTGATTGTAACCTTAAGAAAGCAATGTTTTAAAAGAAGGAAAAAATCTAACAAAGAACTCCTTAATCACGTTTGGATAGAGAACACAATGAGAGTTGAAACTGATTATAGTAATGGGAGGGGTACTACATAACTGTCATATAATGAACTTTTGTGAATTTATTAAATGATGGTGATCCCAAATTACCACAATTAAACGCCTCATTAGCCAAAAACTATCACTTAACAACCATAATTAGCTGCACAATGTTAGTCATCCCAGTTTCCCATGGATTTTCAGCCTCACTCTGGTTCCCAGCACCAAAGACTATAACGGCCTCACTAAGGAAAAGGAAAACTAGGCATGAGCAGCGGAGCAAGAATGCAACTTTAGATATGAAACCAAAAACGTAAATAGATACCAAATGAACAAAAAAGCAAAGTAAATGAATACAATTAGTAGAAGAAGAAAAAAGAAACTATTATTTTACTAATAAAAAAATATATATATATTGTAAATATATATGCATAAATTACACAATTAAAAATTTAATTGTGAGTTAATAAAATCAAATAATTAAACACGGTTATGTTTTAATATATATGTACGAGCGCAAATTGTGTGTGCATCTGTATATCCATGATATATTTTTGTAAAGATTTAAAAAAAAAAAATTAAAATTGAATTTGTTTATTCGGAAGGAGTTTCAAATCAATTTCTCTCCATTTTATGTGTTTGTCATCATCTTAAAGTCTGACAATAATTATTGTAACCACTCTGAAGAAATATTCTGCACCAAAGCCAAACTACTGTTGTAAATTTTTCAGGCAAACTTTTGCGGTCACTGATTAGTGTATTTGAGCAATAAAAATAAAAAAAACCCTGATAAATGCCAATAATTTGTAATTTATCTTTTAATGCAATTATAGTATCATTTAGCATTAATTATTCATCATAAATTAACATCTCATAGTTCATCTTCATTGATATGTGAACTATCTTTTGGTATCGCCAGACTACATAGAAATTTATTTTAGTTGAAAATAAGATCAAATTAAAAAAGAAAAGAAATTATAAATTTCAAGCTTTCTGATAGATGACAGATAGAGATAAGTAGACAGAAGAACATTTATGATCATCATTGATGTTAGTTCACAATGACTTACTACTCTACTAATACTATTTATTTTACATAAGTTTTTTTACATTATTAAAAAGAAATTGAAATATTTATTTGAAAAATAAACTTTTGGGATTAATTTACCTTTAACAGTATTTACAATAAGCAATATTTTCAATTTAGTTTTTATAAAGATGCAGATAGATAAAAACATTGTCCAAATGTTTGTCAGGTATTTACATGTTTTAGTTTTGACTTTAAAAATGAATAAATAATTGAATGCTTAGTTGCTTGAGAGGTCAAATGACATTTAAGAAACAGAAGTGGATAATGGGCTTTATTGTATCATTTACCATTCTGCTAAACTGACATAGTGTCTTAATTTAATACCATTTACATATAGATTTAATTAAAAATATTAAGTCAAAAAAGGGTAAAGACTTTTTAAGCAACATTTGTTAAAATAGAGTATTTTAATAGTTGTTTTACTCCTAAATATTTTCATTTACAGTTTCACTCTTAAATAATTTTGAATTATAATTATTTTTATTTTAATAGAAGGTCTATTTAATTGGAACTGTTTGTGATATTTAAAATATTTTGAAATGAATTATTGATAAATTAAAAAATAATAAATTCAATGTTATTTTAGAATATTTAAGTCTTCAATTTATTGCAATCTCAAATTTTATTAACAAATTCTTTTAAACTCCATTAATATTGGCTTTTTTTTTTTAATTTAATGTAATAATTCATTTAATTTTTCCAAGTTCACAATTGTTATTTTTAAAAAGTAAGGTTAAGTCAAAATCTGCACAAAATCAGATATAATTAATTTGTTCACATATTCTAATATTTGAGCAGATAGATGGTTTGTTTGCATTTAAAATTAATTTTATAAATGATTTATTTATAAATTAATAATTAGAAATTTTAAAAAGGTAAAAAAAAAAGTTTTAAAAATAAGAAGAATGTATATGCAATTGTTTTTAAAAACAGATCAAATATACATTGATATGTTAAATCATACATTGACAATAGATAATTCCAAGTGATTTGTTTGTTTTTAATTTATACTAAAAAAATTAAATATTTTATTTCAATTACAAATATAAAAAGCATTTATAAAGAATGAGGGTATGATCAAATATCTTGATTAAATTAATCAATATTCTGCTATATGCTATTACAGAGTATGAAGTAGCACATTTCTTTGGCTTTAAATCACTTTCTTGCCATTTTCTTTAGTACGATTTCATCAGTTTTGTATTTATTTGATAGTAAAAGTTAGAACTAAAATAATATTGATTTTTTAATTCAAAATAAAATTTCAAGATGTCAGTATTGTATTAAAAAATGTTTTCCAAATGAGCTAACAAAATAATAATTTCAATTTCTCTTCACATGAGGTATTTGCAAGAGCTTTGAATTCATTCCATTGTTAGATTTCAAAAAGTGAAATATATATTCTTCATAGTCTGTTTACATAATTATGATTATTTTTCACAAAATATTAATGTAATATTTATTTTTTAGAAGAATAATATGATTAAATTCTGATTTTATTTGAAAAAATTTAATTAAAAAAAAAAAGACAAATCAAGAGAAATCTATAATTGGCTGTGTGAAAACATATTTTTTCTCACTGCAGCACATTAATTTTTTTTATAATTTTTAAAATTATAAATAATATTTTAAATAGAATTTAATTAGCTTTAAGTAATCTGAACAGTAATTCATTTGGGGTTTACAGACTAAGTTAACAGGGTCTTATTGCAAGATGGGCAAACTTTGTCTGAGACTTTTAAAAGTTAAATTTGTATTTTTTGCCCTCTGCTAAAAATTTTGTAAAACTTTTCTTAATGGCTTTAAAATTCATGTCTATTTATTTTCTAATATTTTAATTTCAAAATTCAAAAAATGTAATAAAAATTGAATAATCAGTATTTCAAAGGAACTGAAACCACACAATGATGAGTAGTCACTTTATATTCAGCAATCTCGAAATTTGTGAGAATACTTCAAGAAAATATTATGATAGTCTAAGAACGTAACTTTTTAGAAAGTTTATGATTATATTTGTATTGTAATTGTGTAATAATTATTAAAAATCAAAAGTAAATATTACATATTTTTTTTACAGAAGTGTTTTATTTTTAAATATAAAAGAATATATTATTTTGAATATTGTTACTATAAAGATTACAGTCACAGCAAACAGCAGCCTATAAATGAGATCACTCAGCAAATTGTTATAATATTTAGCGATATTGTAAAAATTACAAAAAAATGTTAAACTTTTAAAGCATAAATTGATAGATTTAGTAGTTAGTCAAAATAATTCATTCAAATTTTTAAAACAAGCATCAACTAAAAAGATCTTGTTCATTTTGTAAATTGAATCAGCTCAATCTGAAATTTGGATGACAGTCTTTTATTTTGATTTAAATCTATTTTTTAAAATAATTCCAAAAATCAAATGTGATTTTTAAAATTTATTTCATTTCTAAACAAAAATATCTTTTGAATGAGATCAAATTTATTACATTCTGATAAATAATAATGCTTTAATATCAAAATGAAAGTTGAAAGCTTAAATCTAGTGAGAACAAAGAAATCTGTCAGAATACAGAAGAGTTAAAACATTTTTGAATTTCTTACTTTAATATTTTTATTAGCAATGCTGTAATCATCCAATAAAAAAAATGTTCTTTAAAAATCTTATATATTTCAAATTATATATATATATATATTTTAAAATTGAAATAATATTTTTAAGAATAATTTTCATTTGTAAATATATATTTCTAATAAATAATTTAAAATTTCTGAAAACATAATAAACAATACTGGTAAATTTGATCAAATAAAAAGTTGTAAATTGAATCCAACCTGCCACTAGAGATTCTTAAAAACAAAACGGTAACAACAACAAAAAAACTATAGTTATATGTGTGTAGTAATAAGACAGAAATTAAATTAATCACCATTTTAATTAATAACCATATGCTAAATTAAAATAGTGCTATTCTTATAAAGTGATTGCTCTTTTCACTTTCTTAATATATGCTGAAAATATTTTTGAAAAAGTTTTCATGAAAAATACTGTAAAAAATGTAATTTCTAACTCAATTTTTTGATTTATGATCACTTTTTACATTTAGTAAAAAAGATAAGTCTTTCTTATAAATATATTTTTAGAGATTTATTTACTTTTTTGACAGGAAAATAAGTATATGATTATCAGTAGATCTTAATTGACATATTAAATGACCAGAAGATCCTAGTATAATACTATAAATGTAAAACAGCAATATAAAAAAACTGAATTGATTATAACAGTAAAAATCTTATTAGAATCTCAAATATAAATATTTGTAATGCCTTTATATTACATTAGTAGAGATTTCAGATCTTACTTCTATAAAATAAATTAACTCAAATCTTTTAGTTAAGGAATAATTATCGTTAAAACTTACTGAAGGTAAAGAAGTTGAGTTATTTTAAGATATTAAATGCCTTAAAATAAAATCATTGTACTGAAAACATTAAAATAATTTCATAGGTTTTCTTTGAATTTTAAATATAACCCACTCATTGGTATAGTATAACATTGTTACATGTGAAGTAGCTCTTGAGCTTTCAGAATTATGTTGAATTTTTCAAGAATTGGCTCTATATATTGGTTTTTATGAATAGCTTACTATGATCATTATTTATTTTTTATTAATAAACAAGCATTTTATCTCCCCATACAAAAATGTAGTTTCAATGAGAAATTTCATTCTTAAAAAGTAATATTTTTGAACTGGCATGAAAACATCACTCTAATTGGTGTAAAATAGAAAACAGAGTTAAAATTGCATTGTGTCAAAAACATCTTTTGTTGCATTGCTTCATGATTTCCATATTATTATTATTTAAATATGTATTTAATTTTATAAAATAGGTCTCTGCTTAAGATTTTAACAATCTTTTAATCATTATACATTGTTTTTCTCAAATGATATCTTTTTTTTAGTTACTACTCTTAACTACAACACTTTTGTTTCAGCTACTGCTTTTTATAAGTTATCATTACATTGTCATTTACAATTTTTTGGTTTGTGAAAGTTTTATTCATATGGTGTTGTTTCCAATTCTTCATTTCCAACAAAGTTTAGGATTTCTGTTCTTACTTTTTTAAATCACTTCTTATCTGTTTGCAAGCACTCATTTCTCTTTATTTTTCTGCTTCTCCATAACTTGATATTTTTTTATAAAAAAATATTTTCTTTGATTTAGCATTTTACTGTTTATATCAGATTAATCCATAGCATATAAAAATGTACTTTTGATTTAATTATATGAATCTACACTTCACATCACTAATTTTTATTTTTTTTAAAAAAAAAAGTTAATGAACTGGGTTACAATTTGCACCACTTTCACATAATTGTACTTGTTTAAAAGTCTATGATATGTCTATATGCTTTTCCAAAATTATAGTCACTCATCCACCCCCACCCCCAGCATTATCATTTAGCTATATACATATAGAAGAGAGAATTTTAAAATAATCTTTTTATATTTTTACAAAGGTTCAATTGCTATAAATTATCACATCTTTGTTAAATGATTAAATTTTACTTTTAGCTTTTAATTTGCAACTTCATTATAGAATAGGTAATATTATTTAGAATTATAATAAAATACCTGGGTCTATAATATGATTACTTACAGCTAGTCATAGAATAGTTATTTGCATACATACCAAACTTTGGATTTTTAGGAACAAGGTATTTTATACAAAAAATAAAACTATCTTTCAAAAAATAACTTTTTTAAAAAAAATTGTAACCTTTATTGAGGTCTGCACTCTAGGTGACTATCAGCTTTGCCCATAATATTTTGATATATTTCACAACAAATTAGAAAAAAAAATTCTGTACATTGAAACTTATATTTTTTTGTTTAGCTTTAAAGCACATCACAAAAATCATCCAACTTTTAAAAACTTTCCTCTTAAATTTTAATTATATTACACAAGTTTTTCAACGTTTTTATTCCAGAAATTGTTTTCCCAAAGTTGAATGGTTAAATTATTTTTAATCTGGAAAAATTCCAAAAGGCTAGGAAACTAAGAATGGTTCTACATTTGTATTTGAATCTTCATATTTTTTTCTATTTTTTAAATATTAAAAATAACAAATGTCTTGAAATTAATAAATTTGTAAATAAGAATTTCTGTCAGACCAGCGGTGTTGGTCTAGTAGTTACATCTGATGGGCACTGGGGGTGAGAAATAAGAAAGCCATACCACAATTATTAACAATAAATGACAGTGCTCTTATAGGTTCAGAGATGATAAATACTATTTGGCAGCATTTTCAAACAAGGCTTCAATTGGAAAGAGTGAGGACATCAGTGAGACCATATATCATGATCTGGACAGTTCTCATGATATAACTTTGGAGAAGACACAATTTAAGATTAGGAGTCCCAGAAAGAATTTATCCAGGGGCACATGGAATACCAAAATTCATCCTCCTTCATTTGGAAAGATTCTCAGCACCCATAATCAAAGCTATGATTGACCACCTCACTCAGAGTTATAGGGAGATCAAAAACCTATACCCAATAACCCTTGTTTCATTTTTAAAAAAGAAAGAGGGAGCCTCTGATCTAAACAACCTAAGGTCCATTTCAATGATCTCCCTAATAAAAATAATTGAGCAGATCAAAGATCAAACACAAAACAAAATCCTCAACTTTATTCCTAATGATCAATATGCTAAGAAAGAGGAGTCATCAATTAATGTCATCTGCCAAATGAAACTCCTTCTAGATTACATTAGGGCCAAAAGAATGTCCAAGCCGATCACCATCCAACTAAATATTGAGGTGGCTTTCAACTCCATCAGACCAAACATCCTGATAGACATCCTCCAAGAATATGAAATGCCTAGGGTCTACCTTAAAATAATTGCCAACCTACTAACAAATAGATCCATATTTATCATGATGAATGGCAAAGTTGCCTCTGGGTTTGATCCTTTCATCTTGATTCCTCAGGGATCTCCACTCAGTGTGCTATTATTTATAGCATATATCAATCCACTGCTGAGAGATATTGGAAGGTCACTTCCAGGAGTATAGGTGCCTGCCATCATATAGGAGATAAGGCACATCAGTTATATAGACAATGTATTTGTCTTTCTCCCTTCCAGCAAGTATATACTCAAATTAGAAGAAATTTTTATACAATTATACCAACAATTTTAAATTAAAATTTAATATGACAACATCAGACATGTGGAAATTGCTGAATGGAAAGAGAATAAAATCAAATTTCATGGCAAATCCACAAAAAAATTTAGGTTTTGACTTTTACAAATCAAATGGATTGATGAGACACCAAATTGAAGAATCACTACTAAGCATAATACAATGGACAATCATTTCATTTACTGGGCTATATATCTCATTACAAGATAAGGTCACACTACTCAACTTGTTGGTGTTCCCAAAAATCACCCATTTTCTGGCTGGGATATGCCCATCCAGAAAATTTGTTCAAAAAGTAAATGCCTTTTGTACTAAACTGTTTTGGGGATGAAAGGTCACCGCTATCAGTCTCTGAACATTACAAACACCAAGAAGACTTAATGGCCTTTTGCTCCATTCTATTAAAACACTAATTATGCAAAATAACTATAACTCACTATTTAGTATAATAGACAAATACCTAACCATATCACTCAAAAAAAAATCCCCCCTACAGACTGGCCCCCACCAGATAATAACAAATGGATTAGTTCTTTATATACAAATATTCAAAAGGTAATTGACATAAAAGAAAACCCAATCACAATAAAATATAATACTGGACAGCACATAAATTACTAAATGGAGAAAAATGCATAATCGGCGGAAAATTGGATATTACCAATTAGCAACTGATATATAACTTTCATTGTTGGTTCATTGAACCAAAATACCAAGACTTTATAATCAAATATCATCTGGATTCCCTTTCCTCTAATGCCTACCTTGCACACCAAAGAAATATAATGAAGATAGACCCTATATGCCAGATGTGCAGCAGGTAAGAGGAGTCCATTGATCACATATTTATAAGATATAATAAATTAAATTACCATAGAACACTTTCTCTCAAGATGGATAAACAACCCATTTGAACAATTTATACACATTAAACAATGCATCAAACAAAGCGTTTATGCAGAAATAAGGCTTACAATCTTCATGTTCTTCGTATTATGGTGTATACGATGTAAAATCACTATTGAAAAATTGGTAGATCCACAGGCAATGGAACTAACGAAAATCATTGAAAAAATCAAACAAAGAGATAATTTAATAACTCCAGATTATTTGGTAAACGCCACTTGGAGAAACTTCAAATAAAGAAGACGATCACTAAATCTACAGAATCGAACTGCTGGAGAAACAACTACATACATAGAAGTAAATACGTTAAAGCTGAATGATTTATATCTAAAACCGTAATGTAACAAAATAAACAATCTATATTATACTGCAATAGTATGTAATAGCAAAATGTAGGTTTGTATTGCATAATAAATTTTTCTTAATAAAAAAAAAAAAGTACATTTGCTAACGATGGAAAAAAAGTTTTTTTTTCCTTTCAAATTTCATACCATTCAAAGTTGACTACAAATGTAGCAAAAAAAAAATCATCTGAACTTAGAATAGTTTATTCTCTCATCCAAATGACATAATATGATAAAATTATTACCTGAAGTGTGTAAAATTATAATTTTTTTAATTTATAAAACTCTATAATTTATTAATGAGTAGCTTAAAATGACTTCATTATTTGGTTTTGATATATATATATATATTCTTAAATTATCTTTGTTTATAGCTAATTTGCTTAGCTTTTTCCAATGTTTAGAATATACCCAAGCTTCAAATGATGTGTAATTATACTCTTTAAAATATTTTAAACATTATTTACAATTATATTACTTTCTATTTCAAAATATGATAGTAATGCAGTCTTAAGCAATTATATTTTATTTTATACAAATTGAATATCCTTATGCTTGTTAAATTATTCAAACTACTTGATTCTCTGAACTATTCTTGGTATGAGTTTATTTCACTCATCAACAATCTATTTATTGTAATTCCATTTTATATTTATATGTCCTAGAAAATAAATACAATAGCTAGTAAAATATTTCAAATATGGCATGGCTATCACCACAGCAAAGAAGTATCAAATGGTAAAGTAATAGGGCAAAACAACCTTTAAATAGCATGCTGTAGTACAAAGACTTCAATTTCTTATTATCCTCTCATAAAGGAATGATGAAAGAAAAGGGCTTGACAACTGCAAGTTGGTGAAAGTTTGGACAGCTTTTCATTCTTGACGTATTCTCTAGATAAAAATAGCAGGATAAACAGTCACTGATCAATATTGAATAGTTAATTAGTTTGATTATAAGCAGGATTGGAACTTACAAAAAAAAGGAATCCAAATCATGAGATTGACAAGAGGGATGCTATCACTATAAATGATATATCATTGAGGATTTCATATACACAATGAATTAGAGATAAAAGAGTTCTTAAATTTGAAAAAAATTGCTTGATTATATATATATTTCTATAATGTTCCATTTATACACACCCAGACACACACACATAATATATTTATCATTATTTTCAACCATTATAAATCCACTGCAGGATGAAAGTCTTTCCAAGTTTAATCCAGTTTTGCCCAACTTCTAGCAACTCTTTTCCACATCACACCAGCAAACTTCCTTATGTCATCCATTCATCTCAGATGTGGCCTCTTTCTAAGACTTTTAGAATCTCTTGGGATCCAATGTAAGATTTTAACTCTCTGTCTATTATCATCTCTTCTAGCAATGTGTCCAACTCAGCTTCACTTCAATTTCTTAATTCTCTTAGTGTTGTCACTAATACCTGTTTGTTCTCTTACCCATGTATTTCATTTTCAATTTTTTCTTGTCACTCCTAATATACACCTCTCCATATTTTATTGAATGGTCTGAAGTCTTTGTATTGCTCTTCTGTTAAGTATCCACATCTCATATCTATACATAAGAACTGATAAAACACGTTTATTTAAAACCTTACTTTTCAAACATGCAGAAGTATTTTCTTTTAATATTGCTATTTTTATCAAAAGCACCCCATCAAAGTTTAATTCTATGATTAATTTTATTCATTGTGTTTCTATTTGTATTAATTATTTGATGAAGACATTTATAATTGTTACTTCTTTTAATTCATTATTATCCATCTTTATTTTCTTCTTTTGAATAATATTGAACATTAATTTTTTTAGTATTTATTTTTAGTCCAACTTTTTTATTTTCATCTGATAAATTTGCATATTTCCTAAAGTTCTGAAACCTTTTTTGCAAAAAAAAATTACATCATCTGCAAAACATAGATAGCTTAAATAATCTCCATTTATTTTTTAGCCATTAGTTTCACATTTTAATTAACAAAATACTTTTTTTTAAAACTGCTGTGAAAAATTTTGGAGTTATAGAGTCACCCTGTTGCACATTCTTCTCATTGTTAATTTTTTTAAGATAACAATGACAATATCCTAGATCAATACTCTAACCAACTGAGTTATTCCAACCAATTGAGAATTATGGTTCAACCAGAACATAATGTAATTTTGTTCCATTATACTATTTTTATTGTTGTAGTTATTGTTGGTGTTGTTGTTACTACTACTACTACTGCCACCACCACTACTACCATCACCACCACCACCACTACTACTACTACTTCTACTACTACTACTACTACTACTACTACTACTACTACTACTACTACTACTACTACTAGTACTAGTACTACTACTGTTGTTGTTATTATTATTTGTTTGTTGTTTAATGCATGTTTTTTATAGTGACTAATTATAACTTTTTGTTTTTATAATTGTTCCATCTTTCTTTCTTATTGCAGAAATAAAGTTTCTACCAATTCCAAAATGTTTATTTTCTTCAATAGCTTTCCTTTCTAAATCACAATTTTATATGCTATTATTAAGTAATAGCTCTTCTCTATAAGATGTTATTAGACATATATATATATAAATGACATATTTTGCAGATTCATCCATGTTAACATGGATGAACCTGCAAAATATGTCATTTATATATGCAACCCATGAAAATCTTCATTTCAACATATATATACTCTTGACAAAGTGAAGAGAGAAAAAATAACATCACCGTTGGTTCATTCTTTTACTTATAGTGCAACTAATAATTATTACATATAAAAATGCTTTCCTGAAATATGCTTTGTATGTATAAATAATGAGTGAGAGTGGAAAAAAATCCATGCGCAGACAATTCTTATTCCTCTTTTAGTTTTCTTTGTTGGAAGTTAACCCAAAATTTTGCTCATTAGTTAAGTTACCCAAATCACTGGTCTAATTAACGTCTGTCATATGATTCATAATTAGAAAATGTTAATAAATTTGAACAAACATAAAGTTATTTAAAAAAAAGAAATTAAAATGAAACATAGAGTAAACAAATATAAAATTGACTGCACAAAATTAAGATGTATAATGAATTTAAAATAAAGAGGATGGAAATTTTTGCAAAATACTATGTTGATTCAGAAGAAAGTTGCAAAATAAAAAATATCTAGTTTCCATATCAGAATATGGGACTTCTGTAAATATATGTAGAAATTTAATAGAAATGAAATTATAAAATGATTTATTCCTTTACAATGTATTGTAAAATTATTGTAAATCAATGTATTTTAATAAAAAAATTACTATTGCATTTTTAATTTTTAAAAAATCTATTATAAAGAATTTGAATTGCCAACAATGCAAAATTATTGCACCTAACATTTATGTGGATTTTTAAAAACCCTTTTGCTACATATATATATAATATTCAGATATAAATATATTGTTTATACTAAACTTAATGTAATTAGAAGAGACTTGAAGTCAGACTTTCAAGCTCCCTACAGCTATGCACTTCATCTTATACAATGGATACATGTTAAAATCACTAATGACCTCCAACATCCATATTTTGTGCTGAACCAGCACTCATCAGTTGGTCCAGATTACCATCTTCCACACATATATACAATCAGTGCTTGCCCATTAAAGTTTGAAGATTTACTATCTTAATATAAACTGAGCATTGATTGTATATATGTGTGGGAAATAGTGATCTGAACCAACTGATGAGTGCTGATTTAGCATGAAATTCATATATTGGAGACCAGTTATCTTTTTCATATGTATGTGGTCATGTGTATGGGTTGTATAAGATGAAGTGCATAGCTTTAGGGGGCTTGAAAGTCTGAGTTAAAGTTTCTTCTAATATATATATATATATATATATATATATATAGACCAAATAGAAATTATATATATATATATATATATATATATATATATAATACTATTTGGTCTGTATTACATACCAAATAAGCAAGCATCACATAACTCTTCCTACTTACTTTCAACATTTGCATAGTAAACAATAGTTTTGCTCTATTTACTCCATTATAGAACCATCCCTTACAGCCTGAATAATCAATGGATACTTATTACTAGTGCTCTATCCAAATTTAAGACTGGTTTGGAAAAATATTATGGTGTTATTAGTATTAAAATGACTGGTCGATGCATGGGTGCAAATCTAATGCTCTTCATTGAAGAAGACTAATGAGAGAAACTAATTTGAGGATTTTAATATAGCACTGCTATCTAGTGCTAATTAATTACTTATGCTTACAATAAATTATTGTGAATTGCAGAAAATAGAATGAATTAGTCATCCTAGTACAGTTGTTAAAAAAAACAGTCATAAGATGCTTTGCTTAAATATATATATATATATCAATGCTAACACTAATTGGGGTAGTAAATAAAAAAACATAACCATGCTAGACCCAGAATTCAGTCTAACTTCAAGTCTTATAGTTTATAATTGTTAGCAATGACTTTTTCTAGTTTGTCTAAGATTATATAACGTATATTCAAATAACGGCAAACTAGTGCAAAATTTAAATTAATTGAGATTAAAACTTTGCTTTAAGCAGTCTAAGTTTAAACTATAATGGTAGAATAAATAATTACTTCCTTTGGCTATTTTATAAACCCATTTCTCCCATTAATTATCATATATAGAAAATAACTATACTAATACTAATTGAGTGTTTGTTGCCTTGGCAACAGATTGCCAATAGACTAAGAGTTTATTTAAACGTTAGTTGTTGTAATATCATTGAAATTCGATTAGCTGTTGGGGATATGATTTATTGTTTTAAAAATAATGAATAGTAGTTTATTTAAAAGTTTGTAAAAACAACTGATTATTAATATACCTTGAAACAATTTAGGATGACTGTTGAATGGAGTTTATTTAAAAGTTCTACTTAATCTCAATGTATTTTAGTCATTGTTTTCATTCATTGTCCATTTAAAGATCTTAAATTAGGATTGTAAGTGCTTTTTTTATCTAATTAAATATTACGTTGATAACCGATTTCTGATATTTCATTCATTTATTCAAGCATTGGCTTAATGGTATAATTTATTCATGATAACCAGTTAGCTGTTGGCATTTAAGATGTTTACAATTATCATAAACTATTTTTTTAATATACAAATTATTAGCTTGAATTGTATAAAGGAAACAAAAGTGACGCTAGATATGATAAATCTAACATATGTCTCTAAAGAATGCTAGTAGCTAGAACCTAGTTTAGGATTTGGACGTAACTCTACTACAGGGGTCCCCAACCTATGCCCGCACCATGGTGCCCGCAGACCATTTTACGTGTGCCTGCACTATCTGAACATGTTAAAAAATTATTTATCTGATACAAACAAATTTAATTTTTAAGATTTCTTATAAATTATTGTATTATATTGTAATCAAATTGTAGGTCATTCTATACTTTTACAGCATAAAAGGGTCTGTCATTAACAATATTCAACTATAAATTTACATTGAAAAAATAAATGGTGCCCGCCACCTGGCCAATATTATAAAATGTGCTCTTAAGTGCAAAAAGGTTGGGGACCACTGCTCTACTATATAATTTCCATTGATTACATATGTTTACGATAAATGGCCCTATAGCAAATTGCACTTCTCCTCATGCAGGTTTAGACTTGTTCTATAAATTTTTGATACTTCATTTTTATTTTTTAAAAAACTTTATTAAAAATAATTTCCAGTGATTATTGCTCAAAAGATTGTAAGTTGTGAGCATCAGTAGTGATAGAGGTTGAACCACAATCCATGGATCTTGAGCTCAAGAGTATCACATTCTGTCATTTGCAATAATAATACAGGGCATAACCGAATAAAACAGTAATGGTTTGGTTATCAAACATTGCTTAATTAAATAAGTTCTATAATCTTTTCAACTAGTGTTCATTTAAGAATTTATGTTATCTTTATTGTTTATATATTAAGTGAACCAATGGAAGACGAGTACCGTGATCCAAAGAGTCATCTGAAAAAGTTTCTGTAATTGAATATATTTGCAATAAATTACCTCAAAAGAATGGCCAAAGATTTTCATGGTTTAGTGCAGTGATGTAGTACAGACTTTGGAAATCAAGTGGGTGGTCATGACTTAGCTCTATTCTACCGATCATTCTGTAATCAAATATTCTTAATTATAGAGGCTTTTTCTAAGTGAATCTTTGAATAACAAAATTTGCTCTCTGCCACCTTATTTAATATATATATACATTGAAGCTAACATTTTAAATTATCATTGGTACCTAAATTTCTTTTAAAAAATATAAATAAATTCTTAAATGGACTCTATTTTCAAAGGTTTACAGAATTTACTATTTATTATATAAGAGTCAAGAAATCGATATAAGTTTGAAAATCAAAGAACTATTGTTTATTCCGTATAATTGCTCATTGTCATTGGATTCACAGTTTCATTTAGTTGTACAATGAATATTTTTTCTTAGTTTTTTTTAAATCGAAAATTAATCCGTCTTTAGCTTTTCAGTCAACCAATCATTTAACTGGGCCAACTATTCAGGGCTACAATCTTATGAACCAATAACATTGACAATTAAAATAAATATTGTAGTAAATACATTTTTGACATTATTAATGTTTTTATTATTTTTTAAAATAAAATAATAAACTTTTGTAACTACAATAAGTATGGATTTTTTCGTCGTTTTTTTTATTACTAGATAATTAAATCACAGATTTTTATTTTTAAAATAAAAAATAAAAACTGATTTTTATAATTTGTTGCCTTTAATTGAGTTTAAGATCTTCTTTAGCGGTATTACCATAATAAAGTCATAAAATATTAAAAAGACGTGTTTATAAAATAAAAAAAAATTCCTAGAGCATGCTTCCTCTGCTGTACTGCGGGAGTCTGGGAAAATAGAACATTTAGAAGACTACATAAAAATTTTAAAATGTGTCAGTCAATCTGTGTTGCCATTTTAACGGTATTTTTCACAGATCATCAAATATGTATGAAATTAAAGGGTTTTTGATAATAGAAAGGAAGGAAGGCAAACATATTAGTGTAACGAATTTTTAATGTTGATTTTTAAAAAAAATAAATAAATAACGCAATAATAGTACTTTTATGCTAAAAATTTATCATAATTTGAAGAGTTAGATGATTGTTTTATTTGAACATATATATTGAACTATTTCACTCACCCGGTTGAAATAGTAAACGTTTATTGAAAAATTCAAACTTTATTTGTACTTTTCCAAAACTTCCATCTACTAATGATAAGAACGAACAGCTGAATATATTAATGTTCTATCCTAACCGGTGTGTTATTACTTATAGCTGAATATATTAGTGTTTTTATAGTTGAATGTATTAGTATTTTATATTAATCTATGTGTTATTATTAACAGTTGAATGTATTTGGAAGAGTTTACATAAAATTTAATTTTTCTAAAAAAAAATAATTATTCAATTAGAAGACATTTAAGTATACAATAAATGTATAATACGATTTTTATATTCAAAAATTATACGTTGAAAGTCATACATTTTAAAATATATATATAATCGAACTTTATAAAGTTAGGAATACTTAATTCAATTGATCCAAAATCATTTTTAAAGCTAAAATTAAATATTTAAATATGCATATTTAAAAATGGGATTTATCTTTGAATAATTCATTGAAGGTAACAACAATCCCATTAGTCTTCTTAATTGAGATTGGTAAAAAGAAGTTTTTCATGTGATCTATCAAATGCTGATGATGAGAATTTTGATAAGATTCCACACGGTTTTCACTCTAGCTAAAAATAGTTAGATATATGTTTATTAATAAATTTTAAATGGCTGGTTGGGTTAGTAATAAAATTTTATGTGAAATAAAAAGTTCTAAACCTACCTAGAAAAAATTAAAGTTTTACCGAGTTCACACAGTAACCAGATGCATTAACTATTGCAACAGGATACTCTTTAGATATTGATATATATATATAAGTTCTAACCACTAATTCGTTTTTTATATGTCAATCACATCACTTGAGGCACTGCTTAAATAAAGCAATTGACTATCAATAATATGTTGTCAAGGCAACAATAATTGTTTTAAGATAATAAATGGAACCACTTATTATTTTAGTCTAAGATTTTATTCTCAATCTATTTAATTCATTATCTTCACTCAATGGCTATATAATATCTTTGACCAAAATCTAAAAAAAATTGTTGTTGCTTTGGTAGTATATTGTTGATATTCCATTGGTTTATTTAAGATTGGTTGCAGTGATATGATATATATTAATAATTTTTTTAGCATTTAAAATGGATCAATTCATTCTGAATGGAAGACAAACAGAAAAATAAAGTATAAAAACTTATCAAAAGACACATGTGTTACATGCGCAACATAATGATAAAGGATATGAAATGAAGAGTGCTTATTATTAATGCTATTCACATAACAAAAAAATTTCTTTTCTTAATTTACAATTTTTATTTAAATTTTATGTTTAAATATTGTTGTTCTTGATATTTAAATTAAGAAAATCAATTATTTAATTTACAGAAAGATTTGGAAAATATATATACGGAAAGCAATACATTCAATGAATACTTGACTCCTTTAACTAATACAATAAGTGATAAGCAGAGACAGTGATAGTATAATAATAAGAATAGTAGTAGTAGTAGTAGTAGTAGTAGTAGTAGTAGTAGTAGTAGTAGTAGCAGTAGTAGTAGTAGTAGTAGTAGTAGTGGTAGTAGTGGTAGTAGTAGTGGTAGTAGTAGTAGTAGTAGTATTAGTAGTAGTAGTTGTAGTAGTAGTAGTAGTAGTAGTAGTAGTAGTAATAGTAGTAGTAGTAGTAGTAGTAGACAAAATTATTGTTGCAATAAATGAAAAGAGCAAATAAAATATTTTGAAAAATGGAAGTAACATGCAATGAAGTTTTACTCTAACATTTTCACTGTGGATATCAAGGACAATTGGTTTCTTAAGTCTCATCATAAATCAAAAGACATTTAAAAATTAGGCAAGTGTAATAAATTTGTATAGTAAAATAATTTAAGTCATTATCATAGATTTAAAATAAATCATAAACTTTGATTATCCAATAAAGGAAAAAAAATTTTTGATTGAAAACAAAATGGATAATTAATACATAAACATTTTACTAAGCATATTATTAAATAAAAATACTAATATATAGATAATTCTTATGCAAAAAAGTGTTTACCAATAAATAAATAGGCATAATAAAGTTGTTGTGTATTTTGTTTTTAATAATAATTTTAAACATTTTACAATTGTTGTTACCAATGTGAAATTATTTTATTAAGATTGGAATTCCATTAAATTATAATTAATTAAATTAAATTAATACATTTAAAAATATATAAATTTAGTTTTAGTGCAGTTTACATAATATGTGATTAATGTTTATTTTTGGAATTATCTAATGAATAAAACTTGCAATATTTTTGTGGTGAACTGATGTGTTATATTTAGTTGACTACTATCATTTTGATTAATATTACAATGTAGTACAATTAAATATAAATTAGATTAGTGAATATATACAATGCATATTTTAAATTTTGGTACATTTTAGTAATATAAATAATTAAAACACTGCTCTTTTAATGAAGTCATTTTTATTGATTATAAAAGGCATTTAAATAAATCAACTCTATTATTACAAGTTTATTAATAGAAATTAGTAAAATAAATCTTAATTTAGGATGTCACTTATATTGTCAATTAATATTAGATTAGTTATTAATATAAGTAATCAACATTTATTTTAATTATATAATGATTAAAACTAATTTTTCAGGAGAAATTGTGATTGTGATAAAAGTATTTGTTTGAAACAATATTTTGCAAAGATATTGAATAAAAATTAAACATGTAAATCATGGTTTAGCTGTGTACATCTTTTTAATTTATTTTGAATGCATTTTAGTGCATATAATCAATATTTATTTTATGCTACATTAACTATTTCACAAAAGTGGTGATAGCACTATCCTATTTCACATTTTAGGTAGTATGATGATTTCTGTGATTGCTAACTTTCTATGTTGCTTTAAAGCATTGTATATGCTAAATTACAGTGTGTGACAGGCTGCGATGATTTTTTCTAAAAATATTTCATTTTTAGTGTATTAATTTTTAAAAGAATCCAAGAGATGTCAGCAGTATACAGACCTTTATGAATCTTTGTCTGTGATTGACAGCACATTATATTGTTCTGACAAATCTATGAAGGAGGTGGCAATTTATGATTGGCTGCTGCTTTAGATCCCTTTTCCTGCAGCTAAAAGCCACTAAAAACATGATTTTCAGTAATCTTTAATAATTATGATGCAATATTTTTGTAAAAGATTTATTATCAAACTAAAAACTACATCACTATGGGGTTTGTTTTTGAAAACATTTTTGTCTGTTATGAAAATTGGAAATCACCACAGAAAATCCATTAGAAACTAAAAAGAAAATTGTTTTTGCAAAAACTGTAAGTTAAATATTTTAATAACAATTAATAATATTTTAACTTTTAGTATTGTTTTTATTTCTTTGATGATAACTAATTTTAAATATATCATTTTTAATAACATAAAATTCTAATATCTAATATTTCCTTCTTTTAACTTTTTTGAATAGATACCATGAAGCCAGTAACTGTTTTCCTTTGTTATTAGTAAGCTTTTTAATTAGATACTCATTTTCATAATTTTAAAATATTAATTGTTCATGTTTAGCATTTTAATTATTAGAAAGCCTAAATATTTATAATATAGTGAAGCAGTCAATCTTAGTTTAAGATTGAGTTTCATGGTTCCATCTACTAACCTGTATTCAAACCCTGTATTCTATCCCATGCCTTTTGTCACGTATATATATATTATGTATATATTTGAGATGTATGCCTAAGTTATAAAATTTTAATGTTTCAATAACATTTTTTTTAAAATTATTATTAATTCTTTTTTATTAATTATTCATTCTTTTTTTATTAAAGTACAAAGGTGCGGCTCAAATATATATATAGGAGCAAACATACTAACAAAATATTGGGTTTTTTTAAATATTTTATTATATGTCATTTTTAAAACTTTTTTCTTTTTAAATTGCTTGTTTTTCCTATTAATCTGTACATTTTATAAAATCCAAGATGGAAGATGCAACCGTTAATTGTCCAAAAATAATTACAGGGTTGGAAACACTATTGTTTTAATTTGGGGAAGATATTTCTAGTTAAAGTTTTTACTTAAAATAAAATAAAAATTAAGATTAAAAATTTTCTTTTGTTGTAAATATTAACAGTTGCATCTTTCAAAAACAATGGACAAAGAAATGTAAAATTTCTGTTAGATTAAAGAGTACATTTAAGCTAGAGATAAGAAATGGACAGCATTCTTCAAATACCTGAGCAGTGTATAAAATGGCCTGATTTTAAATTACCAGGAGAACAGATTAGTTACTACTGAGAGAACTGTGTTGTCATCAATACTCCATGCAACTTTGAAATCTAAGATAATGATAGAGTAGATGGCAATCATCTTTCAGACCCTTTTGGGTCTTTTTCTCACTAATGTACCATCTAACTGCTGCTCTGAAATAAAGGAAAGCCTAAAGAAGAACTCTGGAATGCTAGATGGAAGCTTGCTGTCACATAAGAACTGCCATGCACGAGCTGGACTTTTAGTATGAATTCTTAAAATGGTACAAGGTAAATTTTTAAGCTGCCACCTAAAAGTAAATCTAGCCTAACTAATCTCATCAAGATTTCTTTCATAAGTGATTTAACTTTATGTAAAATGTAGTTTGCTCTTAAATAATTTCTATAAATCTAATTTTCTCTCATATGCTCTAACTTTCTTTAATTTTGGGGTGGCCATTTATTTATAGTTATTTATTACTTGATTTTATATGTCTATTTTAGTTATTAATATGCCAATCTCAAGCAATCTGACAAGTTGAATTCTGTAAAATCTTTTTTTTCTTTTTAAGTAAATCTTCATGAATCAAGATGCTCACCAAATTGTGTTTATGAGTCAACATTTTGTTTATGTTTTAGTGTAAAAATTTGTAATTTGTTTAACTCTGGATTTTCTACCAGGGGTGAATCCAGAACTTAGGCTAATTAACGCTTTGAAATTTTAAAATATTATTTACTCATTCTGAAAAGGTGACCTATTAGTTGTTTTCTATAACTGCTAGCTTTCTTTTATTTGTTTATACTCTTAAAATAATATATGCATAAATATTCTCAATTGTTGTAAAATCCATGAACGTGGGATTGAGTCATTTTTAAACAGCAGAAAAGGGGTAAATTTTAATGTATATTTTACTATTTTAGTTATTAAGTAAAATCTTATATATATATATATATATATATATATATATATATATATATATATTATAGTGGCATAACATATTATTTGTATAAATTATGGCATTCAAACTAGGGTCATTTATTTTTAAAGCAGTAAATCTTATTCAATGTCATTAGTGACATTTATCCATAGTGTGTTTACTGACATACAACTCATCTTCGTGAATTATATATTTATTACATGCTTCTAATCTAATCTAGGGTTGTGACAAGTTCGAACCCATAGATTTATTTTCAAGTCTTGTCCTGAGGATAGTTGACCTTCCCAGGACCACTTGGGTCATATAAAAGACCTCTGGAAGTGGTTCCTGTGAGTCTGGAACATGCTATCCCTATCCACTTTCTTCATATAAAAGGTCTGCATGTCAGTGACATCCACGGCATGCCTATCTATTTTTCTCTAAGCACTGCCCAAGAAGGGAGTCTTAGATTTCGTTTTCATTCAGAAGCACTACCTTTTCCTTCTAGTTCTTTGTCATTATGTCACTACCACCCAAACTTTGTATTATTATTATTTCTTTTGCTTATGATCTAATTTTAATACCATAATGATATTAAAATTGTGCTCTGCTCAAAATATATATATATATGCCAAATATTATTAACTTTATTAATTTATATTGTTATTTCAATTTTATTATACAGTCCCACTGTCGTAATGTATTACTGTATTTAAGAGTATTTGCCTTGGGGAAAATAAAGTGTTCTTCTTACCAGCGCTAATTAAAAGAAGTTTTATTAAGTATTTTGTTATATAATCAAATAAATTTTCAAATGTATTTTATTTATTTTCACGACCACTATGGTCATGAAAATAGTTTATATTATATCTGTAATGAATCCCAGAATGCTGCCCAAAATCATATGTTAGTCACCATGTTTCAAAACTGTAAATCAAAGCATTAATAGCAATTTTGTGTAATCTTCTAATAATTGATTGGCATCTTAATATTGGACCCACCAAATGTGTGTGTTAATGTATATCTCTTATTTAATTAACAAATGAGCATATGAGAAATATAGCATGAATGACAATATATAATTATCTATCATTTGGTAGACTGCTTGCTCATTCATGCACACACTAATGTATGCAATTTATTTATAAATGTATGTAAATAATTTGTCACTATATTAAACTATATGTTTTTTTATTATCTAACTTGTTTGAGTAGTTTGAATTTTTTTTTCTCCACTTCCAAACGTACAGCCATGCATATACATATTTTAGTTAAATCATAGTTAATAGATGTCTCATTGTCTTCTCCGCTCTGCTAGTGGGCCAGATTTAAAATTAATTCTCATGTGCCATAATTGTTATGTTATCCATTAGGTGTTTGATCTGGGGCTTAGAGAGTGGGTTCGAATCCAGGCTGGTCCCTGACCTAAATCTCAGGCTTGACTGGATTTGAAGTACATTTTGGGAGTTACGGCTCATGTTAGATGGATAAACATGTTTTGACCTGTACAATACGCTATAAATATTTTTTAATACACGTAAAAAAAGATTTAATTGCAGAAAAAAAATCAAACATGACATCATAGTAAAAATTTTCATCACTAGAGTCTATTCTAAAATTTGGGGGTCAGGTTTCACACTGAAATAATTAAAATAAAAGCTTTTTTGTGTGGACTGAGTCAGAAATTTTATTATTACAAATATAGAATAAAAATTAGATACATAACTTATATTTTAGCTAATGTACACATCAAGTTATCTTTAATGCTCTTTATTACTATATTTTATCAAAGTTTGTTTTTTTATTAAATAATAAACACAACTGTTTTTTTAAACTCCTATGTTAATTTGAAAAATTGAAAAATAAAATGCTAATTTTATTTCTATCTAATCCATTTTTCTATGATAATGTGAGATATAAAACATACTAGAATCAACTACTGGAGATAGAATTCAATGGAGAGACATAACTAGTTGAATTATTCATGCTTTTCGGAAGTAAAGTTTGCTGCAGACAAAATTAAAAATCAGCATACAAAATATTAAATAATCACAAGAAAAGATTGGAAGTAATATGAATGGATATAATTAAGTTTTATAGATTTATTTATATACACATCACAAAACTCATCTTTAACTTTTTATTTTTATTGGTTTTTTTTTCTGGAGTTAAAATGGCTTTATTCATTGATAAGTGGTTGCTAATGATGATGATGATAATGTAACATTACATAATATATTTATTGTTACTCTAGACTAAATAAATTTGAAAACATTAATAGCAATTATGATGTGATTTTTTTAAATTGATCTATAATTGTATTCTCTACAAAATATTTTCATAATTTACCCAGACTTCTACAATTCTAATTTGATTTTTGACTTGAGATTGGAAATCATGGCATAAGGAAAGTCATTTTAAAAATTCTAGAAAAAAGATATAAAAAAGTATTAGTAAATTAAGAAGAAAGTGGATATATTGTAGTGATTGTAAGTTTAAAGAAATGCTGATTTATTTTGTAATAAGCCCTTTTTCTGTAATTATAATATCCGGTTCCAAGTCATATCACGGATACTAAAATTTATGGATAAAATTGAACCAGATTAAAATATACACTTTAAACATCACTGTTACTTTCAACCATTATCAATCCACTTCTTTTCTGATTTAATTCTGTTTTTCCAATCCATAGCTTTTCTTCTCTATATCATATCAATAAACTTCAATTATTCATCCAACCATCTCACACGCGATCTTTTTCCAGGACTTCTACAATTTCTTGAGATCTGATTTAAAGCTTCAACTGTCTATCTATTAACATTTTTTTTAAGATTAAATTATTTTAATCAAAAACATTATCGTTCACAATGCGTATAACGCAACAATATACATATATAAATAAGGTTAAGCAGCAATAATTATGTTTATCTTTATTAATGTAACTATATAATCACATTTTAACAGCATTCTAATTTAACACAATTTAAAATTAAGTACTAAGTACGCGTTTATTTGGCATTTTATTTTCGATCATTTTCATAATAAACTATGAATACTAAATGAAAATTTTAAATTGGTAAATTTATACTCAACTCCCATTTTAAAATTATATATAAACTGTTAATATATATATAAGACTATTATAACCTTGGTATATGCGCCTTGTGTGCTTAATTTTATTACAAGAGATAATTAAGCACACTAGGCGCATGTACTAAGGTTATAGCTTTATATATATATTACGTGCTGACATTTCGCTTAACAAATATTAATATTTATAAACTGTTAAATAAATGTTCAATTTAATTATCTCTTTTATTTTAAAAAAATTCTCTCAAGCAATAATAATAGTTTTATCTATTTATTTTTTTTAAAAAACAACCACTCCCAAATATCATATTTAATTTACTTGCTTTCAAAGTTTACCTTAACTCAATAATAATAATCGATTGTTTGATTGTTGGAGAGTTTATAAGAAGTATGAGGGTCATAAGTGATAGAGAGCAACACAGTCCATGGATTTTGAGCTTCAAATCTAATTGCACTAAACTTTACATGACGATTAGTCATCAAAAATACTTTTTTAAGATACAGCAATAAAACAAAAGCAATGCAATAATACAAGAATAATATATATATGGGTGCCTATGTAAATGTTTTAGCAGCCCATTCATATTTGTTAACTATATGAATAATGTTATTGTAATAATAGTTGCAGCTTTAAGATCATATGGAGTGGACATTAGGAATTTGCCTTGCTCATTTCATTTAATGCCTCAAAGAGGAATCAAAGAACCTTTTTTCAGTTAATAGTGAACTCCTTTCTGCAGCCATATAATAAATAATTGAAACTCATATTATAGCAACAGTTATTTCCAATTCAGTTACATATAATCTAAGTTACAATTATTATTTATTATTTCATTATGGAACTGAATTTCCCATTTTTATTTAGAGATTGTTAAAACTAAAGCTCAGCTTTAATCCTATTGTAACAGTATTCTTTATCTATTATATTGTTTCACCTATTATGTTCCATAGTAGTACAATTTTCCTAGTTTAAAACCCAAAATTGGTGGATATTAATTAAAAGAGTTTAATAAAAAGGTATAATAATACATATATGCCAGTATGTGCGTATATCTTAAAAATGCATCTTGCAATTAATGTTAAATAATTTCTATAAATAAGGCAAACATAATTCTAGAGTTTAAGGTAATAAAGTTAAACATTACCGGATATGTGAATTTTTACACATACTTATATATTAAAGAAAGGTGCAAGTTATAGATTTCTAACTTTGTTATTCTTTTTTTATTTATTTTTCAAAGATGATAAGTCTCGTACACTAATTAAGCTCTCTTTGCATAAAAATTATGGTTCTAAGTTGATCAATTGACTCACGTATATAACAGAATGCTTACCAGGTTAAAATCTGTTTTTGTAAAATAAATTTATTTCTTGGAAATTAGCTGACCACCCACCTGGATTTTAAAATCTGTAAAAACAAGAGTAGACTGAAAAGATATTAAATTTATTTTTGTAACAAAGAGAAAGCTAGATAACTGGTGCTATTTTTTTCAATTCCTTATTTTTCTAAATTACAGCAATAATGGTTTTGTTTGTAAAGCTTATAGCACACGTGTAAAATCAAGATTGCAAATTGGTCCCAACTTGTAAACAAATCATGACTTTGGCAAAGGAGGAGTGTGTCTTATAAAAATCCCTGATTGAAATTAAATTAGGTTGGACTCTAGATAATTTTAATTGTAATGCTGTCAGGAGCTATGCCCACCCGTATCATGAAGAACCAAGGCTAGAACAGTGACCTCTTGCTATCCACCTTGTGGGAAATGGGTCAGCAGTGATGGGAGAAGTTCAAACCAGCAGCCTGCCAGAAAGTAAAGATGAACAGACCAGCCAAGCAGAGAAGTACTTCTAACTATGGAAAGAAAATACTTTAGCAGAGAAGATCAGTAAAATAATCCACAGAACTCTGTAATAAACTCTCATTATTAATTTCTTAAATAATTCTAAGCTAGCTATGTATAAATGTGCCCAAACTTACTGTTTAAACTTTCTCTATAAAACAAATTCTGTCATTAAGTTAAATTGTATCTAATTTCCTAAAATAATGTAATACATTCAAAGATCAGCCTTTCAAGCTAATTGTGCATGCATCTTCTGCGAGTGTTAAATAATAAATGAATACTTCACTCCACAATACAAGATATAGTATTTATGCAGGAATAAAAGGAATCCTCCTATTCCTACAACTCAAATTCTTTTATATGAGCAAATCTGAGGTACTGTTGAATGAAGTGTAAGAGTAGAATTCTCACTTTAAATTACTATCTACGATGTTGTGATGAATGACGTCGATGAAATTGTCTAGAATTTACTAAACGTCACTCTAAGTGAAACTTAATTATCAGTAAATAAGCATTTATTTTTATATAACGCTATGCATACAATACTATATCTTGTATTGTGGAGTGAAGTATTCATTTATTATTTAACACTCGCAGAAAATGCAAGCACAATTAGCTTGAAAGGCTGTTGTATGCATAGCATTATATAAAAATAAATGCTTATTTACTAAAATAATGTAAGAATAACTACTTTGTAAAACTTGCATAATTCTTTTAAAATAAAAGAACTTAATAATATAACTCAATTTAAATTATATTCTAAATATCTTTCTATCTGCAGTTATGCCTTATTATAATTTATTAAATTTGTTATGAATTACACTCAGACTTATTCAGAGGGGAGATTGATTCTCAGAGGGGAGTGTGAGAGATGATTAGAGGCTCTCTATAGATAGTTTATAGACATAAAAGCCCACACACATGCAATCTCCAATTTGAAACCTATTATACATATATTTAATAGCTATTATGTATTAGCTGAGTAAAAGTAGGTTTGCTTATACTAATAAAATATTTAGTTAACTAACGCAAGAGCGATATTCTAAAGCATATTTAAATTAAATACATAAGTCCTTATTATGCTTGATTCCTCCCTAGAATTTATAGTATGAACTATAAAGATTAATTATAAGCTAGATCACTTAATTAATCCCTTTCTTTAACATGTTCAAGTATGCTAACTTATGAACTGGTATACAATGGTTTAGTGGAAAGAAGCTATAGATTTAGTGCATTTTAGATTTGAATAATGATCAATGATCATTAGAATAGTAAATGGGTTCCTTATAAAGCACATACACATGCATATGCATCTTGCTATATATATATATATATATATATATATATATATATATATATATATTTGTTTATGGGGATTTGGCATAAGGCCATTTATAATAGGAATTGTGGACTTAATCAGTGAAGTATTGAATAGCTTCACGCTCTCAAATCTAACCACTTTAGCTTCACCTATTTATATAGAACAGGGGTTCCCAACCTTTTTGCACTTAAGAGCACATTCTATAATATCAGCCAGGTGGTGGGAACCATTTATTTTTTTCAACCAGATGGCGGGCATCATTTATTTTTCCAATGTAAATTTATAGTTCGATATTGTTAATAATACACATAATGTACAAAAAAATATTTATTTCAAAAATAAAATTTCAACATATAATTAACGTTTATATTTTTACGCTGTAAAAGTATAGTATGCCCTACAATTTGATTACAATATAATACAATAATTTATAAGAAATTTTAAAAATTAAATTTATTTGTATGAGATAATTAATTTTTTATTGTGTTCAGATAGCGACGGGCACACATAAAATGGTCTGCGGGCACCATGGTGCCCACGGGCATAGGGTTGGGGACCCCTGATATAGAAAGTAAGATTGAAATAAAGAAGGGTTCTCTTTTCTTCCAATGCATAAGCTTGTGGTTAAGACCTGTAGAGGTCCCTACCTTCTCATTTTCAACCGCACATGCTTTAGGCTTATTACCTTAGTAAATATACAGATATATATATATTTGTTTATGGGGATTTGGTATAAGGACATTCCATATTTGTCTTCTGATCACTTTTCTTAAAACTGGAATATGAGAGTCCAGATTGTTCATGTTTCAAGCTAATCAGACTTCCAGAGTGAAATATTATCTTCTCATAACAGGTCATACAGTCCATGGTAACTGATCATTGAGTTTATAGATCCCATGAGGAAACACACATTCAAGACACCATTTTATTTTGGTTAATATAGCACCACAGTATCAGAAACTTTTCTATAACAGATTCCAATTTATTCTGCAATTAATATTAATAAATTCAACTTTGATTTGAATGCACAATCTAGTTGTGTAATAATAATCTGTATAGAGCTAATTTAGACTAACTTTGAGGTACCTAGAGTGATTATAATTATTGTCTTTCTTGCAAATTAACTGTTCACAAAACTTATACGCATCTCATAGCATGAATTAGGCATAATTAAAACCATAAATTATCATGCAATAAAGTTATTAATGGAATAAATTATAATTTAATTGTCTGGTGCATAAGATGAGGTTCTGTAACTCACTTACTCATCTAATTGTAACACCTATGGTGAATTTCAATGCACAGAGGGATTGTTGTCTTAATAATTGATTTGTTTTATTAAAAGATATAAAATATATTGTTTAGCATAATTTTTCATAGTTCATTTTAATCCATTCCAATCACATTAATTTTAGTTTATTTAAGTGAATTATATAACTTTGCATTGTCATTTTTGGGTTTGATTATCAAATTATTAAATATCTCATAAGCCATAAGGGTGTGTGTTTGGTTAAATACCTGGCTATAGAGTCATTTTTTCCCCGAGTCTCATGTTTTACCTTTTGCTATTGCCAGCACATAAATTAAAAAACTCCAAGTGTAGCCTCATATATGTCATTCATATGGTAGTAAGTCATGGAGTGTTGGTGGAGGAGCTGAGGTGTGATCTGATTCAAGGTCTCAACCTCTCATCTAGATCAGCTTTGGGGAATTTGCCAAGACTCTGGATTTTGTTGCATGAATGTACAAATTTGACCATTACACTATGAATATTGAAATGGTGATTGAATATCATTTATTCTATGCATATGTATAACTAATAGAATGAATTCACTCCCTCATTTAAAGTTACCTAAATAAACTAAACATAAATGCCAACAAATTCTAAAAGACATGTAATATCTCTTTGTCTTTTAATAGTTTATGTATATTGTATAACTCATTTGAAGATGCAGTTACTTCTGTTTCAACTATAATATACTCAAGCCCTTATATATTTAAGCTTTTGCATTCAATTACTGCTAATTCCAAATGAATGGAGAATGATGAGGAGGAATGAGTAATAGCAATGAAAAATGTATAATTCCAATGGAAGAGAACATACATACTATTTTATGTTTACAAGAACTGCAAAAGATATTTATTTTCCATTTTAGGAATAATTCTTCTAGAACAAACTGAGTCAGTCATGGAATACTGGGCTGGTTCTAATATTATCCAAGGCAAAAAAAAAATCCAATATTTTTATTTAGCTATGAAAATGAATAAACAAGTTTGTGACAAAAATGAGCAAATTTCAGATTTTAAATTACATGCTTTCTGTGAAAATGTTGGAATACTAAAAGATTATATGATGTTCCAAAAAATAGGTAGAAGACATAAATGCATTGTTGATTGACATCTGGATATCAAGCTATACCGTGGGAAAACTAGTAGATAAAAGATCAAGAAATTGTCATAGATAAACTTTAAGTTTGGTAGCAAATGTTATAGTTGCCAGATTCAAAGAAAATCCTTTTACAATCACAAGACCTAAAACTAATAGTTTCTGATATGCTTTATAAAGAAATTATTATCATCAGAGAAGATTGTGATACTAAGATTTAATATAGTCAAGAAGAATGGAAAGTTGTTATTGGAAAATTTGAAGTGAAAACTAAGACAAAAAAGACTTTTATAACTTTACTTACAATATGGAATAATATATAAGGTGCCTGTGTTATTTCTAGTAGAAAATTGCAAAAAAAAAAAGTGGGAGATCAAATGATGAGGGGGAAAAGAGAATATGATAGTATCAAAATCATGTCAGTATAACAGAGTCAAATGTTTCAATATATGTATTAAGTAATTGAATGTTTTGTTGTCAAGTTGTTATCTGATGTTTACACACCAATAGTGACAAGCTGATCCAAAATCTTTTAATTTTTGAATCCATCCCACACTTATACTACATTATACTTCAGGTGATAGACAGATTTGGTAATTTGTAAATAAGAGCCTATATAACATCTTAAATTCTTATTCATTTTTCTGCAAATATTTTCTTTTTATCATCAACTTAATACAATGTATTCTTCTTTTCCAATACTAATTTCATTTTTATCATTTATTTTTATTTAAATACATATTAAATAAAATAGAAAATAATCTCATTTTACAATTCTTCCTATATCTAACTCTTCCACAAGAAACTATTTAAGAAGAAAAATACCTATTCTTTAAATACATTTAAAAAAAATAAATCTCTATTTTCAAGATACACCTTGCTTTTAAATATATCCAACAAAATAATTCAATCTACCAAGTGTGCTTAAAGATCAATAAACAATATATATATAGTTATAATTATAAAATTCGTGCTATATATATTATAAAATTGGGAAATCAAACTGCATGGAGGTATGAAACAAATTAATAGCTAATCATTTATATTAACAAATAGAGAGAAACTGTATAAAAAAGAGAGGGATGTTAGTTTCCTTCAACGCATCAATAAGAGTGATTTGCTATTAATTCTAAATATATCAATAATAATTTAGAATCACTCCAATTTATTTTTTACTTTTTTTAAGTTACAAATGTTTTTCAGAAAGCGTTCAATTTGTTAAAAAAATTTCGATTCAAGATTTCCTACAACATCTTAGCTAAATGCAAGTTTGTACAATCATTTTAAAATCCTCATTCTTTATTTGATTAAACTTTTTTAATGGAATCATAATTGTTGAAAAAATATTTATTGATCACATTCCTGAGTCATGAAATACACAAATGATAATGGCATTTTATTTCTAATTCGTTGAACTATTTCCATAATTTATTTAAAATGTTAAATATTTTTAGAAAAATTCAATTTCATTTATAACAAAAGAGATTGAACCTGCACCGTTTAGATTTGTAAATATTGAATTTAAGATTTGCTCTAACCAATTAAAAAATATTTTTCATAGCCTTTAATAATTAAAATGAAGTTTTAGTAATTTCTTGATTTAATCTCAGTTTAACATTTATTAGTTGTTCGGGGATTTTTTCCACAAATTATGTCATCTCTATGTATTGGACTTGCTTTTTCAATTAATTGGATAGTAGAGAAAAAGGTTCTGATATACAGATCAACAAATGATGATATTCAGTGAATCTGATTGTTTTCATTATGGAAGCAGATCTGGCCAGAAATAGTCAGTCCAGTTGGAAATAAAACAGGGAGAAAACAATTTATTATTAGACCTGAATGGCAGTATGCATGTTGTCTGCTATAATTTCACATGGGAACTTGAAACTACTAGAATCTAGATCAGACATGAGGCAAATTGTTATAGCATAGTTTGAAGTATTTCCATAGAACAGTAAGAAATGTGAACCATACCTACTCAAGAAGCAAGCTGTCATGATAGAAGTAGAAGTAATAGATAAACTTAAAGGAATACAGAAGTTATTTACATTAATAGTTGCACAGCAACTAGATGCTATACCAAGCCAACAGCATCTAAGAAATAACAGTTGTATATATTGTAAAAATGCACTTATATATTTGCTTAAATTAATAAATATTTAATCATATTTATACAAGTTTGTTTTCATCATAATCCACAATACAATACAACAGTTTCATAATAAAAAAAACTGAAAATTTATTATTTCTATTAAATAAATGACTTATATATTTTCCTTTTTTGCAATGTATCTAACACTTTTATTACTAATTTATTATTTTTCTCATCAATTACTATTTTATTTTTGATATCCTGCATTTTTCTGTCAACTTTTATTCTACTATATACTTTTGTTCTTTTTCATTTCCCTATATATTCTTTTTCTAATGACTTTCAATTTTATTTGTTTCATAATATAATTTTATTTTATTTTACAAATTTTATTTTCCCAATCTTTTTACCTTACTATTTTCTGATTACTAACCAATGTGTCTTGTCTATTTCTTAACCTAATGCCTTACTATAGTAACTTCTAAATTTTCAGTGAATAATTTTCTTTTTTATATTTGAATTTATTTTTGTTTTCTTGTTCCCATTACAATTTAAACTTATTTTTTCATTCACCTTTGAAAATTGTTTTCTATTATCTTTTTTTAAACTACTAAACATCACAGTAGCACTACTGTATGGAGAGTTTTGGGAGTTTTGCCTCTATGTTATCTTTTTTTGATATGTCATTATTTATTTCTGGTCTCAATTCCCCTTCTTTACAAAAATAACATTATTTTATTGTTGTTTTAATTTATGTCAGTTCCTTGCACTTTAAAAATTATTTTAAATCTATTATGAAAAAAAAGACAAATAATTAAAATATATTATTTGCACATACTTCTGTTTATGATTAAATATATTTATTATTTCCTATAATTTATTTATCAACTTTTTTATTTCTCTCATTTTTTTATCTCAATTTCATAATCTGCTACAATTTTATGATTTTTTTTTATGTCAGCATTATAGCATTTCAATCTTCCATTAATATTATGTAACTATTTTTATATTCATTTATGACTTTTTTCTTTTAACTTATTGCTAATTGTTTTTGTCAATTTCATTTTGTCTACTGCATTTTTACATTTTTTATTATTACACAATCCATATTATCCTTAATCAATTAGGTCAATTTGATTACTTATCATAGGTAAAAACTTGTTAAGTTTAGTATATAAGTCATTTATATAATCATTTTATTTTTTTAATATAACTTCCTTTTTTATTAGTATTTTAAAAATCATTAACTCATTTTTGCAATCCTATCTTTACTATCTAAACTATTTAATTCTTTTATTAAATCAAAAATATCTCTTTTTCAAAATATTTTTAATATGCAGCATATGCAAGAACTACGCTGCATTTAACTATATGATTTCAATTACATGTTATCCAAAGCAAAATGTAAACACAAAAAAATCATTAAAATTCATAAATTTTACAATATTCAAGTAATATTTTTTTTTCTCTGAGTGCTGTATGTGATCATGCTTTAAAACAAAGTAAAATTTGTAAAAAAAAAAACTTAAAATATGCTAGTAGCCATTTTTTTTTATCTCACACCAATGTTTATTAATAAAATGTCTTCAATCTATGCTAAAAACACATACACTTTATTTTTTCTTTATTATTTTTTTCAATTTTGATATGTAATATTTTTCATAATAAAATATTCTCTGAGTTATAATGTTAAAAATTTTACAAAATTTTAGAATGTATTAAAAGTTGATACTAAAAAATGCTAACAATAAGAAAGATCCTAATTTCTTGATAACAAAAGCACTATTATGTTTCTATAAGAGAAAAAAGTTATTGATAAAAAAGAATATTGTCCAGAGTGCATGTAATAAAGATGAAAATCAGACATTTCACTATTTACTTTATTTTAAAAATAAAAATACAGTAATTAGTTGTTATTATTCTTATTACTTCAGTAATTGCCTGAGTAAACTCACAGTAAAATGCATGTAAATGTATCCCCTCAATTTATTATTAAAAACTATATTTTTAAATTTTTTGTCTATACTATAATCTTTATATATATATATATAATCAAACTTACCCCAAATTCTCAACTAACCCAGACTAGCCAAAGAAAATAAACTTTAAAACACAATCAATGCTTTCACTGCTACAAGCAGACTTTGCAAGTGTAAATAACTACAAAATAACAACATATGTAAACTAAACATTACCCAAAATTCCACTTTCTTCCCATACATTTTTAATATTTAAAGAACTTTTAAATAAGTTAATTGCTTCAGAATCATAAATTTTTAATAATAAAGATTCGTTAATTATTCTTTTTTTATTATTAAAAATTTATGATTCTGAAGCAATTAACTTATTTAAAAGTTATTTTAATATTAAGGGTGTGTGGGAAGTAAGTGGAATTATGAATAATATTTAGTTTAAATAAGTTGTTATTTTGTAGTTCTTTACACTTGAGAAGTTTGCTTGTAGCAGTGAAACCATTGGTTGTGTTTTAGAATTTATTTCCTTTGGCTAGTCTGGATTAGTTGTGAATTTGGGGTAAGTTTGATTATTTTATTGACTAGTTTAGCTTTAGGCTTATATATATATATATATATATATATATATATATATATATATATATATATATATATATATATATATATATATATATATATATATATATATATATATATAAATTAAGAGCATGCTAATAGCTCTAAACAAGCTTTTTTTTTATTTATGATAAATGCTACTACAAGCGAAGACATTCAAATCATTTTTATCTTGGATTGTCCCCATCCCCAGACCGGTTTCAACCTATGGGTCTCTTCAGTGAGGAGTTGGGACATTATATTTAAAAAACCAACTCAAGCAAAGCATTTATCTGAAAGTTAATTGTTAGAAAAAGATCTGAAACTTTTAGACATCTACATGTCTTTAAAGTCAGCTCTCCAGCTGAAAAAATCATATGGGCCTGAACTTAATTCAGATACTCCATATATTAGTAGGCTTAGCCATTTAATTTAGCCAAAGCCACAACAGCAAAATAATAATAGTAATAATAACAAGTCAGATGTCACATGACTTATATATAGCTTGCAATTACAAATATGTAAAATTAAGAGCATGCTAATAGCTCTAAACAAGCTTTTTTTTATTTATGATAAATGCTACTACAAGAGAAGACATTCAAATCATTTTTATCTTGGATTGTCCCCATCCCCAGACCGGTTTCAACCTATGGGTCTCTTCAGTGAGGAGTTGGGACATTAGATTTAAAAAACCAACTCAAGCAAAGCATTTATCTAAAAGTTAATTGTTAGAAAAAGATCTGAAACTTTTAGACATCTACATGTCTTTAAAGTCAGCTCTCCAACTGAAAAAATCATATGGGCCTGAACTTAATTCAGATACTCCATATATTAGTAGTAAGCAGCTGTGTTATATGTGTGTGCATGTTGAATAACGCTATACACTTGCTATTCAATAAACCATACATATTTAATCTAGTCAATGCTTATCAATAAACATTAGCTATTATATACTATATACATTTGTATCACGAGTGTTTGGAACAAAAATAACATAGTTTGCAGCTCCACTGTATATATGTCTAATGTATTCTTTTAATAACATTTTGTCATATTTATCAGTTTTATATATTAATTCATTGTCCAACTTTATATATATCTGCATCAGTATATAAATATATTTTTGCTCTATTATTTTAGAAAAATTAATATGTAAATAAAGTTCATCTACTATTGAACAAAAATAATTTGTATTAAGATCTTATTTAGAAAAATTGATTTTCTTAATGCTAAGACCATTAATCAAGAAAGGTTTAACTTGGTATCAATTTCATTTTCAATCATAATTTTACATTTTAATAAAACTTGATAAAGTCCAAAAATATGTATTAAAAAAATAACTTCTTATTACATATCTACGTTTGTTTTACAAGGTGAGTATATTTATAAAAAATAAATAAATTGTATTCTCTAATATGTAACATTAATTAACAGTCTTAGAATTCTCCTTTGAAAAATTCATAAAAAGTGCTTAAAAAATACAAAAGTTGACATTTTAAAATTTCTTTAAATTACATCCCAAATCAACTAAGAACTTTTAGTTAGCTTTGTATGGTAACTATTTACTTAATAACTTAACATTAAAGATATAAAATTTAACTTATCATAATACTTTGTATTAATCAACTTAGGACCTGATATCACAATATTATGAAAATTTAATGTATAAATAACAGTATAACCCATAAGATAAACATAACATGATCACCATTTTTTATGCTTGCTTATAACTGTCATTTAAACAGGCAAAACTCTCTATACGTATTGCCACTCAGCCAAAGTAATCAATAGATCCCAGAAGGCTTGTGCATAAAATCCTCATCTAGTGCCTACTCATCCTATAACCCCAGACTAGTTTTTGACTTGTGGCCTTCATCGATGAGAAGTCTTGTATCTGAGAGCACTGCACCTAAATCTTAGAATCCATTGATTACTCTGGCTTGTACTGAGTGGCAATACATATAGAGAGTTTTGCCTGTTTTTATAACCTATAAGCCAGTTAAAACATTTCCAAATTCATCATGTCTGTCAGTTTTAATTTTTTATTTATTTATTTATTTATTTATTTTTGTTATAGGAAAGTGGAAATGGGAATTTGTTAAAAATTATAGTTATTGCATATATATATACACACTCTGTAAAAAAAAAAAAAAGCTCTATTATTTGTTTTGCATCCAGAAAAGTGGCCAGAATGAGTCTGACATATTCAAATTTTTAGGAAATATCTTGATAGTTAAAAAAAAAAAAATGGAAAAAGAAAAAAAAATGTTTATCTCAAAGCTGTCAATGAACACGACACGACAGTCATTTAAAATGGCTGCAAAAACATCACTAATAAGGAGTGAATGGAAAACTCTTGCATAATTCTTAAAAAACATCACATAAAATAGTATTATTTTATTTCTAACTGAATGTCAAGTAAATAATGAGATAAAATGCTTGCACATGCACTAATGATATTTCCATTCTTTGTTTCCACACAGTTTTTTAGATGAATTTTAAAACTTTTCATAAAGGTAAAAAAGAACATTACCTATCAATAAATTGTGCTGCTATGGTGTGAAGATACCCCTCCCCCTTTTGTTGTAAATTAAGACAAACATTTGTGAACAATTCAACACTAGAGTTAAATGGATCAGCTTCATAAAAAGGAAAGCAAACAAAAAAATGTTTTATCACTGATAAAAGAAAAATAAAACACTTTTCTGTTCAAAGTGAGGTGAAGATTTTTTTGTAGAAGGCACAAAAATTAAAATTAAAATATTTAAGTCAATCGCGTGTGTGTTTGCTCTTGACATTACCTTTGCCTAGTAAAGAATGTACACCTATTTGAGCTGATACATAGTTTGTAAACTGTGCTTATTACAATAAAGAGGATAAATATTATTTAAAATTAGTTGTCTGAATGCAACAATGAGGTTTTTATGATCAAAAGAGTAAATATGTGAGATAAGGGAATATTTTCATACTTTGCAATTATCATATCTTTAAATATGTTTTGTTATTGTTGTTGTTTATTTGCCTGATTTGAAATATATGCATAATGTGATGATTTTTGGTATTTGTGTATTATCCTGTCTATGAAGCTTAACAGCCTTTTTTTTTAATTATACAGTTTCAGGGATCCAACAAATATTTGTTTATGGTTGTGTTTTTTTATTCAATTTTATTTTTATCAAATATGTGTTAGTTATTAAGTTTTAAAAAAGTATAAATCAATTATAAAATTTCATTCAGAAGGTTCATTTTAATCTTTTAATTTGTTTATATTGTAACATGTAAATACTGACCCATTCCCAAATTTGTTTACATTCAGCATCTTTATTTTTGTCACTATCATTTTGGCAAAATGACGTAAGTTTGGAATTTTCCTTTGATGAAACAGCATGCAATGGAATATTTCCAAAAGTATGGGATCCTGCCCCAATAAAAGTCTGAGTTAAAGAGCATAATATGATACTTTACATTTCTTATATATTTTTTATATTAATAAGTTGAAGTCTGCATTAATGAGAATACCATATGACACTTTATGTTTCTTATATTTTTATTATTTTATATTAATAAGTTAATTTAAAATGAAAAATAATAATATTTATTATTATTATTTAAGATGGAAATATAATTTTTGCAAAAAATTAAAAAAAATAACTATAATTTAAAAAAAAAAAAACAATTAAATATTAAATAAGCTTTTTGTCAGCCATTTTGTTTTAAATATTTACTGGATGCCCCTCAAACTGTATAATTAAAAAATAGCTACAAATATTGGTATATAGGATAATACATAAATACCTTATTTTTATTAAAATCATGTGATTTTAGAATACTCAAAATAGCAAATTAAGCATGTTAAAGGCATTCAGTTGATCAAGTTAATTTTTTTTATTACCCTCAGTTGAAAATCATTGCAGAAATGATTACATTTCATGGTGTTCATTATTTTACTACTATGCCACACTGCACAGAATTTTATAAAGATTTCAATAATATACAATAATTAAGAGTTTGAATAGCTAGCTAGTTGCTTAACCCAAAATCTTTTGCAATGATGGAATAAGTAGCATCAAAAACAATATATAGTTTATAACATTAATCAAATAATTATATATATATAATAACAAAAATATTTTGGAAATTATGATTATTGTTAAGCATGTGTGGACATGCTTACATATAAATAAAAATATGTTAAAATGTGAAAATAAAAAAAAACATATAATAATGCCTTTTTAAAAAAAAGATAAAATTAATATATCATTGTTAACGAGGGAGGGGGGGAGGAGAGCTATAGCAGATGCAATATGTATACTGTCTGGAAAATTTTACGTACACATAAAGTTATCAGAATAAAAAATCTCTATACATAATTATTGCAACTTTTAATTATTAATATACTTAATTAACAAGTATTATGGAAATTTATCTTAAAATGTAATAATAATTCCCAGTATTAAATGTTGGGAACTCAAGCCATGGTTTCAAAACATCTGAGGAAAAAAAACCTTTAGTTACAATGCGTGTGCTTGAACCGCAGTACTTACAGACATGATAATATAGTTGGGCCCAACAAGTGATTTAAAGATTAACAAATATATCCTCCCTAATTACTGTTCTCAATACATGCGGTGGGAATAGTGATGTGGGTGAGCTCTTGCATGAGACCTTGTGCTCAGGTAGTTGACTAATAATTATTAAATGCATTAAGTTTATGACTCAGTATGGTGAAATCTTAATTCGAAATAGAAGTGTCACACAGGAAAAAAAATCCTGATTAATTTACGTTTTTTTGTTTTGTTTTTTTAACTCGAAAAAAAAAAAAATGAAATATTTGTTCATAATGAAAATTCATTTAAGCTTAACATTGTTGTATGAAAAAAAAAAATTTGGAGAAATTAATTTTCCGATTAATTAATGCCATGGTTGTTTTTGTTGCGATTTGCTTCGTTTTAAATTTATTTTATTCAGAAAACTATGATGTCAGAAATAGAACGTAAGTAATAAAAAAATAATTTATCTTCACGGGATTTCAATGATACAAAAAATTATTTATTTGATTATAAAAAATAGTTATCAAATTTTGTTTTATTAGTTTCTATTTTATTCCAAAAGTTCAAGTGCACACACAAAAATGCTTATACGTAGGTGTGTATACCCTTTAGCGTATATTAAATATTGCACAATTCTATGAACACATAAAAAAAAATTCTAAGAACATACATACCACTCAAACTTTAATAATATTTTTTACTAGACCGCTGCAGACTGAAAATCTAAATCAAACGAGGTATCATATTTTTCTAAATAGATCTTTTTTACTTCTCTGGTCATATGTTTATGATTACATCCCTCCACAAGGTGTTAAAAGTGGATAGAAACCAGTCCCCATCTTGCATGAGAGTGGTGCAGTGAAAATTACAGAACAGAAATATAAATATTACATGATCACCATTTCTTATGCTTGCTCTTAACTGTTATTAAAACATGCAAAACTCTCTATATACATATTGCCACTCAGTGAAAGCCAGAGTAATCAATGGATGCCAGAAGGCTTGTGCATAAAATCCCCATCTAGTGCCTACTCATCCAATATCCCCAGACTAGCTTCTGGCTTGTGAGCTTTGTCAGTGAGGAGCCTTGGATCTGAGAGCACTGTACCTAGATCTTAGAATCTAATGCAACCCTCCAGCAGCCACCTTTTATCTCTACTTAACTATGAAACTACGAGACTTAAATTGAAAACACTATAATATTTTCAATCCAAGCTCATCAGCCTATATGACTATATAGGCTTGGGTCAAAAATATTATAGTGTTTTCAATTTAAGTCTTATAGTTTTGTAGGTAATGCAGACCTATATGACTATATAGGCTGATGAGCTTGGATTGAAAATATTATAGTGTATTTAAGTCTCATAGTTTTGTAGTTATGTAGAGATAAAAGGTGGTTGCTGGAGGGTTGTATTAGATCCTATGATCTAGGTGCAGTGCTCTCAGATTCAAGGCTCCTCACTGATGAAGGCCATAAGCCAGAAACTAGTCTGGAGATATGGATGAGTAGGCACTATATGGGGATTTTATGCACAAGTCTTACTGGCATCCATTGATTTCTCTGGCTTGCACTGATTGGCAATATGTATAAGGAGAGTTTTACCTGTTTTAAAAACAGAAATATTATTTATTATTGGATAATCTCTAGTCTAATAAATGATTAATAAAAATTATTGATATATCATTATCTTTCTACACTGTTTTTGAAGATGGGGTTGGGAGATACCATTGTAAATATTATAAAATCTTTGATGATAATATTTTGAAAATATCTTTTGAATTAATTGACAGGCTATATTCCAGTAGAAGTTTAATATAAAAGCATCTGCTCATATATGGCTATTTTATTTTGTCTTAATCTATGCTGTTCATTCTCTTCTAGTTATAACTTATATAGGATCTCTCAATGCAATAATAGCTGATGCTTCACATGCTTTGGCTGGATTCAAATGTGAATCTAATAAAATCTGTTTTTTTCTTTCAAATCCTAATCAGGCTTTGGATTTTTTTTCAAGTAGTCTTTCTATTATTACTTCAACTAACTATTTATCAAATACTGCCCTGTAAATGGGTATCCAGCTATTCTTTACTAATAAATAAATAAAACACATATTTAAAAAAACCAGTGAAACTCTTATTACCTGACAATTGGAAAGTTTGCTGAATTATGTTTTTTTCTTGAAGTTTTTTGATGAAGAGATGTAGAGACTTTTGTTGTACATATAGCTGTATAAAGACTGTTTTTTTTTTTTACTTTACTACATAAAAGACAGGAAAATAGTCTTTATGTAGCCCACTGCAGCGAATAGGCCTCTGCAACAAAACTTCACAAAGAAACAATGAAGATAAAACATTACTCAAAAGATTTGTTATTTATAAGGTGAGAGAATTTGGACAAATTTTTCATCTTTGTTTTACTTTCTAATTAAGTATAAATGAATATTCATTTGCTAACAAATATTGCATGTTCAACCAGGCAAATTAATCCTAGCTATCAGGGAAAAAATCTGAAGCTTGATTGGACCATGAAAAAAATCCCTGGCTTACATTCAAATTCAAATTGAGAAAATTGCAACAGATATGGCTAACTATTACATTATAATATCCTTAAACTATATTCATTATCATCAACCATTATCAATCCACTGCAGGATGAAGGTCTCTCCAAATTCAATCCATCTTCTCTGATCTTTAGCTTTTCTTTCCCATCTCTCCCATGCACACTTTCTTATTTCATCCATCCATCTCACATGTGGTCTCTTTCTGGGTCTTTTACAATCTCTTGGAAACCAGTTTAAGATTTCAATTGTTCATCTATTATAATCTCTTCTAGCAATATGTCCAGCCTAACTTCACTTCAGTCTTTTAAATTTTTCAGTGAGGTCAGTAACACCTGTTTGTTCTCTTACCCATATATTGTGTTTTCAATCTCTTTTTGCATCTCTCCATACTTCTTTGAGTGGTCTTATATTAGGATATTTTTAAGTATAGTATTTATAACAATTATCTTTTAAATATGTATCCTAATTAATAAAATTAAACAAGAATTATGTAAATATTAGGTATAACTCAAAGTCTTTTTTCTTCTTCTAAATAACAGTAGATAAAGCGGATAGAAGAGTACTATAGCTACTTGATATTTTATTTTTTCGTTTATTATGAATCCTTGGAAGAAAATTACAATGTACTGCGCGGTTTGACTCAATTTTTTTTGTTATTGTTGACATCAAAAACTGTGAATGCAAAACATTCTGATTGTGAACATTCATGTAAAAGCAAAAATAGTCCAGCTGTACTAAAAGAAATAAATGTGAATATATTGCACCATAGATAGCAAGAGATAGAACGTCATTTGGGTATTTTCATGTGATTGTATTCACACTGAATGTCTGAATACTGTTTACCTAATAGATAAAAATTTGTTCCTGTAAATCTGAATCTCCAATATTCTTTATATATGATTAAAATTGTAAAAATGATTTGTAATTCAATTGTTACTAATTTTCTTATGCACAACCGCTATGTATTTAGAAAGTATAAATGACTAAATAAATAAATGTATAGATGATAAATAAATAGTGTGGAGGTCAAATGAAATTCATGCACGAGAAGGAGCAGAATTAAAAAAGCGATCTATGGAACTTGAACTTTAAAGCACGCTACTCTACACCTGCAATAAATCAAGCAAAGGTCGACTAATGAATACATGGATAAACAGATAAAAAATTGAAATTTTTAAAAAGAAATTAAAATATACTACATCAAGTTCAGAAAATGTGTTATGGTATAATTTTACAAAATATGCATTTTTATATTATATATATAGAAAGTAATCTGAACATCGCGTAAAATTATTTATTAACAAAATAAATTTGGATACGATCCATCCCAACTAATTCACAAAAAGAAATGACATCAATTTTTTTCCCTGACACAAGAAAAACAATTCATTTTAAATTAGCTTAAATTAGAGTGCTTAAAAAGGCTTTCTTATGAATCAGTGATGATTGAACCAAAGTAGCAAATATATTAAAAAATAAATTAAGCTTTAACAATGAAGATGACAAAAAGATTTGAACAAAAATGTAGAGGAAAAAAGTCTGCCATTTAAAAAATTAAAATAAATTAGAAAACATTTACAATATATATATATATGGCATATACAATAATAGATGTTTTTTTTCCTCATGTGTCATAGCATCAGCCGGGAAGCGAACCCGCTAACCCGGGACAACTGCTTGTAAAGCAGCTGTCGCTGACCTCTTGACCACCAATGTTTTCTATCTTCACTGATTATTTTTCCTGCTTCATCTGAGCTTTCAAACGAGTATTCTCTTAATCCTGTCGATTGTTCCAAATACATTTGAAATCTAACAGATAAATAAGTTTTATCTACGAAAAGTCAAAATTATTGGCTAATTACAGAACAAATAAATTCTGAGCTTATTTGAGAATTTTTCATCTATCGGGTACATTGTCATTATACATACCAATATTGAATTCTGGATCCGGGTACATTGGCATTATACATACCAATATTGAATTCTGGATCCGGGTCAGAAAATAGTAGTATATTACACAACGAGACCTGGCATTTCTTTTATTTTAATTTGCAACATAATTATTAAAAAAAGATGCAAGTTAATGGAGAATTAATTTTTTTTTTATTTGATCATAATATATTTTGGCAAAAGACATTTTTGGAGTTAATAAATCTACTTTACAGTAGATCTTTTTATAAATAAAATAATGATATTTGAGTGGATATCAGTAAAGATATGTGGTAAGAAAAAAATTATTTTTAAATGCTTTTACAAATTTTGTCTGAACAACAATAATCTTAAAAATTATAAAACCCAATCCTATTAAATATTTTGTTTAGTATTTATACTATTAGTCAGTCAGCAATTATTTAAGAGAAACTTTGATTATTTTTCTGCTAATAGAATATTTTTTCCTTAAATAAAGTCAAATATATATATATCTGGAAACATGTCTAAAAACTTTATTACTTCGCCCTCCTTGTTTAATAACACTTCATAATCACGACAATCCCTTTTTTTTTTTCATTCACTTCTCATGTCTACTACTTCCAAATCATTCTATTCATTCAATCTATTCATCACGATATTTCCTTTTATTTTCTCATCACATTTTAAAATCATCTAATATTCTTTTATTATACTTTTTATTTTATTTTATAAAAGCTTAAATAAATAAATAAAAACATGAAACATATTTCTCTTTTATACAGAGGCATCACTCTCCATACAGTAGCGCCATTCAGTGCAAGCCAGATTAATCAATGGATGCAGGAACATTCCTTCCTGTATCCATTTATTACTCTGGTTTGCACTGATTGGTGTTACTATATGGAGAATGTTGCCTCTGTGTAAACAGCTTGTGTAAGCATAAAGAATAATGATCATGGTGGTTAAATATTTATCTTTTACTAGTTTCAACGTGATACATTCCTCTATAACTCATCTAACCTGTCTTTTCTTAATTTCAAATAGTTTATACTACATAAATAATTATTCTCTATCTTATCTTAGTGCATCTACATTTCAAATATAAACTTTTATTTCTTTTTTTTTTCCTATTCATTTAGTAAAATAATTGCAAATATTGGAAAGCACAATCTAATAGAAAAAAAAAAGTTTGCATATATATAAATGTATAAACACATTTATTTATTTTTTACTTTTTGTATTTTAATGTAAAAAATAGTTTAATGATTTGTTACTTTGAGTTTATAGGATGTTGAGCCATTAGAAGTGACAGAATTGAGTCATGTTTCATGAACTCTGAGCTTTGGACTAAACCAAATAAAGCTATGATTTAATTGGTTTAATTAAAGCAAAAATAAGGATATAGATTGTAATATATATTACCTCAGTTCTACAAAGAAATCTTAATATAATTAAATCAATTGAAAATTTGTAAATTTTGTTTTTTCATTACTTCGATATTTTTGTATACTCTATTTTTTTACATGAATATTTTATTTATATATAATATTAATATTCATTTTACTCACGTCTTCTATAGACATTTGCACGATCTTTCAAGCAATAATATTTGAATGAAAAACAACCAATCCCTTGCTGAATATAAATTTTTTTCAACAACCAATCATGAGTAGTCTTTGAAACTAACTGAGATCCAACCAAACATAGCAGTACAAAGTCTATTGAAGTTCAGTCATTAACAGTCAATTTGATATTAAAACTTAGATATGAGTTTTAGCGTTTTTAATATAAAATTGAACATTGTAATTGAACTTAAGTAGAATTTGTGATGGGATTGATAAGATTGTAGTTAATTTCAAAAGCTGAAATGATGTTGATTATTGACAGAAATATATGCCCAGTGAAAGATTAGCTAATTTTCCACTATTAAAATTCCTATAAATGAAATGAATAAAAAAATAATATCATTAATATATTTGAGTGGTGTTTATATATATATTGAAATTTATAATCAATTTTAAACAAAGAGTTAAAAAAAACTTTTTTTGTTGTTAAAAGTTATAGAAGCCACTTACAGTACTAATTTAGGAAGAAATCAATATGTAAATATTTAATCAATAATTAAATTTATAAAATATATATCTCAGTGATTAATTTAATACTACTTACTTGAGTAAAAATCCATCATTAATAAAAAATAATTGATTTCTGTAAGTATAAAATATAAATGGAAATGAATGGACAATTACATAGTCATAAATATTCTTATAAAGATATATTTTAAAAATAATTAATAAATAATATTAACAAAGCACTAATTTATTTATTTAATAAAATATATGATAATAACATTTTGATTAATATATATGAAATGTATGTTTGGTACAATTCTTTATGCTTTCCTCCTTTTCTGGAGATATTTATTACATTTAGTACTGTGAAAAACAATGTGGGATCATAAAATAAAACTAATTTTGTGAATTAATCTGGGGCATTCTAAAGATAATTTTGAGTTGATTAATATGATTCAACATTTATAAAAATAAGGGATATTGTAAATGAAATTTCAAATCTATTAATATGATTTAATATTGATATGAATATTTTTTAATGTTTAAAATAAACTATTTAAATCAGATTTCAATTTACCTCTTTAATGATGCATAAAACAATACTTATCATCTATTCTTTTTTTGTTTTTCTCATCTTTTATTGTTTGTATTGTTCAAATGAATAAAGTCTTATTTTTTATTTTCACTCTCCAATATTTACATTTTTATTGCAGTCAAGAATTCAATAAATAAAATTAGTTTTTAAAAAATAAAATATTAGTTTTGAAAAAAAAAAAAAAATTATTTAACAGAAATAAACAGAAGCAAATTGTCAACAAAAATAGATAAAATATTTCTGAATAAATAAATAATGATTTTCCCCAAAATTTAATATTTTTCATAAATATAATAAATTATAACTTTAAACAATGAAAATTCTCTTTAAATATTAAATTTTAATTACTATAAAAATATTGAAATAATATCTTTGACCAAGGCGTTTCCATTTTCTTTTGTCTCTGATCTAAACAAAATTTTACTTCACTATTTTTTTTGTCAAAAAATCTAAATTCAAATGTTGCCTACTCATTTACAAATGAAATCTGAATAATTTTATATATTAAAAAAATTTAAGGTGAATAAATTGCCTATATATTTATTGTTTCATTTTTGCAACGTAAACAAAAAATATTTCAGTAGAAATGCACTGGCTTCTTTTTACTTTTATATAATGACTAATCTCTATCCTTTTAATTTTTATTGGCTGTAAACATTTTATATTACCTTAATATTTTTAAACCCCAGAACACTTTATAGTAAACTATTATAATAGGAATAAAAATTCACAAAAACTTTTTTTTAACACTTTGAGGAGAAATAAGTGGCACCTTCATGCAGATTAGAGGTTTTGGGTATTACAATAATGTTATAATTGCTACATCTTTTATAGCTATCTATAATTGTAATATACAATTTGCAATGGTTTGCAGCCTCTCTTTCCCCCCAGAAACAATTTTAATGTATTCATTGGAAAAAATCTAAAGATGTCAGCATTATATGAACCTTGTACATGATTGACAATATCATATTAGTTTGACAAAGCCATGAGGGAGGTGGCCTAAAAGTCAATAGAAATGAGAATTTCTATTTGACCAAGCATTTTAATCAGATCAAATAATTAAATTCTAAAGAAAAATTATAATGTTAAGTAATTTGTTTATAAATTAAAAGTTATAATGCAATGTTTTTCTAAAAAACATTTTTGAACCAAAAACTATTTCACTAATAGGAGATTGTTTTTGAAAGCAATTTATTTTTAAAAAGATAACTTTTAAAATTTTTGTCATGACAACCAGAAGCAGTTTCTACTCAGTAAAAATAAATTTCTTTTGTTAAAATGGTAAATAAAAAAACTTTTTAAAATTTTAATAGCAATAAAATAATTTATTAACTTTTAGAATTTTTTTTAATTTCCTGATAACTCTAAATATATCCTTCTTTTAATAACATAAAATTTAAATATTTAATATTTATTCTTTTTAATACATTAATTTTGAAAGTAAATAATCAAAATTTTTAAACATTCGTTGGTGATTATTCTTATATATATAAGTTAGTATTATTAAGATAGACAATTTAAGGGTGGTGAATTCATCATAGATTTTAAATGGATGGAGGTTGAAGAGTTGGAGGTGTAGTTGTTGGTGTCATTAAGTATGAAGATTGTCTTTTAATAAATATCGATATAGTATATATGTGGGGAGATGATAATGGAAACTGAGATTGTGGTTTATGATTATATGGTGATTTTATCTTTGATATATGTGTGAGTGTATGGTGTTTTAGATAGAGGGAGAGTGGTGTATGGAAGTTTATATTATATTTTATAGGTATATATAAGTGTGTTAGTTATTAAATATTTAATATTTTGTTTTTCTAACTTCTTGAATAGGGAAATTACATCCAAGGCTGCTGTGATCCATTGTTTTAGGTAAGAACTTTATTTAAATATCTGTTTTTATGTTTTTAAAATTCCAAATATTATTTTTTTAATGCCTATCACTTGAAATCTTCATTTGTAATAAATAACTTTATATTTAACCTGTAGATAAATCTTGCAAAAAGTTAAAAGAGCATTTCTGATAAATAGCATAAGAAGAGTAAAATAAATATTTAAAAATATTTATCATTATAAATTTCAAAACTAAATCATATTTGATTGTCTTATTTTATCAAATTTAAAAACTGGATTTTTTTTTCAATGGTAAAAAATCATAAGAAAAAAAGATCATCAATAACCATATAGTTAAAAGTTTCCTTTCCCAAAAATAATTAAAAAAAGGAGATTGTTGAATTATTTTTTATTATATAAAGAATAATCACATAAAAAGATAATCTGAAATCAAAATATATGAATCTCAACAAGAACAAAATTTCTATAATTATTTGGAAAACTAAATTTTAAAAAACTTAAAAGTATAAATTAGTTTTCAAATTCAAATAACAAAATTGAATCAGTTAATTCTTTTTTGTTGTTATTCAATCTTATTATTAAACAAGACAAAACTCTCTCCATACAATAGTGCCACCCTGTGCCAACAGACTAATCAATGGATGCCAGAAGGCTTGTGCATAAAATCCCTATCTAATTCCTACTCTTCCAATATCTCCAGACTAGTTTCTGGCTTGTGGCCATCATCAGTGAGAAGCCTTGGATCTGAGAGCACTGCACCTAGATTTTAGGATCTAATGCAACCCTCCAGCAACCACCTTTTATCTCCACTTAACTACAAAACTATGAGAATGAAATTTAAAACACAATAATATTTTCAATCTAAGCTCAATAGCTTATATAGTCATATGGGTCTGAACTCAATTCAATACCCATACTCTGATTGGCACAGGGTGGCACTACTGTATAGAGAGAGTTTTGCCTTGTTTAATAACAATTATTTGCTAGTATGAGATAGTGATCATGTGATGTTTAGTAGCAATCTTATTATTAATAGTCAAGCTAGTTGAGATATCAGCAACAGCAGCCTTACAAGCAGTTGTCCCAGGTTAGTGGGTTCACTTTCCAGCTGATGCTATGACTCATGAGGAAAAAAAATATTATTATTAATATATGATTTTTTTATAAATGGTTTCAACTAATAAAGTGATCAGATATACCAAGTTTGAATCAGTTTGATATAATTTACTGTCGATTGCCTTATCAAATGAATATTCAAACTGTTGAATAAAGTAAGAAAATTTTAATTTTGATAGAAAGAACAAGATATGAACTTAATAAAAGAAACTTTTTAATTCAGTATTGGCATTTATTACTGCTTTATTCTACTTATAATAAGTTAGTATTATAAATTATTTTGTGTGCATTCCTTACACTTGATTAGTTAATAATTATATTTTTATAAGTGTGTGCAACTCAAAAAAAGATATATCTAATATTGATTAAAGCCATTTTATAATACATTAAAATAAAATATATAACAATAAATTTAGCTTTTTATGTAATTTAAAAAGTTGGTATAACTGAATTATAGAAGATATACAAGTATATTTAAATACATTATATTTTTAAATGATTTAGCTTATTTATGATAACATTAATTGATTATAATTAAGTTTATTGCATACATCATAAATCTCTTTGCAATTTTACATTTTTGGCAGCCCCTAGAGACCATTTGAATTAAATTTTCAACTTTTTATTTAACAAATTAACCATTATTTTTTGTTATACTTCTACAAATTTCAAATTATTTTTTAGAAATATAACTTTAAATAAAAATCATTTTAAAAAATAATATTTCAACTTTGCAGCTAGAGAGAAAAGAGTAATAATGAAATACATAATCAAAATACCTTTTTATTATTGCATGACTGTCACAATTGCTGTTTAAAATGTTTTAAGAACAAAGTGATATTAATTTTAACTTCATTTTTATAATCCAAATTAATTATTGTTAAGACTATAGAAAGCAATTAAATTTGTTTTGAAAATTTAAAATTCCATTTAATTGTTGCAAAATGGCATATGGAGATGTGCCTTTTTCTGCCAATCACAACTTTCTGCTTTACATTATTACAATTCTCTCAGCCTGACTCTTTCTAAAATAATATGTGTTTTATAATAAATAATCTTATTAATAAATAGATGTTTCACAAATATTTTGTAAAAATAATCATAAATATATAACTAAACTATGGACAATAGATGTTTCATTTTAATAAAAGTAAGATCACTCTCAAAAGTGTTTGCAAGTGCTCTCATGTGGAGAGAGCAATTAAACTACACTCAATGATGTTGTCAGCTTATTTGTAATAATTTTTTCTTTACAGTACTGACATCTTGAGATTTATTTAGCATTAATAAATTAATATTATTTTAATTCCAGTTTTTGCTGTCAAATAAATGCAAAACTGGCAATAGAACATCAAAGATAGCTGCAAAAATTGAATTTAAACCAAACATCATTATTGTTAATGCAGTCTTGTCATCAGGACTATGAAAATATTAAATGAATAATATTACAAAAGATTTAAATTTAATTTATTTCTTATGATAAATATGTCTAAATAGTATTTGCAAACATTTTATAATAAAATATATAAATTATAATATACATTACATTATTTAAATACATGAAATCAGTCAACACTTAAACAATACCAATATCAATAAGAATCAACAATCTCAATTTGTTGTCATGGCAACTTTCTTTTATATTAATGATTTTCTCTTCATTATATATATAAAAACATATGCACACCTAAAAGAATTGTATAAGAAAATGAGATTTATTAAAAAGAGAAGAATTACTCATGTTTGAAACTATTGAATAATTTTGTATTAATAGTTTTATTTCTGAATGCATGTAATAAATATAAATCTCTAGTTTAATAAATTATTAGCCATAATCATTAATATATTTACATAATGTGATTTGTATCAAAGTTCTGAGTGAAAAAAATTTTAATCTATAAATCAAACTATAATAATTTGTTATATACAAATATGAACAAATAATGAAGATGTGTGTAAGAAATAGTAATTTGGTCCAACTGATGAATGCTGGTTCAGCAGTAAATGCACTTATTGGAATCACTTGTCATTTTCATATGTCTTTCCTCATATATTTCAGGAATGTTTGATGGAATAGAAGTTTAAAATATATATGTATTATGTTTATCTTACTCTTGAAAATGAAATTGATACTGCAAAATGCATTCATAGTGAAAGAAGTTGGTTTAATTTCTATGCTGATGGATATTTGCAATATGATAGGACTAAAATGAAAGTTGCACTGATAAAAACAAAAATCTTGAATAACTGTTATAGCATTTATCTTATTGATGTCATCTAGTGAAAATTGTGAAACAATTTTGTAATGCTATATTAGATGTAAAAACTTTAATATGTGTGCATTATTTATTTTTTATTGTCATAAATAACAAAAGATAACTTTGTTAGGAAATCTTTATAATTTTCTGGGCATTAAAAATACAAAAAAGCACATCAATGTTATAATAATATTTTTTTAATATACATCCTACCTATGTAATATCTAGTGATTAATAAAATTTGCTTGCACACTTATTCTTATCTGATCTCTAATTTGGATTCACATCTTTGAATATCGATATCCTAATTAATAAACAATTCATTATTTTACAAATGTATTATTCTTAAGTACTTACAGATCATTTTTATTATTACATAAACAAAGATATTTATCTTGGACTTTTATATATAATAAATTAATTTTCATTTCATTTTCAACCATTATCAATCCTCTGCATGATGAAGGTCTCTACTAGTTGAATCCATCTTTTCAATCTCTCTTTTCCACATCACACTAGCAGACTTCCTTATTTTATCTATTCATCTCATATGTGGTTTCTTTCTAGGTCTTTTACAACCCTTTAGCAACATGTCAAGCCCAACTCCATGTGAATCTCTTAACTCTTTCAATGATGTCAGTAACACCAGTTTGTTCTTTCATCCATGTATTTTATGTTAGATATCTTCTTGTTACTCCTAACATGTATCTCTTGATATTTGTTTGAAAGGTCTAAAGTCTCTGTAATGCTCTTTTTTGGATTTCTAAATCTCAGATCCATAATTAAGAACTTGTCGAACACATTTATTAAAAACCTTTTCAAATACATACGCATATTTTCTTTTAATATTAAGTTATTTTTACCAAAATACTCCAATCAAGTTTAATTTTATGATTAATTTCATCAATTATGTTTCCATCTGTAGTAATATTCTGACCAAGTTATTTGTAGTTGTTAACTTCTTCTAACTCATCACTATCAATCTTTATTTTCTTTTCTTTTTTTTAGAAAATTCATTGAACATTATTTTAGTCTTTTTAACATTTATCTTTAATCCTACTTTCTTACTTTCATATGATAAGTCTTGCAATATTTCCTGAAGCTTTAAACTCATTATTTGCAAAAACAACTACATCATCTACAAAATCTAGATGATTTAAATAATCTCCATTTACTTTTACTCCTTAGTTTCCCATTTTATCCACAATATATATCTTGCAAATCTGCTGTAAAAAGTTTTGGAAATATAGTCATCCTGTCATGCATCCTTCTCAATATTATTTTTTTAGTGTCATTGTGTAATATAATTGTTGCTGTTGCATTTTTATGAATGTTCTTCAGAATATGATAGTATCCTGGAACTGCACCTTGATGATCCAATGCTTTAATCATATATTTCTTTTAAAAATAATAATTTAGAAGAAAACATCACTATCAGTCTTTTAAGACTAAAACTCCAAGGATCCTATTAGGACCACAGCTTTTCTGTTTTTAAAAATACAAAAAGCAATGTTAATTTAGAAGTGCATATATAAACACAATTATCTGTATCATTATTCAAAAATTGAACAAAATATTTTACCATCTGCTCAAAATATCAACATTATCATATAAAAACTGCCATCCACTAATTTAAAATAATTATAATATTGCTTGTTTATATCCAAATATTATTTACAACATATTAAAAAAAGATCTTATGTGATCATGGTTAGCAAATGACTGATTTCTATTGTAACTTTAAAACCATCAATCACTCTTAAATTTTGGCAGTTATTAAACTTATACCTTTTAAATCTCTATATTATTTATGAAGTGCATATGTGTTTTATATAGCCTTTCAGAAAATGTTATATGTTTTTTTTTCTTTTACTGAAGTTGTTAATAATGCACACTCATTGCCAGAAAATCTATTTTTTTCTTCCAATAAATAATGAATAGATTTGCTCTTACATGAAATGCACTTCCTAAAAGAATTCCATGTCTCAATAATATGACCAACTTAAACGTCCAAACTGACCATTTAGTATTTAACTATAGTTGAAACCTGCCAAGAATAACAGTTGCTTTTGAAAAACAAATATTCAAGTTTTTACCAATATATTTGGAATAAAATCTATTATTAATTCATATATCATTTTATTTTAGTGCATTCTAAGCCAACAATCTGATTTAAAAGTTAATAGGATTTTTTAAAATAAATTCTGACTTCTAGCTATAGATGATTCATTAAACATCTTTGATTTGAATTTTGATGTATTTGTGTTTCTTTATAGAGATTCCCCCCCCCCATCTAAATCAAATGTTAAAGATAGTCTATTTATGGGTTGTCCAAAATTTTAATAATTTCAAATACTTAAGTTACTTTATTTTGTAATTTATTGTTTCTACCAATAGATGCATTAAATTCATGAGAAAAATTAATAATACCACCCAAAACAAAAATATAAGTTTTGTTTTTCTGAATTTTTTTAGTGCAACATCAAAGCATAAACCCTGATAAAGAATGCAGTGGTATCGATATGTAAAATAACATTTAATATCAACAATAGCAATTACTATTACTGATATTACAAATATTTCTACTTTTTAAAGCAATCTATGGAGCAAGACTTTTCAAGACAAGCCAAAATGATCATCTTTTTAAGTCTTTACATCTTTGTAGAAGTGGAGAGACTCTTAAACATAGCAGCCTAAATATATCACAATTTATTTACCAAGTGCAACATCTATCCCAAATCCAGTTCCATACTGCACTACATAAGATAATTAAGCACTTTTAATTTTTTAAACTCTCATATATCCTGTTTCTCAATATTAAATGCTTTGCAACCCCTATAAACTACATTTAAAAATATTGTAGGCAGAATTACTATGTATGTAATTAAAGGACAAAATTGTGATTTCACAGATTCATAGATTTAATGTCACGGTTAATTTTGATAAATGTCCTGAGAATGTACAATTTATTATCAGCCATTTTTATACCAACCTAAATATCTGAAAATAGTATGAAAAAAATGAAAAAAAGAATGAGAAATAGCACAGAGAGAAGACATAAAAAAGTTGCTTGTATCGGAATCAGCTTTTGATAAAACAGCAGCTAATATTGCAAGACAATTAAAGATGTTCTTAGTCCATAATAACTATTAATTATTAATTTTCATAAGTGCATCACTTTTATCCATCAATTGTCATCAGTAGGCCCAGTTCAGTATCTGACATATATACTACTAAGTGAAGATCCTGGAAATTCTATATGCTATAAAACAATAAGAAACTTGAACCAAAGCTATTAGCAGTAACAATAAATCACATCTAAAAAGTTAAAATAAGGCTAAAAAGATTTTGTTTACTTGAATTTATTTACTATCATGCATTTACAAGACGAAAATCTTTGTTGGTTTTATTATTTTTAAATATCACATTGTAAAAAAACACTTCTTCGATATTTCAGAGAGATGGCAGTTTTTTATTTTTGCCACAGATACCAAAATGTCTAGAGTACAAACTGGTGCTCAGTGAAGTCTTTTTTTTTTTAATGAAACTGTGGATAATAAAATATCATTATGTAATAAATATATAATTTTGCAAGTACTGTATATATTCTTAAATCTGTGCGTACTGTGCATGCTTAAAGAAATTTTATTCCAATACCTTTTTGTGAATTTATATAAACACACATATAACGTTGTGGGTTTTTTTTTAAATGTAAATAACGAAAATAAATGATATACTCTCATCTATGAACTACTTTTAAAAATAAATCTTATTTTTTATTACTATCATTTTATTTTAAAATACATTCATTAAAAAATATAAATAGTCTTAATGTAAACAAATAATTAATTCCTCATACGCAAAGTAATTAGTCTTCCTATTTTGCTATTACACTGACAGTTTGGATCGTCATTCTTTATTGAAATTATTTTATTATTAATTGACAAAGTGGATTAAATTTCATTATTATAAAGAATTAATTTGTGAGAAAAAAGTCTGAAAGTTATTTTATCCGTAATTCAAATCTATAAAAAAAAAAAATACTGGTCATTATAACTTGCCAAAATAATATCAGATTACATTCAAAAATATGCATGGTTCAAATCAGCAAAAGTTAAAAACCTTGATATAAAAAATATATGATTTTTATTGCTTTTTTATCATTTCACAGAGAGCAGTTTTAATCTTACATTATATATATTCTGGCTACAAAAATACTATTTATTTGTTTACCAGTTGTGTTCTTTTTAAAAATTAATTATCTCAATCCCTCAAATTTCATAAGCAAGTTTTTAATAATTTGTTTTATAAGTAATTACATACTGACTTTATAAATGTTAGCAATTATATTATATTCTTCACTATTATTTTATATATATTAGGCTTATCAAGCTGGAAAAAACTCAACATCATTTTAGACAATTTTTAAATCTTTCAAACATATTGTATGTATGTTGATCAGTTTAGTCCAATTGCAAAATTGGCTAAAAAAACATGTGGCAGACTGGCCAATTACTTATAACTTTATTCTTCAATCTAATTCTTTAATGCTTAAACATCATCTGATTTTTTAAAAAAAAATAACAAGTGTGTATTGAATTAAATGTGTTTATTAATATGCCCATGTTCCATCATCATTGTTTATATTTTATAATGTTGAAAAACAATTCGGATTGAAGCCTGTCCATTAAAGTATGAAGATTGGCTATCTTAATATAAGCTGAGCATTGATTGTATATATATATATATGGAGATGATAATCTGGACCAACTGACGAGTGTTGGTTTAGCATGAAATACGAATATTGGTGATTATTTATTTTCTCAACATTGTATGATCAAGTGTGTCAGAAGTATGAGATGAGGGTCATGTGAATATCTGAGTTCAAACCCCCTATATATTACATATTGGAGTGCAGGTATAAAAAGCCTGCACTGTAGGAAAAAAATTATATATTAATTCTTAAAATTGCATCTCATATGCATTTTGTAGTATAATCTAACATAGCACAAGATACAACCTTAGTTTAATGAGAAGTTTCATGTTCAATATAATAATATTTATTTCAGAAAAAAAAAACAAGCAATAATGATATGATTTAATTTTGTAGAGAAAGCTCAATCTAAAATTTAGTAAAAAAAAAATTAGCATATTTATTACAATAGTCATTAATATTGACATTGTTCATGTAAAGACCAATTCATCCTTTAGATAAATGAGATTGCAGATTTTATAAAAATATCATATAGTCATATATATACAACTGCCAGTTTTTAATTATGATAATGGTTACAGGGTGTGGCCACATGATTATTTATTTACTGGTTGACATTATAAAGATAATATATTGTGGAGCCCCCTTGTAGAAAAATTATCGTAAGTTCACTTAAAGATTTATATTGAATAATAAACAAAAAGCTCTCTTTTTTTAATTGTAATATCATCTATTCTAAGCTTAAATAATCAATGTTTGCCATGTAATAGAGAACAATTTCTATTACCAGATCAGTTTCTGGTTTATGTCTTTATCAATGAAATGGATTCAAAGCTGGAATCAATTTGTTATTTATTTAAAATATGAAATTTTAAAACACAGCTCAACTATTAGCAAAATGTGGTAAAGGAATCTGTAGAGGTTCCAATTAAGAAATAAAATTACTAATAATGGTTTTATTAGAAAATCTTCAATTCTTCTACTGTAGGTGCATTATTTGTCCACATTTACATTGATCAGTGGCTGATTAATTCTATTTGTAATATAAATCAATGCAATGACTATGTGTTATTTTGAAACTGTTGATGAGATTTTAATAGCATTAAAATTAAAATTCAGATGATTTTACCATTGGATTTATAAAATATATAAAAAATGTTGGGAACATCAAAAGAATACCATTTTTATAACATAATTCTTTGATTGTAGATTCTTGGTTTTTAGAAGGAAGTTTTGACTTGAGAAAATTCTTAGGTGATCAAACTACATTTTAACTTATTGACAGGTCTAATCTCCTTAATTGCTTTTGATACATATTCTGTGAAGCAATTTCTCTTCTAATATCTAATGAAGAATTATATAAAAATAAAGCTACCACTAATATATCTTAAGATATTTAATTAAGTATCCAAAATTTAAAATGGATACTTTTTTGCAAACAGAACCACCACATTCAACAATAGATGTGCTATTACTAAAAAAGTTGTACATAACAATTTTGCACCACAATCCCAAGTAGTGTCATCTAGTTTTCCCATAACATTATTTCTGAAAATTGTTTTAGATTTAACCTTAGCTAAATTAGGAAAATATATTAAAAGTGAAAGCTATTTCTAAATAATATAGTGTAGGATTATGTATTAATCATTTTTTTTGAAAAGTTGTTTAAATAAAAAGTTGGGTCTACAATCTTTATTGGATTAGAGTAAAACCTCAATCTTTGAAGAAGATTTCCAAACTTCTATATCTTTATTGAAAAACATTGTATTTCTAGAAAGGATCTCTTTCTTTATTATCAAGATAATAGTCTAAAAGTAAAAAAAAAACTCTCAGGTTTTTAACCCAAAGCAAACAGCTTGTATAATTATGTAGATATAATACCAGATCAGTACCGGTATATTTTAATAACATAATTTCTAAACTAACTGTGGACTAAGTTTTTTTCAAGACTATATTAGTTCCTGCTTTGGATTCCAAGTTCTCATTTATAAAGGCAAAATCAGAAAACAATCTGCAGTTGTGAATTAAATTGTACTATCAAATAATAGCAATTTACTCTGAAGCTTACAATAAATAATACTAGAGTAAAGAAAAGAGAATTGCCCTTATTTGTAATATTGTAGCAAACTGAAATAATTAAATGATATTGTGTTGATACCAACATTACTTGGCAAAAGGAAATATATTACTTAAAATATGGAAGTTACTAGAATATATAATTGCTGAGCAATCTGGTGCAGAGTCAAGACTTTACATCTTTTGGAATTTAAGATATTGTCTTGATATTATAAAAAGAGTTATAAATAGTTATCGGATGCATAACTGCATTGATTCTAGTATTAAATTCTAATTGATGATTGATAAAAACAAATTATAATTAATATATTGCAGATATGAGTTAAAATTGCACTACCATCTGATAACCATTAATTACTCAAGCTTATAAAGATGTTTTAGAGTACAATAAGATGATGGTTCTTAGTATAGTAAACTGAAAGAATAAAATTATGTTGTGTTGGTATTTATGCATGAAGAAGAAAAAAGACTAATAGATAATCAATCATATGGAACAAGTGGTAAGAGAAAGAATTTTTTAAAAAAAGATATATTATTTTATAGTTACATTCTATAGATACTTATGATGAAATACCGAAAGTTGTTTAATGGTGACTTTTGTGTCAGCACTTGTGGTGCCCCTAATGACAAAGATGCTCACAGTGCTTACTAAAATGGTACAACATTAAACTTCAAACTTTGGAATTTTTAGCTCTCGAATACATATGATTTAAATTAAAATTTATATAATAAGCTGGATCTTAAAATTTTAATATTATACTGGCTTTTCCATTCTTACTGACAATCCTTAAATAATTAATAATTTATATTAGTCATTCATTAGATTAGAGATTGTCCACTTAATGAATAATATTTCTGTTATTTTCACACCATTCTCACATAAGATAAAGACTGTTTTCTATCTGCTTTTAATAACTTTTGGAGGGATGTAACCATAAATATATGACAAAGACGTGAAAAAAATGTATGATTCTCAAAGTGTACATTTTATGTTGAAACAGCACTAATCAGTTGGCTGAGATCACAATCTCTTACATATATCTTCGTCATTGTTCAGTATATATTGATAGCCAATTACTACAGTTTAATGATTAAGTGTCCAAACTTACTGCTTCACAGCCTTGACAAAAATTGATGGAAATATATTAATATTTTTTTATCAGTCTTTCATTATACTAGATATTATCCACTTAATTTGTAATATTTATATCACTCTCACATGATATAGGAAATGGTTTCTATCTATTTTTAACACAATAAAAAAATATGTAAGAGATTGTGATCTGGATCAACTGATGAATGCTGGTTTAGCATGAAATATCTATCTTGGGGGTCATCTTTTTCATATGTCTTTGTCATAAGTTTATGATTACATCATTACATCCCTCTATAAAGTATTGAAAGTGTATAGAAAGTCCCTAAGTTACTTAAAAATAGTTTAGTGATAATAACACTACAGAAATATTATTCATTAAGTGGATCTTAAGTTTAATGGAGGAATAATAAAAATTATTAATATGCTTGTGTCAAAGTTGTGAGGGCAGCAAGTTTGTCACTTATCAATTAATCTATAATTAGAGGGAATTTAAATCCAGTCTTTCAAGCTTTTTTCAGTCATGTAGTAATTGGCTATATATATATAAAGAACAATGGTAACGATATATGTAAAAGATTGTGATCTGGCCAACTGATGAGTGCTAGTTCAATATGAAATGTGCTTCTTGGGCATCATATATATTTTTAACATGTCTTTGGTCATATGTTTTTTTTTCCATATGTCATAGCACCGGCCGGGACGCGAACCCACAATCGTCTGCAATTAACTACTTGCTTGCAAGGCGGCTGCGATAACCTCTCGGTTAACAACGCTTGACTGGTCATATGTTTATGATTACATGTCTCCATAAGATGGTAAAAAGCGAGTAGAAAGCAGTCAGTATCTTAATGAGAGGGGTATAGTAAAAATAACACCACAGAAATATTAACTCTTAAATAAGGTTTCAGTTTAAATATAGTTTTCCCCTCTTTTATAAAATAGAATTTAAATCATTATCAGCATTTTCTTACTACTAAAATTATTTATATATTATATCAGATTGCCGTCACTTCAAATATAAACTGTATTTTTTTTAATATACATCGAGTGTATACCATACACCAGCATGTTTATTTAAAAATACAATCACTAAGTCTTTCTATGAGAAAATATACGAAGTGTGTTATTAAAATACTTGTTAAAAATCAATATCGCAAAACATTTTTGTGGGAGCGATGAAAAATAATAATTACCCAGATCTTATTTTCTTTAAAAACAGTAGATATTGAATAATCATAAATTGATCGTATTGTTTCTTTCATTATATTGTACACCTTTAAACAAGATCTGGTTTCTCATTTTGACGGAAAAAAAATTATGTAGGGAATTTCTGAATGAGCTCCCTCAAGTGGATTTAGTGTCAATAACAGAAGTTGGTTCAAACTAATATAGATTATTGGCCATAGCCGGTTTCCTTCTTCGTAGTGATACGAACAAAGAACTCATTACGGGAAATACTCGGCATTGATTTTCTCATTATTAATTATATCAATGAAATTAGAGTATGTCTCTCAGGAAATGAAATGAAAGGCTCTTAGACTTCACAATCTTACTTTTATTTTTGATTCTCACACTGCACTCAAAAGGGATTTTTTTTAAAAAAACTAAATAGAAAAAAATATATATAATATATATTTTTTCTCTCACTTATAGGGATTTTTTTTTTTTTTTAATTTGAAAAATAACGTAAACTAATCCAAACTAAATATTAAGTGGAAAATTAAATATTTAATAAGGTTGTAGTAGTACCTGTATTTAAACGCAATTTATTAATTAATGAAATTTAACGATAAAATAAAAAATATAACTCTTCGTTAACTAAACCGCTAATATATATATACAAACTAATTATTTTAATCTTTTTTGCTTGAAAGTAGGATAAGTAACTCAAAATCATTTAATACATTATTATCATCATTATCGTTTTCAACTATTATCAATTCATTGTATGATGGTCTCTCCAAGTTTAAACCATTTTCTTCAATCTCCAGCCTCTCTTCTCTATATTACTGCAGCAAACTTCCTTCTTTCATCAATTCATCTCACATATAGTCTTTTTCTAGAGTCTTTTACAATCTCTTGGGATCCATTTTTAAAATATCAACTGTCCAAATATTATCATTTCTTAAAACAGGCGAACCTCTCCATACAGTATGGTGATCATGTGATGTTTATTATAATTTCTTCTAGAAATATGATCAACCCAGCTTCATTTCAGACTTTTAATTTATTCACTGATATCAGAAATACTTGTTTATTTTATCATCTATGTGTTTCATTTTCGATCTCTCCTTGTTATTATTAATATACATTTCTCAGTGTGTGTGTGTGTGTAGTGTGTGTGTGTTTTTAGTTACCTAAGTTTCTATATTGCTCTTCTGCTAAGTGAACAAGTCTTAAATCCATAAGTAAGAATTAACGATACACATCTTTTTAAAAACTTTCCTTTTCAAACATATAGGTATATTTATTTTTAATATTAAGTTACTTCTACCAAAAGCACTCACTCAAAGTTTACATTATGTTTTCTAATAATCTGACCATGATATTTGTAATTGTTAATTTCCTATAATTTATAATAATCAATCTTTATTTTTCTTCTTCTGAGAAAATCTATTGAGCAGTACATTAGTCTTATTAGCATTTATCTTTAGTCCTACTTTTATATGTTAACTCTTGCAACATTTCCTGAAGTTCTTTATCATTATTTTCAAAAACATCCACATCATCTGCAAAATCTAGATGATTTAAATAATCTCCATTTACATTTATTCTCATAGTTTTTCATTTTAATTCTTTTTTATATAAAATTCCTGTAAAAGATTTTGAAGATAGCGAATGTTTCAAGGTTAATCATCTTAATATTACAATCCATTCTAGTCATTGCTGCTGCACTTTCATAAATATTTTTCAGGATATAATATCTTGTATGAAGCAGTACTTTAATCACTGTCAAAATTATTATACAATCAAATATCTTTTCTAATCTACAAATTCAAAGTATGATGACAATTCATAATTATAGAACTTTCTGTAACATCTCTCAATACTTGAATAAGATCCAATTTCTCCAAAACCACTTTGTTTTTTTTTTTTGATTGGTTAGAATCTAAACTTTTCTGTGGATGTATTGTAATTATTTTTGTAAATATTTTGTGTAGAATTGATAAAAGACTGATATATCTGTAATTTCTAATATTTTCTTTATCACTTTTCTTTAAATACCAATAGTAATATTAACGATTAAGCCAATGCACATGCGCTTTAAAGAGATTATATAAATGAATGTGCATTGGCTTAATCGCTAATATTACTATTACATAAATAAACATAGCGCTATATAAAATAATATCTCATTTAAATACCAATGTTGCTACTGCATTTTCCAACACTTGTTACAATTCTATTACTTGCACATTTAATGTATAAGTTTGCCAATAATTTTTCTGTTTTTTTTATCTGCTTCTCTTAAGGTATCAATAATAATTCCATCATTTTCTGGAGCTTTTCCCTTCTTTGTAGATTTTATTGCGTGTCTCCGTTTTTTTGTTTAAAATATTGGGCAATGCAAAAGATGTAGTAATTGCTTTTTTTATTCATTATTACTATATATTTATTTATAGAATACTTTTATATATTATGTAATGTAATCTTTCTTTTTAGTAACAGTTCCACCTTTTCTTCATATTGTAGAAATAACTAGCCTATCAATACCAAAATATTGTTTTACTCTTTTGAGAGTTTTATTCTCTTCTATAACTTTCCTTGCCAATTCATAATTGTTTTCTTATAACATTTTTAATTTTTAAAATCATTTAAAAAATTCTGGATATTCAATTTTTCTGATGGATTATTTTTAAAAAAATTTCATAATCATTCCCTTTTTTTCATGCCTTGCCTTGTCTTAATAAAAAATGTAGTAGTAAATTGTTGCTTTTTTTGTACTAGCTATCTTTGTTGTAGTTTTTAATATTTGTTTTAATATTGATTTCATTCAAATCTACAACATCACAAAAGTTGTTTAATTTAATAATTTGAAAGTTTTAATTTAAATTCATTGGAGCATTTCTGAAAATTAAAAATATCAATTGTGAATACTGATTTTTAAAATAATTTTTTTTCTCTCTAGTTTTGCATTAATACATATCTTAAATCTCACTAATCAATAATCACTTCCTGTGCTGAATTTATTAAGAACATTGAATTTATTAAGAATATTAAAAACTTTAAATATATAATTATGTTAGTCAAAATATAATTCAGTTCTACTCTATCTTTATTTAGATGCATCTATGTCCATTTTTGTTTAGCATTTTTCTCAAAAAAAGAATTCATAACACAGTTTTTCTTCTTTTCTTTTCTTTTTTTTTTTTTTGTGACCTCCACACGTCTACGTCCTCTTTTATTTCTATCTCCATAACAAATTTAATTAGTGCACTTTTATCTTTTAATTGTATAATAATTTTAGCATTTAAGTTTTTCATGACAATTTAAAAATATTATTTGGTATGATCAAAAGGAATTTATATATCCACATAAAAATCTTCTACTTAGCTTTACCATGTGGATAAGAAGTACTTTTGAGCTAGGTAAATTTTAGTGTCCCCCTACCTCAATTCTATGAAATAAAAATTGTAAATTAAAAGATATCTTTGCCAAACATTTTCACAAGAAAATTTTTAAATTTGGCACTAGTCAATTAATGTATTTGGTAAATACCTTATGTTTTATTCGTTTACTTCTATAAAATAAAGCTGAAGGTTAAAACACATGCTAAAATAAAACAAATTAATATTTAAAAAATAATTTTTAAATTAATAATACTTTAAAACAAAAATATTTAGCTAGTAAATTTGAAATTTTTAATTTTTTCTTTCAAAAGTGTTCATATTATTTTTTGGATAAGCATGCGAAATTTCTTGTTGAGATAGGAAATATCTGCAAATAAAATAATTTTTTAAAATATCTAAATGCTTTTATCATATAACTATCACATGCACATCCAGACTTTAAAATATTGCACTGACCAGCTTCCCTTCTTGGGCCAGCTCTGATGTTATATGAATAATTCTATTACCAGTTTACTTACTTAAAAATATTATCTACAGCCAGAGTATAATTCTCTGGAATGGTTTGCTTCTGAGCTCCAATATTTAGATCAACTTTAATGACATACAAATAATTAATTAAAAATAGTTTATTTGCTTGAAAACCCATTCAAAATCTCTCGTGCAGGCACTTACTTGTGTTTTCTATTAATGAATGTTATATTTCTCCAATAATAAAATATTTCCACTATTATTTTTTTTTATGTGTGTGTTAAGTAAAAAATTATTTATCTCATCTTTAAATAAAAAATATTTGCACTCAGGGCATATTTCTAACAATGAAGTGATTCAAAAATATAAACATTCTCATTTATATATAAATTTTATTAATTATCTTGGTGGTTTGGCATTCCCATGATAAAGTGTCTTTGTTCTCCATACAACTTGCAAAGCTGAACATGGTGGCCCTGCTTCTATTTCTCTTATCACAATGAGAATTTGGGGTAGTAACTTCAATTATCGGCATTTGTTATTTTCATTAATTTGAATCACCAATTTTTCCCCTCTGATATAACACAAATTTTTATAATATTGTCTTCTCTACTTTATAGTAAATTTCACTTTACTTGTGATTTCAATATTTATGCTTTTGTAGTATAGTGCATGCAGATTTCTTTATTCAGTTGTGTTAAACTTTTGTTCTATCTTCACAAAGTCTAACAATGTCCCATTTAATATTAGTCTTTTTTACAAATTAAGCAATTTTCCTTCCAATTGACTTATGATTATTCATATAGTAAATGAACTATGGACTGATTATCAATATACATCAACCAGTGTGGAGAGTTTATTGGCATTTTACTTTTGAGTTTAAAATCAAGAAACACATGGTCTTTGTCCCTAACTGCCTAATAGTTTTTAAATATCAGTTGAGTTTTTTTACAGAAAGAATAAATATGTGTGTAAATGATTTCTTTTTTAAAAAATAAATATTTATAATCATGACAGAGAAAATCAAATATGGACCTTATTCCCAGATGACTCTAAAGTTGTCAGCCAAGACTATAATTGATGGCTGAAGGTGAAGATTTCTAAGAATATCCTTATTTGTTATCTGCTGATGATCTTTTATTTAGGTGCCTACACTTGCAAATTATATCATAAAACATTAATTATTGTTGGCAGAATTTTATAATTTTTTTTTAGCCATTTATGATATTGCATAACAATTTTAACAAAAAGAAAGGTAATTTTAATATATATATTTGTTCTGTATTGTTCAATTTAGTGATAGAACGGTGAACTTAAAGGATAAAGGTTCCTATATCAATTTTCTCTATTAAGTAAAGTAAATATAGCACTTCAGTTAATTGAATCAAATTATTGTGCTCTATCCAGCATTTGAGTTCTTGAGTGTTCCATGCTCTCTTAATCAATTGAGCATACTTCCTAAATTAATTTTCAGCTAAATAAAATAAGAGTCTGAATGGAACTGGTCTGTTATAAATAACTTTTTGCTTTGTGAAAATGTGTGACATAATCCAGAAATGATATATTATCTTCAATCCAGGGTTCTTTAATTCTCATGTTTTCACCAATGTGATAAACCACACAGAAGACTATCATATGAACTAATATAATATTTTTAAAAAAGTTTAGACTGATACAAACAACTTAAGAAGCTCAAATAATATTAATGATCTCTGAAAATATTTTTATGAAACAATGTGGCCAATAAAAAAAAGATTGAATATATCATTTGGTACTACAGATGATTGGGATTAGATTTTGCTTCATTAAAAAACTGATAGGGTACTCATGGATTAGACATGCACGCTGCTTGATGTCCTTGTTTTTTTTTTTTTTAAGTGTCATAGCATCGGCCGGGACGTGAACCCGCAACCCGGGAAACTGCCTGCAAGTGCAAGGCACGCGCTGACCTCTCGACCACCAATGCAAGACTGATGTCCTTGTTACTACGCAAAAACAATAAAATATGAACGTTCCCAGGCCGTTTTTTTCCTTTTGTTTTCACCTTTTTTTAAATACGTTTTTTTTTTTTTGGGGGGGGGGGGTGTTCTTTTTTAAATAATACTTTTTTTGAAATAAAAATAAATCAAAATTATTACTTTTAAACTCTTTTCGGTTCTTGCTATTGACACAATAAAGACTTTTAAATCTTTTTTTTTTTTTTTGGTTTTCTTCTTTTTTAAATAAATATTTACATACACACAAAAAAAAAAGAACACATAATTTGTACCTTTTAAACGCTTTTTTAAATTAACATCAACAAATTAAAAAAGTATTAAAAATAAGATTTTGGTCTTTTTAAACGCTTTTTTTTAATTAACATCAACAAATTTTAAAATTATTTAAAATAACTTATTGAACTTCTATTAACATCAACAATCCATGAGTATCAATATATTTATTTAAAAAAGAAGAAAACCAAAAAAAAAAAAAAAAGCCGTATTTAAAAAAAAGATTCAAAAGTCTTTATTGTGTCAATAACAAGAAAATAGTTTATAAAGTAATAATTTTGATTTAGTTTTATTTCAAAAAAATTATTATTTAATTAAAAAAGAAGAAAACTCCAAGAAAAAAAAAACATTTAAAGAAAGGCGAAAACAACCCCCCCCCCAAAAAAAAAACGGCCTGCAAACGTCCATATTTTATTGTTTTTGTATAGCAACAACACCATCAAATGATGTGCGTGTCTAATTCACAAGTACCAAAAAAGTTATTAACTTGATGTCAACTACAACTATAGTAGAAGATAGATTTTAAGTATTCTGTGCTTTTTTATTAAAAATATTGTATACTCATGTTTTTATTTTGCAGTTATATTGATTGCAAAAATTCTGTGATAAAGAGTAAAAACAACATTAGTTTAAATGCACATATACCCTTTGTTTCAAATAATGAGAGTTATTGGCTTTCAAACTATCATAAATCAAGAATTTTATCTAAAAAATTATATTTGTCTATGGTAAAAATTTTTAGTAATCATTATAGATAAAAATATGCCATAAATTATGAACATTTGATTTTTAAAAAAAATTAATTAAAAAACAAAAGCAATAATTAATAAATAAACATTTTATTAAGCATGTTATTATTAATAAAAATTATCCTATGTATAAATATAGTTTATAAACTGTTTGTTAATAAGCACAATACAATTACTGTGCTTTTTTGTAGTGACAATTTTAAATGTTTTACAAAGAGTCATCATTTTGAAATCACAATTCCCAAAATAGACATTTCATTGAATCATGGATTATTAAATTAAAATAGAAAATATATAAAAAATTTAAATTAATATAATGTATGTTTTAAAATTTATATTATGTAATGACCTTTTTTTGCTGTGAACTGAGATGTCATATTTTCTGTAATAACAATGTATCACTTTTTTATTGTAAAGATGGGGATTAATCAAATAAGAATTTGATTAATAAATTTAATATACATTTTAACTATTCAGAAGGAAATAAACCTTCACACATGTGCTGTTTATTTATACTGTATGAATTTTATGTGCACTCACTAGCAAATAAGTTTTAAAAGAACAAGTGAATCACTTGATCTTAGAGCTTATTCATATATAAGCCAACCCTTACTTTACCATGCTTAACTTAGGGTTTGATTTCTGAAAATTAAATTGGCAGATGAATTGTACAAACTTAGTTCATATTTCACAGGAGAGAGAAATTTTCTCATTTTTAATAACCTGCAATTTTAAATGTATATTAATTTAGAATATATGTAAATCAATAATTATTTATCCAGTGCAGTATCTATCTGTAACTATTCCAAAAACAATAAACCTTCATATATGTGCTGTTTATTTATACTGAATGAATTTTATGCACACTCACCATTAAGTAAGGGTTTTAAAAAAACAAGTGAATCATTTGATTTTAGAGTTTAGTCATATATAATCCAACCCTTACTTACTATGCTTAACCAAGGACTTGTTTCACTCATTCTTTTGAAACATTTGCAGGTGAGTGCATGAAAAATTCATGCAATATAATTAGACAGTGCATGTGTGATGGTTTATTTTCTTCTGAATAATTATAGATTGATACTGCACTGGATTAATAATTATTGATTTAAATATACATTTTAATATTTATTTTGCAGTTTTAATAATGTAAGTTTTTTTTTTTTACTGAGATTATACTAACTTGTATCTATTACTAACAGTTGAATGTACTTGGTAACTTTAAATAAAGTTTGATACTTTTTTAAAGACATTCAATATTTAATATTAGATAATGGAAATAGTCCAATATATAATTAATAGTAAAATGCCACCATCATTAATTAACCTTCAGACAAACAATAATAGAAAATCTTTTTTTTTTCATTATTAGCATACTGGGTGACTAATTTGAGATTTGGTAGCTAAGAATTTAAATATTAATAATTCATGGTGTAGTTCTAAGTTTGAAATGTTAAATAAAATATGTTGAGACAACTTCAAGCAATAGTAAACTATCACTAATTATAATCAAATACCATCACAGGTTCATACCACTTTATTATCTTTAGACAAAGAAATTAGCATACATATCTAGCTAATATAGCTAAGTATGTATATTGCTGACTGATGTATAATACTATGCACAAAATTTAATTTTAAAATTTTTGCATTTGAGGCATTTATTGATGTATTGTAGCATAATACTGTAGCAAAAAATTATCACCATAGTTAATTAATAATAAGTCAGGTAAGTGTATAGAATAAACAATTATAAAAATAAAAAAGTATTAAATATCTTAAGATCGCATAACCATGAAATATTATTTATTACAAAACACTTGAAAATCTTTGCCATTAAAAAAAAAAACCTTCAAAGATACTTGATCTGACTTTCTTAAGATCTCTGGTTAAAATTAAGTATGACTATATGATCACTGAAAAAACTATATACTATCTTTAAAAAATGACACCTTCCTTATGTATTTAAATTTAATATCATAGAATATGGTGACTTAATGCAGTGTCTATTAATGTCTGACTTTCCATTACTGCCCTGTGCAATTTAGTGCAGGCAGGCAAACTGAAACAAATCAAGTTAAAAATGAAATTAACCTATTCATTCAGTGTAATGAAGATTTACTATAATAAACAAGAAGACAGGCCATATATTTGAATCCTCCAACCACAAAATAGTTTACATACAGAATAATGACATCAAACGGAAAATTAGAGAAGCATACTTCATTAATGGCAACAATAACTCTATCAATAGACGTGACAACTGCTTTGACATTTCCAAACATTGGTCTATCTAAATTATTTGCATATACTTTGCATATTGCCTTTATTTCTCTGTTCTGCATTTCACATTATCACTATGAATATGAGGCAAACAGCCTTGAAAGTGCTTAGCGTTTAATATTTTTTGCACTCTCTATAACTTTTCTTTCAAGCACTTCACAAGTTTTTAATTTTATATATTATAATAAACAAAGGGATTTGAACTTAAAGATTTTCAGTCTACATTCATCCTCCACTTCATCTCAGACAACTGATACACATGTCCACACACATGTGAAAAAGATAAATTATCCCCATATGTGTGGGAGATTATGATCTGGCCCAACTGATGAAAGCTGGTTCTGTGTGAAATAAATACATTGGGGATAAATGATCTTTTTTACATGTGTGTGGTCATGTGTATCAGTTGTCTAAGATAGAGTGGAGGATTAATATAGACTGAAAATCCTAAGTTCAAATCCCTTTATTTCCTAAAAGTGAAATGTAAAAATATAAAAAAAAATTGCAAAGACAATGACAGATTTAATTTATGGTTTCATCAAATATATTTGATTAGGAAAGTTAAAGAAAACCCAAGTCACAAAATGGTATTGACAAAAAATAATCCACAGCATAACTGTATGAAACATTAACCCATCCCTATCCTTTTTCTTATATCAAAAATATAATCAAAGAATGCACAACAGTCTTTTTATGTGAATATCATTTTCAATATTTAAAATGTAGTTGTGTTTAAAAATGATGATAAATTTGTGAGCTCAAAAGCTAAAAGTTCTAGTTCAAAACTTGATCTGTCACTTCAAATACTCAAATGTCACATGACCTCCCAAGTGATAAATATTTTATTATTAAATCACATGATCACCATTTCTTATGCTTGCTTATAACTGTTATTGCATGGAGAGTTTTTGCCTGTTTTAATAACAGTTACAAGCATAAGAAATGGTGATAATGTGATGTTTATTGGCTTAAAACCAATCCTGCCTAATAGGATAGCGGTAGCCATAGTTATTAAAGAAACAATGACACCAAAATGTATAGGTACTGAACTGAGTGCAGACCTATATGACTTTATAAGCTAGTGAGCTTGGATTGTAGATATTATTGTGTTTTCAATTTAAGACTCATAGTTTTGTAGTTAAGTAGAGATAAAAGGTGGCTGCTGGAGGGTTGCATTAGATCATAAGATCTAGGTGCAGTGCTCTCAGATCCAAGGCTCCTCACTGATGAAGGCCACAAGCCAGAAACTAGTTTGGGGATATTGGATGAGTAGGCACTAGATGGGGATTTTATGCACAAGCCTTCTGGCATCCATTGATTACTCTAGCTTGCTGTGTGTGGCAATATGTATAGTGAGTTTTGCCTGTTTTATTTCATTCTTAAGGGTCACTCTTCTGGATCTTTTTTTTTAATGTAAAAATGTTAAACAGTTTGTTCTTCTCTATCTTTTCTCTTTTTATTTGTTTTTTTTTTTTTATTATTTTCTAAAATATATAAGCAGGAGATGTGATGACTTATATGGAGCAGAGACTTAATAAAAAGATTGTTGCTATTGAATTCTGGATTCTAGAAAAAATAAATTAGAAAGATGTGTAATGTTGAAGTGTTGAAAAGGGCATAGAAATAAGAGGAGCAGAACTGATTTTGGAATATACTTAAAAGCATAGAGTGTTTTAAAAAATAAGAAGTGAGATAAAAAGAAAAAGATCTACAATCTAAAGAAAACAAATATATATATATATATATATAGAAAACAAATATATATTAATGTCTATTGATTAGAGCAATCAAAAAAATATTTGGATAATACTGAAAGATTGTTAAACAGGATCTTTCTTTTGTAAGACAAATAACAATTATGTCAAACCAATGTTAAGTTGTGTGCATATATTTTACAGATATATAATTATCTTTGTTACATCTTATAACCATTATATTACTTTAGTTGTCTTTGCCTGTCTTTATAATAAGCAGGATTTATTAATGCTTATAAGCAATAAATCATGAGTGAATACATGAGTGTTAGAGGTATTAAATAGTTTAGGCCAGAAAAAATTAATAAAAACTTAGAATATTTATCTATACAAATTTCTTAATTAGACTTGATGTTTACATAATACAATAAAGGTACTACATAAAACAAGCTTTGGTCCATATTAATTAAGAGAGCCTTAAATTTTGAATGTTTATTCTGGACATGTGATGAATTTTGGAAAATATCCTATATTTGCATACTGTGATTTATATTTTTAGTGAATCATCTAAGTGTATTCAAATCAAAATATAACATGTCTTTCCTTACTTAACTCATCTGTCGTATGCTTGAGAAATTAGTGAACACTAAATTATAAGTTCAGATTTAGATATTAGTCTAAAAATCTGGAAATGATACTATAATTTAGTATCTATTGATTATATAAGTTTAAAATAGATGGTTCTAAACTAATTAGAATGAATTATTGCTCTTAACTATTTATAAATGTAATAACCTCATTCACCAATTAGTCATTTGTGTCAAGTTCACTATCTGTTATTGTCTTAATACATTAGTTTTAGAAAATACACATGCTTGCTGAAGTTACATCCACAAGAGTTTTACCATATTAAAATAATGGAAGAGCCTTTATACAAAAAGTTATTTAAAGTAAAAGTGTGAGTTCAACTTGTATGTGAATACTGTCACTGTGCATATCATGCCAGCAACACCTGAAGAAAAGTGGAGAATAATACTCGAAACATTGTGTAATTACTAACCTGTGTTTTCTATTTGTGTGTTAGTGCTAACAAGTTGTTTATATTTGGAAAGTTTAAATAAAGTTTAACATTTTCTTTACATTTAACATTCACTCATAGATGGTGGAAATAGTCCAACATATCACATCTAGTAGTATGCCATCATCACAAACCTTCAGACGAATATTAAGTACTTGTTATGGAACCGATGCTGTGTTGAAATTTAGACATTATGATAAATTATGTCTAAAACTAGCTAAAGTAGAAAATCATTTAACTTTCTTATGTAAATATAAATCAGAAGGGATTATTCCTAAGGATTTGCAGTTAAAGTCTTCTATTTCCTCCAAAAGAGCTGAGAAAAATATTCAGAGAGCAAATAAGGCCTTATTGAGAGAAAGTATAAAGATTCAATGATTTTCCAAGTATCAAACATTGCATTTTATTAGAAATGTGAAATGTTCTCTACAAAATAAACTTACAGATGAAGATTTCTCAAGAATTTGTCAAGCAGTGAACAGATCATATTGTAAGTTACATGGAAGGATAAAAAAACTTGAGAAAAATAAGCTTGTAAATCTACATGGGCAAGTCAAAAGTCATACTGCAACTAGTCTATCATCTTTATCAGAGAAAAATCTTAGTTCTAAACACCTTACTGATGCTGAATTATCAGTTCTTGAAAAAGGTTTGAAATTTCATCATTACACCATTTACTGTCCCATTATTGGATACAATGGCAGCCACCGAGAAAGTGACCCAAAATATAACTCTAGAAGAAGCAACAGTGTTATGCTGAAGAATAAAAAGCATACTTGAAAGACATCATAACTCTAGAAGAAGCAACAGTGTTATGCTGAAGAATAAAAAGCATACTTGAAAGACATCAAGTGCACAAGCAGAAATCAAACATTTCATGTGATGAGAGAGAAGCTATTAAATCTCTCAAGCAGGATACATCTATAATCAGTATTCCTGTTGTAATGGATAAAACTGATTGTGATAACAAAATATATGGCTTGCTCACATCAGGCCAATACAAAAAAGTAGCAAAAAATCCCAATTCCAAATACAGAGGTAAAACTACAAGCATTACTCCAGAAACATCACAAGTATTTCAGTGATTTGGAAAAATGAAAATTAACTTTATATTTTAGCAAGATTCCTCACCTGTATGGATTACCTAAAATCCATAAAGTCAATGTTCCATTAAGACCTATTGTTAGTTCTAGAAATACATCATGTCAAAATTTGTCATGATTTCTTCTTGAACTTCTTAGTCCATTGGCATACAGGACTCCCTCTTTCATCAGGGATTCTAAGAACTTTGTAGAATTGGTCGGGAACATGAAAATGGAAAGAACTGACATATTGGTAAGCTTTGGTGTGGAAAGTCTGTTTCCAAATGTTCCATGTGATGAGCATTGTCTATTGTAAGAAAAAGGTTATATGATAATAATAATCTACAAACTAGAACAACCTATTGATAGTATAATGGAATTATTAACATTCTGCATAGCAACAACATGTTTTCAATATAAGTCAGAATTCTTCTAACAAAATCAAGGGATGGCCATGCGATCTCCACTGTCACCCTTTCTCAGCAACATTTACATGGAAGAATTTGAAACCACAATCATAAATACTACTCCATGTCCACCTAAAGTGTGGCTTTGGTATGTTGATACATTTGTGGTATGGCCACATGGTGAGGTGCAATTACAGTCATTCTTGATGCACATTAACAACATATGTCTTACAATTAAATTCACAATGAAATCAGAACAAGAACAAAAAATGGCATTTTTGGATGTACTTGTGACAAGACTCCCTCAAGGCAATGTAAAAACAATAGTGTATAAGAAACCAACACACACTGGCAAGTACTTGGCATATACATCCAATCATACAAGAAGCATTAAACATGGAATTGTACTATCACTATGGAACAGAGCAAATGAGGTTTGTTCAGAAGCCAGTGATTTGGAGAAAGAAAAGATTCACATGGAACAAATGCTTATGAAGAATGGTTATTCATCAGTCCATCAAGAAAACTTTCAATAGACAACACATCAAAAAAGAAAACAATTATTGGTAGTGTATTCTTACATACCAGGAATGGCAGACAAATTAAAGAAAATCTGCAGTCAATATAACATTAGAACAGCTTTCCAAAGGCATACCACACTTTGAGAAATTCTTACTTCTACTAAGCCAAAACTGGAAATGCTGAAGAACAAAAACTGCATCTATGAAATAAGATGTAAATGTGAAAGGAAATATATGGGTGAGACCTGTCACCCTGTTGAACAGTGATTGAAAGAACACAAACTAATGCTTAAAAGAAAAAAACAGATGTGTCTACCATGGCAGATCATATATGTGCTAATGACCATATGTTTAATTGGGAAAATACAAAGATATTGGATAAAGAGGGGAAAATGCATAGAAGAAAATTCAAGAAAGGTACTCATATTGCAATGGTAAATAATCCTATAAGTCAACCCAGTGTGGCAATACATAATATATGGAAGCTTCTAATTAATCTTGCTCTTAGGAAAAATATTAAACAATAATAATATAAAAAAAACTAATTAGTCTTGCTCTTAAAAAAGAAATTGAAGGACTCAGGAGAATTTGAACCAACCCTCATATATAAATATATCAAATTTCTACCATAGGTTGCCTTTGACAGAATAGCTCAGTTGGTTAGAGTTACCTTACGATATTCAATAATCTAAAGGTGGGAGGGAGCTCAATTACCACATATAACCTATATGATTCATGATTATAATATAATAATTTGTTATAGTATAGATGCAAATATTAATAACAAATATTATTTTATCCGGAGAATTATGAAGATGAAGATACTTATTAAGGAACCTAAAATGAGAAATTACATAATCTTCATTTTAAATATTATTGCCACTCAAATTTAAATTGTATTTAATTTTAGATTTTAAAAATTTTCACTTAACTTTTTTTTATAAGCGGATGGAGAACTTCATTATTTAAAATTTCTAATTATTGTCCAGATTGAAATTTCCTGAGCAGTTAGTTCATAATGATGGTGGCAAACTCAAGAGCTATTGATTCCAATTAAAATAAAGATTGAATGCAACTATTCTGTTCAGCCTATCTACTTCGCTATTTAAGTGTTATTAAACCATTTAAAGCAACTTGTTCATACAATTTATAAATATATAAATCATATATTTGTAAGAAAATCGCATCTCTAAAAATTAATATGTACTATGACAAATTACATTTTTTAGATGTTTTTCTCTTTTTTATTTATTTTAGTTTTAATAATACTAACTGAATGTTGAAATAAACATACCTTAAAAGATATATTGAACCATTACTCGCGAGTTTCCCACTAAAGCAATATTTCCACATCTTCAAGTTAATGTAGAATAAGTTCTTGGTGAATAAAAATAATAATAAGTAAGTCTCAATTTAACATTATCTATTTATATATATTACATTACTTTTCAGTTATAAAAACATATTAGTTTTATATATAAATAAAAATATTAAAGTAACATTTGGTAATATCTATTAAAAATACTCATTTATTAAATGTATTTTTTTCTTAAAAGAATTTTAATTATTAACATTATCGAAGATAGCAATTATTTTAATGATTTTATTTAATTATAAGTCTAACTTATTAGTGTACGTTAATGAGCTTATTTTTTTTACATAGGTTAATATGCAAATAAGTTTCTTCCCTTCTTTCTTATTTAATTTTTAAATGACAAATGACATTTTAATGCTTTCTGATACTCCACACATCCCTACATTCTTTTTTTTTTCTCTATCTTAAGTTGTGTATGCAGCGGAATAAATTAAAAAGAAAACTAAAAACCATATTTCATTATTACACATTTAGATTTCTTTTTGTAAAAAAAAAAATACGGAACGACATGACAGACTGAAAATGAATGATATAGGGTTAATTGGAAGTTTCCCTGCTGGAGCAATTGATGAGAATGTACATGAACAGTGTGTGGGATTGAAAAAGAATCCAGACAGGAGTCTAGTATTATTAGGATCTTACTATAGAGTCTTTGTACACAAATGATTGGAAAGACCCTCAAAGCTGATAGCCTTTGCAAGTCAGATGGGTAAATGCATCGTGACATGAGTATTAGAAATCGCAAATTAATCATAGGGAGTATTAAAGATTCAAATTACAATAATCAGGTTATAACTAAATTACCATTAAAACATATTAACATTAGATAATTTAAGTTATGTTTAGGAAAAGAAACATACTTTATCTTTTTTTAATTTTTATATAAAATAACATATATATATTAACAAATAAAAGATAATTTGGAATTTTTAAACATAAACACATATCACACACACATATATATACATACTTATATATCCAAGCTTATGAGCTAGGAATCAATTAATTATTGATTGGAAAATGGTTACCAAACTTTTTTTTTTTTTTAGGAAAATAAAATTCAAAAAAATAAAATGCTGAAATCTTCATCAAATCAGCAAATAATAAGCCTGGTAAGGTCCTCTTTGCTATTTTGTTGGGGGGGGGGGGTGTTGGCGATACTTTTGCTCTGCAATAGAATTTAGGATTATTTTATTTATATTTTTAAAGATCTTTACAGTTAAAAAGTAGGTGAAAAATACCATTGCCTTTCACTTTTACTTATATCATGAACATAAAAACAATATCGTTTAATTTCTTCTTTTTAAATGATTGTCTTAAAAGAAATAAAGTCAAGATACATCTATTAAAATTTCCACTATTTTTGAATATGATTTGCACTTAGTGAGAAAATGTTATACAATCCAGCCATTTAATTCAAATGATGAAGACAATGTTAAATTTCAATAGGTTTTCCTGTGCATGAGTATGTTTTAGAAGACAATGTCAAATTTCAATAGGTTTTCCTGTGTATGAGTATGTTTCAGCATATGTCTTCTAAAGAAATAGTATATTCCAAAACATATCGTTAATTGGTATATTACAATTAATCAAGTTTGTTCTTGTTGTTTGTTTGTTTTTTAAAAAATAACCTAAGAAAATGATATAAAAAGAAAGCAAATAAAGAAAGTAAGCTAGAAAGTTTTTTAGAAACTTAAAGCATCTTAAAATATTTTATCGTTCAAACTCAGACTTTCACACGACCCTCAACTCTCCATGCCATCTCAGTTTGCTGACCCACCTGATCACACACATGTTGAAAAGACAAATAATCACCAATATACATATTTCATGCTAAACCAGCAGTCATCAGTTGGTACAGATTACTATCTCAACACATATATACAATCAGTGCTCAGCTTTATAATAAGATAGCCAATCTTCATACTTTAATGGACAGGCTTCAAACTACTCCAACTCACAACTCCTCAGCCTTCCATTTCATTGAAAATCTGATGATGGAACATTCAGAGCCCATGTTAGTACTGAGGTTGTTATCTTACCCATGTTGACATTCAGTCATTCTGACCCCTCATGTACAGGAGAATAATCCATTTTTTACATACATATGCGAGGGATGGGCAGACCTTTGATGCACTATGTTTCAATATGTAAATTAATACACTATACAGGCTTAAACCTGCATATATATAAATGTATGCAGGATTCGAACTCAGACTTTCACATGAGCCTCAACTCTCCATGCCATCTCATATTGCTGACCCACCTGATCACACACATGTTGAAAAGACAAATAATTACCAATATACGTATTTCATGCTAAACCAGCAATCATCAGTTGCATATAGTTACATATATATATATATATATATATGCAGGTATAAGCCTGTATCGTGTATTAATTTATCATTCAGTAAAAAATCAAGATTCATTGTCAACTGATATAATTGCAACACTACTTGTTAATCATCAGAAGTTGAAAAAAAAAAAAACTTATAATCAATGGGCCAACCTATGTTCTTTCTAAAAATGTTTATTAAAATAATACAAAGCATCAACATTGCTTAGAATTAAATGTAAAACATTATAAAAGATAAGCCATTGGTCAGTATCACACATTATTACTTTTTTCTGTAATATTGAAAAAAATTATAATGGTATATCAAATCTGATATTCTAACAATTTTAATAAGCCCATAATTGAAATAGAATCTCATCAAATATGTAATGCTAATAATGCAAATTATTCATAGAGCTTAGTAAGTTGCCATTGTCAGACATTGTTCTGTGAATAAGTTTATCATATCTGATAATATTTATTTTAAAATATCAGCATATTTTATTTTATATATGTTTTTTGTTCACTTTTGAGAAGTTGATAGCATTTAGTTATTATTTTGGAATTCAAACAATAGAAATTCTTTTTGCACAATATAAATACATGTAAGGTTAAATCTGATTATCATTTTTTTTAATGTAGAAATGTGTATTATCTAATAATGTATATAAATAAATAATGCTACAAAGAATAAAAGAATAAGAGATTTAAAACATTTAAAATAAGAGGAATACAATAATTAAGAGAATTAGCAACTAGAATAAATTCCAATATCCAAACTTTATTAAAATAAAATGAAAAAGCAAGTCATTGTAATCAAAATATTTACTTAATATTTGTTTGTTTGTTTGTAAATGTGTGTAAACTAACTTATTTATTGTTAAAGATTAAAAATCACCTTTAAAATTTTTTGGGGGATAATAGAAATTTGTGAATAATAAGTATTTGGATTAATGGCATTGCATCTTTACTTTCTATTGTTTTACTTGAGGGTCTGACATGGCAGTTTAATTAGTTTTATTTTTTTTTACTAAATTTACTTTATATTCTTAAGTTAATAATTATTAAAATCTAAATATTTAAATATATTACAGTTTTTTGTTATTCCTGAATTAAAAGTGAAATTTATGAAAATGGGATAAACACATTAATTTTTTAATTAATCCGAAAAATAAACAACATCAATATACTTTATAACCTGAGTGATATAATATCCATAACATATATATTAATATGAAATATCTTAAAGTATAAATTATACAGAATTGCAAAATATAAATTATTCAAGTATTATTTTTTTCCCAGATATCTAGAATATCTGATAGGGGATACTGACACCTATGCCCATTATGTTTACAGATCTTATAAATTTTTTCACTTGTATTGTATATATATTTTATAACTTTAAATAATGTAGAAGAAAAATATGGTTATATACTGTAGTATATTAAATTAAGTCTGTAATGAAGGAGTAAGTTGTATAATTTTGAAGTATTACTATGTTCATTTAATGTGGCAAAATCATTAAAGCCGAATAACTAGAAAATCAGGGTGTATAAATGTATCCTTATTTTCAACCATTATGATTCCACTGGGGGATGAATATATTTCTACATTTAAACTAGTTTCTCAATTTCAAGCTTCTTTTCTCTGTATTAAATCCACAAACTTATTTTAACCATCCATTTCATATATGGTCACTTTCTGTGTCATTTTGCAATCTTTTGAAATCTAATACTTCAACTGTCCATCTATTATCATTTCACCTAGCAATAAGTCTAACCTAACTTCACTTCAATCACTTCATTCTTTTAATAATGTCAGTAAACCTGATTATTCTCTCATTTGTGTAATTCATTTTTGATTCCCTCTTTTTATTCTTAACAAACATCTGTCCATACTTCATTGACTTGCATGAAGTCTCTGACTTGCTCTTCAGAACACATCTATTAAAAATATTCTTTTTCAAACATATAGGCATATTACTTTTTAATATTAAGTTATTCCTACAAAAGCTCTCTATCCAAGTTTAATTTTATGATTAATTTAAATCCTTTATGTTTAAATCCATATAAATAATTTTTCCAAAGTACTTATTGTTGTTAACTTCTTCTAATTCATCATTATTTAATCTTTATTTTCTTCTTTTGAGAAAAGTCAGTCATTGAGCAGTGGACCTTTCAGCATTTATTTTTAGTCCTACATTTCTACTTTCACCTTCTAACTCTAGCAACATTTTATAAAGCTCTAAAGCATTATTTGCAAAAAACCACGTGATCTGCAAAATGTAAATGATTTAAATAATTGTCATTTACTTTCAGTCTTGTAGTTTCATATTTTAATCCACAAAATATTTCTTGTAAAATTGCTGTAAAAAGTTATGGAAACATTCTGTCATATACCTTTCTCAATATTAATCTTCTTAGTATGATGATATATCTAATCGTTGCTGTGATATTTTAATAAATATTTCTTAGAATGTAACAATATCCTGAGTCTATAGTATAATGATTCAATACTTTAATGATTGTAAAAAAAAATTTAGAATCAAATGTTTTTTTTTTTTAAAATCTACAAATCTAAAGCATAATGGCAAATCATTCATTGCTCTGTTCTACAACTTTTCCCAATATTTGGATATAATCCACTATGCTAAAACCACTTTTAAATTCAGCTTGCTCTTTCGGATGGCTAAAATTTAAATATAAGTTGTAATTATCTTAGTAAAAAGTTTGTACACAACTAATGTAAGACTAATAGGTCTGTAATTTCTCATGTTTCTTTAACACCTTTTTTAAATATCAATATTACTACTGCATTTTTCCAATTGTCTAGTACATCTTTATCATTTAGATATTTGGTATATAACTTTGATTTCAAATTTTCTATTTCTTCACCTGCTTTTTCATCATTTCCTGAAACTTTTCCATTCTTTACAGATTTAACTGAATGTCTCACTTCATTTAAAATGTTATATGATCACCATTTCTTATGCTTACACAAGCTGTTTACACAAAGGTTAAACTCTTCCTACAGTAGTGCCATCAGTGCAAGCCAGAGTAATCAATGGATGCAAGAAAGTTTGTGCATAAAACCTCTATCCAGTGCCTACTCATCTAATATCACCAAACTAGTTTCCAGCATGTGGCTTCTCAAACCTTCAGGAAAATTCTGATGTTATGCAATAATAAATTGCTATTATAATAAATAGAATATATGACCTACTTGCATAATATAGATTCAGTATCCTCATCCTACAATCAAAAATTGAAATTCTGTTACACTATAAGAAAAGTCCGATCTTATTGCAAATGTAAAAACAATCACAACAAAATAAAAATTTAAATTTTATTCAGTATAAAATTAAAATAAACTTTCACTAAATACAGAACTAAACTGAAATAAAAATAAATTCAAAATTTTTTGTCTATTATAACAAAAATATTTTTTTTATTTAACCAATATATCATTAATATTTTCATATCTAGAGAAATTTTAAATTCTACCCGACAAAAATGCATTATCTTAAATTTAACAATATTAACAAAAAAAATTTAGCCACTTATATTATTAAAATTACGTCAATTAACTTTTAATTTTTACTTGATAAAGATTGCATTTATGTAAAAAGAAAATAAATAATTTTATTTTTAATAAATAATTACAAAAAAAAAAACACAATAAAATTTGATGATAGAATATAAATAGGGTTCGGATTTATCCCGATTTTATCTCTTTTGTCCTGGTGTCCCGACATATTCTTTCAGGATATTTAATTGTCCAGATTTTCTTACATTATCCATTCATTTTCATTTTTACTTTTATTTTTTAACTTTAAATTTTTTCTTTATATTAAATTTTTACTTTTATAAATTAATATTTATTCATTTAATATTTTATAATTAGTTTTTTGATTGGTTAATCAGTAATTTTTCCAAAATGGAAGTGGTCATCGTACGTGATTAAAATTTGTGATTTTGTTTTAATAAATAATATATATACAAACAATTGTCTTCTGTTTTTGTTTATATTACATAATGAGTATATTGTTAGTAATGTAAATGTGATTACATGTTTTATGATTTTTTTATTTCGTGCTGAAATATACAGTAATCTGCAATGAAGTTGCGTTTTTTTTGTGTCATGTATCCTGGTTAGACTTTATGGGAAATATGCGCTCCTAAATATAACGTGCACCAAAAATAAATTTACTTATTTTTTATATATATTTGATTCATTTTAATTTAACAAATGATTCAGTTGACTATCAATCTTATCTGAGATAGAAAATTTAAATAGTGAGTAATAAAATGTTCATTAAAATATATATATAACAAATGAAATGTTTTATTATAACAGTAGTATATAGGGTATATGAGCACAGACTTTCACATGTCTCCACATTATCTCATAACACTGATACACTTAAACACATATATGTTGAAAAGATAAATAATCACCAATATACGTATTTTATGCTAAACCAGCAACCATCAGTTGGTCCAGATTACCATCTCTACACATATATGCTACCAGTACTCAGATATATATTAAGATAGCCAAACCTCATACTTTAGTGGACAGGCTTCAATCTACTCCACACTCCAACTCTTCAACCATCCATCCAATTGAAAATATGATGATGGAATGCTCAAAGGCCACCCTGAAGCTGAGATTCTTGTCACACCCATGTTGACCTAAGGTCAATCTGACCCCTCATGTACAGGACATAAGCATTCCATCATCAGATTTTCAATTGGATGGATGGTTGAAGAGTTGGAGTGTGGAGTAGATTGAAGCCTGTCCATTAAAGTAAGAGTTTGGCTATCTTAATATATATCTGAGCACTTATAGCATATATGTGTAGAGATGGTAATCTGAACCAACTGATGATAGCTGTTTTAGCATGAAATACGTATATTGGTGATTATTTATCTTTTCAACATATATGTGTTCAAGTGTATCAGAGTTATGAGATAGTGTGGAGAGTGGTGGGTCATGTGAAAGTCTGTGCTCATATACCCTATATATTACATATATAAACACAGGTATATAATAAGCCTGGGTGTTTCAGTTATAACAGTAGCAAACTCTCCATACATTAATGGTGATCACATAATGTTTTATTTTACTATATTGACACACAGATCAGCACTTTTTTATTGTTAATATATTTGGTAAATTGCTTATTCATTAATTATCACTTTTTTTAAAAAAAATTTAAGCCTTATTTTCTTGATTGAATTTTTAATGCATGTATTTTGAATCTAGAGTAATGAGTTAAAGGTTTTGTCATAGGAACGTTTTTACTCAAGATTTTTAATTTATGAAGTATTTTGGGAAACTAATTTAATTCATTGTCCAAGACAAAGTTATATTTGAAAAAATGGTATAGAATAAGCAGCAAAGTAATGAGAATAGCACTATCTTACTAAACTTTTATTAAGAGTATTGGCTTAAGAGGCTTGTAAAATGTTTTGAGAGTAGTAATATTTTTATATAGAGCAAAAAGGTAGACAAAAAAATAATGAAAAATATTGAAGCTTTTAGAAAGTATTAATTTGGGAGGGGGGCGTCTGAACAAAAAAACCTACAATGTAAAGATGTTGGGGAAAATAAACAAATAAAGATTATTTATGAGAAAATAAAGATTATTTATGACAAGGAAAAAACTTTGAGTAAGACATGATAATGTGCTTAGAGAAAGAGGAATTATAAATATAAAATGTATTCTGGAAAGGATTGTAGAGAATGTTAAGCAATAAGACAGAATGTATTGTGGAGTGGAGTTCATTAAATATATCTGTAACAGATATTGCACATGGAATAAGAGAATGAAAATCAGATATATTAATTTTTAACTGAGGTTTAAAATGTATATTTCGGCTAGTGATAATTTTTAGTTTAATAAATGATTAGTGATAATCATTAATATATTTATCTAGAATAGATCATGTCAAAGTTGTGGATGGTGTAAGTTTGCCACATAAATCAAAATATATAGTTTGAGGAATGAGGTTAGATATCTGACAGATAATAATATAATAATTACTTTATGGTTTTATCATTATTAAAGCTTTTATCAAAATGTAAATAGATTATTTTTATTATGTTCTATTTTATAAATACTACGTAAGTAGAATAAATAATTCTGCAATCAGATGTTTGGGAAATCATGTTACAATTGAGTTAATGTGCCAGGGTTATATAACAGTTTCCATTCAATGGACCAAACATACTTTTTTTTTTATCTGAGAATTACTACTGAATATAAATATTGTTTAAAACTATTTTTGCCTCTTTTAACAAGATAGCTAGTTCTCCGCAATTTATTCGATTCCAACAATCTCCCATAAAAAATAAACAATTATAATGATTTCATATAATAAAAAATTTGTTTTACTTTTAAAAATATTTTAAATTAATAGTCATGATTAATAAAATACTAAAGTGTTTTTATTAATAAAAACTCACAATTGCATTTTTTTATTTAAAAAAATCATTGTTCAAATCAATTTCAATAAAATTAAAATGAAAACAATAAAGATAAAAAAGAAATATGGGGGGGGGGGGGGCAAGGTTTAAGTTAACATAATGAATATTTTCTTATTGTGCATTTTATGTATTTTATGATCTTTTTTTATAATTATCCTTTTACCATGGTTAGAAGAACTGCTAGCCCCCCAAAATGCCTTGAAGATAAAATCTTGTATAAAAATAACAATTGTAATGAATTCCTATGAGGGGGGGGGGAGTAATTTCTTACTTTAGATTCAAAATATATTTTAAAAAAATGATTTAAAAAAAAATAAAGCTAAAATTGAAAAAAGTGTTAATTAATGAGTAAACATTTTACTTAATATATTATTTAGAAAATTACTAATCTGTGAGTAAATATACAATATAAAAACATTTCAATAGCTATAATTTTAAATGTATGTATGTATAGATAGGAAGGTAGGTAGGTAGGTAGGGAGGGAGGGCAGGCAGGCAGGCAGGTGGATGGACGGATGGATGGACAGGCAGACAGACAGACAGACAGACAGGTAGGTAGGTAGGTAGGTAGATAGATAGATAGATAGATAGGCAGACAGACAGACAGACAGATAGATAGATAGATAGATAGATAGATAGATAGATAGATAGATAGATAGATAGATAGATAGATAGATAGATAGACAGACAGACAGACAGACAGACAGACAGACAGACAGACAGACAGACAGACAGACAGACAGACAGATAGATAGATAGATAGATAGATAGATAGATAGATAGATAGATAGATAGATAGATAGATAGATACATAGATAGATAGATAGATAGATAGATAGATAGATAGATAGATAGATATTCCATTACTGATTTGCCATTTTGCTTCCTGTATAGCTGCAGAATGGTATTTCCAGAGTCACAATTTATTGAATTAAAATAAAGCATTAAAAACACACACATAACACATATTTTTAAAAAAATTACTTAACACAATGCACACTTTTAAATTTGTTTTCCATGCACTTTATGTGCAAGTATTAATTTTTTATTACTATTGTAAAGCAATAAGACTGAATTTTGTTTGTAGCACTGTTAATTTTTTTTATGTTACGTAACTGCAGAGAAAATGAACAAAATGTAGGTAAGAAAATGTTATGTAAAGTTGATTGCTGTAGAATATTTTACATTTATTTCAGAATTATCACACAAAGTTGTTTGATTTTAATAAAACTAATTTAGTTCAATGCATTTCAGAACCTCTTAATAATCTAGATTTTGGTTAAGTTGACAATAATAATATTGCTGTTGATCTTTGATGTCACTCTCTAAATGGAAGATTGATTTTTTAAATTTATATGTGACCTGTGACAATTTTTTTTTTAAGAATTACTGTAAAGGAAGGCAACCTGGATCATCTTACAAATCAGAATAGCATTTTATTGATGTCTTTTGTTTTAGTATTCATTATTATGCAACCATAGTTTTCTTGACATTATTTGCTAATATGTGTCACATCTTCCTTGATACTAAAGAGAAACTTTAACCACTGACTGTACCAGAAGGTTGTTTCTGTTTTGTATTTGAAAAATTCAAATAAATTAGAGACTTTACTCAATTAATATAGTTATCAATATTAAATATAGTAATATAGAAATATTCACCAGTATAATTTAAGCAAGATTAATGTAATCAGCCAATTATGTATATGTTAACATCAATTAATCAATGATCTTTTGTTCTATGGATAGGTCCAGAGACAATTACATGACAAATTCACACATTTTCCCACTTTATTCTTTTCATTGCCCAGCTTTTCAAATCCACATATCTCTTCCCATCTCTAATATCATTCATCAAGGTCAATCTGTTCCATTCATTCCTTTTGTTTTCATTCACCATTCCCTCCTAAATGTCTTTTTTTTTGTTTAAGCTAATATTTCTTCTTAATATAGGTTCTATCCAGTGTCTTTTTCTATATCTAATTTCCTCAATCAATCTTCTTATTTTATTTCATTTTTTCAAAACTTCATTTGTCATTTTATTTATCCAGCTAATTTTTTTACCCTTCTCCATGACCACATTTTAAAGGCTTCCAATCATTGTCCAATAAGCTCCACACATAGCATTTGATTAATCTTTTTCTTAATTCTCTCATTAAATGGCCACAAAATAGTTGTTTCTCTTAGTGAATGTCTCCTTTGCCCATATTATTATTCTTTTAACTTCATCTTTCTATATCTTCACTTTTATCTTCTTCATTCAACCAACTGTTCAAATATCTAAATTAATTTACCCATTGAACAATACTATCATGGAATTTCACTTGCAGTCTTTTTGTGTTTCTCCCTATTTATAAATAGACATCTCAACATTAATCTACATTCCATATTGCAGACATCCTTCCTCTAAGTTATTCAACATATTCTGAAGACTCATTTTTATTCTCAGCAATAAGAGCAATTTTACTTTCAACATTAGTTCCTCCACAATATAAATATTTATTTAACATGTCTTCTAAATAAGTACTAAAAAGCATAAGTGATATACTGTGTCTTTGCCTAACTCTTCTTTCTCTATTCACTTTATCAGTATTATTATTCTCCAGTCTAATTCTTGTTCTTTGCCCAATATATACATTTCAAATCAATTTTCTTTCTTTTCAAAATACTTCTTTATTTTTTAAGATCGTCATAAACTTATTCCATATTACTTTATCAAATGCTTTTTCCAAATCCACAACACAAATAGTATCAATTCTTTTTCAATATAACTCTTTACAATTGTTCTAACAACACCAATAGCATTTCTTGTACTTTTCACTCTCTGCAAATCAAACTGTTCTTTTTTAATATAATGTTCTATATTCCCATAAATTATTTGAATAAAAATCCACTTTAGAAGCATGAGGTAATAAACTTAGTGCTCTGCACTCTTCACATTTAACAGCTTTCTTCTTCATAGCAATTGGAATCATTATAGTCTTCAAAAAATCTTCAGGCCAAATTTCACTATTATATATTAGATTGTAAAGTCCAACTATTTCCTTCAACATCAACCATTATTAATCCACTGAAGAATGAAGGTCTCTCCAAGTTCAATCCATCTTTTTCGATCTTTAGCTTCTCTTCTCCATATCACCTCTGCACAATTTCTTATTTCATCCATCCATCTCACATATGGTCTCTTTCTGGGTCTTTTAAAGTCTCTTGGAATCTGGTTTAAGATTGCAATTGTCCAACTATTATCATCTCTTCTAGCAATATGTCCAGCCCAACTCCATTTCAGTCTTTTAATTTTTTCAATAAAATCAGTAACACCTGTTTGTTCTCTTACCCTTATATTGTGTTTTTTATCTCTTCATTACTCCCAACATGAATCCCTCCATACTTCTTTGAGTGGCCTGAAGTCTCTGTATTGCTCTTCTATTGAGTGTTCAAGTCTCAGATCCATAAGTAAGATCTGGTAAAACACATTTATTAAAAACCTTCCTTTTTAAGCACATAGGTACATTTCCTTTTAGTATCAAGTTATTTCTACAAAAACGATTCCAACCAAATTTAATTCTATGATTAATTTCATCCATTATGTTTCCATCAGTATTAATAATCTGACCAAGGTATTTGTAGCTGTTAACTTCTTCTAACTCATCATAATCGATCTTTATTTTCATATTTTGAGAAAATCCATTAAACATTATTTTAGTCTTTTTAACACTTATCTTTAGTCATACTTTCATCTGATAACTCCTGCAACATTTCCTGCAGCTCTAAAGCATTATTTGCAAAAACAACTATATCATCTGCAAAATCTAAATGACTTAAATAATCTCCATTTACTTTCACTCCTTTAGTTTCCTATTTTAATCCACAAAATACTTCCTGCAGCACTGCTGTAATAAGTTTTGGAGATATGGAGTCATCCTGTCTTGCACCCTTCTCAATGTTGACTTTCCTAGTATCATTATGTAATCTAATTGTTGCTGTTGCATTTTTATAAATATGCTTTAAAATATGACAATATCATGAACCTTGATGATCCAATGCTTTAATCACTGAAGAAATGTTCATAGAATCAAATGCCTTTTCATAATCTACAAATCCAAAGCATAATGGCAACTCATATTCATTTTTCTTTTCTATAACTTCTCTTGATATTTGGATATGATCTATTGTACTAAAACCACTTTTAAATCCAGCTTGTTCTCTTGGTTGGTGGAAATCAAATCTTACTTACCAAGATAATTATTTCCTTCATATAACCACTTAAATAAAGCAAAGCTTTTATGCATACATTTTGTCTAAAGACTTTTAAAAGTAGTAAAAAGTATGACATATAATGTTTCCTAGGCTGTTTTTCAATCTTCAAAAAGCAAATATTAAGAATATCTCTGAATTCTTCATGGACTTTTATTTCTTCATATTATATATATATTCAAATATTCTCACAGATAAAATAATTCATATTTCCTGGGGCTTCCGTGTAATAAAAATATTATAGCTAAATAGCTGATGTTTAGGTTCAAGTACTTTCTCAGAGCTTCTTTCTCAAATCATAAGAAAGCTTTGAGGAAAGTACTTGTTATTGTACTGAAATGTCAGCTATTTAGCATAATATTTTTATTACACGGAAATTCCCGGAAATAATACTATAAATGTATATATAACAAAAAAAATAGGGAATAAATTCCAAAAAATATTCAAAATATCAATATATACAAATAAATAATAGCTATAACTAGCCCAGAATCTTTATAGACACCATTTTTATTGATGGAAAGTTCTTATTATGATCCGTAATTACTCCCAGTGATAATTAACAAAATCCTACCAAGTGCTAGTTTAACTAATTACACATTTATCGGATCGAATATTTTGCTGTAAATCTTATATTAAAATTTTATTTATTTAAAATTATATTCTCGTCATTGTTAAAATGAGATTGTAGACACAATGTTTTTTTACAAGTAAAACCCAAAAAAGGATGACTGAACAATTTGGATTTTAAAAATATATATATCAAATTTTTATTACCCGATTATCTGAATTATTTAAAATTGACAATTTTAATGATGTCACCGGTAATGACCAAAGGCTTTAAAAACAAATATGCAAGAAATAATTGCAATCTAAATCAGTGCTTACTGAAAAGACCAGAACATAATTCAAAATAAGGAGATAGAGAAACCCAATACAACAAATTACTATAAATGCCAGCACATATCAAAACATTCAAAGTAAAACATTTATAAATGATCTATTTTAAAACTACTGTTTTTTAATACTTTATTATGCTGTTCTGCAAAAACAATGTTACAGTGAGCTATAAGAATTGCACAATAGATAAATACAACCATATCATTGTTTATTCTTCTTGTGACAACTAAGAAGACAATTGCTAAATAAAGGCCTTATAAACAGCTGCCTTCTCCAGATATTGAATCAGAAGCAGAACTGTCATGATTAGTGTAGCTAGCTATATTCTAAGAATCTCTTATTCTTCTTATTTTATATGGACTAAATTCATAGATTCTTCTTACATACAAATTTTACTTATTAGGTTTATACAAATTGATAAAGCTTTGAAATTAAATATAAGATGTTGTTACACAAATTCTCATGAATTCTTTAATCACCTAAATTTTAATATAAATAAGTCATTCGTGAACAACAAACATATGAGAAGTTGTTATCCTCTAATGGTGTCTCTCAGAGAATTTGAGGTTTCCTGCATAAAAAAAATATTTAATTTTCCCCAATTTAAATGTTATATAATTCTATTTTCACCAAAAAAGGAAGTAGTTTTTAATGTATATTGGTGGCTATACTCTATAATGTTAATGATATTAGGAAAATCTAGCCTGAATATTGTTTTAAAGAAAGACTTTCAAGCAACCTTCAACTATCCATACTATCTCATATTATTGATACACATGACCACACACATGTAGAAAAGACAAATAATCACCAATATACGTATTTCGTGCTACATTGGTGATTATTTGTCTTTTCTACATGTGTGTGGTCATGTGTATCAGTAGTATAAGATAGTGTGGAAAGTTGAATGTTGCTTGAAAGTCTGAGTTCAAATTTCTTATATTTACAAATAAGTTCCAGGTATAAGAATGCCTATATTTGAAATCCTTAAAGAAAAATCAAGCTACTGCAGTCCCATTTTTTCAGCATATATATATGTCGTGTGTACATGTGTGTATTTTAATAATTAAAATTTGCACACACACACATATATATAATAGTAATAATAATAATAATGCCTTGTAAAATTCAAAGTAATGACAGTTGCTCAAATATCAGTGACTTTCTAAGCGACGTGTTTAAAAAGTAATCTTTATTTTTAAAATGTAATTATAAATACCCAACCAATAAATAATTAATTATTTATCAAATAATATCTTTAATAATAACAGTAGAATGGATTAATTTTTTAAGAAGGCACAAGTCGGATTGAGATTCAATCCAGACATCTTTGTTCTAAAATTCGGTCACTTTATTATTGAGCTAATATGCACAGCGCTTATGTTTAATTAGAAATAATAATGTATGACAAAGTTATATATTAATTCATTTATTTATCTATTAGACAAGCAGATAGATGAATATTTTCAACGATCCACTTTCCAAATAATTTTTTATAATATTTTTTTCTCTGTTGCGAATTATATATCAGAGATACCTAATTTTAGAAATATGCAACTTTATTGTTGTAATTACCTCAATTAAATGTGTCTAATGATTGCTCAGTTCGGAAGCCTGGGAGGGATTCTAAAGGTAACTGATCAAGCACAATACCATTAATAAACGCCTATACATATAAGAGCAGCTAAGCTTCAAATGTATTAAAATTAAACAATACCGTGAAGGAGTAGATTTTCTTGTTAACAAATCAAAAGTGCCATAGACTTCATTGTGTAAGTAGCTCTTTTTAGTTAAGTGATGAAGAATGTGTTAACTTAGCCGTTCAGCTTTCTCATCCCAATTACGAGACGCTAATGAGATGTTGAAATGTTTAAATACAATTGCCATTTTAAGTTTTTAATTGCTTTTTATAGACAACAATGACGTTTTATAAAATCTTTAATTACGTACGGGAGAAAAAAAGGAATGAAATCTTGAGAAAAAATTCAGATAGTAATGAAAGTGCAGGGTATATTATTCTGCAGAAGAATAATTACTTAAAGCCATATATCTGTCTAAGATTCACTATTATTGCAGTTAACTCTATGGGTAAATCTTTTCAGGTATAGCGGGAAAACTGAAGTATTCGTGATTCCCACGGCAGTTTAAACGCTTATATACAACTTATCGCTTGGCTGCAACCATAGCAACAAGCTGTGAGATACCTGTTAAGTTAATACAAGGTTTCTGTCAATTATTGTTAAATATATATATATATATTTAAAACAACAAAGAATTGCGGCAGTCATAGATAAAAGGAACTTGCATTTTAAAAAAGTAATGAGTTCTTGCATAATAAAATGAATGCGCATTCGTAACATAAACACGCTGACACACCCATGTGATTTGTAAATATTGCATACTGTAATATATTAAACTCACACATCTATTAATGTAAATCCTAAGTGCCAACTAATGAAGCTTAAAATATATATACATGGCACATTATTTATTTATAGAAATAGAAAACAAATTACTGTGAGAATTTTTTTGATATCTTAATTTATAATTTTTCTGACATTACTAAAAAAAAAAAACTATGTAATATTTGTCTGACGGTGCTTATTTGCCTATTTAAGTATATACGAGCATAATAATAATAATAATATACAAATGTCTAGAAAAGTGCAATAGCCAGTGATAATTTTTTAAAAAAATCATCTACAGAGAATTTTTAAACAATAAACTGAACTTTAAAAAAGATTAACGTTCAATTAATCATCTTTAAGTATTACGGAAAGTTATAACAAGACCAATGAGTATGAGTAACCAATTTGTATAATTGGTTTACAAAAGAGCATGTGACCCAATAAGCATATCTGTAGTATTTAAAGTTTTGATTCATCAAGGCATAGAGTCAAAATAAAAAATGCTTATCAAAATGCAACAGTTCCTGGGCAACATTAAAAAGATTAACATGGCTAAAGGTGAACATCAAAGTGATTCTATTTCTAAATTTTTTTTTTACAGCTTTGGAAAGCTGTAATTAAAATGAAAAAACAAAGTGGATAAAAAAGAAACGAAAATTATTACTTCATCTAAATTTGGCATAGTAAAATGATTGTATGCATAAAGTGGTTATTTTTGGCCAATAATATAGCAGAGCTGAAAAAAAATTTACAAGAAGAAATAAAATTTAAATTGTTGATCTAAAACAAAATAATAAAAAAGATTTTTAGAGGAAAGAATTGAAAATCAAAATTGATAGGAATAAATAGAAAGGTTCTTAATGATTGTGTTCCATCCGTGTTTACTTATAGGGCTAAGACTTCAACTCTTAATAAATTTACAATATGATGACTTTGGCCACTTAATGATATAGGGAAATGTTCTATCAGGATTAAAAAGGGAAATTGAAAGAACAGTTAGTTATAACTGACATCATTAAAAAATTTAAATTAGAACAGATAGGATGGATAGGTATTCGATGAGCTAGAAATAACACTTAAAGTCTTACAACAGGATTTCAAAAAAATGTATATCAAGAAAAAAGTCATTTATGAGATGAGTGCTAAGATTAAAAAAAATTGTGTGATTGATATGAAAAAGAAAGCTGCAAATCAAAGAAACTGGATTAAACTCTGAGAGTTCATCAAGCAGCTGATTGTTAATAATTGAAAGTAATAATGGTGTAATGAATAAAGTAACTATAATTAATTACAATATAAATATCTTTTCAGCATATTCACCAAGAATTTCAAATATTAGATAAGGATTTATTTTACTTTTTTTTTTGTTAATACTTTATCCAATATTAGCTACTTAATATTTTACAAACCAATAATTTAATGGCTATTAGTGTTTGCTATAAGCCAACCATGTAAAAGAAAATGTCTAACTTAACTTAGTCTGAAAAAATACCAAATTTTATATATATAATCACTGATATTTTTTCTCTTTATATAAAACATTATCAGTGTTAATAATTCATCCTTATTACAAGTATTTCTTATTATAGCCATTTTAAGTTCAATGTATTTTGAATGTGATATGAATTGAATAGAATATCTTATCATTTGCAACTCCTATTAATATTTTTTTTAAATGTTCCAATAAATACTTAAAACTTTTGTATTTGCAATTGAATGTAATAGTTTAGAATATATAGCTGAGTATAAAGATGAATTTAAGACTAACGATTACTACAAGACTTAGGCAACATAGACATTTATATAAATGATGCAAAGGAAAATTCAATGTACAAGTCAATATTCTTAGATTATGAGAGAGAACATTGACATCTTTTGATGCTAAAAATACTAAGCTTGTTAATTTAATTTAAAATAAAATGATAGAAAAATGAAAATAAAGGACTCTTAGGATTTTGTCATCACTAAAAGCATTATCCCATTACATAATTTATTGAAACATGTTAGTGAGAAAACCTCTTCAAGTAATAATTTCAAAAAAAACACCACCCCCCCCAAAAAAGGGGGGACCCCCCCGGGGGGGGGGGGGATTTTTTTGGGTTGGGGTTGTAATAAGACATTCTAATCAACTCAGATATCCAATGAAAATCATGATTAAGGTATATCCATTGAAAATGCATTCTACTTTAAATGGCTATAATGAAAAATATTTATAATAAAGATTAATTATTTGATTCCTGAAAGTATTTTATTCTAGTGCATCATCTCCTATATATATTTACACACTCACTTGTTACATTTTATATAAATACTAGGGAGGGGGGATCCACCCTCACCCCCATTTCCTGTCACCTCTGGTATCTATCTACCGTCAGCTTCTATTTTCCCCACATTAATGCATTCTTTGGTCTTGATTTTTATTTAACATGTATTTAACATGCAACCTACATTTTATTATTTTAGTAATTAAGTCAGAGTAAATTTGCTGTTAAATAAATAACTATTAATCTTTTTTTTTTATAACATATCCTGTGATTCTGCAAGATTAAACATTTTATTTTACCCACACTTAATTATGAAGAACATATATATTAAAATCTTATAAAAGAATTGACAAACATGTTCATTGTAAAGTATTGTTTGTCTACAAATAGAAATTCATGTTTTATTTCCCCCACATTAAATAAGTCCAACATTAACTATTTCATAAAACACAAATTTATTTATTTTTTGTTTCTTATTTAACATAAATTTAATATGTGCATCTACATTTTATTATTTTATTTTATTAATTTACAGCAGAGCAAATTTATTGCTAAATAAATAATTTGTATTACTTGTTGAGAATACTGTATCTTTTTACTAGACAGACGGCTGTTTCTGCTAGTTATTACTAAATCTTTAAATTATCTGCAGTTGATATTTTTTATAAAGTCTAATAATTAATCATATTAGTTAATATTGTGTGAACCAACAATTTTTACAATGTCCCCCTCCCATATCTTTTATTTATAATAAATTCCATTTGACTTGTGCTTTAAGCATTTGACTTTTTATACTAAAATGTTCCAGAGAAATCTTTTGCAAGACAGAGTAATCAAAGGATGTTAGGTAAGAGTATCACATTCAAATTTCCCAATTAGCTTTTAACCATTCCTCTCAACAATAAAGGACAGTAGATTTGTATCTGTAATCAAACAGTTATTTCTAAAAAAAAAAATTATATTATCCAAGCTGATAATCTACAATTTAAACTTTCTAAGATTTTGAATTCAAACTAACTTTGTTGTATAGCTATATAAATTTGACAATTAACTAGCAACTCAAACATAATATAACTTTAGACATTTTTGATAAAATTGGGCAAACTAAACAATGCATTACATGACTTTGTCATCTTATTTTAGTTGACATTCAACATTCTTATTAAACATAGTTTTCATTCTATTTTCAAAAACGTCTATTGCAAGCTTGCATAATGAAATGGCACTACAAAATAGAAATACAAAATAATATGATGCTTTATTGGTTTATAGTACAGTACTGTATCTATTTTTCAAATCATTTGCCTTTTTACCTTTAAAGATTGGCAATGTTTTATTAATTAGACAATTTTTCCAATTTCTAAAATATTTCTTTTACTGAAGCCATGTTACATTTCTAGTTAGCCTAAGTTCATAATATGATAATTCTGAGTGTCCTTTTTTTTTGGTCATTAATCATTATCATAAATGACAGTTTTAAAACTGCCGATCTAAGAGCCATATTTTATTTTTAACTAAGTCACCTTTAAATATTATTGATTTTATAATAAAAGCTACAAAATGGGGTTCACTATTATTATTGGCTAAGCGCTTGAGAGGTTTGCACTCTCTCAGTTTAATTATTATTAGCCTAAAAGTAAAACTTAACTTTTTTCTGATACTTTAAAAGAATTGAGCAGAGAAAATTTTTTATGTTCTTGATAACATAGCTGTTATTGCTGCATACATGTCATATTAATATATAGGGTATATGAGCACAGATTTTTACATATATCCACCACTCTCCACTCTATCTCATAACACTGATACACTTGAACACATATGTGTCAAAAAGATAATCACCAATATTCATATTTTATGCTAAACCAGCAATCACAGTTGGTCCACATTATCATCTCTACACATATATGCCATAAGTGCTTAGATATATATTAAGATAGCCAATTTTCATACTTTAATGGACAGCCTTCAATCCACTCAATACTCCAACTCTTCAACCATCCATCCAATTGAAAATCTGATGATGGAACACTCAAAGGCCATCCTGAGGCTGAGATTCTCGTCACACCCATGTTGACCTAAAGTCAATATGACCCCTCATGTACAGGACATAATCCATATTAATATAAATGGACTGATCATCAGAATATATAAGCCAACATGATGACTTTACTGCCTTTTACTTCTGAATACAAGACCACAAAAACTCAGTTTTTTTTAATGCTCAACAATTAGCAGTAATATGATGAAAGACTTTTATCATATTTAAATATGCTTTTTGCTCCATTAAATGGTACTAAATGTAACGTGCTATTAATTAAGTATTAAATAATCTTTTTTCTTTAATTCTATGTTTCAATTCGCTTCATCCATATGCAAGATCTTATGTACATTTAACATACCTTACCATTCTTGCACTTCAACATAGTTAAACACATTTTTAAAATGTATGTGACTTAAGTTGCATTTTAACTGAGTCTCCTCAGTTAACCCAAATTACTACTTCTTCCAAATGTCTTTCATTATTATTTTGTACTTATTTATTAAATAATTAAATATTTAATTATTTTTAATTTTGTGTATCACATATAAGATTTCATTATACTTTTTTTTAATTAACATGAGCTATACAAAAATTAAAAATTTTAAAATAAACATTAGAAAAAAAAGTTGAAACATACAAAATATTATTATTTATAATTTTTATTCTCAAAACAATTGCTAAATTGAGGCGGGAAAATTAAATGATGGTACTTAATAAAAACAAATGTCATCTAGAGTGAGAAAATGTTTTAAATTCAGTTTTTATTTTTTAATATTTACAAAGTCAAGCATTCCAATAATTTAAAAACACTATTCCAGAAATTATCCATTCATAGCGATAAACTATGAATTCTCTGAACATTTTTTTTTAATTTTATATTTTCAATGTAATAAATTATCACACGAATTGGCTTATTCTCTAAATTTATGAGTAGAATATATGTATATACTGTGTATATAAAAACAAATTAGATTTCGTTCAGTAAAAAGTAAATTAAGAAATAAGTATACATACATATAGCAGCAACTTATAAACGAGTATAACCATTCTAACTCCAAGAAAAGAAAAAAAAACTGCTCTAGAAATATGTTTTGCAATGTCTACAAAACAGTTTAGAAAACAAGTTAATCCACATATAGAATACGCCGATCCATTTTTCTCTTTATTTGATATTTTGCAAGCTGTCTTTTAATATATTCAGAAAAAAAAATTTCTTTTTGAAATACTTCAGCACCATGTCTAATCTTCACTGAATTCCATTCTTTGTCACATTTTCTGATGGAAATAATCAATGTTATATATCTTTAGAATTTCTTTGAGATAATCCTTATAATACTGGGTATCCATAAAGTGCATGTGCAATTTAAAAAATTTATAACTTTATTAGTATTTGTGATAGAGAAATTATATAGAATGTATTGGAAATAAAAAATCTATATTTTTTTTGTTGTTTTATTGTATTTTATTAAGTTTTCACATGCACACTATCATTAGTAATACAAATGATAATACGATTTTATAGTTCTCTAAAAACATTTGTCAATTGATTTACAGTAATACCTGAAATCACATTAGTTATTTTAGCTTTCAAGTCTTCTAACGATCGTACACTACTGTTTTCACATGTCACCATAAAAAAATCTAATGGAATCAAGTCTGGTGAATATGGTGGCCAAGAAAATGGTCCATCTTATCCAATCCATCTGTTAGGAAATTTCTGATTTAGAAACTGTTTAATTCATAGAGCAAAGTGGCAAGAAGCTCCATCTTGTTGAAATACTGTATCATTTTTTAGTCCTAATTGTTCAAGTTGAAGAATAAAGTAATTCTGAAACATATTTAAGTAGATGTCACCATTAATAAAACAACCTTAAAAAATGGCCCTATGATTTGATTAACTTTAGGAGAATCTCTTTCATGTTCAACAGTTTTATTTGAGATTTCAGTGCCTCAAATCCAGCACTTATGCCTGTTGACTTTCCCACTAATGTGAAATGTTGCTTCATCAGAGAACATTAAACTACTCACAAATGCATCATCATTGCCAAGTTTTGCATTGAACTGATGGCAGAAAGTTATCCATGCATAACAGTCCTCTTCTAACAATGTTTGATGCAATTGAATTTTGTAAGGTTTCTTGTGAAATCTTTTCCACAGAATCTTCTGAACAATGGACTTTAAAAGCCTCAGATCTAATGATGCTCATCTTAATGACTTTCTTGAACTTATATTAAAGGATTGTTATATGGATTGTACACTTTCTTTGCTGACACTTGGCCTACCAGACCATGGCTTATCATAGATTGAGCTTGTTTCTTTGAATTTTTGTATCCATTTGGCAACAGAGTTTCTATGAGGTGGTTCTTTATTGTATACAGTTCTAAACTTGCTTTGTACAGCAACAGTAGATTTCAGCTCAGCCAACCAAAGGATACATTTTACTTTTTTTTTCAGTTGAAACCATGGATCATATTAAAATTTTGAAAAATTATTAAATTATTGTATTGAAGAGTTACTAAATAATTTTACTTAAAACTAGGTACATTAAGCTTTCTAATAATTTTTACAGAATCACAAATACTAATAAATTTATACATTTTTAAAATTCCACATGGATTTTATGGACACCCTGTATAGATGGGATCTACATCTTCCATGAAAACTATACTTAAGTTCATTATAACACCCTCTTAGAAAGGCTTGCCTTATTCATTTGTTTTATTTGTCCAATTCATCAAAGTTGTGATTTTATAATAGTAAACTCTATAGTATCACATCCAGCAAGTTGAAACCATATTGACTACTTTTATGATCTTGTCATTGTAGATTTCAAATTTTATGAAGCATCCTTAATCTCACTTCCATAAATTAGTTAAAATACTAATATTATATATATATATAGTTAAGTATAGGTGATTTGAACTCAGATTTTCAAGCACCCTACAACTATCCACACTATCTATACAACTGATACACATGACCACACACATGTAGAAAAGATAAATGATCACCAATATATGTATTTTGTGCTAAACCAGCACTTATCAGTTGGTCCAGATTATCATCTCTTATATATATATATATATTGTGCCCTTTTCTATAGGTCAGTAATAGTTCATAACAGTCAATTACTAAAAATTTTAAATTTAGAATATGTTCTTTTAATATGGTAATTGTATTAAGTCAACTATATCTTTAAAGTACAATTTGAAGCTAAAGAGAATACATAGTATATAAAATCATTTAAAAATAGTTATGTAAAGCTTAAAATATTGTTTCATATGGTTGTAAAAGCTGGCCATATTAAATAACACAGCTACAAATAATTAAAAGTATATTTAATAAGCTCAATTTTAATAGTCTTAAACATATAGATAAATAAATGTTATACAGTATTTAAATTTATAAACTATGTTTAATAATCAAAATTAATATAATATATTTTAAAAATAAACTTTATGATGGTGAAAATTATATCTAGTTCTATATTTTTAAAATTATCCTTCCAAATTTTTTATAATTATTTTATATAATATAATAAGTGTATCAATTTTATAAAACTGGGCAGAGAAATAGATTAAAAATCGTTTGTCAAAGTTATTAATCATGTGACTTTTAATGTATACTTTGACACACACGCTTGTTAGAATTTAATAACAAAGTTTGTGTATTATAGAGTTGGATATAATGATTATTTATCATAGAAGTGAATATTATAATATTACGTAGTTATTTCCAAATGCTTAAATGATGTTGTAATAAAGACGAATACATTCATAATATAAAAATTAAATATTTTATTTAAATAAAAATAGATAAATTGAATATTAAGAAATGGAATAAGTTATTAAATGTTATTTTAAAAGTTATTTTAAAAGATTAAATAATTTAAATAAAGTTATAATTGAATTAAAAGTGGTATTTTAAATAACATTTTTTAAATTTTATTACGTCATAATTTCTAATTTTGAAATTCAATTCTACTTGAAATTGAAAATATGTAAATTTGTTCTCAAGCTAAAGTAAGAATTAACCAATAGGAATAGGTATTCTTACAGACTATAAATATGAATTGCACGGGGGTATAGAGGAGATTAATAATGTATTGAAACTGGAGAAAGGTAAATTATAACTATCAAAAAGATAATATTTTAAAATTTTTATTTTAGTCAATTTTTTTTAGTACTTTCTTATAACTTTATCTGCAAAAAACTAATTGATAATTTAAAAGTATTTTTTTGCAAAAGAGAGTTTTAAAATATAATAATTTAGAAACTTCGTGGAAATGATTTTCTAATTTTTAAAAGTTACTTGCCAGTAGTATTTTATCTGAAGTTTAACCTAGACTATGCAATAGAGATGGATATACTACGAAATAAAATGGATATAAATTGTAATACTGTAAAAATGTTTGGAATATTTGTTGATACAGCTTTATTAATGCATAACCGAAGAACTGTTTTGGTACATAAAAAACCACAGCTCGGACATCATATGGAGTCTAATGAAAAAATTGAAGACACCTTATTATTTAGATAAGTTTATCCAAGATTTATTTTTAAAAGTAGTAATAAGACAAATATATCTTATAAATCGTTTATATAATATGATATTCAAAGGAGTAAAATGTTATATCCTTTCTGAAGGTAACATTTTTAAAAAATATTTTCAAGAATTAAAGAAAGAACCCAGGAGAATATGTTACAGAAGCGTTTTTGATATTAAAACATCCAGTCTTAGAATTGTTTAAAAATGTATTTAGAAAAGATTTGTTTAAAAGTACTTGAAGTTTTTTTTTAAAGTGATATATAAAAATACCAAACGAAAGTTTAAATGTATTAAGAAGGAAACTTATATAAAAAAAGTGAACATATAGTTAAATAAAAGATGGATCCATGGAAATACAAATAGTACTTAAAAGTTTATCAAATATTTTTAAAGTTAAATTAGATGGATTGATGCATCGGATATGCAGAGAATATTGGTAGAGAAGATTAAGAAGCTTCACGGGATTAATTAATATTATGATTTAATAATTATCGTCCTAAATACTAAAACCAAGGATTATTTTCTATAAATTTTACTAAATGGATTAATAATTATTTTTATTTTAAACTTTAACGCACTTGGAGGAGAACATTTTTTAAAACTCTAGAGAAAATAATAAACATTTTGGACTTATCAGGAACTATCATCAAGAAAATATGTAATTATAGTTTTGATTCCTTTTATTTTGTTAACCTAGTTTAAATCTAAATTTTTATATAAGATTAGGAAAAACATAAAAACATTAATTTATTAATATTAAAATTTTAGAATATAACAATCTAATAATTTAGCTAAAAATATTTTAATATAAAGTGTATGGGTCTGAATTTTTTTTTATATCTGCAATGCTCAAGTGAATAAAGGAAGCCTACTGAACATGATGACTAGAAAAGGTTATTGGTAATAATAATAACTATTGATAATTTATAATGTATATTTTTTTTGTTTTCTTTAGATCATCCATAAATTGGAAGAATGAAGTGTAAAAGTTTTTTACTTATATGTACCGCATTTCATACATTTTAAAAAACATTATGAGATAGGATTGATTTGAAAATATGCATACGACGATTTTTTTTTTTTATATTAGTGATATAATCCAACATATAACAAATAGTTATGTGATTCTTTTAAAATTTTCATGTTAGGATATTCAAATATTGTCTAAGTAGATTGTATATGATTAAACATACAGAGCAATAAAGTAAGCAACTTTTCTTATGGAATTGTAAGATTGTTTAACTATTAATGAATTTTATTTATTGTTTTGTAAATGCAGATAGTTATTTATCGATGTAAGATGTGGAAAATCTTGAGAAATAATGTTGATATAGTGGCTTGGAAGTACTTAGTGAACAGGAAACCAAGATGATGTTTTAAGAAATAAGATGTTATAAGGACTGGAAATAATATTTAGTCTTTATGTGAATATCAGCATAGTTAACAAAGCCATATGACTGATACACATTTTATTTGGACAGTGTTTATATTTCTTTAAATATTTGATGTTCTAATAAAGCTGAAGAAATAGCTTTAACATCATCCCTGTACTAGAGGATATTAGGCAGGTAAATGTCATACCTCTTCGCACTGTGCCATGATCTTGAGATATGTTAAGAGTAATAATCTAGCTTTCTTCCTTAATCCTATGCATCTGTTTTCGCTATCTTTATTTCATGTAACTGCATCGTTCAGTAAGATATGTTTAAGAGAAATGATAAATAATTTAGAACTTAGGTTATGCTATCGTTTTGTATAAGATTGGTTTATTTGCTTAGAAGGAATAGGACGTTATAACTTAAAATTGAAGATCCAAAGTATCCTAAGGAAAGAAAAGAATCATAGAATATATTTTGAATTTTATTTCGGAAATGAAATATAAACTTTTTTAAAATAAAGTATCTAAACAAAGATATTTTCTTTAAAGTGATAATAATTTTAAATGCTTTAGTATTATTTTTTTTTAAGAGAAAAATAAGTATTGCATATTTTTAAAATACAATATGCATAGTATATTTTTTGTTTATTGATTAACAAATATATTGATGATTACACTTATATCATACTAAAGTAAGGCTTAAAGAAGAATATATTATGATTAGTAAACATTGTGTGATAAATACTAAAATCTAGTACTGAATTTTGGATAATATTTTGTGTAACATCTTTGACTTTGCAAGATGAAATTTTTTTTTAATATTTTGAGAAATCCATACTCATTATAAAATTTTGTTTTCTATAGAATGTTTTCCTATGAATTTTTTAAAATAAGATAGTTTAACAATATTAACGATAAAATGCTGTTGCTAATAAAGTAGATAAATATATTTGTAATAAGTTAACCATAATGAGAAACCAAATAGTAACTTTTTTTTTTAATTTTGTCCTAAATCTAAATAAAAATATAATTGAAATATAAATTATTTTTTTTATAACCCGGTAGATCAAACTGTAAAGTAAAAAAGTTAAGGATATCCACTGTAAATAGTGTAAATAAATTGTTTATTTATTTGTTGTTAGTAATAAACTTTGTTAAATTTTGTTATTTCAAAAATTTTGTGTCCGAGTTATTTATTTCTCCACATCGCTGCATGAAATCACGATATATGCATAATAATTGAAACAAATATATAATTTTGCACAAAAGATAAATAGAGAATTATTTTAAGAATTTTAAATATTTTATTGGTATTCATTATAATTAAATAATCATAATCTTACATTATTTTATTGGTCATAAATCAGTTATCACAATATTATATTAAATTATATGCTATCAGTTGCCACACATATTTTGTTTGTCAGATTATTAAAATGCTACCACGTATTTATTATATCATTACATGAAGATATAAGATCATATTATATTATTTCATTATTTTATTATGGTAATAAAATTATAGTAAAAAGAAAAGATATACAGTAGTAATTAAACAATGAAGAATATTATTATTATTATTTATTATTATTATTAGTTCAGTGTAGTAGATTATGACATAAAATCCCTTCTCATATTTTACTACCGTATTTTAAAATTAACTTAGAATAAACTTTATGAACCTGAGATTATTTTATTGAGCTAGATTATTAAATAGAAGATTAAGATTTAATTATTAGTTTAATCTTAGTGAGTAGAAGTTATTAAAGTTGTAAGAATACTATGAGTTTGTTATTTGAAATAGTAATAAAGGGGGGATAGTGTTCTTATGCCATTGAGGTAGTATCCTGTGGGATATTGGTTCAATGTAATCTATCTTGTCACCTGTATTTTCACTTCAAGTCTCATGAAAATATTAAATATTTATTTTATTTTATAAACTGAACCTTATTCGTATTTTAAATTTGAGCTAGTGAAATATTTTAATTTTAATGCTGAATATTTTATTTATTATTTATTAACTGAGCTAGAACCCGTTTTATTTTATATCATATATTATCTGGAAGTGAGGATGCATGAGATTACAGATTAGAATATATATATATAATCAGTGCTCAGTTTATATTAAGATAGCAAATCTTCATACTTTAATGGGGACAGGCTTCAATCCACTCCAACCTCCAACTTTTTAGCCATCCATATCATTAAAAATCTGATGATGAAAACTCAAATCCCATGAAAATCTGATGATGAAAACTCAAATCCCATGCATGGGACTTGAGTTTTCATCATCAGATTTTCAATGATATGGATGGCTGAAAAGTTGGAGGTTGGAGTGGATTGAAGCCTGTCCATTAAAGTATGAAGATTTGCTATCTTAATATAAACTGAGCACTGATTATATATATATATGGGTGGGAGATGATAATCTGGACCAACTGATGAGTGCTGACTTAGCACAAAATATGTATATTGATGATTATTTATCTTTTCTACATGTGTGTCAATTGTATGAGATAGTGTGGATAGTTGAAGGGTGCTTGAAAATCTGAATTCAAATCCCCTATACTTACAATTAAAGCTCCCAGGTTTGTGAAGAGTGCCTAGTTTTCAAATATTTATATATAGTTAACTTAATTGTAATAGTTATTTCCTCAAAATGAAATTCTCTATCTTTTAAATTATTAAAAAACAGCAGCAGTAGGCTGGAGGGTATGTTGTGTCTCAACCTCTAAATCCACCTTTTTGCTTTTAAAACTACCAAGGCATTTCAACTGATTTACATTCTCAAGTTGATAACTATCCAAACTAAAAGCTCGTAAAGATTTTACTTCTGTCAGGCTAGAGATAAAGAACATGGAATGTTTTGATTATTAATTATTAAGCCAAAATCTTTAAAAATTGCATTCAAAACATTAATTACAATCTGTAATTGTTTTTTGAACAGTCAAAAATAGCATAATCTTCAGAGTACTGTAAATTAAGAATCCAAAAAGTAGTTTCTGTTTTGCTTTCAATTGATTCAAATTAAAAATTCCATTATTAAATTTACATCATATCTTCATTCTGGATTCATTAAAACTGTTTATTGTTATTTGTGTTAAACTTCAGCTTTCATTCCTGATGCCTAAGATTTTCCATTTGCAATAATGGCATTCCCTTTTACACTATCATATAGAAATTGTTTAAATAAATTTTGGTCGACAACCTACTTAATTCAAATAATGCTAAATAACACTTCCTCTCATTCTATCAATATAGAAGCTGTATAATAAGAATAAATTTGAATGGAAATTAATTAATTTCATGCAATGTCAAAAAATCTGTTTGATTAACTGAATCAATAAAAGCAGCATATATATCACTTTTTTAGTTCCTGACATTTTTTCTCATATTTGTCTGGCAACAAAAACAATGTTTATAATGCTTCTTGGTCCTTGAAAATCATACTGAGTCTCTGGTAGCCATTTATCTTTAACTTGAAACAATCTATTTAACAACATCCTTGAAAGTACTTTCCTGTAATGGATGGTAATGATTTTCAACAATAATTATTACAAACTTGTCTATTCCTTTTATTTTAAAAAATTGTAACAATAAAAGCATTCTTAAAATCATCTGAAAATCAGATGACCCAACTTTATGAATCCATATATGTCTAAAAAAAAACAATATTTTTGAAGGTAGTATATTACTACCATATTTTAAATTTTTTTTAGATATTTCTTCAGGATCTGCAGTTTTTCCATTTTTAAGATTACAATGATCTGTTATGACTGTTCACTAAGTTGGATATTTTTGTCCAAATCTAAATGAATAGATAAAATGGATATATCATTAAAAGTCATCTTATCAATTTTTGTATCATTATTCATAAAATATCACTTGCTTAAAATATCATTGCCATTATAATAAGAAATGTCATTGTTGGACTGAATTCATTTGGAATACTATTTCTCAAGCCCATATGTTACTTTCAGTGCATCAAAAAAAAAAGATCTAGAATGATCCTAATCAGTGCATGTCAGTATTTTCTTTGCAGTTTTGATTTCCACCAATAATTTTTATTCTTTCTTAATAAATCTCTAAATTTATTATAAAATTCACATTTAATTTATTATTTTGCAAAACAGAAAATGACCATTTTCTTTTAATCAAATTATTAATAATAAAATAATTGTCAGATAAGTAGTCATTATTCTTTTTAGTAAACCAAATGGAAAGATTTACTTCAAATCATAACACACTCCCTTAAAAAAAATCCATGTTTCGATAATGTAATAATTCTGGAAGTCCAAATTAATGATTTTAGTGTTTAATAACTCTTGAAATGTAATATATATAGGAGATATATAGGAGATATTTCTAAAAGATGAACATCATTTTTTTTTGTGTGTGTGTGTGAATATGATTGAAATAAGAGCTACTTTTAATGCATTTATTATTTTAAATTTTGGAACATACTAGCCTATGATCCACCTAACAATTTTAATGTTAAAATTTTATCAGTTTTATCTGTTTAAATTAAAAGCAAAACATTATGTGATAATGAAATAAAATAGTCATTGTTTTTAGACAAAGTAAGACAAAGAAAATAAATTAGTGGATTTTTTTCAAAAAAAAATTTTAAAAGATGGCTCAATTCTTAAATGGCTCTTATTCAATTTTCATATTTTCAGAGTTACAAGTCAATTGTAAATACTGCATCATTTATAACTATGTTTTTTTTTTATGTTCAGTGAATCATATTTCATCTGAGCATTCAGAATATCATGGCAATTTATCCTTCAGCAGGCTAGCTATGATGTTTATAAGGCAACACCTTTAAAATACTGAACTTGTTTAGAAATTCTTAGCTATCTGAAAAAAAAAATTTCAAGTTTGATTCTAGATTTGAAACTCATAAGATAATTATGTCAGGTTAGCATGCTAACTACTATGGCAGCAGACTTTTAACTATAAATAATGTTGTACAAACTGTTATCAACAAACTTGCAAAAATTTTCTCTTATCTAATAAAGAAAACAATCAAAATAACAATTATTACTCATGCTATATTTCAGTAATTATTAAATACCAGAAATATCAATTTGGATTTCAAGATTGTCATAAAAGGAATTTTCTTAAGAACTGTATGTTGTAAATGCAAGTAAGTTTAGTTTCAGTTTCACTGCAAAAAAGAATTCTCACTGTTTTTCTGACAATGACTTTATTATTAATAATATGATTAAAAATAAATAAGTGAAATTTTCTATGTGGGAGAATAGTAAATCAAATGTGAAACTTCATAAATAATATAAAAATTTAAGGCAAAATTTCAATAGCTAATAAAAAGACTTAAAATATGATCGATAATTTGAAATTGCAAAAGAGATAGTCATTTGTTTTTTTAGCTAATAAAAAGACTTAAAATATGATTGATAATTTGAAATTGCAAAAGAGATAGTCATTTGTTTTTTGTCTCATTGAAATATATAGATCTGAAAAACATTATCATAATTATATTAAATCCATGTATGGCATTTTTATATGATAATGATATTTTCAATAGTTATACATTAGATAAAGTGCTGGGCTGTCCTAGTATTTTTAATCTAATGAATATCCTGGCACCTCATTGACAATGCTAAAAGCAGAAACCGGTCTGGGGTTGAGGATAATCTCAAAGCTTGTTAAGAGCTTGTTTTGTGAGCTCTATATACATCTGACTTGATTTTTTATCATTTTATTTTTTGCTATTAAGTTTTTGGTGATTTTATATTGCTAAAGCTATTAATATATGGTTATCTGAACTTAATTCAGTCCGATATGTCTATTTGAGTTAGATAGTTGGATTTTTAGACATATGGATGTCTGAAAATTTTAGATTTTCTTCTCAATAGTTATACATTAGATAAAGTGCTGGGCTTGTCCTAGTATTTTTAATCTAATGAATATCCTAGCACCTCACTGATGATGCCAGAAGCAGAAACCTGGGGTTGAGGATATTCTCAAAGCTTGTTAAGAGCTTGATTTGCGAGTTCTATATATAACAATGATATTTTCAAATAGTATTTTGGTTTTTCTCTCTGTCTTTGAATTAGAGGTCAGTTTTAATGACATATTCTTTTTAACTACACATATAAATATGGACAAAATGATATCATATTTAATAAAACTCAAACAGCTCTTTGTAATCTTAAAAGTGGAAACATTACAGATCCTAATAAGATACCTGGAGAGGTTTTAATAATGGTGATGATATGTTAGCTTTAAAATTATAGGATTTTTTAAAGAAATATTTTGATTCATAAAGTTGTGCTATTTGAGTTTAAAATAGAAAAAAAATGCAGTAGTTATTATAAAAATGAACAAATATCTTCAAGAATTTTATTGAATAGGTTTTTTTTTTTTCAGTCATAAAAGACACTGGGTATAGTTTTAGAAATTCACAAAAGCACTTTAGACATGAATTCATTCTTAGACAATTAGTAGAGAACAAAGTTGCAATTTGTATACAACTTTTATTAATTGGATTCTTTATATGGTTTGGTGCAATAGAGTGTTCAGACTCTGGATCATAAGATCCTCAGATCAACTCCAATTTTAGCACTTACTGTACCTGATCTTACGAACACATAAGCAATAAAATAATTTAACTGGATTGAAAAAGTTTGTGATGATATTCTAAAGTTATCTATTAGTGTTTTTATCTATATAATATCACTTCCACATGATAAAATGAGGGAAAATATTTTTGCTGATTAAAAATCTAAAGCATTTAAAACTAAAATTGATCTTAATATTTTTCTGAAGTTTTACAATCATGGTATTTTAGATGTGATAACATATATGACTATTTCCATCATCTATCATTAAATGTTGAATGTCTAGAAAATTTTAAACTTTATTTAAACTTTTCAAATAAAAACAACTTGTTAGTAATAACACAAAAATAGTTGTTTGTATTTGAAAAGTTTAAATAAAGTTTAAAATTTTCTAGACAATCAACATTTAATGATAGATGATTGAAATAGTCCAACATATTATCACAAAAAATTGATCTTGGCTCAATTTTTGCATTTCATTTTGATGAGTGTATGGATGGAAAACTTATTGGATAGCTTTATGATGCAGGCATCAAGATGGGATACAAGTGGTGTTTTTAATTTGAAATAATTAAAAGAAAAAAGCAAGAAAATAGAATTAAAGATAAATACTAAAAAATCTAAAATAATATTCAATGGTTTAAATCACAAAACTAAAAAAAATAAAGATTGATATTAGTAAACTAAAAGAAGGTAACAATCACATGTAGATTAATCGATTTCATTTATCACTTGGATGTGTCAGCGGGGGTTTTTGAGCAGTTCTTAGAATTCAAAATGGCCTTGAACACATATTAAATCAGTACCGAAAATTTTTAATAAATGCATTACTTGAAACATGGGACTTTTGATAGAAATAACCTATATTTTAAGCTATGCAATGAATATGAAGATATATATATATATGGCGGAGTTGAAGGGTGGGATTAAAATTAAAGTATATGGGTGAAAAAATAAATAGATATGTTATATCATTGAAAGAATTAAATCGCTGAAATTGAACGATGCTATACAGGAGAGAAGTTGGTCAACTGAAATCTTAAACTGGATCTTAAGAGATTAATTATAAAAAGTCTAAAAAAAAAATCCCTCATGTGAGATTTGATTAATAGATGGATGAGATAAGGAAATTTACTGATGTGATATGGAAAATAGAAGCTAAGGATCGGAAAAACCGGTTTAAATTTTGAGAGATCTTCATTTATAGTGACTGAAAATGATATATACGTTGTTTATATATACATGAAATGAAACGGAAATAACTTCTACTTCCATCGACTACACTTAAACAATAGCTAACGTCAATAAACTTTGAAAAGAAAGAAATGATATCACCCAATCTTTTAGCTCTGTTGTATAGAAGCTTAGTTTATTGACGTTGTTATAAATCAAAGAATGAAATCTGTATATTAGTTTGATTTATAAATAGCGTAAATCCTCTAAAATCACTATGTAATTATATTGCGGCAATATTTTATTTTTTAGCTGTATATATATACAATTAATGTGTTATTCATTTCAATACAAAATTGAAAATTATCTACTTTCACCCTTAAAAATTAGATCGAAAATCTGCATTTAAATCTACCAAAGCATATTTATATGTCCAATGTCATACAGACATATACTGTATTACTAACACAAATTTTCTGTGTGAATGCTCCAGAGAGCATTTTAACTTCTTTTTTCAGTAAATTGTTTATTTCTTTTTCTAAGCTTTCTTTTTTTAGTTCTATTGTCTAAATAAACTTATTTAATGCTTAAACCTATTTCAAAGAGAATCTTTTTTTTATTTAAAGAAACACTCAAATGACCAATAGAATTTTGCTTCTTTCTTCTTTATAATCTCTTAATTAAAATCCCATATAGCCTAGGGAATGTTTTGTTTAAAGCATTCCCTGACCTGTCACATGCCAGGTGCTAATAGAGCTAATTGATTCAGTTAGCTACAGAGCAGCCGTCACTACAGAAGCAAGGTGATGGAGCTTTGTTGTACCGGGTGGGAATGTGGCGGCGCTAGCATCTCAATGCAGTTCCTTTTACTTTTGTGCAAAATACAACTCACGTTTCCCACATTATTTTTTACCTTTTCTTCTTCCTCTGATTTTTTTTCTCCCTCCTTTTACAGAGTAACAAAGCTCAGAATTATTATCTACCGATTGCATTTTGCCACTGTTAAGTTTTTTTTTTTTTCACTGTAATCTCTGGCTGAAAATCAACAAAGGTGTGCGAACGTAACGAATTATTTCATCACCTTAATAAAGAGGTTAAAAAAAAATTGAGACTATCAGCTTTGAACGTTTTATAAAAAAAAAATCAAATATAAAATTGTTGAAAATGTTTATTAAATCACGTTCACGTGTATAGTAATTATGTGTATGCGTGTGTGAAATATCCAGCTGTCTTTATACGCATGAAAAATGAAATCTTTCTATTTACTGCACATATTTAACAAGTTTATCTGAGTACATCTAAAATGTAATGTACTGTATATGCAAATAAATTTAATCTTATTTTATTATTTACAATATGATGATGGTGATACTAATTTTTAAAAAATTATATTATATTTTTAAATATATATATAAACTTAGAAAAAGTTGGTAAATATTTTATTATTAGATATCGAGATGACGTGCTGTTTTAATATTGTGCCAGGTATGTAATGATTTTTAAAAATATATTTTTTCCAGAAAATCTGAAGCTTTCTAAAAACAATTAACACTTCATTTAATACACTGTACAGGCTTACACACACCTGCACATATAATGTAATATATATGGGATTTGAACTCAGACTTTCACACAACCCTCAACTCTCCATGCTATCTCATGTTGCTGTTAAAACCTGATCACACACACGTTGAAAAGACAAATAATCACCAATATAAGTATTTCATGCTAAACCAGCAATCATCAGTTGGTCCAGATTACCATCACACATATATACAATCAGTATATAGTCGATCTTCATACTTTAATGGACAGGCTTCAAACTATTTCAACCCACAACTTTTTATCCATCCATTTCATTGAAAATCTGATGATGGAACGTTTAAGTAACTTTTTTAAATAGCCCACTGCAGAAGAAAAGGTATATCCAGACGTTTAGTCAATTCGTAATTGATGAGAGGTTTTATTCTCGTCTAATTATATTTTTTAATTCATTGTCATCATTTTCACCATTATTAGTTCATTGCAAGATGAAAATCTCTTCAAGTTTAATCCAGTTTCTTCGATTCCTAACTTCTCTTCTCTATATCACACCCAACAAACTTCTTTCTGAATCTTTTAAAATTTATAAAAATTTAATTGAAGACTTCAACTGTCCATCTATTATCATCTCTTCTAGCATTATGATCTATCCAGATCCATTTCAGTTTCTTAATTCTGTAAATAAAATTATTGATACCTGTTTGCCTTCTTATCTCAATATTTTGCATCGAATCTCTTATAACCACTTTCAAAACATATCTCTCCATATTTTGCTGAATGCTCTGAACTCTCTATAATGTTTTTCTATTAAGTTTCCCAATCTCAGATCCATAAATAAAAAATGATAAACACATCTATTAAAATGTACCTCTTCAAATACATATGTATATTTTTTTTAAAATTAAATTATATTTATAGAGACCATTCAATACAAATTTAATTCTAATATTTTTCAACTAAAAATAGCTACATATCCATTTCCCTACTGTTGATGAATAATTAGCTATTATGACTATGGACTGGCTGCCTTAAAACTCTTTTCACTTATCTGAATAATTTCAACTCAGCTCTAGACTTGAACTCATCCCGACCTTGGCATGACTGATAAAACTATTAAGTTTTATAGTACAAGACCTTTAAACAAAATGTTAAAATGATTTGAGATCATGCAATATTCCAAACACCGATTGTGACACATTGAACTTTGATTCAAGAGTCTTTAGCTCTCCAGATTTTACCACTGAACTGAATTGCACATAGGTAGATTTTTTAAAAATCTAATATATTACTAACAATAATAGAAAACCCATAGAATAAAATTTGTTTTTTGTTTTTCTTTAATTCTAAAAAACAATTTTTTTTATTAGCTTTGCTTTAATGCTTTATTAAAAAATAATTTATTTAAAGAACAAATTTATCTAATAAATAATTTTAAAAATAATTTAACTTTGACACTGCTATAAATGCGTTTTAAATATTGAACAACAAAAAAGGAAAATATCATCAACTATGGTCAGTCTTTTTTCAATCACACTTAGCTATTCTAAATGTTTTGTTTTTAAGTATAACATTTACTTATAGATAAATGAATGAGTATTCACTCAATAAATCATATATTCAAATAGTGTAAGAGCTAAATTGGCTTTGATCCAGGAATCTTCGAGTTTATTTTTTTACTAAACTACACAGAACACATCGCAATATTAAAAAGAATATTTTTTGTGTTTAATTAAGAAAAAATTGTCAGCAGGTAATGTATATTAGTTTCCTACAATTAAAAGTGTATTCAAATGACATAAACTGTATATACATCTTTATATTACTACCAGAAGAATTGTTTGGAATAAAATGCCTGAATGTGACAAAGAGAAATATAAAAGGGAATAATATTGAAGATTATTGAGAAAGACTTAATATTTTTAAAAAGTAGATAGCAAATTGGATTTAAATGAATTAATGAACTAATAGATAAAGTAGGAATTACAGAATTATCTTATAATAATGTAATTGAGATACCGAATAAGAAACTTTTGGAAGAAAGATAAGTATAGAAATTATGAAAAGAAAATATACAAAATGCTTTAACAAATATTGTAAGAAAGTGAAATTAAATAATTTGAGTTTAAAAATAGAGAAGTTACTGTAAATGAAATGATAAACTTGATGAATAACTATGTAAACAATGAATTAAAGAGATAATAAAATAAAATAAAAAATAATCTAAATGTAGCAAGAAGAAACTTAGTGAAATTTTAAAATAAATGAGATTATTGTATAGTTTAGCAATTAACGTGTATATTGAATTAACAGAATAGACAATTTGTGTTAAATGTTTTCAAATCATAAGGAGATAAGAAAAATGTGTTAATAAATGCAATTAACAAAAATTGTGGTTCATCATAAATTGGAATACGGACATTTTAATACAACTGTTATAACCTAGGTCAAAACTGTTCCAAACATGTTCTGTGGCCAGGATGAAAGGCGTGCTAAGATCTTCCTAGAGGTTTCGATTTTTTCAAGTGAAAATATATATATATAATCAAATACTTATTAGATATTTTAATTCTATCACTTATTGATAATGTTGATATTATTATCTTGTGTGATTACATTACTGTATAATCATGTATTTTTTAAATATAAGATGAATCAAAGAAATGTCCTTGTACTGTTTTGATCCAATGCACATGTTGCTGAACATTCACACCAAATATGCATATGATTATGGTACATGTAATTCTGTATTTTTTTGGATGCAAATATCAGATAATTCTTGTTTAATGTGTCTTTTGGGTTACTTAGTTGAATAGCTTTGGTATAGGTAATAAAAATAGGTAAAAGAAGAAATATAATGTATGGAATATAGTATAAAAATATCTAATATTAGATAAGTTATTAATTAGAAAAAGATGAAAATACAAATGTTAGAAAAGATATCAAAAATAAAAGCTAAGATTTTGAATATTATTAGAGTTTTGGGTTGAATGGAGAGAAATAATTATATCAACATAGAGACACAAAAGAATTGATGAAATGTTTTGGTAACTTATTTGTGATCTGAAGATTAAGCATGGACAGTTGTGAATTAAAAAATTTTTAAAAGGGTTGATATTAATCATTAGTAACCTGCATGATTTCACACAGTTGGTAGAGTTTCTGACTTGGGATCAGGAGGTTCCAAGATTGATTCTGATGGTAACAGGTCTGGTGATCAAACTTCTCCCAAGCAATAAAACCATATGCTTTTTTTTTATTAGTATACAAAAGAATATAAAATCTCTAAATATTTGTCAGGTGTCTATTAGAAGTAAAAGATAATATTCATATATTAAATAGAAATTATAAAACATTTAATAATTTAAATTATAAAAAAAAACTATTATTTATAAAACTGAAAAAGGATTAATATATACAATAGTAGTTTTTATTGACAAAATTAATGGTTTCCAAAAAAAGCAATTAGAAATTAATTAAAAATAAACAGTCGAAAATTCCCATCTGAATAATGTTTAATTAAGACCACAACTTAATAAAAATTTGAGATCTAATTTTATATAAAACAGGCAAAACTCACTATACGTATTGCCACACACAGCAAGCTAGAGTAATCAATCGATGCCAGAAGGCTTGTGCATAAAATCCCCATCTAGTGCCTACTCATCCAATATCTCCAGACTAGTTTCTGCCTTATGGCCTTTGTCAGTGAGGAGCCTTGGATCTGAGAGCACTGCACCTAGATCTTAGGATCTAATGCAACCCTCCAGCAACCAAAAGGTGAAAAGGTGGATGCTGTAGGGTTGCATTAGATCCTAAGATCTAAGTGCAGTGCTCTCAGATCCAAGGCTTCTCACTGACAAAGGCCATAAGCCAGAAACTAGTCTGGGGATATTGAATGAGTAGGCACTAGATGGGGATTTTATGCACAAGCCTTCTGGCATCCATTGATTACTCTAGCTTGCTGTGTGTGGCAATATGTATAGTGAGTTTTGCCTGTTTTAACAACAGTTATACACAAGCATAAGAGGTGGTGGTCATGTGGTGTTTATTGGCTTAATTTTATATATAAAGATATATCATTTCAAAATGGTATAAGTATAAATATTTTATTAAATTGTATCCAGTGTATTTATTTCAAAGAACAAATAAGTAAAATATATGGATTAAATTAAAACAAAAGTTTAAAATAAACAAACTTAAATGTATTAACAATGACTTATAGTACAAAAATTAATATTGATTTAATGGATTTTTTGAAATATATAAATAAGAATGCAGAATTTTTAAAATTGTCACTTTTTTTAAATATCAACATGGTAAAGATTTTTCTCCCTGCAGAAATGCAAAATGATAAGCCCAAGGAGTCAATAAAATTTTTACTTTTCTTGTTAATATAATTTCATAGTGAAAACCTATTCTTCCATTGATCCTAAGTCAAAGACCTAACTATAGATTCAAATGGTTCCAAATGAAATATTTATATTTTGTACACCAATTATATGCTTATATATAAATAAACATCATATAAATCTGTAATAATTTTAAATAACATTAACTTATGCCATCTATAGAATATTTTGCAATCTTTCAAGTGATAATGTTTGATGAAAAAACAATCAATCTCTGCTGGTCATATGTTTCTATTTTATAACTGAGATCATCAGTAGCCTGGAAACAATGTAAGAGACATCTGTAAATACAGCAATACAATCATAACATTCAGTTTGATATTAAAAATTAAATATAATTTTAAGAATATTTTAACGAAAGCTTCTTTTGTCTTTACTTAATATTAATAGACAAGAAGGTGCTTTTTAATCTACCTCATTTTTAAATAACCTAGCTTTTATATCAGCTTTTAAATACATAAATAACTCATTAAACACCATATGAATCTATATCAATTTTAAATAATATTAATTTAATTTAGGCCATCTGTAGACGTTTTTTATGATCTAGAAAGAGAAAAAATTATTCAGAAATATTACCAAATTTATGACTTCCTTTATTTTGCTGCAATATCTTATACAAATACAATTTATCCATTCTACTTTGAATACTTTTTAGTAAAAACCTTTTATTGTACAAATATGTATACACAATCTTACATTGCAACTGCCCTGCAGTCTTCTCAAAAGAGTTATAATATAATGAACAAAATAAAATACATAATTATATAAATAATACCATAAAAATGTAAATAAAATGATGGGCTATAAAAAAGTGGTTACATAGGAGTATAAACATGAATATATTTATAGATATTACTTACTTATTACTGGGGGGAAAAACTTAGCATAATATTTACATATAAAACAGTATAATTTAAATTTATAAGTTATATAATAATAGTAATAAAAATTAAAGTGTATATATATATAAATAGTTGTAGTGATTATATATATATAGTGCAATGCTCAGGTTCAAGTCTTTCTCATTGCACGTTTTAGTTTAACCACCGAACCTATCTGTGTTGAGTTCAAATCCTATTAAAATGAATATTTTAATAAATAAACATATAATTCTTTCTATCATGGCTGGGTGTGCAGCATTATATATGCACATATGAATAAACCTGTACAAACATAGGCTAGTAAATGTTACAGCGAATACAATGGTTTAAATTTTATATTTTTAACAGAAATGATTTATGTTATAATTTTAAATAGTAGAAATGTCAATTTATTAATTTTATTAAATACAAATTCATATGTGGATGTATGATTCGCCTTATGTAATAATATATATAGAGTGGCGTGATTTTATTTTGTAAAAGAGCAAATAGTTTTTAGTTAAATTAGTTAAAAATAAAAAGTTAACCGTAAACAGATTTGCATTTAAGTCCACCACACCTGTGGTTAAATCAAAGTTTGAAAGTTGATAATTGCTATATTCAAATTTTTTTATAGCGAAAGTGTGTTCGTTAAAATCGCTGGAGCAAAACTATTGAAACCTAGAAGAGGATTTGCAGCACCATGAAAGCCTAAACAAAAGTATTTTGATCAAATTGGGAAATCTTACAATTTAGTGTGATATTTTAGAGTTAATGGGTTTCCAGGCAAAACAAGTTCTTTTCTAGTCAAGTACTTTGAAATAAAAGTATAAATAAGGTATATTTTGAGCTTGAGAAGGGGAGTCATTAATTTTAGAAGAGCATCACCATTACTAATTCACATCAGATTGATCTTTGAAAGATCTGACTGTAGAATAGGTGATAGCTGCTTCTAAGTCCATGGAGAAATGATGTTCCAACTGCCAACCAATGCTTCAACCACTGGAACCACACATGAAATCAACCAGAAATAGCCTACTTCCCTAATGTTGATGCTATGCCCACTCAAGAAGACCACCATGATACCTTTAAGCCAAACAACTGCCTATCCAGTTCAAGTAATCAGTAATGCCAATCTATAACTGCAGAGCTCTGTGTTAACAAACTATTTCTAAATCCAAAATTTTCTACTTAAAAGTTTAAAGCTAGCAAACGATAATCTAATGTAATTTTTTAAATCTTATAAATGTTTTATTATAAATTCTTGTTAAAGTAAATACTACATCATTTGTATAACTTGCCTACATCTTTACAAATATGTTAATTAAACTGAATGTAACCTATGGCTAATTTCTTTTGCCTATCACTGTGGTTGCTTTGAAGCAGTGAGCATTTAAATGTAATAAATATTCAGAGATATAATTGCAAATATCTTTCCCATCACTGTTTTTTAATGTCATTCTCCATACTCACTGTTTCGAATTCCTATAATTCTTATTTAATTTAAAATGTAGTGTGGCTTGCTATTAAATTTCCATCTTATTGAGATTTTCTGAATAGAGTAATGTACTAATCTTAGTAATATGAAAGTATATTCAGTAATTTGGCCAGTCAATCAAATATACCCTCCCCCTCATAATAATTTCTATGTATAGATTGAAACCTATAAACCAGAGTTTTGTTATATTTTATTTATCCCCCTAATGTCACTTGATTATATAGCATTCTTAGAATTGGCTCATAACAGTAATACTGACCGGGCTATTGCCCCATATTTTTGTAATAATGAATATCATACTTTCGCTTGGCGGATTAGATATATTAAATTCACATTTAATGTTTAATGTTTTTCTGCATCTTCTCCTTAAGATGGGACCTCAGGAAAGACCACCCCATCTTACCTTTTTTAGTGGCACACACTAGTAAGATCTGATATATAATTCCAGGCAGTTGTGTTAGCCACTATGACTTTTTAGCAGCATGACGCTCAGTCCCAAGGTACCAGTGTTGGTCACGAAAACCCTTGACTCTAATCTATCTGCAGAGCACTCTGTTATTGTAGTTTCCCAGTGCTGTAGCATGCCAGTGATCTCATATAGCCAATTATGAGTTCCATAATTTAATTATTCAGTATTAAACTGAAATTTATATCTTTGGTTTATGGGTTCAATCTCAACCCTGAGCTGATTTATATGCTCATGATCTACTAATTTATTAATGTTACCATAAATATTTTGCCTAAGACTGGTGCATTATTTTTATAATAGTAGTTACTACTTTCAATAGGAATTGGCATAACCTAATTAGTCACCACTTAGTGATTCTTTAAATATATCAATTCATATTAGTAATTAAAGATTTAATGAGGAGACATGCTAAATCCTTGAGTTATAAAACCTGTGTGCTTTTTCCACATTAATTTATGTTTTATTTGTTTAATAAATATATGTTAAATTTATTCTGGTTTTGTTGTTATTTCTCATTCCTATTTCAATCCAATTCAGTCTTAGTTAATTTTATATATGTGTGATATAACTCTCTATCCATTGATTATAATTTCTGAATGTTATCTTTAATTTTGTGCTGGTAGCAATTAAATTAGTTAATATATACATTTAAATCCCTGAGGCTCCTGTTTCTCCCTGCCCTATGCCAGCTGCGAAAGATGGGTATACCACGTGAAACTTCAAGTGGTCGTTCATAGGATTTTGATTTATGGAGTGCTGGCAAACGAGTTTAAGCGTGGTCGGATACGGGATGTCACACTTCTGGTCTGGTCAGTTTGGGTCTTTTTGCCTGGATTCTAGGTTATGTTACATGAATGGACTAAACTTGACCATTGCAGTAGTTAGTTTAATTAATATGTAATAGAGGGAGCTAGAGTATAAGATTTTTTTTTTTAGAAAAAAAAAATTTTTTTTACTTTTAAAAAATTAAAAGAGAAGTGGTTAAGTTAGAAGATTACAATATTTATAGTTTTTACATATTTAAAAAAAGATAAATATAAAGTATTATTAATATCAGAAAAATGAATAAAAAAATAATAGATGTTATATGATTTAAAAATTAAAAAGAATATTAATAAATTAATTACGTAGGGTTGAACTGGGAATTATATGAAAATAAAATTATTAACTGTTTTATTAAGATGGAGCTAATAAAACTAAAGTTTAAGTTTATAAGGAATAGAAGTAATTAGGAGATTATTAAAAATAATAAAAATGAATAATATATTTAAATTAATAGTTGTTTATGAATATGCATATATACAGTCAGGAATACACATGTATAATTTATATTTATATTGACTGGATTATTTTATTTGGGTTTGACTATACTTATTTTAGTTTTATTATGTTTTGTTATATTTTATGTTGTTTTTAAGTTTTTTTTAATTACTTTATTAATTTTATTGTTTACATTTTTTATGATATTATTTATATAGTTATGTATTTTATTTTGTTCATTATATCATAGCTCTGAAGAAGATTGCAGGACAGTCAAAATATAAGATTGTATGTGCATGTATGTACAATAAAAGATGTTTGCTAAAAAGTGTTCAAAGTAAAGTGGATAAATTACATTTATATAGTTAGTTTACAGCTAAATTATGTTCAAACATTAATACCAGACTGAACATCGTAACTGTGTTTAAATACAACTTGTGTTGTGCATGTTGGGGTTCCCAGTTTCTTTCTAACTTGAGTCTAGCAGAGATTGGTTAATTGTTTTTTTTTAAAACAGTGCCACTTCCAAACATTTAAAAAATTTCTATAGATAGCATATGTTAAATTAACATTATTTAATTTATTTTACAAATTTTTATGTAAAAGGTAAGTATTTACTTGTTAATTTGAATGCAAAATTATTTTAAACGATTTTGATTAAAAGATGTGACTTGACTATTAATAGTAAATCAATAATGTGGAAGCTTTAATTAAATTATTTTTAAAATTATGTTCAAATGTTAATATCAAATTAAAGAATGTGATTATATTTAAATAAAAATTATTTTGCTATGTATGTTGGAGTCTCAACTGATTTCCAGGCTATTGATGACATCAGTTATTGCCACTTGAAAGATTGTAAAAATTTTCTATAGATAGCATAAAGCAAATTAATGTCTTTTTGAGTTTAATCCAGTTTCTCTGGTTGATAGCTTTTTCTCTAAGCATCATTCTAATAAATATTCTTATCTTATCCATTTATCTCATACTTTGTCTTTTTAAAAACTGTTGAGAATACTGTTTAAGACTTCAGTTATCCCAATACTGTCATTTCTTTTAGCAACTTGAGCAGATCAATTCCATTTCAACAGTTAATTTTTAAATAATTTCAGTAATACCTGTTTGCTTTTTCTTTACTTATGGATTTTGCTTTTGAAACCTTCTTGTTGTTTCAAAATATAGCTACTCTTGTTGCTGAATAATCTTGGATTTCTGTTTTGTTCTTCTATTAAGTATACAAGGCTTAGATTTATAAAATATTAATAAAACACACACACATATATATATTGTATTAGTACAAAAATGTGATAGCGATGGAGGAGAAAAACTTTAGTATGCCTGACAAATTGAGGTGCCAATTGTAACAATATAAACCTAGCCTAAATGTTAGATGTCAATTGTAATAATACAAAAATGGACATCATGACAAGGTGTACATAGTTTGTCAACAAGTCCACATTCAAGCCTCAATTAGAAGTATCAAATTGTAATAATATAAAATATATTAAACAGGTAAAACTCTTAAATATAAAATATATAAAGTGATAATAATAAGAGGCTTCATTATATCCTACCAATTTGTATATGTCAACCCATATTGTTATCACATAAGATCCTCTCTAAATACCTGATAGATTTATGATATCAAATTGTAATGAAACAAAATGTTTTTCAATGCTAAAGTTATAACAGAAAGATTATACAATATACAACTTATCTGACATACCCCATGATTGTACCAAATTATAATGATGTAAAAGTCAATACTTCAAATGGCCCTATGAACTATACTATCCAAATCATAACACTGTAAAATAGGTAAATGATTCTTCTTTAATACCTTTATGAATATGGCTAATAGTTTTAACAGATTTAAACATGAAACATCAGATTATAACTAACTCTAATATGCATGGTATGATTAGTGATTTATTAAAAACTTAACATTTAAATTATATATAGAATATATCGATAAACTTCAAATGTAAACAAACTAAATCATTTTAATTAGTATCTCAATACATACAGCTATCAATTTTATAACAACATAAAATTGTTATTTTTATGATTAAATAATAAAATATTATAATTTATATATCCAATAAGTAGTAATTTAAAATGATATACTATCATTTAAATGAAATAAAAAGAAGAATTAAAGAATCTTTATTATTAAAAATTTAAGATTCTGAAGCAATTAAAAGTTCTTTTAATATTAAGGGTGAATGGAAAGTGGAATTGTGGATAATGTTTGCTTTAAATAAGTTATTTTGTAGTTTTTTATACTTGAGAAGTCTGCTTTTTTGATTAGCATTTAATTATAATAGCCTTTGTTTATCTTGAATAAATTTAGACACTTATGCCTTATAATTTATAAAACTAACTCAAATACAGATTTTATTCAAACTAGCTATCACATATAATCATTAAAATAATTATGGTAATTTTTTAATCAATTACCAAACCTCTAGTTAAAATAAATTACTTAATCTATTATCATATAAAACTGAAATATAGGCTTATTATATACCTGTATTAATATATGTAATATATAGGGTATATGAGCACAGACTTTTACACGAACCACCATTCTCCGCTCTAACTCATAACACTGATACACTTCAATACATATATGTTGAAAAGATAAATCATTACCAATAATATGTATTTCATGCTAAACCAGCAATCTTCAATTGGTCTAGATTATCATCTCCACACATATATGCAATAAGTGCTCAGATATATATTAAGATAGTCTATCTTCATACTTTAATGAACACCCGTCTCTTGTATATGTATTAAATGGATTATGTCCTGTACATGAGGAGTCAGATTGACTTTAGGTCAACATGAGTTTCATGAGAATCTCAGCCTCAGGATAGCCTTTGTGTATTCTATCATCAGATTTTCAATTGAATGGATGGTTGAAGAGTTGGAGTGTGGAGTGGATTGAAGCCTATCCATTAAAGTATGAAGATTGGCTATCTTAATATATATCGGAGCACTTACTGCATATAAGTGTGGAGATAATAATCTAGACCAACTGATGATTGCTGGTTTATCATGAAATACATATATTGGTGATTATTTATCTTTTCAATATACATGTGTTGAAGTGTATAATAACCAGTAATGTTAATAAAATATAATACAAGTAAATAAATAAATAAAATGCACATTCATATATGTCATGCTACATGTGTACTCCAAAGAAACATAATAATTCAAATGTTTATTTTGTTCCAAGTAATTCAAAGGTATTCATTAATCTAGTCAATGTAGAATATATATTATTAATATTTATTGAAAATATGTTGTCGAATTCCAATATACTCAAAGTATTATTTTATCATCTAACAAAACACTTGGTATCATAACTGCATTATATATAAGTAGACAGTAGCTTCCATTTACAATGTAGAAATCATAAATAAATTGGTTTAAATCCTATATTAAAATAATCCATCACTATTATAAAATAATATCCTTAATTAGAACTAATTCACATATATAAGTTTATTATTAATTTCAATGTTTCATAATAAAAACATTTTGTTTATACTTGACAATCATTTTTCTGTTGAGAAATATTAAAATGAATTCTAATGCCAGAATTTTTTTTTCTCCTTCTCTTGACAAGTATTCAGAAAACCAATCCAGTCTCCTGAACAAATATATCCCTTTATACTCCAGCATTTTATAATTATCAAATAAATACTTATAAAATAAAAATAAAATATATGAAAATATTTGGATTTGCTGCAATGATGGTCAGAATATTAGAGAGCAAATTTGAATTGTTCAGTCTTATGTATATCTTCACAATCATTGGCATAATAGTCATCATTGAACACAGGGTTACACACATTCTTCATTCAAATATTAAATTTAAATTTATTCTGTGTTCCAAAAACAAAATTTCCTTTACAACAATAAAAATTATAATAATATTTCATAATTAAACAAAGCAAAATTCTCCATACAGTAGTGCTATCTTGTGCCAACAAGAGCAATCAATGGATACCAGAAGGGTTGTGCATAAAATCCCTATCTAGTGCCTACTCATCCAATATCCCCATACTAGTTTCTGGCTTGTGGCACAAGCCTTCTGGCATCCATTGATTGCTCTTGTTGGCACAAGATGGCACTACTGTATAGAGAGATTTGATTTGTTTAATAACAATTATGTGCTAGTATGAGATGGTGATCATGTGATGTTAAATGCTTTAACACCAATCCTGCCTAATAGGATAATGGTGGCTATGGTTGTTAAAGAGCCAAAGACACCAAAATGTATGGGTGCTGAATTGAGTTCAGATCCATATGACTATATAAGCTATTGAGCTTAGATTGAAAATATTCTGTTTTCAATTTCATAGTTTTGTAGTTAAGTAGAGTTAAAAGGTGGCTGCTGGAGGGTTGCATTAGATCCTAAGATCTAAGTGCAGTGATCTCAGATCCAAGGCTCCTCACTGATGATGGCCACAAGCCAGAAACTAGTATGGGGATATTGGATAAGTAAGCACTAGATAGGGATTTTATGCACAAGCCTTCTGGCATCCATTGATTGCTCTTGTTGGCACTACTGTATGGAGAGTTTTGCTTTGTTTAATAACAATTATGTGCTAGTATGAGATGGTGATTATGTGGTGTTAAGTGGTTTAACACCAATCCTGCCTAATAGGATAGTGGTGGCTATGGTTGTTAAAGAGCCAAAGACACCAAAATGTATGGGTACTGAATTGAGTTCAGACCCATATGACTATATAAGCTATTGAGTTTAGATTGAAAATATTATTGTGTTTTCAATTTCATTCTCATAGTTTTGTAGTTAAGTAGAGTTAAAAGGTCACTGCTGGAGGGTTGCATTAGATCCTAAGATCTAGGTGCAGTGCTCTCAGATCCAAGGCTTCTCACTGGTGATGGCCATAAGCCAAAAACTAGTATGGGGATATTGGATGAGTAGGCACTAGATAGGGATTTTATGCACAAGCCTTCTGGCATCCATTGATTTCTCTTGTTGGCACAAGATGGCACTACTGTATGGATAGTTTTGCTTTGTTTAATAACAATTATGTGCTAGTATGAGAGATGGTGATCATGTAATATTTCATAGTGATTTTAAAAAAATATTTACACTTTGAAAACACATACAATATTCTTTAACTAAATACAAACCAAACAATTTAAACTACTTTTTCTTAATATTGCTTTGTAAATATACACTTTATATATTACCCTAACTTAAACACTACACATTTAAAATATTAAATATTTGTTTGTAATGTTTATGACATGCTAATTATGACTATAGTAAATAAAAAAATAAATAGAATAAAGAAATATTAATAAATTATATTAAAATAATAAATTTTATTATTGATGTGTGTTTTTCAAATGAATAAAATTAATTTATTAACATATGTAATAATAATAATACATTCCTTCCTTTAACATTTTATTGTCATAGCAACCATTTTAACACTTTCTAGATTAATGCACCATATAAGTTTAAGATGAATTTCAGTATGTGGCAAAATGTCAATCATAACATTTTTTTCTTTTTTATTTGATTTTTATGATGAATATCTTATCCTAAAAAGCAGTAAACTGTGTTGCTATGACAACAATAATATTGTTATAAAAATTATTTATTAATAATTGTATTGTATAAGATTGTGAATTGACTTTATTGATTTTAAAATGGATATGCTTTATTATTCCCATTTTCATTACTGCAGTCACCATAGTAAATTTCAAATAATACATCTAAATGTTTAATGTCTAATATCTCTAGTCTATTTGTAGCATTATTTGTATAATATTATATTTAAAAGATATGTGTAAAAAGTTTATTTCCATTGTTGTATGAAACAATGTAGTTCTAATTGTTTAATTTATATTTGAGTGAAAGCATCTTATTTGTATCTTAAAAACATAAAATGTTTATTATATATAATAATTGTGATTTTTTTTATTTGTCATTATTTTAAGTCATAAATTTTTTATTTATAGAATGCTGGCTACAATTGATTAAATAGTAAATAAAGAATCTTATTATAGTTACTAGGACATCAATAGAAAAGTTTATAAATAGAACCATTCAAATTAAACATCCTCTCTCTAATTTGTCTTCAATAGAAGCAAATCTAAGTCGTCCCCCCCCAGTGGAATCGTAACCAGCATTTTCCTTAATCACTACGAAAGACTAATCGTGTCCAAATATCAAGCTGACAGCCCTCACACTATATACATACAGTACGTAGATGATATATTTATTTTAGCCAACCAGCACACTATAAATAGTATTACACAAGAGTTAACACATAATACTAATCTAACTATCAATTCCACAACAGAAGACGCATTCCAAAGTCTAAATTACCTTGATTTTAGGTTAACACGCGATGAGAGAGGTATAAATTATTCAATGATAATAAAGCCCTTTGAAATCAGAGGCTTTATACACCCACACTCCAACTCTCCATGCTCTCACAAATTGGAAGGCCTGCAAGCATTTTTATATAGAAATATGCAGCTGTGCAAGTTTTAGGCAGATAGAAAGAATAATATACATCTTTACACCAAAGACCTACTACAAGCAGGCTATAAACTCAACACTATTAACAATAAAATCAAACAATTTTATAGGAAAATCACTGACAATAAAAACAATATTAAACTTCTATATATTACTCTTCCCCACATACCTAAAATCTCCTATCAATTAATCAAGGTTTTGGCCAATAAATTTAAAATTAGCTTTCATACACCCCCATGCACTAATCGTCTAATCAATAACTCTAAGGACAAAATTGAACCTTCTCAGACTCCCCATGTCGTTTACAGCATAGCTTGCCCACAACCTGGTTGCCAGGCCATTTATTTTGGAGAAACCAAGGCAGGCATAATCAACAGGACAGCACAACACAGATATGCATATAATAGAGCCATGAAAAACAATGATAATTCATCAACATTTTTAGAGCATTCCAAGAAGACAGGACATTTGTTTGAACCTTCCAGCCCTAAAATAGTCTGTATTGAGAAAAATGACATCAAGCGGAAAATCAGAGAAGCATATTTTATTAATGGCAATAATAACTCCATCAATAGATGAGACACCTGCTTTGACATCTCCAAATGTTGGACTATCTAGTTCATTTGCATATGCTTTGCATACTGTTTTGTTTCCCTTGCCCTGTTTTTTCATTCTGCAGCTCACAGTACCGCTATGAATATGAGGCAAAAGACCTCGAAAGCGCTTAGCATGTAATAATTTCTGTGTATCTTTATAGTTTCTCATTCAAGTGTGGCATACGCTTTGTTAATTTTGTATATTACATTTATTTTTAAAAGTATATGGTGATGAAATGGATAAAATGATGGAGTGAAAAGCAACAATATTCTGCCAGAACTATACAGTATGTTGAGGATTTGTGAGGGGCAACAATTTATTATAAAAATGGAAAGTAATTGAAAATTAAGTCTTAGCATTTTCAAACCATCAGAATGTTTTTTCACTTTAAAAAATAGATATTACCTATTTTTCAATAATGAGATTTAAATGTTAACAACAGAAAAATGTGTACAAAGATTATGGTAACTGACTGACATAATTAATTTTATAAACTTGATGTATAATTTATATATCAGATAAAAATTTGGTTTAATTTCCATAGCATTATAATGGATGAAACTAGTATCTGTTCACTTGTAATGTTTTATGAACCTATTACTTGCTAAAAATATCTACATTGCATCATTATGCATATAAATTAGTGTTTGCTCACTTATATCCTTATATAGATGTGTGTAAAATAAAAAAGCAGATATATTAATCTTTAACTGAGGTTTAAAGTTTATATCTGTGCTAGAGATAATCTCTAGTTTCAAAAATGATTAGTAATAATCATTATTGTATTTCTCTGACATGGATGATGTCAAAGTTGTGAGCAGAAAAAGTTTGACAATGGTAAATGAAAATGTAACAATTTACTCTAGATAAATACTTCTCATATAATAAAGATATATATGAGAGATAATGACCTGAGACAACTGATGAGTGCTTGTTCAGCATGAAATGCCTCTTGGGAGGTCATTTGTCTTTTATTATATCTTTGTTTAAGTGAATTTAAAAAGAATGGGGAAGTATGGAGGTGTTTATTATATCCATCAAATATCTACTGAATTAAAAGATAATTTGGATATTTGGAAAATATTAGAATTAACAAAATATGCTCTGAATATCATAGATTTTGATGATATTTCTACTTTCTCTGGAATAACAAAACATTATCTGATTGCAGTTTAAAAAAATAAACACTAAAACTATGGTACTATTTTAGAAAGGTCATATTTAAAAACTTATTCAGATCATTTGCTTATATTTATCATTATTATTACCATATTTTTTTATTTAAAATGTATAGAATTTATTGATAGAAATATTGGTATTAATTTTAGAATAAGTACTGATCTATTTAAATACCTAAATGTAAGAGAGTTATGTCTTTCTAAGTTCAAATTTGTATTTTGCAGCATACTAATTATTATTTTAATTTAAAATATTCATTTATTATTAATTGATTATAAATTAACTTCAAGTATATCACTTAAATTAGGAGTTCTAAAAAATGAGTATATAAATATTTATTTTACTGTTCTTTTAAATTTAGATTAACAAATAAGTAGATTAATTTTATTTTTTTTCTTTTATCTTTCAATTAACTAAGTTTTTATAGGAAGCATAAAAAGGAAACATATTTTGAACTCTCTTATATTTTGGAAAGTATAAATGTTCAACAACATTTTTTTGTGTTACATAAACATATGTTTGTATTTAGTGTCCCATAAGTGGAGATTGGTGTGTAATAACCTATTTAAATATTAAGTTAATGTCAATTGAAAACCTATTCCTTAAAGCATAATCACATTATGTGCATATATTTTAAATGTTTATTTGCCATATATCTATCTATATATATATATATATATATATATTGTAATAATGTTCAAAGCTAAATGGGTTTATAAGTAACCATGAGAAATCAGTCAACATTTAGAAAATACCAATATAGATAACAATCAACAATCTCGAACTGTTGTCAAGGCAACTTCCTTTTAACAATAAAAAGGGATTCTACCTTTATTTTTAAAAGGATGTTGCCTTGACAACAGTTTGAGATTGTTTATTATCTATATTGGAATTGTTTAAAAGTTGACTGGTTTCTAATGGTTATATATATTTGATTTTAATTTATATCAATTTGTTAATAAATTTTGAATTAATTTAAAACAAAGAAACTTGCTTGGTTGCCATTCAATTTTACAATGCAAATTTATTGGTTAATTGTATTTGGATGAGACAATATTTACTAATTGATTATACCACATAATTCATTAGAGGGAACTATAAAATAATTTGGAAATCAAAAACACAGGTTGGTTAAGAAAGTATAATTACATATCATTGTCTTTGATTGAATTGAATGTTTATTATTGGACCAGGTATAGATTTTATACAGTAATAAATTAACTGATTTGACATTCTTAAATATTTAATAAGTAATTAGTATATATATATATATTGTTATGATTGGATATTGAAAATCTTAAGGTTATTTAATAGGATGATTTGATTTTATATTTTAAGTAAATAAAAGTAGAAAGATAAGTTAGGTTAATTGATATTGTATTATTATCAAGTACTTAATCTTATTATAATTGATTTAGTTAATAAGAGTATATTGATATTAGTGGACTAGCTATGTTGAGTTAGCAATACTTTTATTTCATTGTAATCATTTATTGAGTTATATATTTTATTAACTATTATTTATATTGTAAACTCGTAGGACATATTAAGACTATTATTTCATCAATCTATGAATCATTTAGTTTAAATATAAAAAGAAATAATATTTGACATTTGGTACAAGTTTGTATTATTATAAACAGTTGTTGGTTCATAATGAATATTAAAGTTTATTTGTATAATTCATTACCATTATTTTCACTCTATTATAAGGAATATATATTACAGGAATATACTGTTATTTATAAAACATTCATATTTAGTTTTATTGCTTTATCTTTGATCTATTGCAAATAATGCTTATATTTAGGATAGCTTGAAGTACTGTTTTATTTGTTTCCTATCCTTTCTAAATGCTATTGGAATCTCTGATGTTATAATGAAGATTATTACCATTGTTTTATTGACTTAAGTGTTAGACTGTTATTCATTTATTGATATTCATTTTAGTTTAGTTTACTATTGTCATTCTGTAATAAATGGACATTATTAAATTAAGATTTTTTTTCTTGGTTCATATTTATATTCTGTTGCAAATGAGAATCAATAATTAGGCTATGACTCAGGATACAGTGTGGCCCGCATATTTATTCTGTTACAAATGGTTCCCAAATCTGTGAGCATTAAAAAAAGTGTATATCCTCATATTTATTCTATTATTAAGGGTGACAAATGATGGGGCTATATTTTTATTCAGGTCTTATTAGAGTTATTATTTCCATTCCACATTTTCGATCTGCTACAAATGGCATTGTAATTTGCAGGACATAATTAGACAGGATAACTCTATTATAGCCCAGTCATATTCAATATATTATAATATATATGTTTAACACATATACATTGTACTGTATTTTATCCTAGTACAAGTAGCATTGGCAATTTAGAAGTTAAATTAATAAATTCCTAATAAATAAATAAAAATATTTATTTAAATATCGGATCGATTTGGTTTAAACAATGTGGGTGTAGATATTTTTGTGTATGATAAAAGAATTCAAAAAGAGAGAAGAGATATAAAGAGTATAATAAAACAAAAGGGAAACTACTTTGTATTTTTGTAAAAATAAAAGTCACAGCTTTCCTTCCCTAATTAAAGATGGTGAACAAGAAGAAGAAAAAAGAAGACTTTGTGGGCTAAATTTCTTTAAAATTGGTATACATTAACAGGTGTCAATGGGAGTTGTGTGGAGAGACTAAAAAAAATCAGGACTATAAAAAAAACACATCGTGCATCGAGGTTCTTATATCTTCATTCCTGCAGAGAAAAGTAAAGATAAAACATGGACAAATTATGAAAAGTGTGCCAAACTACTCTTACTAATACACTGAATCATATTAAAATGTGTGAGTAGAAGTTCTTTTACTGGTGTTGCTTTTGACCTGATGTTGCGAACTATCTGAGTGAAACCATTTCCTACTAAATGTGAAACCACGAAGACTGATGGATTGCCAGAATATTGAACAGTGGATTCCTTCCAAGATAAATTCATGCATGGTAAATTTTATAAATCCTATATGTGAACAAATAAACTTACCGGTAAGTAACTCTATTAATTCCAATACTAGTGATCACTTTTCTTAGACTCTTAAGTGTGATAAACTGTTGCCATAAGTCATATTAATTAAAATAAGATATTAGCAGTAGTTTTAATCCCTATTTGTTTTTTTATATTTTCTTCTCTTGATAATAATAAATATTTTGTTTTGTATTAATAAATTTAAATAGACTTACATTGTTATTTAGTTATTGATTATTATTATTCTAATTTCATTACAACTTAGACATCATTATAATTCAATTAAATAAGTTTCCAATGCTGTACTGAAAATGCAATCCTCTGGGTATTCCAAATAATTTCATCGTAACTAAAAAATAAAAGGGGTTTGGCCAGTGGATTCTGATACAGAATCCTGATGCCTTTTCAAATAAATTAAACGCTGGCCTACTTGTCCCCAATGTTATGGTAGTTGCATTAAGTGAAAGGGTGTTGTGTGACCAGGAAAGATAATTGCATCCATTAAATAAATTTTCTGTTGAAAAATTTAATAGATCAAATGTTATTTGGTTACTGAGTATGGGAAATTAACTCATAAAGAAACCCTAATTATATAGTAGATGTTACAATATATATTGTACCATTTTTAGGTAAACTTGGAGTTTTCTACACATTTATATACTCTATTTACAAGTATCTACAATTCACCAAATCACGCTTCCTTTTCTTAATTCAATAAGAAATAAGTGGGGTTTTTTTCATCAGGGTAGTTACATAAAACAAATAATACCTATTGTTTATTGAATAAAAAAATCTACTAATTTTATATTAAAATTATATTCTATTTTTAAATATGATTTTCTTTTAACAATATTCTTTTAGTTTATAATGCCAATACATGTTTTACCAAAAAAAGGGTACAATATATATATATGTTTTTAAAAATGCATATATATATATATATATATATATTTAAAATGCATGTTTTATAGGGTTCACTATTATCTTTAAATTTTAGTATCTGTGATGAGACTTGGAATTAAATATCACAGTTTTGGAGTAGTATTGCACAATGAAATTATGATTTGTAATTTTTAGAAAGTTGAATAAAAATTACATATATATGGCAAAAATATAGTTTGTGATGTCAGTAAAATTTTTAATTAAAAAAAAGGTATTGTTTATTATTTATTAAAATACATTATACACCTGGGTCTCATTTTATGTGGTAGATAGGTTCCTCAGAAAATGTGCACAAAAGAAATTGCACAAAAATAGACTTAACTTACCTTGAAAAAGGGGGATAGGTTCTGTAATTTTCAGAAATCACATAAAAGCAAAGCAACAAAGAAAAATTACTTTAAAATTCACATTTAAAAAATAAGGAAATAAAGTATGATTAATAAAAAATTTCAAATATTTGAAAAAAATTAATATAAGACAAACTTTTTTTACTTTTTTTATTAACTACAGTATTTAATTTTACATTTTTTCATACATATTTTAATCATTACTGCTATTTGACAATTAGCATTCGTTTGTGAACTGGTAATAAATCAGATTCATGATGTGATGTACAACTAGCGCCACTTTCAGTCTTGTGCTGTGTTAATGGTTTTCTGTTTCTATATTAAAAAAATGAGATCGCAATCAAAACAAAAAGATTACACATTATTATTAGAAAGATTATTTTCAGTTTACAAAATCAATAAAATCTTCATTATTTTAAAAATCTAAGATTATTTATTTCTTTTATATCTAACAAAATACATTTTAAAAAATTAAAATTTTTGAATATTTATTGTGATATTTTTATACATAAGTATAAATCTATTATTATTATTTACTTATTAGTATAAGTAGGTTATTTACATAAAAGCTAAGATTCTAAATTCAGCTTCAGACCATATTCACATTAGCTGCTAATATTACGTTATATTTTTGAAGAAAAAAGGATTTCAAGTCAAAATAAGTTATTAATAATTTTAATTTCTTGATATCTAATAAATATAGTGAAATATGAAAGATATTAAGAAGAAACATGAATTGCATAACTTCAAAATCGCATTAAAATAATCTGCATAAAATGAGACCCAGGTGTATTTAAAATATTATTGACATACTTTTTTTTAAAAGAATGATTTGTAGATGTTGTAAAAAAAATTCTCTGCCTCAATAACAAGATAAGCTTGAAAATCCAAACTGAGAGTTTTAATTCTAACTCCTATTAAAATTTAGCATGAATAATTATTGTTTCTAAAGATTAAGTATCAAATTTACTATCATTTATTAGATGTATTTTTAATATAACTTTATTTTTAAACTTAGAACACATTAATCTATGACTTGTCTAACAATCTGCATTTATACATGACCATGTATATGATTTGATTGTTAACTAGAACATAATTCATGAGATTCTATTGGTTTGAACATGAATACATTCAAGTCTCTTTAATTTTTTATATTAACAATAGATATTTAATATTCATAAAATCAATATTATTATTTTTAATTGTTTTTAATAATTTGTGTTATAATTGATTGTTCCTATTAACATATGTATTAACATTTTCAAAAAGAAGAAGTTGATTTTTGATTGATATTAATAGAATAAACTTTCAATAGAAAATAGAGGCTTTTTCTCTATAGTTTCAAAATTTAATGTTGAAATGTAAGTTATAATGAAATATGTATAAATACCATTATACAAACTGATTTTTAATATCTTTTATTGGTATATCTAGGAATTTTTAAAATGTAATATTCAATTAGCCTTATTGTGAATCTAATATAGTGAAGGCTTTTTTATGAATTGGTTATCTGCAGGTTCTAAAAAACTTACAGCAGTCTCTTTATTCAATTGAAATGTATTCATATTTTTAAAAAAAGAACTTCACTAAGGTCAGTTTTATCTGTCTTAAATATTTTCAATTCTGTATTTATATTTTCTAGAATTAATATCAAATAAAGTTCACATTGGCATCCAATTACATATTTTTAAAAGTGAAATATTTATACTTTTACCACCACTACTTTCTAGTACTTTTACAACATTTTAAAAGATATTTTAGCATCTATTGATGGCATGAATTTCAAAAATTCTACTGCCCAATCATATAATCAAAAATTTAAATCTAGTTCCAATAGGGCTTATTCAGTTTCAAAGTGATTGTACTTATCATGTAAGATTATAACTAAGAAACCCTAGGCAGCTAATCTTGTCTTTATCAATGTTTTTTAATGCAAATATTATGTACTATTTATATAGTCATACATATTTGCAAAGTAACATATTGGAGTCAGAATGGTATCCATATCATTTAATGATAAAATTTAGTTGCACAAAGACTTACTTTCACAGTCAGTGAAAATAGACATCTGATTTTTTTTTTTCCATGTGTCATAGCATCGGCCGGGATGCGAACCCACAACTGTATGCAACCAACTACTTGCTTGCATGGCGGCTGCGATACCTCTCGGCTAACAACGCAAGACAATAGACATCTGATTTCACAAAAGGTTTTTGAAAACAAGACTTATATTGAACTAGGTAGTTGAAATCAGTAAGATTTTTAAAAAAAGGAAAAAATGGAGAGAGAATAAAAAATACAGTGAGATGAAATGAAAAATACTATTTGCATCTGATACTTAGCCTTCAATGAGGTAACATTACATCTTATAAAGTAGAAAGATGTATTCTTATAAGGACATGGAAATTGATTATCTACCATTAATCCTCATATCTAAAACTATTTTACTATCTATGAGACAATGCCAAACCAAGTTTAGAATAGTATTATGAAGTTAAAATATATATATATTGTAACGTTTTTCGTATTACTTGGCCACTATACGCCTCACATTTATATTTGAGCATGAGTTGATCAAGCTGTATCAAAAGAAAAAAGAAAGTTGTATTTCTATTCTCAACACAGCTATTTTTCCTGATCAACTTCGGCCTAGAACTATTACCGAGTACAATCGTGAGCAGAACCAGTTTTTAATTTCTACTTGAGGGTGCCAGAGTCGTTAGACCCACTGAGACTGTGTCAAACATATTGTAACTCGTAAACTAAATAGAAAAAAAGTGCTTTTAAACTAATCGGTATTGCATCATACCGTAACAGGAACTATTTTCTCCTTTTTGATTATTATTTCTGGGCTTGTTTAAATACATTGGCAAGGTAAATTCCATTTAAATCCCACTAAACTAATAATAACTTTAATACTAAAAAGAATAATAACCATTATTAATAATGCACAATGAAAAGGTTGATAAAAGTATAATCTCTTTTATTCTAACAAACTAAAATATTTATAAGTTAAATTACGAATTAACTAAACTGGAAAGTACACACATGCCAATCCAGATAATAAATCGATTAACAAAAACAGTTAGATTAAATGATGAACACAATTTAATAATGTTCCAAGATCTTGTACAAAATTCTTTATAAGAAAGTCCCTTGAATGTGAAAGTAAAGTCTATATCAGGATGGTAGTCTAAGCTTAGATAAATAATTGTTTGCAAACTTTTAAGTCACTATCAGGAAAATTTATTCTTAACTTACCGGTAAGTTTATGGGATCCCAGATCATGAGAATTTCCATTGGTCTCTCCTGCCGGCGTCTTCCATTATTGTTCCGTTCTATAGCTGGAGAAAAGGCACGGTTGTAGTGACCCTTTTATTGCAAAAAGTGGTCTTCACAAGTCCCGTTTCCATGCTCACGTGACAGCTTGGTACAGCAAGGGGCATACCTGTGTAGAAGTATATTTCTTGCCACAGGTTATGCTCGTGGAAACCTCCAACTTTCAGAGACGTAACTAGAAGTTAAAGAGAAGACCCAGATTGAAGTTGTCATCTCCTTTTTATATCGCGCTCCATTTTTGGAACTTCTGCGCACTCTTTTGTCTTTTTATCAGCATATAAGATAATAATCTTATACACTCTCTCTTAAATTTAAGTTACAAAGTTCTCTTTTTTTTTAGCATTATTCTTCCATCTTTAATTAGCTAAAATATTTTTCTTTTAGCTTATACTTTTGGAATTCTTTTAATGTATCTGGATTAGTAATCTGTATGTCATTTATTCTTTCCAATTAGATAAAAAAAAAATAAGAATGACAATTTTAACCTTCATTGCACGTTTTAACAAAAATTATACTAATCAAAAAAAAATCTAAATTTACTTTTTTAGCTTTTACCAAATGCCAATATATTTGTAACGTATATAAATAAACGTTACAATATATATATATTTATCTTGTTGCATCTAATTAAATGATTTTATGTAAATTTTGTCTTTGGATACTTATCAAAAAAAATTTTACTTTTTTTTCTTACACTAATGCCAGTATATTTTTAAACTTTCAAATGCTTTCCTACACCTGTCTTTAAATCTCTCATGGTAATTTTAAAATATTTGAGCTATTTATGCAAATTCAGGACATTAATTTAAAAGTCTTACTAAGAATAATAAAAAATTATTAAAGTGTACAACTAAATTAAAGGAAGATATTAAGTACAGATAACTTTAAAAATTAATTCAACTAATAGTAAAGCTATTCTTATAAACCAATACCTGTTAAACAATTCATCTAAGAATATGTTTAGGTTTAAACTGTACATTGGTAAAGCAGTCCTTCTTTCTCTTTTTAAGATTAGCAATTGTAAGTTAAAACAGAGAAAGAAAAACTTTTATTGTTGATAATACTGTAATAAGCTGGAAAAAAATCCAAAATGATGTATTAATATTAATCTGAACAGCGAAAAAAGTTAACAGTATTTCTAAGCAAGCTTAGCATTTTTCTACTGTATCTAGATTATAACTAATTCACCTTGTTATCAAATTGTTGATTGAAAAATGGACTTTAAAATATTATTAGTTTTAAAGAAATTATAATTTTTTTTACCACTTAGTAGTTGATTACTGTGGTTAATGTTGTCTTCTTTTTTTTTTTTTTTATGGGAGCATCTAAAGATATTTTTTTTATATTGTTATGGGCTACTTGTATCTATTTTAATTTATTTAAGAATTAAAAAAAAGAAATGGAAAACACTTTTGTTTAATGTTTCTCTACTTTATTGACGTAAATTGTTTCTTAAACTTGATTAATGTGTCATGTATATATTAATTAAGCGAAATAAATCATTTGATTGACTACACAAAATAGCTTACAGATTAAAAGAATTTATTATATAATCTCAACTGCTGAAATATAAATTTTACTCCACTTATACAGCTGTGGAATGGATGATTTGCTGCTATAAATAATCATTTTGGTCAATTAAATGATAATAAAAATGCGATTTTTTTTTTTTTTAGTGTTAAATTAAAGCTTTATTCAAATTTTATGTTATGATATGCTTAAATGATGGATATTTTGAATTTACAATTTGCTTTAGCCAATATGAATTCTTTTACTGGATACTTGTTTACGTATTCATAGACGAGTGTTTTATCTTCATTATCATCATCATTACTACCCAATATAAACATGTATGGCCCATTTTAATTCTAGGAGGAAAAAGCAGCAGAAAGACAAAGTAAAAAATAAATGTTTTTTAATAGCTAAACAAATTAATCTGTATTCACATATACCACACGTTGATCCTTTAGTCTATTCATTTTATATTTTGCATGACTTTTTAATTGCTATCTTTAAACTTTTTCTAAAAAAAATTTACACTTTGCCTAATTGTAGTTCTCCGTTGAAGTCTTATCTTCAAACATATTCTCTCTATAACCGCAATCAATATTTCGTTTCTTGCTCTATTACTAAAACGTAGTAATTTAACTTCTTGTTTTTTTTTTTATTTTAATATTAAACCTGCTATAAAGGAATGAGCTATTAATAAACTATTTTCAAATTTATTTCAATTTTTTTTTCTTTTGTATATTTATATATTTTGTTTTAAATATTAAAATGCTAAAATCCCGTGTTAGCACCATAATGCTCCAATGTCCACTTATTCACCCTGCCTATGGAAAGGAAAATTACTGTCTTACAATTAATCAATAACATTTGAACAAATAGCAACTTTACTTTTAAAATGATAAGTTTCTTTTAAAGAATTGCAGAGGTCCCTATTGTCGTTTTTTCAGGCGCATAGTCTTAAGGTTATAGCCTTAATATATATTATTTTACGTAATGAGTATGCGCTTTACAAATTTAATTATTACAATCATACGTTTTAAAAAAGTTATATCTATATTATCAAAAATAGAATAGTTAGTTTTAACTGCAAAAATTTATATTCATATATATTTTAAAAATTCGGGAATTTAGAGACATGACTTAATGACGTTTATTTCCGCTATATCTGAATTTAAATGGTTTTTATTTGAATACCTGTGTCTATATATGTAATATATGGGGTATATGAGCACAGACTTCCACACAACCCACCACTCTCCACACTATCTCATAACTATATACTATTTCATGCTAAACCAGGGTGGCCTTTGAGCATTCCATCATCAGATTTTCAATTGGATGGATGGTTGAAGAGTTGGAGTGTGGAGTAGATTGAAGCCTGCCATTAAAGTATGAGGATTGGCTATCTTAATATATATCTGAGCACTTATAGCATATATTTGTGGAGATGGTAATCTGGACCAACTCATGCTTGCTGGTTTAGCATGAAATACGTATATTGGTGATTATTTATCTTTTCAGCATATATGTGGTGAAAGTGTATTAGTGTTATGAGATAGTGTGGAGAGTGGTGGTTGTGTGAAAGTCTGTGCTCATATACCCTATATATTGAATAAAGTTAAAAAAAATAATTGAAAGTACTTCTGTGGTTTATTAAAGTTTTTTATAAATATGCTATTATCATTATAATTCATTGTTTTGTTTATAAATATTTCAATATAAATATATATGTACGCTAAGAGAATGATTTAATAAAAAAAAATATCAAACTATGAATTTGTGCACAAAGATTTAAATGTTTGATAACTGTAACTCACGTTACACCTGAAAATTGTTTACAAAATGCAAGCATGATGAAAGAGAAAGTGATCTGAGTTTGGGTACCAGTGGATGGTTGTATTATAATAAAGTTAAGGTATGTACTCATAAAAATCAAAAATACTTGAATATATATTAGTTAACTTTTTTTAAAAAAATCAGTGATAATTTTCTACACTTAGTCTACAAGTGCCAAATTTCTTGAACTCATACATTTGACAACATACTTTTTAGATATATATATTAATGATTATTACTAATTATTTATTAAGCTAAAAATATAAACTTTAGACTTAATGAACGAATAACATATTTATTTTAAATTCTATCACATGATATCAAATTCCAACTCCAGTTCTCTTATTTTCCATGTGTAATATCTTAGATATACTTAAAAGTTCTACCTCACCACACATACTTCAAACACATGAATAAAAACATCTGAAAAATATTATGTGACCTTTTTCAAAAGTCTTTATTCATGTGTTTGAAGTATGTGAGGTGAAGTAGAAGTTTAAGCATAGTAATTTTCTTTGTTTTGTCCAACTTATTTTCATTTAAATCTGTTGTTTTCATTCTAATTATGTTTTTTATTTGACTTTAAATAATATATTTCCATTAGTCTTAAACTTTTCTAAAAAAAATGTATGTATTATTTATATTAAATTATATATATCTACAACTTATCATAGTTTATTTATTATAATTCAGTTTCATTTTTTATTCTATTTATTACCTTTTCCTTTTGTTTAGTTAATACAAGGTACATGTGTGTGTGCATGTAATTCATTGAAATTAGAACATCCTTTTTTTTCACCACAGGATTGAATTCAATCTTCATTAAACTGTAACATAAACTCAGCTACTAGTTATTTTATTTCTTCAATGGTCACTGACCTAAGTAGAAAGTCTAAAGGTTCACAGGTCATAGGAGCAAAGATTTTAAGGTTATAAGGTGAAGTTAAAGATGAGCATATTAAAAAGAGAGCTTTTGAAATGTGTGTATTATTACAAGGTTTTAACTATGTGAATGAGTAAAAGAAAAACAAAAAATATTTATTCAGCCTGGAAAGTGAATGAAATCATGAGAAAGATTATATACCTGAGTGAAGAGAAAAAAAGACAAATAGATATTTAAATATTAAAAAAAAAAACTATTATTATTATTTTTTTAAAGTTTAATATTATTGTATGATTTCTTTTTTAAAAACATACACAATATATATTGAATATTTATGTTTACTGCTCAAAAGTAGGTCTTAAATAAAATGTTATATCATCAGTAATATAAAGTGACCTATGGAATTTGCCACCAATTTTTTATCCCCTAATTTATTTTAGAATTTCTTGTGGTTGTTACATTATGTAATCTTTTGGAATAAACTCTGGTATATAAAATTGTATTTTTGAAACTAAATAGTAAAAAAGGAAACATACACTGATCAACATAGAATTTATATAATTTAAGATAATCATCTTTTTGAATTTGTTAGGGAATTTCTGATTTTTACTTCTCATTCCTTGCAATAACTTTTCTGAGTTATACTGATGTTTGAGAGTTAAAATAAATACACTTACTACATCATATGTATGTTATCAAATACTTTCTTTCTCTGAGTTTATGTTTCTGAGTATGTCCTATGTGAGTACAAATATATATATAAATGAAATGTAATTTAAACTATTAGATATGTAGTTTCTGAATTGTGGTATTGCTCAGGGGGCGTGAAGCTCTTGAATAGCAGTTGAATGTAATAGTTCCATTCAAATGATAAGATTTTTTTTTAGTTTCCTCAGTTAAGAATCAATCTAAAAGTTTGTACCTGTTGATTCAGCAATTGCACTAATCTATACAACATATATTGTATTCTAGGGTATAAAAGAACAATAATGACCAAAACATTATGCTTAAACAATCAAAAGTAAACATTTTATATGTATATAATATATATAATACTTTTTCACTATTTGTATTATTATTTATGTATTTTACCCTTTAAATTTAAAGCATTTTATAATAATTATTTTTATTTCCAATTAATGTTTATTCTGCACTAAATATTAGTTTTTATGTCAAGCATTGGTGGTCGAGTGGTCAGCAGAGTTGCCTAACAAGCAGTTGTCCTGGGTTTGCAGGTTCACTTCCCGGCCGATGCTTTGACACAAAAAATATACATATTAGTTTTTATATTTGCTGTATAAAACTTTTTTTTTAAATAAAAAAAAATTGTTAATTATTTTCATTTACTTTTTAGCAAATTTTGAGAAAATAAATTCTACATACACAAAAATGACACTTGTGTTTTAACCCATTCATGTTTCTCTAATAAAGCAGGCAATCTTTGCCTCTCTGTCAGATATTATGACTATGACTAATATAACTTAGTCGAATGCATTAGGCAAAAATTGTGAACTTTATTCAGATTTTTTTTTGCATACGTTTTTGCATATAGTTATTTTTCATAGAATATTATTTTATGTTTGGCATATTTTTTTGTTGTTGTTCAATATAATCATTATTATAAGCAATTCAGTTTATATTAGTATTTTTAATTAAAATCATTCTGAAAAGTGTGAATGAAATTTCTGGATTTAAAAAATTTAATTATATTCATCAAGATATTAAAGATAAATTAATTGCTCATGTTGTAAGATCGCAAAATAACAAGCACCCAAGTGGTATAGTGACACAATAATTCATTCAAAATAGTGAACTGATTTTTTTTTTACTTCCTTTAATGAATCAATATATCATTAATTCTAAAATTACTACTTTATGATTGTTTTTACCCACGTAGGGCATTAACAGTTGAACCCATTTAAGAATAGTGAAATGAGTCAGTCACTACAGAAATAGTGGTGTATGGATATGAGTGTTGTCTTAGATAAAATAGTATCTTCATTAACAGGACTGGTAATGTCATATGAAATAGCAATGATGAGAATTATTTGTACAACAAATTTAATGGTAATGTAATTCAAAATTTCTAAAATTCTTTGCAATGACTGTCGCTAACCACTGTGCTTAAGATACTTTAACCCAGGATACATAGTATAGATTTATAATATCTCATTTATGGAATATGATGTTAAAATTTTGATGTGTATTTTACATTCTATGTCTTGTATATGTTTGTGTGTGTGTGTGTGTGATAATGCATTCATTTTTCATTTTAAAAGAAGATGATTTCACATCTTAAATATGTAATGAATAGTATTTATAATGGATTAAAATGTTTTTGAATAGTTTGATTCTCATTCATTTCACCCATCAGATTAGTAAGGACCCACATTGGACATTCAAAGAATATGAAATTATGTACATGTTAAAGAATTTCATGACAGCATATGTGTACTCCAAAACATATTAAATATTCTTATCACATTGTATAGCATAGATAATGGCTTTGTGCAGTTGGTGCTCATTCAAATACTCTGCATATAATATGTTTTTTTATTAACAATCTAATTAATGTAATGCTTTAAAAATTAAATATTAAAAGATGTATACCTGATCTACAAAGTTTTGCCTTTTTCCTTAAGCAAACGGTAGTCAATTATATAAAATGCAAAATTATCTATTTAAACTATAAAAAAGATGTTTATTAATATTAATTTTGACAGATGAAAGTAACCTAAGGATGTGTTATCAAAGACTTTGTGCACAGTGAAAGAGTGTTTTCCATAAAGAAATATATATGAATAAATAAAGAAATTTAAGGGTGGTCATACAAGTATCAATCACCCATGAAGAAAAACCAGATACTCATCCACATTCATGACAGATGAAAATATTGTGCATGAAAAAAAAAAATTCTGTTAATTGAACTAGTGACAGTTGATTACATGGCAAATCATTTGTAAATCAGCTAAGGCTTTAACTACTTATGGCAGACTTAGGTTTTGAAAAGTTTATACAAGATGGATATTAAAACAATTCATGGAAGAGCCTACACAGAAGCATTTGGGCATCTGAAAACAAAATTTAAATAGATAATTTAAGGAAGGTGAAAAATTCTTAAAAACAATCATTACTGTTGGTGAAACATGGATTCACCATTACAAGTTTGAAATAATAAATGTCAGAGTATGGAATAGAAACATCCTCAATCACTCATCATCATCATCATCAACCATTATCAACCCACTGCAGGATGAAGGTCTCTCCAAGTTTAATCCATCTTCTCCGATCTTTAGCTTCTCTTTTCCACAACACACCTGCACATTTTCTTATTTCATCCATCCATCTCACATGTGGTCTCTTTCTGGGTCTTTTACAATCTCTTGGAATCCAGTTTAAAATTTCAATTGTCCATCTATTATCATTTCTTCTAGCAATATGTCCAGCCCAACTCCATTTCAATCTTTTAATTTTTTCAATAAGGTCAGTAACACCTGTTTGTTGTCTTACCCATACATTGCGTTTTCGATCTCTTCTTGTTACTCCCAACATACATCTCTCCATACTCCTTTGAGTGGTCTGAAGACTCTGTATTGCTCTTCTATTAAGTGTCCAAGTCTCAGATCCATAAGTAAGAACTAGTAAAACACATTTGTTAAAAACCATCCTTTTCAAACACATAGGCATATTTCCTTTTTGTATCAAGTTATTTCTACCAAAAGCACTCCAACCAAGTTTAATTCTACGATTAATTTCCTCCATTATGTTTCCATCTGTATTAATAATCTGACCAAGGTATTTGTAACTGTTAACTTCTTCTAATTCTTCATAATCAATCTTTATTTTCATATTTTGAGCAAATCGATTAAACATTACTTTAGTCTTTTTAACATTTATCTTTAGTCCCACTTTTCTACTTTCATCTGCTAACTCCTGCAACATTTCCTGCAGTTCTGAAGCATTATTTGCAAAAACAACTACATCATTTGCAAAATCTAAATGACTTAAATACTCTCCATTTACTTTCATGCCTTTAGTTTCCCATTTTAATCCACAAAATACTTCTTGCAGCACTGCTATAAAAAGTTTTAGTGATATGGAGTCACCTTGTCTTACACCTTTCTCAATGTTGATTTTTTCAGTATCATTATGTAATCTAATTGTTGCTGTTGCATTTTTATAAATATTCTTTAAAATATGACAATAACCTGGATCTATACCTTGATGATCCAATGCTTTAATCACTGAAGAAATGTGTATAGAATTGAATGCCTTTTCATAATCTACAAATCCAAAACATAATGACAACTCATATTCATTTGTCCTTTCTATGACTTCTCTTAATACCTGGATATGATCTATTGTACTAAAACCACTTTTAAATCCTGCTTGTTCTCTTGGTTGGTGGAAATCCAAAGTTCTCTGTAGACGAGTTGTAATTATCTTGGTAAAAATTTTATATAAAACTGATAAAAGGCTGATAGGTCTGTAATTTCTAATATCTTCTTTATCACCTTTTTTAAATATTAATATTATTACTGCATTCTTCCAATCTTCCGGTACATCTTTATCATTTAGACATTTGGTATATAACTTTGCTAAAATTGTTTCTATTTCTTCACCTGCTTCTTTTAATATATCAATTATAATTTCATCATTTCCTGGAGCCTTTCCTTTCTTCATACATTCAATTGCATGTCTCACTTCTTCATTTAAAATTCTGGGCAATTCGGAAGATGTAATAGATATAGGAGGTACTTGTTCTTTATTACTATATAATTCTTGATAAAAATCTTCTACCAATTTCATGCTGTCATCTCTCTTTTTAGTAATAATTCCATCTTTTTTTTTCTTATTGCAGATATAAATTTCCTACCAATACCAAAATGTTGTTTAAAATTCTTGAGACTTTTATTTTCTTCTACAGCTTTCCTTGCTATTTCACAGTTATACTTTCTTATATCATTTTCAACTCTTTTCCATACCATTTTACAAAATTTGAGATATTCAATTTTTTTTAATACATCACTTTTGTATATCTTCATATTCCTTTTTTTCTTCATAAATTCTCTAGTCTCAGTAGAAATTTTATTAGTCAATTGCTGCTTTTTTCTACCAGCTATCTTTGTTGCAGTTTTTCAAAAGTCAATTCTCAGCTGGAAAATTGATGCTTACAATTTTTTTATCTTTCCAAGAGCAAGTATTGAAACATTATAAGGAAAAAGGTTTAACAATCAACATTACTCATTATAGTGGGAAGTTCATTGAATCCTAAAAATCAGATTATATGCAGAGAACAGCATAGGATTGACAATCTATATCTGTACATTTTTGCCCACACTATCAACACACTTCAAGAACTTTGTTTTGAGGTGGAGGAGCATTCCTCCATATAGTTCTGAGCATACCCCATCAAACTATAATACATCCTTAGGCTACAAAAATGAATCACTGCATGCTGCCTCTTCTTGTATGCATATCACAAAAGGGGTGACCACTGTTTCTGATTGTGTCACATTTGTATTGACATAATATTTTTAAAACTGTACAATAATCTCTATGGAGATAATGATGTCATATAGAAAACACTGCACTGCTAACACAATGTGGCTAATAAAAGTTTTAATATTACCGAAGTGCTAATAATTTTTGACTCACCCTCGTATATTTAACACGTGATTTGGGTTAGATGATTTTCCTAAATCCAAGCTTATTATTATTTAAAAAATAAAATTTATTAAAGAAGAAATTTAAAAAAAATAAAAACTTAATTAGTTACATATTTAGAGTTTAGTAAATTAACGATCATGGGAAATCTATTTATGAAAAAAATTCAGGCTCAAGTGCTTGGAATCTCTATGACTTGGATTTAAACCTGGGACAAGTAAACTTAATTTTTTCAGAAAATTTATGGGGGGGGGGAGTAATCATCTCAACCCAGATAAGTTTCCAATTACTCACTTTTAACTAGGAGATAAAATAAAAAAAAATAAATATTTAAACTCTTTCTACCTCGCAACTACCAGAACTAGTTATTAATAATGATTAGGGTGATGAAAAAATGCAAAAAAAAAAAGATTGAAAGAGAAAGAAAATTATAAAAAAATTTACAAGAAGTTATCGATTATCACAAGCGCTTATGGTCTTTAATAATGAAAATAAAAAAGAGATAATTCTGAAAAAATGATGTTTAAATGGTGTGAACATAAAAACAAATGATATTAAAGTAATGCAGTACTACAAGAGCAAATAGTTGAGGGGGGGGTTTAAAATATAAAAATAAGTGCAATGCGATCTTTGAATGGAGAAATGTATAAATGAATAATTTTTTTTTTTTTTTCCAGAAATCAAATTTTAGTTTTTGCTTAATTTGTTTATTTATTGTTTTTTTTTAAATTATGCTCATTTTAATATTACATCAAAATTTCTTGGCTTATTTTTTAAAAATTAAATTCCACATTTTTAAATTATGAAGTATATATATTAGAAAATTCATAAAGGCAATTTTTTAAAAACATATGTATGTGCTTGGTTTATATTTAAGCTCACACTTCATAAAAAAAAATTAATTAAAAAGTACACTTTTTAAATTAAAAAAAGAAGTATCATTTTCTCTCTTTAAACTTGTAAAAGGAAAGAGAAAAGTATTATTCTCGTAAGATAAAAATGTTCACAGTAATATTATCCCACTTTTTTCTTTTCTTTTTAACAAAATCACACAATAATCTAAAATAAGAATAAAAAATATAATCATTTTTTTTCTGTCTTTTTTTTTTTAAGAATACAGACGCTCAAGTAGACTATTTAGAATTATTCGTTCAAAAAAAAAGTTGCGAATTATTGCTTAGAATTATCAAGTAATTGTAATAAATAGACTTGTATAATTTGCTTTGCTTTTAGTCTTTTCCCATGCTATTGAAATATTCTTAATAAGAGGTTGGTATATTCTTCCTATTAAATTATTGTCCTTTCAGCTGCTCCCGGAGTGTTGTCAGACCCTGACAGTTAAACTCGGGATATTTGATATGATGAAACCCATGCTACAATAAAGAGTGGAGCACTAGACATCTTTATAAAAAGTACCGATTCATATAAGGAATTCCTAATTATGAGCTAAAATAGGATTATTCCTTACAAAAAGAGAAAAAAAACACATTATGAACAGTTAGATTAAAAAAAAAAAAAAGTTGAAAAGTAAAAGAGTGAGAAAAAATATGAATGGAACTCTTAAATAACAAATAAGAGTCATTGAATTTTTTTTCTTTAATTTCCGCAAAAAAAAAAGTTTCAAAATGATTCTCTTTTCTCTTTATATCTATATATGCTTACATATATATAAAAAAGAGAAAGAAAGCGATGCATTTCACTCTATTTCTCCATATACATAATTTATATAAGTAAACATTTTACTAGACCTTATTAAAGTTTAGGATATAGATTTTTATTATTGTGATGTTAAAAAATCTATAAGAGCTATCAAGTAATAACAAATTACTATTAATGTTAATCAAGTGTTATCCTTTGATCAGAATACTATAATCTCTATTCATTCAATTTTTGTTAAGCATAAAACTTAACACACACATACATTTACAGAGAAAAAAAATAGTTACCTAAATAAATTGGCATATACAAGATCAACACAAAGAAGAGATTGTGTTTGTAAGTCGTGCAACAAAAAGTTGAAATGGCCAGGTAAATAGATATGCGTGGAACGCAGTTTAACATGTCATAATATTACAATAGCTTTTGCTATATTGGCAGAAATTGCTCAAGAGGTTATATGACATTCATGTTGATCTTTAATTTAGGGACTTTAGCTCTCAAGTCTAATGCACTATAATTATGCTAAACAGGGCATGAAAAGCAATATTAAGCTACTAATAATATTTTTCAAATGTCTTAATTATAGTGCATTATGCATATTGATTTAGGAGATCAATTATATTAATAGTTTTTATTTTTTTAGGATGTTACATCAATTTTTTTTTTTAAAAAAGAGTTATGTAATGATAGATATATGAAATGTTAGATAATAAATAAATCAGAGAAGATAGTTTATGATTAGAAATGGGAAAAAATATTTGAGATTATAGGTTATTGGAAACAAGATGGATAATCCAAAAGCATCAAAAGTGTAATTGAATTAGAACTCAAATTGAAAGAGATTTTTTTTAGAGTAAATTCTGTAAATAATAAAGTGATCATAGTTCTGCAAAAAGCTGGACAAAGAAATCATATACTAAGGTAGCATATAAAACTATATAAAATAAAGATTATTATGTAAAATAAAAGTCAAATTAATAGAAGACTGAATCAATAATGATAATAAAAAGAGGATGAAGAAGAAGAGGAGGAGAGATATTAGATTGTTTTAAAAGAATAAGAGGAAAAAATATGAGAGATTATCAATTAGAAATAAATAATAAGATAGATATTTTCATTTGATAACATTATTAAATATGATTGCTTTTCAACTAGATGTAGTTTTTAAATATTTGTCTTATGCACAAATGTTGATGAAGTCAGTGCTAACAGAAAATATTACTGGTATTTTCACTGACTGATTTATGTAAATATTTTTGCTACGTAATATTGATTTTAAAATATATCTGAAATGTAAAGTACTGATTTTTAAGATCATGACATGTGGGTTATATTTGACACTACTATTATAGACTAACTATTTCTGAATTACTTCCCTGCTAGTAATTTTTTTTTTTTACTATTCATTGAGAGATCATTATGCAAATAACCTGAAGAACATTTATGTCATCTATGAAGTCTAGTATATATTTAAATCTAGAAAGGATTTTATATTCAATAATCATTAAATGAAATAAATAAATATAAGTTACTGTATTATACTATCAATGCATCCCTGAAAACATCAATATATTTAAAACTGCACAATAAAAATAATAAAATATAATATTAATATCATTTATGTTCTTTATTGCTTTTACAATTCTTTTTACAATCCACTAGATGATTTCAATTGTCTCAGCAATCTTCTTCAAAACTTCTATGTAAATGATATTAATATTATGTGGATTTGGCAATGCAATAAGAAAAATGAAGTTATAATATTGCATAAAGAAAAATAATGAAACCTAAAAAAAAAAGAAATTAAAGAAAAGTTCACAAATGCTAAAAAATAGCAAAATATAACTTCATAGTATAATATATGACTAATATTTGAAGCCCTTATTGACAGGTGTTTGTAAGTGTATGTGTGCACATGAAGACTATAAGCAGGAATGCAAGCTACATGTTGCACAAAAGAACTTCAAGAAGTATCAAAGTTTTAAAATATCAAACATAAAAATTGATAGCAGTTTTAAGTCTTTTAAAATCAATGAATGCTAATTTTAATAATGAATAAAATATAAATAATATCAGCCTCTAAAATTATAATGGTTAGTACACTATCATACCCAAAAATGTTTATTTGATTATTATATAATTTTCTAAATAATGTCACATTTAATAATCAGTATTTTTTTGTATTTAACTTTTAAAAAATTAGCATTTTATATTCAATCAAAATTATTAATATATTTAATACAGTAGATATTTATATTTCAATGGTAGCATTTTATGTTGATATTCTTACAAGGCTTGGTCTATCTGGAGGCAATTTCTATTTTCACATTGTGTTTTTTAAAAGACAAAATTATACATAAGCACATCCAAGATTGCATTATGCTTCATAATATATCTATAACTGGAGCAAAGTTTGTTATTATTTCACACATAAAAAGAACTAAAAGAATGCAATTCATATGCTAGGTATATGGCTTCTATCATTATTCAGCATGATGATAGGGTCTATATGATTATTACATAAAAACCATGATTTATCCAATAAAAGTCTACAAATCTTTGAATTTTTTTTATTGAAAAAGCATATACATTGTAAGTTTCATGTTTATATTATGGTTATCTAGATTTTTAAAATGACATTTATTCTACATTACATCATAAAGTGTTTATGCCATACTTATTAGAACTATCAAATCTTATATTTATGATGATAGACCTATTGCAAATTTTTTAATACTAATACATTGTTAGCCTCTAACTACTGGTACAGTACAATGAGATTAGTGTTTCAGACATTGCACTAATCACATGTAATAAATAACATGAACCTTATTACTTTTATATATAGTATTATACATCTATCAGCCCTTATTCATTTTAATATTTTAGAAATACATAACATGCAACAAAATCTTTATACTCCAAATATACTCATCCATTTAACTATTAATCATCTTTATTATTATATATTACATGAATCTTTATAAAAAATGTAATATTTCTGAAACCATAATTTTGAATTATAATCCTTGATTATTACATAAATAGGTTATTTCATTTTGTTGGAATAACTAATAAAATTTCCATCCATGAGAGTGGTAACTTAAGTCTAATTATGAATTTATCATAAATATATCTTTAAGTAATATAGTGAGAAATGTTTCTACTCACAGTATTATTTATGACCATCATCATCTTGCACCAACTTGCTGAAACATACAAAGCATAGATTCTGAAAGCCTGTTAATTAATTTTTAATTTTAATTTATCCCTAATTTTAATGTTCAAACTTTAATATTAGTTAGAATATGGTAGGTGCAATAAGTAGAAATTATGGTTTTAATTCGACAGATTATTGATCACTTCTAAAACATCTGGGAAAGACAGAACCTAAAACATTTGTTATGTAGGAGTTGGTCAATTTTTTCATCACTAGATAATTAAAAGTTTATAAAATCCTGTAGATAATGCATAAAGATTCAATATTGCTTCAAAAAATTATGCACATAAAATATGTAATATATATTATATAAGGGATTTGAACACAGACTTTCAAGATCCTTATCACTCTATCTCATACAATTGATACACATAACCATACACTTGGAAACAAGATAAATGATATCCAATATATATATTTTGTGCTGAATCATCACTCATCAGTTGGTTCATATTATCATTTCCCACACACATATATATAATCAGTGCCCAGTTTATATTTATATATATAAATGATACATTTTGTGAGCTCATTTAGGTATGATTTTAATTATAAATATACTACCATTTCAACTTGATCACACAAACCATCAACTATATATATATATATAAGTTCCAAATAATTTTAATTGTTAAAAATAATAAAGTATATATCTTAATTAATCAATATCACTTTTTAATTGGACAGTAATCCTTATCAAATGTAAACAAATATGGAAGTTTAATATCATGTGATTTTCCATGAGCTGTGTATGTCAGTATTTGCTATTGTTCTATTTATTATATTATCTTTGAACCTATTTATTAGTATTGCTTTTTTATTTTTTTTATTTTTTCATGATTTCTTTCTTCCATTAATATTTTTGTATTATTTACATTAAAAGTAAATTTAAAATATTCATTTTAAATCACATGTACAAATGATGAATAAAATGGCAAGTTTGAAATCTTTTTATATCACTATAATAAATTATGCAAATATAAAAGTGATAAAAAATCAAAATATTGAACTTTTTAAAACTCATGAACTTATAAAAATAAGATATGATAGAAAACAAATTTTATGTACATTAAATTGGTTTAATAATAAAAAGAATAATCATAATACAAAATTAGGTAATAAAAATGGATATGTATGCCATTTGTATATAATGTTCAATCCAAATTAATTAAAAATATATTTAAAGATAAATACAATATTTCATTTTATATTCTTATAGAAAGTAGGTTGAAGCAAAGAAGGGTTCCCCTCTTTTCTTTCAAGGCATAAGCTTGTGGTTAAGATCTGTAGAGGTCCCTACCTTCACATTTTCACACACATATTTTTGAGGTTTACAGCCTTAATAAATATTCTTACAAATGTAAATAAAATAATTAATAATTCTAACAGTTAAAGTTAAATTGAAAAGAAGTAATATAATTTATCAAATTATATGTAACTGTAAAAAATCATATATCAGGGAATCAAGATGTGCACTGGAAAAAATGATAAAAGAACATCAATTATTATGTAATTAGATTTAAAAAACTATAAATAATTAATTAAATGTTGCCTCAATATTTTTCAATCATGAAAAATCTTGTAATTTTACATTTACTTTTAATAATAGTTTTAACAAGGCTGTAAACCTTAGCAATGAGCGTCTGAAAAAATCGTCACTAGGGACCTCTGTAGGTCTTTAAAACATGCTTACGCTATGAAGAAAAGGGATTCTCTCTTTTCTTCATAGCGTAAGCATGTGTTTTAAAGACCTACAGAGGTCCCTAGTGACGATTTTTTCAGACGCTCATTGCTAAGGTTTACAGCCTTGTTAAAACTATTACTGAAATAATAATGAGCGTTTAATAAAATTTATAATTACAACTTTAAATTTACTTTTAATATAAATGGTACAAAAATATTAATGGAAGAAAAAAATCATAAAAAGAAAACAATTAAAGAAGCAATATTGATAAATACATTCAAAGATAATATAATAAATGGACAAGCAGCAATGTACTGACATACACAGCTTATGGAAAATCATGTGATATTAAATTTCCATATTGTTTTACAGTTGATAAGGATTATTACATAATCGAAAATGCTACAGATTAATTAAGATATATATTTTATTATTTTTACCGTTAAAATTATTTAGAACTTATATATAGTATATTTATAACAGATATTTATAGTTTATATATATATACTAAAGTGGATACTTCATAAGCAGTTTTATAGGGATTTACAAAATTTAAATAGAAAAAAGTAGGGGACAATATGATTAAATTTGTTAGAGAGAAAGAGATCTGGATATCAAATTTAGTCTCTTAAATGTAACTTTAATTAGATTTAATATATCTAAAGTTCAAATATTATGTACTACATACAGAAATATATTAAATTAGTTATGTGTATAAAAATCTAAGATTTTCCAATATTTAATAAATAAAAAGTTATACGTTTATTTTTAACATAAATCCTAAATGACTTCAAAGAACTTATTCATTTTCATTGTTAAGCTTATTCTAATAAAATGTTTTTCAAAGGAAAGGTAATTGATTCGTTAGATTTTTAAAATGATTATAATTTGTAGGTAAAAACTAATCTAATATGGTTTTCATTTCGTTTAAGTAAAAAAAAAAAAAAAAGATAATGTAAAGTCTATTGTTTTATAATTTGAAATTTATTTACTAATAAACTATATAAAGAGATAATATTTTTGTTTAATTATTCTGTATCATTCTTTCTCGGTTAACCTGAGTGTGTTTGTGGGACAAGCTGAAGTTTAAATGTATAATGTTAACTTTTCTTAGATTTTTCTACAGAATAGTTAAAATATTGGAAAAGAATTTGTGCTCAAATTACTGTAAAATACCAGAAAAAATAAATGATAATTGAAATATTTGATAATGTAATTCCAATTGTTTTAAACTTTCCTTGAAACAATAGTATGACTACTAGTTAATCTAAAGCATGCTTGGCTTACTATGTTTATGATTTAACATTTTTATTTTAAATTATTAAACAAGCTTTTTTTAGTATACATATTGTATGTATTATTTATATTAAAATATTTTATAAGTAAGTCAGAGATCATGAGTGAATAATAAGAAACTTCTAAAATCTCTCTCTTTTTTTTTATTATTGTATGCCCTAAGAGTAAAGAATTTATCTTGCATATTACTCCGTATACTTAGCTACAGTTCAAAATTTCTCTAATCATTATATAAATGAATTTGTCAAAGTTCCAGAAAAGTTAATAATATTGCAATTTTTTTATTAAATGATATTTTGTGCAAGAAACACTAAAAGATTGTTTACTATATTTAAAATACTTCTGAATTCTGAGTTTATTTATATTACGGTTTAAAAAATCATCTGAAAAATTCTACACACATAACCACAAGCTACGTCACAAATTTTAAAAAAAAACTTATTTAAAATAAAATGATTATAAATTATGTATTTATTTTTACACAGTTTTCTATTATAACTTTTGTAAAAAAAAAAAAATCGTTTCATGATTTAACTGCACATATATCATGAGTATAATTTTTTTTAACTTTTCTCCTTATTAAATGAATTTTGTTTAAAATGTTTATTTTTTTCTTACAATATTTTGTGTTATATATGATCAAAACATACTTTAAAATATGGGAAGATACAACAAGGAGGAGAATAACTTCAATACTATTAGTATTATCAAATAAAATTGTAGCTTAGAGAAAATCAGTCGTGGATAAAATTTAAAATATTTACTAAAAATTTACTATGTGAAATAATATATTTTATTTTACATGTTAGAGTTACAAATCTTAAAGTGAAATTTTAAAATCTCACAGCATTATTTTAATGCAAGGTAAAAAAAATATATAAATGATTTTAAAACAATTGCATAACTTAAAAAGAGCTTGCTGAATAATAATGTGAGAGATGACAGAATAAAAGATTTACATTATAAATGTGCACATTAAAAATCACAATTAAATAATCTCTTAGTTATTGAAATCAATTATTTACTATAATGCAATGTGAATGTATGTTTGTGATAAGTCATTAAGTACTTATCTTTGGAAATGAATAACATTATTTAAATATGAGATAAAAATGTTATAAGTTAATAATTTTGAAAAGTTATAGAGATGTTTGAAATATATGCAATTGCTTATAATTTTATGTTATCAAATGTGGTAGAGCTAAAGAGAAAGAAAATACTAAGTAAGAAGAATTTGTTTTAATTAATGTCTGGAAAAGAACATTTAATTTATCAGTGATATATTGAGCCGGTAAAAATATGTTTATCCATCTAACATGAGCTGGAACTCACAAAATGTACTTCAAACCCAGTCAAGCCCAAGATTTAGGTCAGGAACCAGCCTGGATTCGAACCCACTCTCTAAGTCCCAAATCGAACACCTAATGAATAACATAATAGTTATGGCTCATGAGAATTAATCTTAATTCGGCCGACTAGCAAAGCTGAGAAGACAATGAGACATCTATTAATTATGATTATATTAAAATATACATAAGTATGGCTGTAATATATGTGGAAGAAGTGGAGGAAAAGGAATTCGAACTACTCAAATAAGTTAAACAATAAAAGATAGTTTAATATAATGAAAATTTAGTTATATACATTTATAAATTAAGTACATTAGTATGTGCGTGAATGAGCAAGCGGTAGATAATTATATAGTGTCATTCACGCTAGTTTCTAATATGCTCTTTATTAGCTAAATATCTATTACAAATAAACACACATCTTTGGTGGGTCTAGTATTAAAATGCCAATCAGATTAGAAAGAAGTTACACAAAATTAATATTAACGCTTTGATTTATGGTTCAGAAACCTGGCGACTAATATATATTAGGGGAGCGTTCTGAAATTCATGATACATATAAATACATTTGAAAACATTTGAATCTATTTGAAAACATACTTGAAAATGACATAATATTTAATGAGAAATTATTTTAACAACAATAATAAAATGAACGCTTTATTTTCCCCAAGGCACATAGATACTCTTAAATAGATATATAAATTACGATGGTGGGACTGAATAAGACTGAAATAAATTAATATAATAGAAATGGCATTTAGATATATATTTTAAACAAAGCTAATTTTAATATTAAAACATTAAAACAGGATCATGAAGCAAAAGAAATACTAAGAAGTTTGCGGTGCTGACATAGGAGCCTAGAATAACTAAAAGGAAAAGGTCGTGCTTCTGGATGAAAAACGAAATCCCACACTCCCATTTTGAGTAGTGCTTAGAGAGAGAAAGTGGATCGGCATGACGTGACCCAGCGTTTTGCTGGTATAACCGACGTGAGAGGCCTTTTATCCACGAAGTAAATATGCATAGCGTGAGCCAGACTTTGGGTCACCGCTAAATGCATTTTATATGGAATAAATGGTCCTGGGTAGCTTCATCTATCCTCAGGACAAGACTTAAGAAGAAATCTATGGGTTCGAATTTGTCGTAACCCCCAGATTAAGAAGCACATATATATAAAAACACGAAGATAGGCTAAATGACAGAAACGCAATGAATGATATCACTAAAAAAAAAACATTGAATACATTTTACAGCTTCAAAATAAATGACCCTTTATTTAAATACTTTAACATGCAATGCAATTATAATATATATATATATATAGGGAATATTTAGATTTAATAAAATATACGTTAAAATTTGACTTAGCAAAAGAAACATAAAAGATTCACCCCCATCCCTTTTCTGATATTTAAAATAAATAAATCCCACTTTCGTGATTTTTATAATAACTGAAATATATAAACACTGTAGTTGATATTTTAAGCATACATTTTAAGAGTATATAAAAAAAACTAGCAGTTATATATTGTAACATAATAAAAGGTCGCTCAAATAATTATAGATGGTTACAATATAACTATTACCATATAAGTGAAGGAGTTCAAATATCAAAAATTATAAGCAAATTATTAGCAAATTATTATAACTCAGGTATATGGAAATCACGTGAGGTGAGTACACTAGTAATTCAATAAAATATAGCTCAGGTATACAGACAGTAATCTTATCCACTTTCATTTCTTGGTTTGATGTTAAGTGCATGTTTAAACAAATACTAAGTGAATATGGTCTAGCAGGGCGCCACTAGATTATCTGAATCTAGACACGGTTATATCTAATAACCTTTTACATGTACCGGGTTTGAATCCCTTTTTGGTACTTTATTTCTAATAAAAAATGAGAGATTTTGCTTTTTGAGCCATATCACTATACGCACTAATATTTAGGTAAAAGTAAAACATCTTTAAACCAAAGTGGAGTATATTAGACATAAATCATTTCTCAGATCTTAACATAACAAATGTGTTTCAATATTTTTATAAGTTCACTAGCTCAGATTATATATAACTAATTTAGGATGGCAATTCACTCATCCTTGCATGAAATAGATGATGGGATGTGGTTATAATAATACTAAGAAATCACTAAATATTATAAAATCAATATTTATTTCTGGCCTTTAAACAGTTAAACAGCTCATTAATTAAAACGTTGATGACGATGATGATGATGATAATAATAACGATAATGACAAGGGTTTCAACTACAGCTCTAGGACTAAGCCTAAACATAAAACTAATTTTTATAAAGAAATTCATAATTATTGCTTAATTTTAGCATACTTACTTATATCTTATATAACTAATATTCAACCATTGATGATGAATAATCACACTTAACAAAGACTACACTTAATGAAATATATATGCCTCATTTAATAAAACAAACTAATATTTATTACTACATTTCTAACATATACATAAAAATTTCTAGATAAATATGAAAATTGACATGAATAATAATAATAATAATTGATTATATAACAATCCTCAGATTAATTTTAAGTTCTTCCCCCTTTCCCTTCAAATGTATTTTGTACCATGAAAAGTATTTCAAGACAAAAAATATTATCTGCTCATTAGCACACATACTTTAAAAATCCAACATGTAAATAGAATGTAAAAAAAAATGTTAGTAGAATTGAAAGAGCAAGTTTTAGAAACAAGTTTTAAATTATTTTCTCCCCCCTCTCTTCTACCTCTGAAATGCTATACTTAACTTGAAACAAACTAATCTAATATTCTAATACTACTTGTTACTCCACATTCACTCGCAATTATACACATATAAAATATCATTATGTATGTGCGTGTTTTATCCCATGATAACAAAATATTATTTAAAACCAAAATAATAATATATTAGTTAAAACTAAAATCATAATACCATATAAAAAAAATTGTTTTACACATTAATATTTTTTTATAACTGTAACATTAATAAACAAATAATTTTCATACATTCAAGATCATTTATGAAGCTCAAAGTTATTTCTAGTAAGACATTCTTGTTTTAATCGATCTGAATAGTCTTTAAAGGTTCTTTAAATAAAATATACCACTTTATTGCTAAAAATGTTTCTTAAGACTGATATCATAAAGAAAATAGATATAAAAAGTCATATTACCGATCTTTTGTTTGTGGCAATTTCAAGGGTTCAAACTTGTCTTGTATATTGTCTATATTTCTGCAGCTACCATTTTGTCTTAATAACAATCTCTTTCTTGAGGTGTATAACTATTTGATGATGGTGACTCTATTGAGGTTATTTGTTTAGTGGACAATTTGGAAATCATTATATTAATTTTTCTTCTCTTCCTGTCAAGCGTGATTCTTTTAGTGGTGAAATAAGCGGTTGTTTTCACATTTATTAATTTTCTTGAGTTTAAAATCAGTTGTTGGAAAATTAATTGGACTTGATGATTAATATTTATCAGTAGATTAATTCATCTTCTTTGAATGCAGGTGAATGCTTTCTTCCTTCTATAAAAAAAAACATCTTATTTCTCTGGTCAGTTGAAAGGTGTAGAATATTATTTTAGCACATCTTTTCTTTCCTATGTGATGTCAGCTTCCCAGTTCGACGATGGTACATACATATAATTTTTCTAGCCAACATTTCTTATATTTTCAGCATTCAATTGGATAGTTTAATAATCTGAATCATAAACAATAATCCTAATAATAATTCAAGAAGCTTTTTATATCAATTTTTAGCTAACTAATCAGAGATAGCATCACTTGTATTTTTGGCAATTTGTTTTAATTAGATCTCTAATTTATTTTCAACTAAATTATTTTTTCAACTGAAAAGTTTAATCCTTTTTCCGCACTTTTGTTTAAAAAAATAGACTCAATCCTTATTTCCTTTCTTTTCTTTTTTTAACATCCAGTAACATTTCAAATCTTTGAGCTTCCTTCTTTAGATCTTAAGATAAGAAATTTCAAAATTAGAGCTCTGACCCATTATAAGCCCAAGTGAAAAAATTATTTCAAAAAAAATTGCTACAAAGATCGATATCTGATTAAACAGATTTCCTCTTTTAACAAACAATTGTACAAAAAAATTTGCAGATTTAATACTTCCTTTTCTTTCAATATTTAGTAAATGTAAATTTCTGTATGTAATGTCACATCCTTCATTCTTTCAATATTCATAAATAACATTAAATAATATAATTGCTAGCTTAGTAATTATAACCCAATTATTTAATTAAATCTGTAACTTTTAAATCACTTATAATTAAAGAAAAGAAATAAAAGATAGAATAAAATATTAGATTGATAAGATAGGTTAGTTTTAAAGAAAGTGAAAATGTTGAATATTTGAAATATAAAACAATTAAATAGTTTACACATACATTGCCTATATGTATGCATTATAACTTTGCTTTTTTAACAGAAAAACTAAATATTAAATATTTTAAATGTGTGTATTACCTTTCTATCAACACACTAACAAATAAAGCATATAATTGTTGACCCATTCTCTGTCTAAAGTGTTTAAGATTTTGATCTGGTAGGGTTTGAACTTGGATGCCCTACAGCTTCTTTTATGGTTATATAAAATTGTGATGATGATTTTTGGTTTACCTTTTCTACATGCACATTACTATAAATTTATCTAGTGACTAAATTGTAATGGCACAATATATATAAAACAATTAAGTCACCTTATTTTAGAATTAAATAAATAATATTTTATAAGATTTCAAAGCGTTAATTTGTTTTAACTTTGAATTCACGCCGGTAGAAAATTCAGAGTTAAACAAATATATATTATATTAGAACATAAATAAAATGTTGGTACGTAAAACAATCTGGCGATTGTATAAATTAATAATGCATTGTTTTAAATGGACGTTAATAACTTGCTTCGTGAATTTTACTTAAAATGACAAAAGATTTTTATAAATAAAAAAAAAATCGCCAGTTTATTTGAGATTAGCAAATTAATAAAAAAACATACATATATAATCAAGTAATAAATAATTACAAACAATTGACCCACTAATGTTAAAGAGCATATAAGAGAGAATTAAATTTATATAAATTATTGAAGAGCAAATTACATGTTATTGATATATATAAAAAAAAAAGGCAATGTTAAAAACTACATGAGAAGAGATCTTGAAAGATTATTTAGACTAAATTTAGTTTCAATGGTGGCGGTTTGAAATAATTTACCTTGCAGTTTAAGAGTTCAATTTAAAAGATTGCAAGTTTTCCTGTGGCAGCAAGTTTCTATTAAATCTATTTTAAAAGTTCTCCATCGGGCCTTTACTTCACTTGAAGGTAGCAGAATATTATGGCCGCGGACGATGACCCACCAGGGCCAGCAAGAGGGTGGATTGACTGCTACATCATTTGTTTAGATTTACCGCGATGTTAACCATCATCTATACTAGCGTAGCTAATCTTCTTTCAATAGTAACTGATAACTCAACTAATAACTAAAACTATGTGATTCAAAATTTAGTCATTTTATACTTTTTCTCTTATCAGTTGTTTTTCGAAGATGCAATTGTTAGATAACGCCAAAAATAAATTCAAATCTATTTCTAGATTAGAAATAGATCTAACAACATGTTTTTAACACAAGTAAATCTAATCTTAATTAATCCCATTTATCTTAAGTAAAACTTTAATTAAAAAATACCTTTCCCAGATTAAAACAACAGTGCTTCCAACCCCTAATTATTTTTAGACAATTAAACAACACCTGCATCTTCCATATTGGATTTTATATAAAAAATGTATAATTTATAGAAAAACAAGCAATTTGAAAAGAAAAAGCTAAAAACGACATATAATAAAATATTTACAAAAACATCAATATTTTGTTAGTAAGTTTTGCTCCTATGTATATATTTGAGCTGCAACTATAATTTTAATAAGAAGAACTAATAATTAATAAAAAGAATCAATAATAATAAATATTGAAAGTTAAACTACAAATTTAGGTGCGCATCTCAAATATATACATGAAATATATATACTGACAAAAGGAGCAGGATGGGATATAGGGGTTTGAACTCGGGTTAGTAAGTAGAAACATGAAGCACAATCTTAAGCTAAGATTACTGCTTCAATATATGGTTAAAATTAATCATAGTTGGGTACTAGAAAAATTTATTTAAGAGATTAAATACAGATTCTGTGTGTGTGTATATATATATATATTGTGCTACTACATTTTGACACTGTCAGTAATTTTGCAAAATTACAAAAATATGATGGCTGAATTAGGGTGCCACTAGGCATTAGCCTAGCAACCTCAAAAGGGATCTTTAGAAACAAGGAAATATACACATAAATGGAAAAATATGAGTGATTTAGTCTGCAAGTTGTGTAAGGAAGGCATAGAAAATATTAGGCATCTGTCACTTTAATGTAAATGCTTGGAAGCAGAAAGGGTACAAATAATAAAGTTATGGAAGATCAAATATAAACATAGTGATTATACAGAAAGTGAGTTATTGGTTTTTATCCAAGGTTTGGGAAAAGCTAAGGGGGATTTAAATATGAAGCTCATGGAGTTGACAAAGATTATGTTGTGAAAATGGGATGGAGCAGATTATGGGAAAACAGGGTGGAGAATGGAAAGGGAAGGTAAAGTGGCTAACAGATTTCTCTGGGCATAGGTGCTGAGAGATTCCTGACTCCATATAAAGAGAAGTCACAGTGCATCACATCACATCACCTTATACTGCAAAATTTATATGTAGCTACTTTTATATTATCTATTTTCTGGGTGATGATATGAATTTTATCAATTTGTTTTGGTTTTCAATTATAGCAACTAACTATTACTCTATTCATAAGTTATTATTGTGCAATTTCTCTGCACAGTTCAGCACAATTGGTAGGGGATCTGACTTGGAATCAGGAGGTCCCAGAAGTGATTCTGGCACTTTCAAGTCTGACACTTAAACTTCTTACAAACTCCTGAGCAATAAAGACATATGTCTTTTTTTTTATTTTGTGGTTTAATTTTTTTTCCAAATTGCAAATTGTAATTAGTTAATAAATGTGTTTTTTTTTTTTACATTCAGAAGTAACACAATTTTGGAGTCATCTTGAAGTTATTGAAATATAAAAACATTTTATATTTCTTATAATTGTGACTTATATTTATTCATTATCTCTGTCACTTACTTTAAGAATTTATTTTTGTTCATATGGGTATTTTGATTTTAAACATTGATAACCTCTGATATTGGGCGAACTCTAGTCAAGAGCCCATCATTGTTTTAGAGAGGTTCTAACACATTTGCAGTTTATTCAATTATTTATATAGGAAAGCTATAAATAATACTGAATACAAGTCCATATTCTTCGAGCACCAAAGAATAACAGGTCATGTGTTTGAAACCATTATAGCAGGGGCAATATGCACAGAATGTAACGATGTGAAACAAAAGATTAAGGAGGCTTGCTTTATTGCAAATGACAACTGTGCAATAAACCGAAAGGAATCATGCTTTGCAATTGCCAGAAAATGGTCATTATGAATTTGCATAAATCACCACTGAACTTCAAGTAAAGTAGGCTATGAATATTGAGATATAAGATCTCTGAAAGTGCTTAGCCATATAACTCTTTAATAATATTTTGCAAGCTTCACTTTTTTGCGTAAAGCACAGTTTAAATTACTTACTACTCAAAGGTGAAGTAGAAAACTATTATTTTATTTCAATTATTTATTGTAAATTTGCTTTAACTTTATTTTGGAAAATTATTAGATTTTATGTGTGTTACTTCATGTGGTAAGCAAATAGTTGAGTCATTCAAAAATTCATTATAAACAAAATCTTTTGAGAATTTTTTTGGTTATTTAGACTAAAGATATTTTTCTACGAAATGTTATTTGCTATATAATCATAAATTCTCTTTATTTTACCCTACTGCTTATCAATGATTGGCTTCAAACTTATGAACTCTGCCAGTTTTTTTATGAAAATTTGAAATGGCATAATAAAATATTAATAGAAGATATTAATTTCAGAACTGCCTCATTTTTTGTGATGGGAAATAAGTTCATGAAGATCTTTAAAAAATTTCAAAAATCAGAATATTAAAATTTTTAACAAAATTTTTCTAATCAAGTGCAAGATGTTCTAAAATTAGGAGATAAAAATCTTGCAAAATATAATCATGATACAAAATTAAAGACTTGTTTGCTTTTCTTTTTATGGAAGCTCTGTCATAATAAAAGTTTGTATAAAATGAATTATTTATACATCACATGATCACCATTTCTTATGCTTATACATTCTGTTAATAACAGTGCCAAACTCTCCATACAGTGGTGTTACTGGGTGCATGCCTTTGTAATCAGTGGATGTAGGAAGGTTTGTACATAAAATCCCTATCTAGATCTTTTTTTTATTACAAAAGAACAAAAAAAAAATGATATTTTTATCAAAAGCTAAATTTACTTTCTCTTTCTAACATTTTTTTTTCTTTTTAGTTTTCACAGTTAAACTTTTTAAAAATTTAAAATATACAGCAAAATCTTTTCTTTTCTTTTTTTAGATATTAAAATTAGCTATGCTATTATTAAACTTAATTTTAATCTTTCTTTAACTTTTATATGTATATTTATTGGATTGTATTTGTAATCCAGGACAGTGTCATTATAAATATATATGTTTATGTTGTACAATAACATTGATTGAAACGTAGCCATGTCCATTCATATGAATTGAAATAAAAATTTACAGTGAGTTTATTTATATTTTCCATGGATAGGTAATGTGCCCTGTATCAAGAGCAATAGCTAGAATTTGAAATAGTGAATTGTAATATTTAGAAAATGAATTATTAATAATTTATTATATGCGGTTAAGTAGCTTCCTATGTATGCTCAAGAATATACTTTTGAAATATTTTATATCATGGCTTGAATATTGAATGAAGGTCATCAAGAATTTTTTTTATGATCTGGTTTTATTTAATGAATATTATTTGGTAACATAGTAGTATCAACTATGCTGATTCATCACGAAATGCATCTTGGGGGTTATTTGTCTTTTATTGTATCCTTATTTATATGAAATTATTTATGAAATAAAAAAGAATGGAGAAATATGGAAGTTATCTATCTATAAAAAAGATATTACACATGGCCGAAAGTGAAACGTAAATAGCCATGTGTGTGTGCTAAAAATCAGATATATTAATCTTTAACTTGGATTAAAGTTTATATCTGTGCTGGAGAAAATCTCTAATTTAATAAATGATTAGTAATAATCATTACGTGTTTATCAAAAACTTGATAGCGTAAAAGTTGGGAGAGGAGTAAATTGACGCTTGAAAATAAAAATGAGATAATTTGCTCTACATAAATACTCCTCATGTAATAAAAATATATATGAGAGATGATGTCTTGGCCCAACTGATGAGTGCTGGTTCAGCATGAAATGCATCTTGGGGTTATTTGTCTTTTATTGTATCTTTATTTATATGAAATTATTTATGAAATAAAAAAAAATGGAGAAATATGGAAGTTGTATCAATTTAATTAACTCTATCTGTAAGATATTTCAATTCTGCTTTATTTAAATTTGGTCATATAGTGAAGGCAATATAGTCAAAATGATGAGCTTAAGCATTTGGTTATTATGATTTAAAAAATGTTATAGATGATGATATTAGCACAATAGTTAGAGAATTTGTGAAAATTTGAAAGACAATTCCTTTCCAAAACCATTATATCTAAACTTTTATACATATTAAATTTTTTTTAAAAAAATGTATGGTGTGTTCACAACATTGTGTTACCTTAAGGTGAAAATAATAATAATTATTATAACTGAAACATAGACTTATTATATACCTGTGTCTATATATGATATAGGGTAATGAGCACAGGCTTTCACACTACCCACCACTCTCCACTCTATTTCATAACACTGATACACTTGAACACATATATGTCGAAAAGATAAATAATCACCAATATACGTATTTCATGCTAAACCAACAATCATCTGTTAGTCCAGATTACCATCTCTACACATATATGCTATAAGTGCTCAGATATATATTAAGATAGCCAATCTCAGGCTGGCCTTTGAGCATTCCATCATCAGATTTTCAATTGGATGGATGGTTGAAGAGTTGGAGTGTGGAGTAGATTGAAGCCTGTCCATTAAAGTATGAAGATTGGCTATCTTAATATATATCTGAGCACTTATAGCATATATGTGTAGAGATGGGAATCTGGACCAACTGATGATTTTTGGTTTAGCATGAAATACGTATATTGGTGATTATTTATCTTTTCGACATATATGTGTTCAAGTGTATCAGTGTTATGAGATAGAGTGGAGAGTGGTGGATAGTATGAAAGTCTGTGCTCATATACCTTATATATTACATAATAATTATTATAGTAAATGAAATTATTAAATTGTAATTGTTTTACTTATTTATTTAGCTACCATTATAATGAGATTTAAAATAAGTGAATTATTCAGAAAAAATAAAAAATATATAAATAGAATAAAGTAAATCAAGCTCATTTTAAATTAGATATGATGAGTAAGTAATACTTTTCGGAAATTTGAGATAAGAATAAAAATAATCCTTGGAAACTTAGTAGATTTCTATACATGAATTTGAAGTTTAATTTCTTGAATAATCAAACAGTAGTAGAATCGTATATAGCTTGCATATAATAAACTTGTTATAGTTGCTAAATTAATAGTCTCTGAAATTGGTTTACTAATAGTGATTTCAATAGATATATAAATAAAAAAAATTCATGACTTTCTAACCAATGCTGGAAATAATATGGGATGATAAGAGATGTGTGAAGAAAAATTTGAAGAGAAAAAGCACAGCAAGGTAAATTTTGATAAATAATTTTATTGTATTACTTTAGAAAGTAAACTGTCTAGACCCAAAAGTAGAAAGCATATTTTAGGAGATATTGGGGTTTAAACTCAATTTCAATCATTTTCCAGGTTCTGAAAGGAAATCAAACCAAACTAAATAGCTGCTGAATAAACATTATATTTAACTTTATTTTATTGTCTATTATCTCCAGCTTTCTACTAATATTTATGATTTATATTAATTACAAACAATTCTAGCCTTAAAATAAAATAAATTATTAATGAAATCATAAATTTTTCCAGCTTATTCATTTATCTTATGGCAGCTCATTTCCAGAATTCTACTAGCATTTATGATTCACGTTGATTACAAATAATTCTAGTTAAAACTAATGTAAGTTATTGATGAAGTTATACATTTTTGTCAAATTTTTTCACTTCTAAATCAATAATGTTTAAAAGCTTTTTTTTTTTACTTTGATTGCAAAATCGTCACACAGATTAACAAATGCTATATTAATTTTTTATAATATTAAAAAACTATTTTTCCATTAACAGTGATATTTTACATCTACAAATTTTTATAAAATGTTGACAAATACCATTTTATAAATTTAAAATTATTATATCCTACTATTTTGTAAACTGATTATAGGAATGGTTGTTTTTCAGTTGCGGCTAGTCCATAAGCATTGTGGTGCTACAGCTCTCCCAGAAAAAAAATTAATTATTAAATTTGTTTTTGAAGATATCAGTGACATAACAATCATTCAATATTATTATTATATAAATAGAACTATTTAAACTTTTTTTTAAATATATATATATATTAAACTACGCTTGAGTTTCAAAGATGCTGATAATTATGGCAGTACCAGAAATGTTATATTTAATGAATTTCAGAAAGTTTCATGAGATATTCATTTGCTTTCATCAATATGCATTACTAGCATCATTGGAGCTGTTTGTTGTCTCAAAATCAATAATTATTTGCACATGAATAATTATTTGAGAGTGGTGTGTTTATCTATTCTTTTCACAGTGAATAAATTTTTATTGGTCTCATTTAAAATGAGCAATAAAATATTGTTTTTTTTCTTGCAATTACCATTTATAAATTAAAATATAAATATTTATTACAGAAAAATGTAACAAAATAATAAAAGAAATATTAAATTTTTAAAATGTATTATGTTCATTAAAACATCTACTTTGAATAAAAATTTTAAAAAATGTCTTAGAGTTAGACTATTGAAAATGTTATTGTCAATATTTTTAAGATTAATACTCATTAAATAAAAAATGTTGATCTTTATGAACTAGTCTAAAATGAGACAATAAAAATTTCATTTTTTTTTTAGTTATTTAGACCTGTATAATCAGATAGACTGAGCATTCATAAATCAAACAAAATGTTTAAATGTAATGTGCTCAGAAATAACGAAAGACTATTAACATCCTGGTACCATGGCACTCATTCCTGTTGATGAATATATGGTCACTGGCCATCCCCACTCTGAAGTAATTTAAAAATTACTCTGTACAATGATAGAGTAATGAATTCTGAGTTTTAGGTTGGGATCAATTCTCCTCTAAAATAAAAAAATATCAGCTCATTCGATTGAATGGAATTATTTTGTTTTACATATGACCTGCATATATATATATATATGTCCACAGATGGCGTCCTACCAAAAACACCTATCAAGCGTATTTTCGTTTACATAAACGTCAGAGTAGTTAGTATTCACTATCTCTAACTATAATTCCACTTTCAGATCATGATTTCAAGCTATTTGCTATCGTCAGTGAAAGACAGGAATAAAGAAACTAGATCTAAATACAAACTCTGAGCGTTTATGAAACAATTTCTATTCAGCTTGCAAGCGTGAATTTTTTAGACACGTAATGTCTTCAAACTCAGCATAGCAAACCAGATAGCTATATGGGTCTGATCTCAGTTCAGCATCACCACATAGTAGAAGCCTCTGCAATCTATATCATTGCAAGAAAGACCTCAAAGGTACATTTATGATAAACAAAAATGCAAGTTAAAAAATTCACGCTTGCAAGCTGAATAGAAATTGTTTCATAAATTTGTTAGCAAGTTTTTTAACTTGCATTTTTGTTTATCATAAATGTACCTTTGAGGTCTTTCTTGCAATGATATAGATTGCAGAGGCTTCTACTATGTGGTGATGCTGAACTGAGATCAGACCCATATAGCTATCTGGTTTGCTATGCTGAGTTTGAAGACATTACGTGTCTAAAAAATTCACGCTTGCAAGCTGAATAGAAATTGTTTCATAAATTTGTTAGCAAGTTTTTTAACTTGCATTTTTGTTTATCATAAATGTACCTTTGAGGTCTTTCTTGCAATGATATAGATTGCAGAGGCTTCTACTATGTGGTGATGCTGAACTGAGATCAGACCCATATAGCTATCTGGTTTGCTATGCTGAGTTTGAAGACATTACGTGTCTAAAAAATTCACGCTTGCAAGCTGAATAGAAATTGTTTCATAAACGCTCAGAGTTTGTATTTAGATCTAGTTTCTTTATTCCTGTCTTTCACTGACGATAGCAAATAGCTTGAAATCATGATCTGAAAGTGGAATTATAGTTAGAGATAGTGAATACTAACTACTCTGACGTTTATGTAAACGAAAATACGCTTGATAGGTGTTTTTGGTAGGACGCCATCTGTGGACATAAATACAAGCGTTAGCAAGTTTTTTAACTTGCATTTTTGTTTATCATATATATATATATATACGCTCACGGAGGCTTTGGTTTAAAAAGAACTATTGATGCAAACATGAGACCTTAATTTTTTTTTTTTTACTTAGAATCTGTTTTATATTTTTTTAAAAATGTTTTTATTATATATATTATTTCAAGAGCAATTATTGTCACCCTATCTTCATATTAGTTGGTTTTTTTTACTTTTCATTCAATTTAGGGTTAATTATTTCATTTTTTAAGAGTCACCTATAAAATAATAACCTTAAATTATGTTAAGAAAAATGGATTTTAAAAATCTCACTAAAAACTATAAATTGCCAATCTGACAATAGTCTTAATTCTCTTATAGCTATGGGGCTTAAAATGTTTTTTTATTGTCTTAATTTGTAGGTAAAACTAATTAAATACTCATTTACTGATCAATAACTGGTTTGATAATTATGTTGTCTATAAGTTAGATAATTAAAACAAATGTTAATCTTGCTGGTACCTGAAAAAATTAAAAATTAATCTAATTTAAAACCTCAGATCATAGATATAATAAATTAAGGACTACAATTTGAGGCTCTTTGTAAAATATTGATAAATGTATTGGTTTCATAATTAAATTAATTTCTGTTTATTAAATCTAGAGAAACAAATATTTCCATCTTCATTATTAACTCTTCATCTTGATCATTTAATTCATTGTTGGTGAGTCAGTATATATATATATATATATTGTAACCGGACCCCCATACAACCCTTTTATTACTTCAGTTGTAACAATTTCCTGATGAGCATGTTGCAGGCAGGAACTATCAATTGGCATTACCCAATGCAGATGTTAACACCCCCCTACAACAATATTTCCTGCTCATCAGAGGATGTAGTACCATAGAGGCTGGAAGCATCTAGACATTTATATGTTTGGTTTTCCAAACAGCGCCACTAGAGTTCCATCTCACTACAACCTGACTTACCTAGGTCTAGTTATGCCAGACGTAGCTCAGGAGGCATGAGATTCTCATGAACAAATGCAATGACTGATGAGTGATGCAATAAAAACAAAATAGAATTGGACAACTGAATAACTAAATTTAATTTTTAGTAACAATAATTTTATTTAATAACAATTAATTTGCAAGTTCTAATAAAGTTCATTCCTATCCATGTGATGACTCATTTTCATTTCATTTATGAAAAGGTTAGAAGTAGTTTGTTGATCAATAGTTCATTTGCAATTCATTTTAATAAAGTTCATCCTTCATTTCAAATGAAGGCTCATTTTGATGTATCTTAGGTAAAGGATTCAAAGGGTCTTTTATCTAGTAGACGTCTACCAATTCTGCATGAATATTTTCCACTTTGTATTCCACATCTGTACATCTTTTTTTAAGGTAGGTAAATAGGTAAGATGAGCTATTCCAGATCTGTAAGGTTTCTATAATTCAGCCAAGTATCAATGTACATTGGTTCTCATAAGTTTCATTATTTTCTTTGTATACAATCGAAATTCATGTAAGCATTTGTAATTTTTATAGTACATTATTTTATTCTATTTATCAAACAGGTAATGTGAACAATTCTTGGTTTGTGGACTATTAATAGTCCAGTCAGTGTAAATGTGCATCTATGTGCATAAGTTTTATTACTTTTTTCACATAATACCATATGCAGGTAAGCATTTATAATCCATATGGTCTTTCATTATTTTTATTTATATTTATCAAAACGGTAATGTGGTTTAAATTACTCCCACAAAATTAATATTCAGGTAAGTATTAAGCATTTGTAATTTCATATCAATATGCAGATAAGCATTTAGAGTCCATATAGTATTTCATTACATTTATCAAATCCAGTAATGTGGTTTAAATTACTCCCACAAAATTAACATTCAGATGAGCATTAAGCATTTTCATTTATACTTTATCACGAATAAATGATTTGCATAATTTTAGTTTCATTCATAATTTTCCAGTAACAAACGTATTTTCATGCAGTTACATTTATTAATAATTCTTTTTTATATATATATTTATAATAAAGACGTTTTGTTTGTCTTTTAAAACATATATAATTTTAGTTTAAGAAATACATTTTGTCTTGTCTTTTAAAAAACATATATCGACTATTTTTATAAAATCATTACCTTGATTTACCCAGTTGTCGCTTCAAAAAGGGGTCATCGCATTTCAGCTGAATGGCATTATTTCCTTTCTATGATGTCTATCCAGGCAAATCTAGAAAAATCATGGCTTAGAATGAAGAGATGAAGCTGTTGGTTTATTTTTCCATCGTTATAATTTCCTTAATAAAGCTTTCTTTTTCCATCATTAACAGAGGTTCTTTAATATCCTTTTAAAATTGAAATCTTTTTTTTTTCAAAATTCTTCTTTGACAGCTACTTGAAAAATATCTCTTTGGAAAAAATATAACTATTTGATCTCCTTAAAATCTCTCTGAAAAAACTTTTTAAAACTCTTTCAAAGTCTCTTGTTTTAAAATCAAATCTAATCTGCCTCTGAACTTGCAACTTGACTATTTATATCTGATTCTTGGACTGATTAAACAGCCTTTCCCCACTGTACCTAATTTGCATACTGCTCTCATTTAAGCCCGATTGCCTTTCTCTTCATAATGATTGAATAATCTATTTTTTTAGTGGGATAGATAAGAAATCATAAGAATTAAGCCATGTTTTTCAATTTACTAACTTTGCCTCAAGTGATTATTACACTTTATTCGAAAACATCTAAAAATTAAAAATGTAATCAATTTAATACATGCCAGCTTTAAATAAATATGTAATATATTTAAATTACATCGTAATCCAAAACTATAAAATCAATAATGATTTTCTAAATTATTTTCTTTTCTCAGTTATAGAAAATAATAATTTTCTTGTAATGTCATAAACTAAACTTTTTTATACATCTGCTGTTTTTTAAGGTGGAAGGGTAACTAGCTCTTAGAATAAATATACATGTGAAACATCGTTCTTATTTCAATATATATATATATGTGTGTGTGTGTGAATATGTTTTAAAGCATTAAAAAAATAATATTATAAGTAAATTTTATTATCTATACTATTATCATAAAAATCTTAAATTATATGTTTCAATAGTATAAGCTAAAGTAATTCAGTTAGTCCAATTAATTAGCAGTATTTAATAGCTTATCTTAGATTGTTTAATACTGACTTGAAAAAATAAAATTAATATTTAAACTAAAGAGTTAATCTAGAGCTTAATGTATTTTAAATAGATTTAATAGATAGAGTTGTTTTATGCTGTCTGAAATGATTAGTTAACTTTATTAGGATTTTAGTCAGTTATGATTTATTAAATATCAATTTATATGAAAGTATTTAAAATTAGAATTTCAAAATAGTAAGTAAAACTGACTGAGAGTAGCTCTAATTTTTTAATTGATTTTAAGTGTCAGTCAATAACTAAAGTATTTTCATTGCATTAAAAAATGGTTATATTTAATGTGCATGTATGTGTGAATGTTAGAGATGAGTGTGAAATATTGAAAGTTAAAAAGACCTATTAAAAGTAATAAGTGTATTTTAAAAATTGGGTACAGTCAATCAATTTTAAAATTATTAAAATATATATAAGCTTTTAAATAATGCAAGAGAAAGAGTGAACAAGAAGTATATTAATAAAACAATGTTTAACTGAAAAATTAATTAATTTTATTAAATAATCGATTTGATAATTATTTAGAGTTGATAAAAAAAATTAATTAACAAGTTTATTTATTATCTAGATAATCACATGACAAATTGTCTGGATTTAAAGTACAGAGTTCAAGGTTAAATCAATTAAAAGTCAATAATGATTATTAATTTAAATATTATAATGCAGACCTCGGTCCATGGATAGAGAAAGAATCAAACATATATATTAGTATAAAAATAAACATAATTAAAAATTTAAACACTTCTACTTTTTCACAATTCATTTAATCTTAACTTAAAATTTTAATTCAGTTTTGAAGTAAATTGTTTTTTTTTATTTGATTATTTATTTTAAGTCAATGTTAAAGTTTAAAGTTTTGTTGTTTATCACCTTTATTATTAAATAAAGAAGTAGATTATTGATGCAGGGTTTCTCGTAGAAGCATAGATTCAATTGATTTATCAAACAATAATTTTAAAAGATGTTAAAGAAAATTCTAATATTTTTTTTAAAAAAAATCCAAGCAAAAATCATGTAAGGAAAAGTATATTGTTTCATTGTTATAACATTAGTTAAATTCTGAACTGTGCTATGAAACTATCTCCAGCATAATTTAACTAACTTTTAATTAAAACAGGTAAAACTCTCCATATAGTAGTACCACTCAGAGCAAGCCAGAGTAATCAATGGATTATAGAAGTCTTGTGCATAAAAACCCTATCTAGTGCCTACTCATCCAATATCCTCAGACTAATTTCTAACTTGTTGCTTTCATCAGTGAGTAGCCTTGAATCTGAGAGCCCTGCAAAGCCACAAGCTAGAAACTAGTCTGGGAATATTGGATGAGTAGGCACTAGATAGGGATTTTATGCACAAGACTTCTGACACCCATTGATTACTCTGGCTTGCACTGAGTTACACTACTGTATGGAGTATTTTGCCTGTTTTAATAACAGTTATGAGCAATGGTGATCATGTGATGTTTAGTGGCTTAACTTTTAATTAGTAAGTATTACTAATTATTTGCTACTAAAATAATCAATGTATATATGTCAAGCTTAAATATAGAATGATGAATTTCTATAAGATTAACATATAAAAAAGGATTAACAATTATTTAAAATTGTTTTATAAAGTTATCATAAAAGTCAAATTTATGAAAACTAACTTTTTAATTATTGTAAAAAAAGAATTGTTTTCAAATTGTTTTATGTTAAAACAAATAACCTAGCTATTCGTTTCAAGTTCATTTATCTAGTGATTTAAATAGTTTTCCTGAATTGTCTGTTGTTGAAATATGTTACCTGACATTAAAAAAATATATAGGAAGAAATAATTAAGCTTACATTATTCTAATTAATCTAGCTAAAAGTTAACTGATAATAATATAGTTGTATAAAAAGCATTTTATAATCAAAATTATCTTCCTGTTTATTACTACTCTGATTTTAATTGCCATTAAAATGTGTTTTAAATTAAAAGAATTGTTTGCTATTTAAATTTGTCTGCTATCAACTCTCTGCTATTATTTGAAGTGATGTTTCATTTAGTGGACATTTTTTTAAAGAGATTTTATTATAAATTCTCATCTCTATGTATCTACTCTATCTTAATGAAGGACTGTGTACATTATATATTACTTCAATGAAGATTTAAAGGAATTAAACAAAGAGATAATTCCTTTTACAAAGAGAAGAACTTTTTAATCTCATATAAAAAAGGGTATTATAATAACATCTATTTTTAATATATTTGGAATTAGTATAGTATTATATTATTCTTATTATTAATAATTATATGTTTCTATACCAAGGAATGGAATTGGTAAAATATGCAGTATAAGGTTTTATTTGATGTGTTAATTTTATTATTATTATTATTATTATTATTATTATTATTATTATTATTATTATTATTATTATTATTATTATTATTATTATTATTATTATTATTATTATTATTATTATTATTATTATTATTATTATTATTATTATTATTATTATTATTATTATGTTTCTACAAATAGTGTTAAAGGAATGGAATTGGTAAAATATGCAGTAGGCTTTATTTGATATGTTAATTTTATTATTCCAGAGTTTCTGAATGAATATTTAAAATTATAAATGATTATACCCAAAGATATAGTAGCCTTTTGTATATTTATGAAAAGTATTTTATGAATAAAAGTGTTTTAAGTATCATTATGTATGAGAGAATTTTAAATAGTTTACACATAAAGTGTTGTCACTGTTATGGGTTTGTCGATACACATATAATCTTAAATTGGTGAATGAAAAATTATGTGCCTTTTTGCTTGTGTGTGTGAGATTAATAATAATAATAATAATAATAATAATAATAATAATAATAATAATAATAATAATAATAATAATAATAATAATAATTATTATTATTATTATTATTATTATTATTATTATTATTAGTAGTAGTAGTAGTAGTATTATTAGTAGTAGTAGTAGTAGTAGTAGTAGTAGTAGTAGTAGTAGTAGTATTAGCTCTATGCTTTTATTGTTAGTAGTATTTTGAGGCAATTTTAACTTTTTCTTATTGCACTATTTTTCTGACAGCTTTCTTTGTTCTCACTAGATTTAAACTTTCAACTTTCATTTTGTTATTAAACCTTTATTATTTATCAGAATATAATAAATTTGACTTCATTTGATAGATATTTTTGTTTAGAAATTAAGTAAATTTTAAAAAATCACATTTGATTTCTGGAATTATTTTAAAATATATATTTATGCAAAACAAAACATAGTCACATCATCAAATTTCAGGTGGAGCCAATTCAATTTATAAAGTGAACAAAAATCTTCATTGTTTCACATTTGATTTAAAAATCTGAATGAATTGTTTTTAATAACTACTAAATCTATCAATTTATGCTTTAAAAATTTACAATTTTTTTGTAATTTTTATGATATTGCTAAATATAATACCAATCAGGTAAATGTCCTCATTTTGTAGACAGCTGTGTTTCCTGTGATCATAATCTATATAGTAACAATATTTAGAAGAAAATATAATTTTATATTTAAAAATAAAATATTTCTGTAAAAAATGAATATATAATAACATTTACTTTTTATTTTTAATAATTATTACATAATCACAATACCAATACAATTATAAACTTTCCAAAAAATGAAGTTTTTAGACCATCATATTTTTTTCTCAACTGTCATAATATTTTCTCGAAGTGAACACACAAAGTTTGAGATTGTGAAATATATAGTGGTTATCCATCATCAGTGGAGCTTGGGATCCTTTGACAGTTCACCTATTAGATTTCCCTGACATATATTGATTTTTTTTGTATTTAAAATATTAGAAAATAAATATACACAAATTTTAAAGCTGTTAAAAAAAAAAAGTTTCGCAAAATTTTCAGCAAATGGTGAAAAACATAAATTTAAATTTAAAAAAAACTGAAGTGTATCTCTAACACTTTGAAATATGAAATAGTTAAATGGATGTTATATTATTTTTATATGTATTCAGCCACAGTGTGGCTTGTTCATTCATCAGCACTGCCAGTACATATTACCAAATGTTTAATTGTGTCTTTGCTAGTTTATATTTCCTTTGTTCACTCTGCCTAGAATTTTAATGATAGAATATATTTTGGTGTATATCCACAGGCATGTTTAGTTTTACAATTTGGTATTTGTTCCACTATAATTTCATTTCAACTTCAAATATATGGTTAATATCAAGAATCACTGTTTCCTCACCCCAACATAGGTATTGTTCACATTATAAGGGTTTTTATATTGCATAATATTTGTTGCTGGTGTATTAATATTTGTTAAGCATCTCCACACTGATATTTTAATATTATTTTGATTGAGTAAAGTGTATAATATATTTTAGAAGCCTGCACAAAGGTATAGAGATATATTGTTTATGTTATGGATACTGGGTTTGTAAATAAAGATTGTATATTGTGAATAAGAGAACCATTGGGTAATAAATATCACTTATATGATAAAATTTTAGAAATGGTCTTAAGAAAGATATACTAATGTATTAATTAATATTATTTATAAATTATAAATAGTAAATTAAAAGAAATAGTAATAATTATTGTAAATAAATATTTTTATTATATAGATTATTATATGTAAATAAATATTTTATTAATTAAATATGTTTTTGTTTCATTGCTATTATAATATCATTGCTTAAGCACCTTTATTTTTAAGAAAATCCACTTTAATAAAATTTGCATTAATAATTATTTTTAAGAGTTCATTTCAATGTTCACATTCATTTTGCTTAATAATGATTTATTTTACTTTCATTCTTAGAAGATAAATGTTATATTATTTACTTCATTTCAAATGCACTTTTTGTGTAGTTGGCAGCATAAAAGATACTCTTACTGCCTTCTACATCATTTTGATATTGCTTATTCAAATTTGCATCAGAAAATCTAAGATTTCTATGTTTTATGGTCAGTAGAAGTGAAACAATTATATTTTAAAAATGTAAAGTATTTAAATGTTTTTCAAATTATCATTATATATTACTAAGTATTTGAGTATTCTGTTATTATATAATTTCATTTCTACTTTTTTTAAATACTAAGACTCCAAAATAAATTAAAAGAAATGTTAAATGTTCTACTTTTAGTTTAATAATAGTAATCATCATATTTTGTTAAGAAGTTAAAGTATTACCATTAATATTTTGTTCTGAATGCATTTTATTCTAAATTTGAACCCTGAAATCAAGATATATTAAACTTGTAAAAGATTAAGATATTTTAAAACACAAGATGTGATATTTTAAACTTGCAAAAGAACTTATATTTAAAATAAATTCAAAATTCTTAAAACATAAGATAATTTAAGAGATAAAGATATTTTAAAAACTATGAGATTTTTTTTAATTATAAAAGAACCTTGTATTTTAATAATTGTATTTAGCTATGGTATTATCTACATATAGGACTCATACTCTGAAGTGGGATTTTAAAAATTCATGTCATGTGGCTTCTGTGTGTGTAACCTCAGAACAGATCACTGTTAGTTAGTTAGCCAGCCACCATATTGTTGCTTAGATTATGTGGTTGTTTTTCAATGATCAACATGCTAAGCTTGAATGTGAGTCTTTCCTTACGTTCTTCCACTCTTTGGTCAATTGTGTGTTAGGTTACAATATATATTTGAAGGAACTTGAACTCAGAGTTTAAAGCTCTTCACAGCCATCCACTTCATCCTATATAACTGATACACATGACCATATATATACAAGTGAAAAAGATAAATGGTCTCTAATATATGAATTTCATGCTTAATCTGCACTCATCATTTAGTTAAGATCACCGTCTCCTATGCACATATATAATCACTGCCCAGTCTATATTAAGATAACAAATCTTCAAACTTTAATGGACAAGCCTCAATCTTCTTTACACTCCAACTCTTCAACCATCCATATCATTGAAAGTCCATGGAGAAAAAGTTTGAAGATTTGCTATCTTAATATAAATTGTACACTTATTGTATTTGGGAGATGGTGATCTGGACCATCTGATGAGTACTGGTTCAGAATAAAATACAAAATTATTTATCTTTTTTGCTCATATGTGGTCATGTGTATCAGTTGTATAAGATAAAGTGGATGGATGTGGAAAGCTTTAAAGTCTGAGTTCAAGTCCCTTCTAATTACATTGTTTAGTATAGATGCAATATATTTCCTTATACTTTTTTGCAGCACAATGAAATGACAATTAAAAAATATTCTATTGTTTATTTTTAAGGCATTTTTATTAATATAATTGTTTGATAGTTTCTGCCATTAACAATAACAATGTTTTAAAAGTCTCATTAGAGTTTAGTTATATCCACAGTTTCAATACATAAGAAACAATGATATCATTTTTAGCTTTATCATATTACAATTATTTTTGTTTTATGGTCTGTGTATCAACACTCATCTAACAAATCCAGATTAATCTAGGAACTTCATCTCTATTAAAACCTCAAATAATCACTATGGGAAATGATGAAAGGAATTCAGACCATTGGCCAAGGATGATGGTGGCCAAGGATCAGCAGTATATCTCACACCTGGATATTAGTGAGGAAATAACTAGACTATCAAATCACACAGTTACTGCTCATGATTCTATACCTGCCAGAATTTATAAATCAATATCTTACTTGATAATTGAAGTGCTTGCAAAATATTACAATCAGTTGTGTGCACAACCAATAGATTGGCCAATGATTAATAACAGAATATTTTTTTGTATAAAAAAGAATAGGAATATACCCATCCCATATGTAAATGACCTGAGAAATATTACTATCGAGGACATTGACTCAAAAATATTTGCTAGAATTATATTGAAGAAATTGTATAATAGAATAAAAAATAGAATTTCAGTGGCTTATTACGCTATTAAAGGTAAGAGAGCAACTGATGCAATTATGAAGATCCAGGATGCAATCAGATATGCCAGGTGTAATAAGTTAACTCAATTCTTTGCAATGCAGATAGACTTTAAATCTGCATTTGATGTGGTTGATTGGTCATTTCTGTCTAGTTCATTGGCACCACTTGTGAAGGGTGAGGAGAATCTAATTACAGCAATCAACAATTATGTGACCAATGGGAGAATAGCACTTAAAAACTTTGCAAGGCATTCTAATTTCTTTGTTCCATCAAGGGGGATCCCACAGGGGTCTCCTCTGGCAGCCCTCCTCTTTGCCGTTTATCTGGATCCGATGATTAGGGAAATAGAAGCCTCAACCAATGGGATTTTCTTACCTCAGCTTGGTGCCTTTGTTTATGTCACTGCCTTTGTCGATGATGTTATTATTATATTCGAGAATGTGGCCAGGGTGCATAGAATCTTTAACATCTTAAATAAATTTCAGATCTCTACAGGCTCATGTATTCAATCTTCCAAGTCGGCTGCATGGCAATTGGCCACTGCCAAGAGAATCCCATGTGACTTCTTGGGCACGCCTTCCTCCTTTCTAGGGTTGCCTCTCTATCTGTCTAAAACTAAAATGAGTGCCCTCGAAACTAAAATAAATGCCTTTTCCCCATTTAAATTGTATGAAACAACCAGAGCAAAGGTTTTTAACGCTATTGCTGTTGGTGTGCTCTCTTACTATGGACCATGGATGAAAATCTTTAATGCCACTAGTCTTAAGATCATTCAATTGGCAAAAAGATATATTTGGGGTAAGAAGTATAGCCTGATACCTACTAAAATAAGGCAGCTACCGATTGGAGAAGGGGGTCTCAATTTAATTGACCCTAACTCATTGGTGAGCTTCATTAAGGCAAGAGCTTATTTAAGGATCATTGACGATAATTCGCTCAGGCCGCTAACACAGAATAATAATATAGATTCTAACCTGGGGTCGGACGGAGTATCTTATTTTGATGATATGATGATTGCATACAGGGATATCCAGGATGATCTAAACTTAGAGACCTTAGATAATTTAAAATATAAAGAGCTAAAAAATAGAGAGCTTTCTAATGAAAACTCCTGGCTCAATGCCTCATTAAAAAAAATTCTAAAAAATTTCCAATCTATTTGTACATCACAGTCTGTTATGAAATTTATTTTCAGATTGATAAATGGAATTTTGCCAACCACCACTTTTTTAAACCAAAGGCTGAAAATGGGCCTGGATGATCTATGCAAATGCTGTAACAGATCTGACGAGACCTTTCTTCACCTGATGGAGGAATGTACAGCCTTTAGTGATTTGAGATCTATGGCCTTTCATAAGCCTATTGTGAATCTAAGACTCTTATTTAAAGAAAACATTGTTTTATTCAAGCCTCATAATGCCATAGTTATTGTGCATGTAATGAGAGCAATATGGATATCTAGGTGTGCTCTGATCTTTGATAACAAGAAGATATATTGGAAAAAAAATGGAAAAAGAATGGGATGACATGTTTTATAAAGGTTTGAAATTTTGGCCAAGAAAAACGTTTTTATTGGTATGGGGTGGTTATGTTCCTACAAGATGTGAAATGTGGAGCTGAATGCTCTTACAGAACACTGATTAAATGAAAGGTGGAGATAATGTAATTTACTGGATACATTTGAACTTAATTTATTTTTTAAAGTAATGATTGTTACGATGTATGTACTGAATCAAATGTAAATATAGTTTTTTAAATAAAAAAAAAATATATATATTCTGCTAAAACAATAGTAATTCTCTCCATGCAATAGTTCCACTCAATGCAAGCCCATGGTAATCAATAATTTTTTAGAAGTTTTGTGCATCAAAATTTTTATCTAGTGCTACTCACCAATGTCCCCTGACTAATTTCTAGTTTGTGACCTTCATAGGTGAGAAGTTTTGGATCTAAGAACACAGCACTTAGATCTATGGATCTAATGTAACCTTCCAACCTTTCACCTTTTTAGTTAATTGTAAAACAAAGGCACCAGAATGTAGATATACTGAAAGATCTGTATGACTAAACAAATAAATGAGCTTGGATTAAAAATTATTATTGTGTTTTCATTTTGGCTTTAAAGTTAATTAAAAAGATAAAAGGTGGCTGCTATAAGGTTGCATTAGTTCTAAAGATCTAGGTGCAATGCTTTCAGACCCAAGGCTTCTCACTAATGAATGCTACAATCTAGAAACTAGTCTAGGATATTGAATGAGTAGACAATAGATAGGATTTTGTGCAGAAACCTTCTAACATCCATTGGATTACTATGGCTTGCACTGAATGGCCCTACCATATGGAGAGAGTTGCTAAAATTTTAACTTTATCTCTAGCTTTGAATAACCAAATATCCATTTACAGTCAATATTGTTTAATCGTAACTTGCTTGGTTTATTTGAAAAAAAATCATAGACTTGATAGAAAAAATTAGTTACCTGAAAAATATCCAAATTCTACTTAGATCCAAAATCGTTTTGTGGGTGTGACAAGCAGATGCATAGTTCATCCTATGCCATACAATCTTTAATGTCAAAAGTCTAAATGATTTTCTCTCTTTTTAATTAAAAATCTTAATCGGACGTTGGACTGATTTATAGTTGTATCTGTTGCTCGTTGATACTTATGCTTTACGTGTTTGAGGCCGTAATAGAGTGGTCGAAGGATCGCGTTTAGCTCTATCATTTCCAGCGCTCGAATTTCAGCCATTCGATTTTTTTTTATTGACATGTGTAAACACGTATATGCCTGTATAAAATTATTTACATAAACATGTATAGTGTGTTGTACGTGCATGTGTAAATAACTAATAGTATAATATAAAAAAAAAAATTGAAGAATTTTGATCTTTTAATTAATATCTGTCATCCATAAAAGTCTTCAATATATTTAATTTATTTTACAAAGAAACATATGGAAAGTTTTTTTTTTTTTTTTAGCAGCCTGGATATGACTTAAATTGATTTTCTGTCGAATATTATATTTGATGATTGTCAGTTTTATTTTTTAATAAAAATGATTGTCTACCCACTACGTATAGTCTATTGTCAAAAGATAGTTTATTACGCAGGCTATAATTTACTGATATTCGTGGTGGGAATTAACATGTAAACACTTCTTGCCGAATCAACTTGAATCGCAGCAGGCAGACCCTTGCTATTAAAAATTACAAGAAAGTTGAAGTTTTATAAAGCATACGATAATATGGGAAAGATCCCTCACCCTCTTTGTTTCTGAGTATTCTTTTTTAAAGTTTAATTAAAGAAGTTCCGCATTAGATATCTAATAAAAAGTATAAGATGTCTTTTTTTTTTTTTTGTAAGTACAATAAGTATAAAAAAAATATCAATTTTATATATATAACGCTATAACTCATTAAAAAATGTGTATTTTTTGGTACTTCACTTCTAAAAAGACAATATATATTTTAAACTATTGAATTAGAAGAAACTTGAACTCAGACTTTCAAGCTCTTTATAGCTATGCACCCAATCTTATACAACTAATACACATGACTACATACATGTGAAAAAAATAAATGATCTCCAATGTATGTATTTCATGCTAAACCAGCACTCATCAGTTGGTCCAGCACCATCTTCCACACACATATATATATTATCAGTACTTAGATTATATTAAAATTGAAAATCAAAGTTTAATGGATAAGCTTCAATCTTCTCCACACTCCACCCCTTCAGCCATTCATATCATTGAAAATCCAATGATGAATCACTCAAAGCCCTTGTTGACAATATACTTATACTTGAATATTATTTAAATTATTGAATTAATATTGTAAATAAAAAAACTTCTTAACATTATAATGTTTTACTAACAATGAACTATATACAAAATGAATATTTTTACCCTCTGTACATAAAACTCGCGCAAATTTTGGAATTTTATTCTTAAAGATTTCTCCAGTATTTATTTTAAATGTCTAGAATATACTAATGAATACGGAAAATAATTCTAATAGCATAAGAATCAAATTGAAGACTTTTCGATTAAAAAATCAACGCGCTATTACTAAGCTGATAGCTCAAAGTTCTAGAATTTATTAGAAGCTGAGATGTAGCTATCATTTAGAAAGTACAGAAACTTAAGTTCCTTAATGATTTAGTAGCTGTACTTTACCGTTATCCAAAAACGGATATAAAGGGTCTGAAATGATTTTTGTTTAATTAAGGATCCGAAAAAAACATAGCTACATCTCTGGTTTAAAAAAATCTTTTTAATATAATACAGCTATTCAATATATGTGATTTCTATTACAGCTAATGCTAATTGTATTTTTAAAAAATAGTTTAATGTTATTTATGGGTTACATTCTAATTTAACTATATTGGCACTTCTATTGTTTCATCGTTATAAGCACATATGGAAATAAAATTAGAAAAACCATAATTATAACTAAAGAATAAATAATTTGAAGAAATAGTACCGAATCCTTCTAAATAAAAGTATATTTTACTTGACTCAATGTTTCTCTTTACAAAATTAAAAAAATAAATTTGGATGTTTAAAAAAAAACATTCACAACAAAGACAAATTATAACAACTAAAAGCAATTGGTATTAAAGGTTTTATCAAAATTGCTCTGTACATTTCTTAGAAACAATTTCAGAATTAGTTTAATTGGTACATAATCATGACGAAATCTTAGATTCTCAACTGTCCATTTTTCTTCATGATAACAACAAATAAAAGCAAATATTTAAAAATACATTCTTAATTGATTTGTATAATTTATTCCTAAGCCAACTGAATAAACCAATATCATGTGTGACTTATGATCCTAAAGTACCAATCAATGATTAATTACTCAGAAGGTCATATGGTATTTGAGCATTGGAAATAGCAGATTGATCTTTAATCTTAAAACCATAGCCTTCAGTTATCACTATGTTTAATATCAAGAGCATTTAATATGATGTGTCAACTCATTATTTTGGATGTGCAGACTGCTTGCCTAAATGTGATTGCAAGAAATAGAGAGAAAAGATAGATTTGGAGCTAAAGATATGAAAATATACCTACTACATACTGTATGTGGTAATATATAAACTTGAACTATAAGTCAATTTTAAAATAGAGAAGCTGTTGAAAACCAAAAACAATGTGCTATCCAATATTTGAATGCTGAATAAAAGATGTTGAACTGCAATAAGGAAATTCTAACCCAAAGGATTTGTTTTACTAAGATTCTTATTTAATTGTATACACTTTCAAACATATAAACTGTAAGAATTGTATGTATGTGTATATATATATATCATCATCAACCATTATCAATCCACTGCAGGATGAAGGTCTCTCCAAGTTTAATCCATCTTCTCCGATCTTTAGCTTCTCTTTTCTACAACACCCCTGTACATTTTCTTATTTCATCCATCCATCTCACATGTGGTCTCTTTCTGGGTCTTTTACAATCTCTTGGAATCCAGTTTAAAATTTCAATTGTCCATCTATTATCATTTCTTCTAGCAATATGTCCAGCCCAACTCCATTTCAATCTTTTAATTTTTTCAATAAGGTCAATAACACCTGTTTGTTATCTTACCCATACATTGCGTTTTCGATCTCTTCTTGTTACTCCCAACATACATCTCTCCATACTCCTTTGAGTGGTCTGAAGTCTCTGTATTGCTCTTTTATTAAGTGTCCAAGTCTCAGATCCATAAGTAAGAACTGGTAAAACACATTTGTTAAAAACCATTCTTTTCAAACACATAGGCATATTTCCTTTTAATATCAAGTTATTTCTACCAAAAGCACTCCAACCAAGTTTAATTCTATGATTAATTTCCTCCATTATGTTTCCATCTGTATTAATAATTTGACCTAGGTATTTGTAACTGTTAACTTCTTTTAATTCTTCATAATCAATCTTTATTTTCATATTTTGAGCAAATCGATTAAACATTACTTTAGTCTTTTTAACATTTATCTTTAGTCCTACTTTTCTACTTTCATCTGCTAACTCCTGCAACATTTCCTGCAGCTCTGAAGCATTATTTGCAAAAACAACTACATCATCTGCAAAATCTAAATGACTTAAATACTCTCCATTTACTTTCATTCCTTTAGTTTCCCATTTTAATCCACAAAATACTTTTTGCAGCACTGCTGTAAAAAGTTTTGGAGATATGGAGTCACCTTGCCTTACACCTTTCTCAATGTTGATTTTTCCAGTATCATTATGTAATCTAATTGTTGCTGTTGCATTTTTATAAATATTCTTTAAAATATGACAATATCCTGGATCTATACCTTGATGATCCAATGCTTTAATCACTGGAGAAATGTGTATAGAATCGAATGCCCTTTCATAATCTACAAATCCAAAACATAATGACAACTCATATTCATTTGTCCTATTCATTTGTCCTTTCTATGACTTCTCTCAATACCTGGATATGATCTATTGTACTAAAACCACTTTTAAATCCAGCTTGTTCTCTTGGTTGGTGGAAATCCAAAGTTCTCTGTAAACGAGTTGTAATTATCTTGGTAAAAATTTTATATAAAACTGATAAAAGGCTGATAGGTCTGTAATTTCTAATATCTTCTTTATCACCTTTTTTAAATTTTAATATTATTACTGCATTCTTCCAATCTTCTGGTACATCTTTATCATTTAGTCATTTGGTATATAACTTTGCTAAAATTGTTTCTATTTCTTCACCTCCTTCTTTTAATATATCAATTATAATTCCATCATTTCCTGGAGCCTTTCCTTTCTTCATACATTTAATTGCATGTCTCACTTCTTCATTTAAAATTCTGGGCAATTCAGAAGATGTAATAGATATAGGAGATACTTGTTCTTTATTACTATATAATTCTTGATAAAAATCTTCTACCAATTTCATGATGTCATCTCTCTTTTTAGTAATAATTCCATCTTTTTTTCTTATTGCAGATATAAATTTCCTACCAATACCAAAATGTTGTTTAACATTCTTGAGACTTTTATTTTCTTCTACAGCTTTCCTTGCTATTTCACAGTTATACTTTCTTATATCATTTTCAACTCTTTTCCGTACCATTTTACAAAATTCGAGATATTCAATTCTTTTTAATACATCATTTTTGTATATCTTCATATTCCTTCTTTTCTTCATAAATTCTCTAGTCTCAGTAGAAATTTTATTAGTCAATTGCTGCTTTTTTCTACCAGCTATCTTTGTTGCAGTTTTTAAAAGTGTATCAGTTATTTTCATATTAATTTCATTCAAATCTGAATCATGTTCAAAATCTCCTAACACTTGAAACCTATTTGTAAGTTTTAATTTAAATTCATTAGAATGTTTCTGAAGATTAGGAATATCAACTGTAAATATTGTTTTTCTCAATAATTTTTGTCTCTCTAGTTTTACATTAACACGTAACTTACACCTTACTATTCGATGATCACTTCCTGTGTTAAATTTATTAAGAACATTACAATCTTGAAATATGTATTTCCTGTTAGTCAAAATATAATCCAATTCTGCTGTACCTTCATTTGGATGCTTCCATGTCCATTTCCTTTTAACATTTTTCTCAAAAAATGAATTCATAATATAAAGTTTTTCTTTTTCTGCAAACTCCACAAGTCTATGTCCTCTCTCATTTCTATTACCATAACCAAAATTACCTACAGCAATTTCATCTTTCATTTGTCTACCAATTCTAGCATTAAAGTCTCCCGTAACAATTTTAAAATGTTGTTTACTCTGATCAAAAGCCTTTTGTACATCCATATAAAAATCTTCTACTACTTCATCACTATGATAACTTGTTGAGGCATAAACCTGAATTATCTGCATTTGGTATCTGCTATTAAGTTGTATAACTAATCTTGCAACTCTGTCCGATACACCATCAATTTCCACAATATTGTTCTTCCACTTTTTATTTATAATGAATCCTACTCCACTTGTATTTCCAATATGTGTGCCTTTATAATAGAGTATATGTCCACTTTTTAAATCAATTGTTTCTTCACCTTTTCTTCTAACTTCACAAAGTCCAATAATGTCCCATTTAATATAAGACAATTCTTCTTCTTTCTTACAATCTTCCTTCACTTAAAAGTGATCTGCAGTTGTAAGTACCTAAATAAAAAGTCATCATCAAATGGCAGCCTGGGTCCACAATCAGGGGATTCTTAGCACCCTCCACCTTTGGCCACCAACCGCTGCCTTGGTTGGTGACTTTACAGCCTCCTGGGAATAAGGGCTATGTTTTATTTTTGTCTGTCATAATTGTATATATGTATTGGAAAAATATTTATCATTTACACAAACATTCATTCTGCCTTATCAGGCACTGAGATGAAAGACCATGGTGTTTCTTGATCTTAAACTCAGAGGTAAAAAGCTAATAAACTCACCACACTGGCTAATGCGTGTTGGTGAGCAGCCCATCCATGTTCGTATACTATATGAATAATCACATAGTAATAACAGCTGCAACGACAAGAATGTATGGAGTGGACTTTAGGAATTTGCCCTGCTCGGTTCCTTTAAGGCTTCCAAGAGGAATCAAAGGGTCTCCTTTCAGTTAATAGCAAACTCCTTTCTGCAGCCATATATATATATATATATATATATATATATATATATATATATATATATATATATATATATATATATCTTTAAATTCCAAAAAATTAAAAATAAATATGTATGTAATATGTGTTAAATATTTTTGGGATGAGTTAAGATTTAATTGTATAAAACTTTTATATATATATATTTATTATGCAAATCTTTATTAACACAGCAAAGAAAGAATAAAACAAAGAAAGAAATTATATATATATACAAGTAATAATACAGGTGTCAATCATCCATTACACTTTTAAACGCCAATACAGAACTCAGCTATAACAGTTCAGATGGTCTTATTTAATATTTCTATTTTTCTTTAATACATTATATCAATTTTTTCACATTAAATATTAGATTAATAATTAGTATATGTTTTTAAACCACTAAACATCACATGATCACTATCTCATACTAGCACATAATTGTTAACATAAGATGGCACTACTATATGGAGAGTTTTGCTTTATATGTTTTTATAAAGTTATTATATGTATATATGCTGCAGATATTTTTGAGAATATTTAATTCTAATTTGGTATTAAAAGCAATTATTTAATTGGTCATCTAAGCCAGAATCACGTGTGGAGCTGCTATTTGTTCTTTAATGTAATTAAATTTATACGTACTTATATATCTAATTTAATTTGATTTTTTTTCTTCTGTGTTTTTTGATATTATTTTTTAAATGTGTTATTGTTATTCAACATTATTTTGTGACTGTAGTATTTTTTGTTCTAGTGCCTTGTTTATGACATAATCTTAAATGTACACGATTGTTTGATCATTAGAGAATGAGCCTTAACATCACTGATAAGCAAGAATCTATCTAAAGAAGTAAATGAAAACTATTTTTTTATTATTATTTAACTCTTTTGGGATGAGTTAAGGAAAATAAATAATGTTGATTGCTACCAGGGAAATATATCCGGTTCATCTAGTTTGATGATTATTAGTCGTTCTGATGGTAATCTAACAAATGATGTATATATTTTGGCTTAAGGGCTTTCACTTCATAATTTAATTTACATGTGTGTAGTCATATATTTATATCAATACATAATTGCCAACAAATACCTTGTCAAGGCATCTTTAGATAGATATGCCACAAAATATTATGCTAATCTATTAATGATGAAGATTTCTCCATCAGCTACAACAAACAACACTAAAAACTCACAGAAACTCATGTGTAACTGTCAATCAAACAATGTGAATATTTAGCAACTTTATATATAGTAAATAAAAACATGGTAATAATATTACTATGTACTTATACAATCATATCTTGATTATAAATAGTTTATATGAGAGAGAGGGAACAAATTTATATTATAAATATTGCCACAAAGCTAGTATAAAGAGATACACTTTTTTTTTTGTTTTTATTGTACAGATATGCCTGACATAATAGAATACTTTGATAAACCATAATTAAGTAACTAGTAAAATCTTTCAGAAAAAATTATTATGCAAAAATTAAAAGATGGCATGGCATTGCAAGATTCAAATAAATAGATTCAAGGATAAGCATGTAATATATATGAGCGTTTTATGTTTAATGAATTGATTTATATAATTATGCTAAAGATGACCTTCAAACTTTTTATTCTTTTTTCTTCTTCATGGAATTAGAATGGCCTTACTTATAAATAATTGGTTACTAATGATAATGATGATGAGAATATTTTTTCCTTAAAAAAAAAAGGAGAAGAAGAATCAGTCCAATTATTTTTATTACAAATAATAATATTGATCAAACAGTTAAGGTTTATGGTAATAAAAGTTATCTGCACAAACAAATGTGAACACAAAAATCAAATTAAACACATTTATAATCTTGTAAAAAGGAAATGGATTACTTTTTTAAGTGAATATTAAATAATAGTCAGAAGAAAGTTGTTAGTCAAAATGTTGGTTTTGCTGCTAATTATTGGAATGTCATAAAAAAATGCTGGAATGACTAATTGATAAGCTGGTGTAAATAAGGTGTTCACATGATTCACTATCCAGCTTTAATTCTTCCTAAATGAATTTTTTGAATGACTTTTTTTATCCAATGAAATGATTAAAATTTGGGAACTGCCTTTTACTGAAGATGATGCAGTCCACTACTTTCAAAAGATTGTCATACGTTGGAATAACTATCTGCAAAAAGTTTATCCATGTAGCATATAATCCTGAAAAAATCACAGAATCCTATAAAAATAATGACTTGTGAGCTGCTGGAAATGAACATTTTTGTATAAATCATAGATATGCTTTCATTTGCTTTGCAGAACATAAAAAAAACTGTAGTCTGTTCGAGTGATAATAAAAAAACAATCTTTTTCTTTTCCTTTTTATTGGAATAAATATATATTGCTAAAAGTTTAATTGTTGCAATATCATTTCTTGCCAAAAAATAATAATAAATGTAACTACATGTTTGTTTATTTCCAATAAGTAGACTTATAATTCACCTTTGTGTGTAATAAGGCGTACTTCTCGTCATTTTTGCAAATAACCAAATTTAATTCAAAATGTAAATACATGTTCATTTATTTCCATAAAATAAAGTTATAGGTCACCATTGTATACTAAATAAAGTTACTTGTCATCATTTATCAAAATTGATGGATTAAGGTTGTCAGAAGATCTCATGCAGCCAGCCATTATTTTATGAGATTGCAAGATTAGAAAATTATCACTAGACATAACTACCAACTTTATTTTATGACTACACAATATTTCTCTTAATCTCAACTGAAAGACATTTAAACATATGCATAACTTTGTGATTTAATTTAATACTCTAAAAAGTTCTGTAATAAATTGTTTCATGTTGGATATGATTATATACTTTTTCATATGAAGTATTTTAAAATTATTTGTCACATTACAAATTTTTATAAATCAAATAATTTTCTGCTAATTTTTTTTCTTGTTGTTTTAAATAATTTGTTTGTTTTAATGTGATATTAAGTAATTGATAGTAATTGTTTAAAGAAGTACATATATTCAGATTTACAAATAATATGTTTCAATAATAATATCACAATTTTTTTATAGGCTTACTCATGTGCCTACCAGATTTATTCTCACCACACTTTTTCTAGCGCCATCTGCTTTAAGTTTGAATAATCAGTCAATGCAAGATTGTAGGGTGCTTTAATATCTTCTTCCTGAGACTGGTTTTTATCTTCATAAATAAGGAATAGGATTCAAAGCTGATATCTTTATACTATTCAAGCTAATAGCCTGAAAACTTGTTTCTTTTCTTTTTTATTTTTTTTTTATTTTGATGTTTGTTCTAATATTATATGATGATAAGTATTAAGAGTTATAAAGAAATTTTTATTTTTGTACCAATAAAATGCAAAAATAAATTTGATATATATTATAAAAACTATTAAGATTAAAATCTATAATTTATTTATGCATATTACTAATGGAAAAGTCTTCCTTGTATTATCAAGATACTGTACAAAATTTGAGATGCTAGAATAAATTGCCTACAGAGTAACAAGCAATGGCAAAACCTCAATAATGATGATCAATATATTATCATTTGATCATAATATTTTACTGTCTAATAATTTCTACTTGCCTTCAGGCAAAAAAATTTACATACATACAATTTGTACATTTAAATTACTTTTTGTCTGAAAAGTTTGATTTATAAATCCAAAATATGTTTTTATCAAATATTTGGTTTTCTGTCACGCCAACATAGCCCTATGTATTTTAATACACTGGTAGAGTAAAGAGATTAAAAGTTATTTGATTATGGGTCAATCTATTGCTTTTAATGCTCAAACATCACGTGACCTGACGAGTGACTAATCATTTTATTATTTATTTGCTTTATACATTATTAGATTGATTTATAAGCTGCAGCCTATTATTCCATGTTCATAAAACAACTCATAACTTTCATGTTAAATAACTTTGCCTTTTTAATTTTTCAATTTTATTATTACTATTATTGAGTAAAATTTATATATAAAGCCTATTTTACCAAATAAGCGACAATTAATTGCATGGGAAATCATGCACTGTTCGGGCACCAGTAATGTAGTTTAAATTTTGATTCAGAAGCCCATAGCCCTTAAGTTCATCACGGAGCTAAACTGCATGGATACCACTGTTTACGTGTGATTTATCTATATATATCTTTTATTTATTTTTAATTACAAATTTGAATCTATTCCTAGCCTAGATTACTAATTCAAACACTACATATATACATATACATGATCGACCATATAAATATTAAGTAAACACTTTGTACTATAATAAATGAAATAAAATTATAGCTACCTCCTACTCAAATAATATTTTAATTAAAATCAAAATTGTTATAATATGCAGTATTTGTGTTTACTATTATTTAAAACCCATTGATAAAGTAAAATTGTATAATAATTCCTGCAATGGAGTTAATTTTTTGTATTCATTCAGCATGTAATTTAATTCCAACTCTTGAGTGATTATTCGTTGAGGCACAATAATGAGTAAATAGCTCCCCTCCCTTTCATAATTTGTTCTCTTCTTGCTCCAGTGAGATGGCCTGGATTCCTCACCTCCTTTCATGCCTGTTTCAGTTTCACAGAATTTGTTATTTCTTTGATGATCAAAGAAAAATTAAACAGCTCAGTTTACCTCTAAAGAAGTGGTTCAGATAATACATTAAGCAACTTTACTAAGTGCATGTGAGAGAGAGAGAAGCAAAGAATCTCAAGACAGAAAGGAATTAAAATATTAATAGTACTGTACTTACTTTACTGTAACAAAGAAAACAGTTTCCTCAAACTATATAGATGTTTGCTTCAAACTTTATTTATACTTGTCTACTATAACAAAGAAGACATTTTATTCAAACTTTATTTATATGTCAGGGACAAATATTGATAAAAAAAAAAATTTAGTTTGACAAGAATTAATCCCTCCCATTTAAATTTTAACTTTGTTCTCAACTGAACTAAAATATAATCTCCAAAGCACTTCTAATTCCTGGTGTTATGCACACACACACATACTTATATAAATGTATACATATCTGACAATTTTATGATACTTATTTGGCAGATTCACAAGACTAAAAAACAATTGGAAGAAAGGGAGGTACCACTTAATGTTTTTGAATATAAATATATTTTAATCATATAACTTCAACATTATTTGTCATTAAAATTAATATGATGTGATGTAATTAAAAAAGGCAATAATGAAGATTACTCTTAATTATATCTATTCAATCCAATATACACGTGCGTGCACATCTTAATCTAATTGCTCTCATGTATATTCAAAACGTTACTAGATAAGCAAAAAAAAAAAAATAGTAATATCATTTGATGAATTTAAGCAATTGCATAGGGGCAGTGACAATTAAGAGGTACAAAAATATGAAATAAAAAATAATAATAGTTTTTTCTACTATTATTATTTTCTACACTTCTTTACACTTACTGTATATATATATTGTGACATGCACGTCCATCATGTATTATCTATCTATAATCTACAAATAAATAAATAAAACAATTAGAAATCATTTATGTTCAATAAATAAATTCAAATTTAGAGTGAATGTAGAATGAATGTATGATTTCTTTATTTCAAAATAAATATTGTTTATCATATTGAATAGTAGTAGTAGTAGTAGTAATAATAATAGACTTTGTTAAGTTTAAAAGAAAGAAAATCATGTTTCAGAAGTCAGTTTAAAGAATGTGTTGTTGCCAGATAATGGTAAATTTAGAAAGATATAAACACAAACTTTCTTTTTTTTTTTCAGAAAGATTTTATTTATTTTACATGCTTTTCTTTAATATTCTATGGATTTTTATATAAGCTTTAATGTACTTTGAGTAGAGATTATGGTACTTGTATACTATCCCTGCAATTAAGAAAAGGTAGAAGGCCTTTTCACATTCCCGATAAAGTAATAATCTTGTGAATGTCAAATAAATCTTGCGATTTGAGTGTTATTTCTCATCGAAAAACGTGTTTTTAAACATGCACAAAAATGTATTTTGCAACGTGTCGCAAATAAAAGCTATTCTATTGCTACTTTTTGGAGACTTTCATATTGAATTCTGTGGGTGTATAAAAAACTGATTTTTGTCTCATTAAAACGTTTGTTGTTAAAATTTGAAATTAATTATTGTTACTCAATTTTGCATTTAAAACGTTTGTTGTTGAAATTTGAAATTAGTTGTTGTTGTTACTTAACTGTGGTTTTTTTAGTGTGAATTTTTAGTTAATTTCTCATCTTTAATTCCAAGTTATGCCATAAAAAAAAAAAAGGGAAAAATAAAACAAAACAAAACAAATAATTCAGAACAATAAAAAAATATAAATTAGAAAACTTTTATTACCGGCTTTACACATGCAGGCAGAAAAAACAATGGGATCAAAATTTTACTAAACCTATCCTTTTTTTTTTTTTGGAAATACACAAAACCAAACAAATAATTCAGAACAATAAAAAAATATAAAATAGAAAACTTTTATGAATGCTTTTACACATGCAGGTGGGGAAAAAAATGGAATCAAAATGTTACTAAACCTATCCTTTTTTTGGAAATACACAAAACAAAACCAATAATTCAGAACAACAACACAATACAAATATCAATTGTAAAAGTTTTCATGCAGGAAGGAGGATATCAGAAATGGTTTTCTATCATTGAGTAAAGAGAAATGTCTAGACTGTTATGGACCAAATCTGGTAGATTATTTTCATTCTAATCTAAAATTCGATAGAGAAGAAATTCTTTACCTTTTTTTATTAATAAGAAAAAAAATGTTTTCTTGTTCAACAAGGAAATAAAAATATTTATTTCCACTAAGGAAATGAAATTAAGATCAAAAAGCAATCCCATAGTCTATGGACTGTTTGGGTGTAAACCCCAGTTTGTGGATCCACCAAATTATAAGTGTTGGTCTCTCTGCATTGGTCTCTCTGCATAAGCCACCAAACATCCACTGTTGAGAAAGAATTCGCCTTGTTGTTTTTTTCTCCATGGGAAAAAAAGCCTGTCATCAATTGTCAAATAGAAATAATGTAACTAGAAATAAGGTAAAATAACAGCCATCTAAGCAGATTTTTTTTAAAAGGCAATGTTTATGCAAGTGACAAATATAAATAAATAAGGCAAAAAAAAAACAATCAAACACACATTTTCCAATATACATCGCAATTGTCAAATAGAAATAACGCAACTAAAAATAAGGAGAAATACCAGCTGTCCAAGCAGGATAATTTTTTAAAAAAAAACAAACAATATTTTTGCAACTGACAAATATAAATAAATAAGTCAAAAAAACAACAAATATACATTTTTCAATATACATCGCAGGTTTGATTTTCTTTCAATTTAATATCATCACAAGATTACACCTTCATCACTTTTTGCTCCAATCTAAAAAACATCTTATCAAAGTGCTGCAATTTAAACTTACTTTTTTTTTATTTACTTACTGAATTACTACACTGACTTGATTATTATTTTTGTTTTCTTTTTGGCATTACTGTTGTTGTTATCGTTTTTTTCCTTTTAATTAAGAAAAAAAAAGTGATCTGTTGTTTTGAAAACTTACATTGCATGGCAAAATTCTATTTACACCATGTACTACACAATCACGTGCTCCATAAGCATTTTGGATGGGGGGGGGGGTTCCAATCAAAAAATTCCATCTTGTTTCTGCAAGAGGACAATTCAAAATTGGTTATTATTTCAACTTAATGAAATGTTCTATTATGAGCTGGGAAGTATTATTTGTGTGTATGTAATGTTTGGTTTTTAAAAACTATTTCTACACATTTTTTTTGAAATTGATTGAATTAAGTGTCAAAGCGTCATCGTCGGCATATATGTATATTTCATAGAAGTATATTTTGTATAATTTTTTTTTCCTTTTAAAAAATATATATATCTTGTGTATTATGCCGATAAGTATCATCTGTATGTATGTAATGTTTTGATATGTGTTTTTAAGTGTCAAAGCATTGCCTGCATATGTGAAGATTTCATATAATTTTTTTTCCTTTTTCAAAAATATAGATCTTGTGTACTATTCCTGCAATGAAAAAAAAAAGGAGGACCTTTCACATTGGTATCAATGCATTGGTAACTTTGTAATGTTTGATAACTTTGTAAATGGTTACCAAAATAATAACATTACAGTGTTGAAAGTGTATTGATACCAATGTGAAAAGGCCTCCAATCTTTTCTTCATTGCTGGAGTAATACACGAACACCAATATTATGAAGGAGACAGCATGAGCTCTCTTCAGTTAATGTCTGCAAGAATAAATAAAGTAGATAGCAACAAATTCTATGCTGAACCATTTAAAGCCATTGAATTTTTGGATTTGATATAAACTATAGTCTTTAACAAAAAGGAATAGTTGGACATCATCTAATGATAATGCCCATGGGTCCTACATCACCGTCTATCAGTGTGGCAATGTTATGAAAAAATATCATAGAAAAATGTAACTATAATCTGAATGTTAAAGTTGCCAACCTTGGTAACAGATGCTAATATTAATAAATAATTTCTGAAAATTCTTTGCTAAATTAATTTTTACTTTATCTTCAATATTCAGAAAGAAAAATAATAATAATATGCTAATAGATATCTATTCAAAAAATTTTTTAAGTTAAATTAATAAAGTGGTTTATATTATTCAATACAAACTTAATTAATAGATTAAGTAAGTAAGACTTAACTATAAGACTTAAACTGATTATTGCCATTAATATTTCTAAAATAAGTCAAAATTAAAACATATTTCACATTTATTTATTTTTATTCTGAACATATGTAATTGTGATGAATGCTTTGCTTGGTCAAACGGATACTTGATGTAAAAGATATTTTAAAAAACATTATTGTGTGAAAGATTATATGTATTTACTCTCTTTTGTAATTATGAATATGCATGTTTAACAATTTTTAAGATATATAGATGACAACTTAGTAATTGCAATTATAATACAATGGATTCTTTTATGTTACAATTGTTGAACTCAATTTTGTGTTGTTGCCTTAATAAATTTACACTATGTATCATTTGATTTACATATTCTACAAATTATTTTATTTTGAAAGTATTGATTTACATATTCCAAATCACACACCCACTAAATAATAAATTATTTATTTATTGAATTTTTATTTATTAAATAAAATACATATCAACGTATACGCTCATTGATACCTTATAAATTCATGAATCTATTAAGATGCAGGTTTAAATTAATATAATTTATCTGTGGGTAAGACTAAAATTATAGTAGTATGTCTTGGATTCATATTTAAAATAGTTATATAAATTAAATTAAAATTCAGTAATTACATATAATTACTTTTCATCTTCTTGTTTTAAATTAGTTTACATAGTATTTTGACTAGTATTTTGGCTATCAACATGTTATCTAATTTGGGATAATGATTTATGATGATAATAGTTATTGTTTAAACTGAATCGTGAAATCAAGAGATTTGTAACGTCATGCTATCTCAGCTATATGAACTAATAATATACAGAATTTTGTTTTTACTGTTGCTGCCCAAATTTTAATAAGATACCTTATTATCTGTTACATTTTTGGATACCCAAATAGATGTATGAAGATAACAGTTTTTTAATCATTACTTGAGGTATATATTTTTATTACATTTGGCATTCAAGATGTGAAGATGTAAAACTAAAGCTTCTTTCTCTTTTGCCCTATATTTTCTATTACAATATATATATATATATATATATATATATATATATATTGTAATAGAAAATATATATATATATATATATTGAAAACATCTTTTTTGAGATTGCCCATGAAAATGCTTTGGAGGAGGGGGTCATTTATATAGATACTTTTATATATGTATAATACAATTAATCCAAATACCTGTTATTCAAAAATTTATATAATCCAAACAAAAGTATAACAGTTATCTATAATCTATTACAGTAAACAAATTAATTTATATATACATTTGCAACAAAATTAAAGGGGGAAAATGGTCAGTAATGTTACAAATTAATAAGTTCGATTGCAATGTGCTTTGTATTTAATCCAATTCAATTAATGATCAGTGATATAAGTAATGTTTAAAAAAATGTACATTAAATTACTAAGTGGTAGGCTGGCCTTATTTTACACACATTTTTAATTTATTGCTTTAATGCCTACAATAAAATTGTTTATATTGATATTAAAGTAATCATATATTTTACTTTAAAATTGTAAAATATGGACATAATTAAATATAATGACAACTTATTTTATTAACTACCTTAAGCCCAAATTAAAAATCAGACTAATAATTAAAAGATGGAAAAAATAATGAAAAGATTCTCAATTGATAGTTTAGATTGAGTATGTAATTTAAATAAAATAAATTATAATAATGATATTTTTATTCATAAAATTTTATTACAATGAAAACATTTGTAAAACCATATGTATCTTAAAAGTTATACATGGTATTTATAAAGAAATCACCAGTATTCCTTAGTCAATGAAGATTAGTATAGAAAGAGATTAGAAATAAACTATTTATACCTTCTTGTAAAAAAGATAAAGGAGAATATTAGTTTATAAGAAAGTATTGTATAAATTTCAAATTAAGTAGTTTATACATGTGTTTCCAAAAATTGGTAACAAATTTTTGTTTTAAGAAGAAGAAAAAAATTTTAAATCTAATTAATAGTTTAATCCAACCTTTATCGAAAAACATTTGATTAATATTAATAATTAGATTAAATTTTAGAAAAAAAAAGAAAAACAATTGATTAATGGTAATTATCAGATAAAGCAAAGCAAGAACAAAGAAAGAAATACAGCACAAAAAAAACTGAGATTGGTGGAAATATTTGTTCTCATTATAATGCAAGAGCTATATATGTTGGATAAAAATAGGAGAACTGAAAAACATGGGTCAAGAGTCAAAGTACACATCTAGAATATTGTGTAAAAAAACTCATTAAAAGGTTGAATTGTGCAATTGTCTCCCACTGCACAATGTCTTTGGCATTATTTGATTTAAGAAAGCTGCTGTTAAAGTACATTTCAGTGCTAATTTGAACACAGCTATAATAATAAATTTTCTGTGTGATAAAAATGATGAAATCTATGTGCTTAATCAACTGAAATGCACCAAATGTAACTTGAATAATGTAAATGTTTAACCATAGTAAGTCAAAAAAATGGTAATGATATAAGGTGTAGCTTTTGATTCTTAATAGTAGAACTGTTTTTTCATTGCCCCCAGTGATATAACCAACTTATTTAAGATGAAAATTATTATCATTAAAGAGTTCTTAATTAACCAATATATATATATATATATATATATATATATATATATATATATATATATATATATATATATATATATATATATATGATGTTAAATAAACCCCAAGATGGTAATAAAGAGCTCTACTAATTTGCTCTAACAAGCTTTATTGGTAAATGCCAGCTAAACAAAGCATTGAAAAATCTCTATCTTAAAACCACTCCCTAACCTCAGATCAGTGATTTCATACTTTGGCACTCCTCAGTGAGGTGCTAGGATAGTTTCAGACACTAGATCTAAAAATACCAAGCCAAAAACAGCATTTATCTAAAAGTTAACTATTTAGTAGAAAATCTGAAATTTTTAGACACCTAAACATCTTCAAACCCAGCTATCTAACTTAAATAGCTATATGATGCTGAGAGATCTTCAGCCAAACCATATATTAATAGCCTTAGCAATATAACATTGCTTAAGACTTTAAAGCAAATATTATACATAGTCAACAAAAAACAAAGTCATATATCACATAACTCAATTTTTAAGCTTGTAAATAAAAAATAAAGAGCTCTGCTAATTTGATCTAACAAACTTTATTGATAAATGCCAGCTAGCTTGTTAGAGAAAACTAGCAGAGCTCTTCATTTTTTATTTACAAGCTTAAATATTGAGTCATGTGATATATGACTTTGTTTTTCTTTTGTTTTTCCAACATGAAAATGGTTTAAAACTTTTTTGCTTTTTTTTTTACAAATGAAGGTATAAAGATATACATATGATAGTAAGCTTACTAAATTACTAAAGAACCCATGATAAGATCTTTTTATTATTATATATGTATAAATAAGTCTTAACAATTATATGTTTATATATAATGGGATGGGGAATCAGGGTAGTTCTCTTGGGGTAATGGAAAAAAAATCATTAACTTCAGTTCAAAATATAACTATAAAATATAAAGTAATGATATTAATATCAAAAATATATATAAGAAATTTTATATATTAAAGAGAGGATGAGATTCTGAAATTACTGTGTGAGATCAGGCAGTTAATGCCTTAGAGCAAAGTATGATTAACCATACATCAACCAGCATTATCAATAAGTAAAAGTAAGTAAGACTCAAAATAATCATTCATTATCATGAATGATCAACAATAAAAATACATCAACAGTCAATCTTGTGACTGAATTTGAAATGGGTCTATTGTAGACCAGGCCAACTATCTCGGCTTTGCTAGATTGTGGCAATTATTAAAACATTAATTTTGATGCACCAACTTAAGTGCCATCCATTAGAATACATAATCATCAAAACAGTAATACTGGGATATTAAAACATGATGATCATCATCAATGTTCTAGCCACTTAATACCATTAATGTATTAGCCAACTATAAACTTAATTTCTAATAGATTAAACTAAATGAAATGTGGTGCATTGGCTTTAAAGAATATAATTTTAGTGCCAACCAGAATATATTAATTGGATGTCCTTAAGCACTAATATACATCTCCTTTCATATATCAGGCTGTTATGCACAAATCTTGCTCAGAGAACATAAGCTCTATTACTGGATTATGACCAAGATATGATGCAATATAATAATCTAAAAAACACCATTTAGAATTATGTTCATGTGAATAATTTTTATATTGAATATAAATTTATTAATAATAAAAATGATATTAAGATCATTAGAATAAGGCTATACACATATCAATGAACCTTCTGATTTTGATTAACATAATTAAATTTCATTGTGATTTACATGATTAATATACAAAATTCAAGTTACTATTATGGTTTACATATATGTTCCATTAAGTGTACTGAAAATCCATTCAGCACACAGACATGTGGCTTAATATAAAATGAACACTTTGAATGGACATTTAATAATAATAATAAAAAATATTAAAATGAATATATATAAGTATCCATATGGAACACCTTGATCTTTGCACATAGATGTACAGTACAATTGATGACTATATTTCAACTGTCATATAAAACACAATAAATGATTAAAATTTACTTATATGTGTTGATTAAAATAAAAATTAATTTCAATTTATTACATTGTGATTTACAGGTATATTCCAATATACAACACCTATATATATATATATATATATCCACACACAAGCATGTGATGGAATATTTTAAAAATGAACATATTTGAAATGTCATAAAATAAAAATACATGATTAAATAATATATTTAACATACATGTGTGTGCATATTGAATTGCAGGCACACACTGACCTCTATATCATATATTTCATTTTTGTCAAAAAAATTATTCATTTTACAACACATAATTAATTCTTGACATAATATATATGTTGCGTGCATAGAAATATATATGCACATCGACATTTATATATATATATTAATTTTTCATAATTAATTCAATATTGAAAGTATATAGATTAAATTTTACATATGTGTTCTATTTGACACTCATTGATATATATATATATTTACATGCGATGTAATAATTTCTGACCATTTTTGATTTGTTAGAAAATAAAAAAACTTTTAGTTTTCACTTTTAAATGATATCAAATACCTCAATTTAGATTTGCTTAAACATATTGAAACAGTATTATTTAGCCATCATTTTGTTTCACCTATAATGTTCCATAGTAGTATTTTTCCTTAGTTCAAACCCATCCCACATATATAAGCTTCTAATAATTTTATTTATATGAAATAATGTATATTTTCATGTATGTGCATGTATTTATATAGGTGCATACATCCAATAATCATATTAATATTTGTGTGTGTATAATGCATACGTGTTTATAAATTAAAAAATTTAATAATATATAATTTAAATTACGTGCATGGCCAATGTTATATGTGTGTAACTACTTACATGTATATGCGAAAGAAGCTTTCATATACAAATTTCTATTCCAGGGTTGCCACACACACATATATATTAAAATGTTTACGAAATTAAACTCTTTTTTAAAAAAAAAAGTTATCTGTTTTATAAAAATTGGTAATTCTTAGAAAACCATCTGCAAGTAATTAACCAAACTTGTAGTCAAAATTTTAATGTCTTTTATAATCAAAAATAAGAACAAAAAGTGACCTGTTTGACCATTATTGTTTTCACCCAGAAATTACCAAAGTTTTCACTTTTATGCATTTTTTAATTACTAAGAAAACTTTGTAAAAAGTTGTAAACAGATTGCTCAATTACCGATTTTTCTGTTATAAATAGCTTTATCATTAAATTTTTACCATGCAAACTTTTGAGTAAAACAACCACTGCCTCTCTTCCTTTTTGGGAGATGATCAATGCACAAGATGAAGTTTGGGACTCATAGCCTGTCCAGCAGAAAGCATCAGAAGACATCACACTAGCCCATCTCGGGATGGTGATCAACTACAAGAGCCTCAACAGAGAAGACACAGTAACAATTTTCCCTTGCAGAGCTCTTTAAAATAACTCTAAAAACTTTATAAATGAATTTTAAAACTTTTAAGCTAGCTAATAATAATCGTGCATGAACTTATAACCTATAAAATGTTTTAATTAATTTAAAAGTTGTCTTGTGATTTAAACCTATGCTAAAATGCGGATAATTGATATCAGTAAACTTGTCTAAGTATAAAACTCTAACTGCAATAACTTATTTAGTTACTATTCTATCTTTCTAATCTGTGGACATGCATTTTTATTTGTTTTATATTTATTTATTTTATAATTATGCTATGCCCAGAGTTCAGAACGGAGATTGATTTTATGAATAAAGTTTGAAGGGGGAGAGATAATTAGATGCTCTCTCCAAATTAAATAATGTTGCTCTTTAGCACACACACTCAACTCTCTGCTGTTGAAGAAAAGAATAGAAGAGACCTGACCCAGATATTGAGAAGAGCAGTTATTCCTGAGTTAGCTGCTAAAGGAGAAAGTAAATGCAGAAACTTAACTGTTTAAAAATGGGTTCTACAATGCAAACACCATATGCTAAATTTAGTTAAAAGCTAAACATCATTTACCTCCATATAGCCTGATTCACTGAAGAAAATGAAAAAGAATAAAAAATTCCCCTGAAGTAGTTTGCAATCTCATCTCCAGCCAAGGGCATGAATGTCTCTATGTGTTAGCCAAATCTGGAAAATTATTAAAAAGAAAAATAGAAATTTTTTTTCTGTATGTTAGGTTGGAAAATATTATATTCCAAAAATGAACAAAAAGGACAAATTAATAGTGTCCATTGTGTCAAAGACTACAAAAAGAAATCAAACATTGAAACTGGAAAATACAAATGCCAAAGAATGACTCAAAAAGAAAAAGAAAATCATTGTGAAAGGTTTTTTTATGTGAACATTATATTTTTATTTAGAGATAAAATATTTCTTTCTAGAACAGTAATTGATAGCAATGAATAATTTTAGTAAGTTAGCATTTCTGTGTGAAACATTTTTTTAGTTGATTTTTTTTTCAAAATTATAAGAGGGTTTTTAGGTAATTTAATTTTTATTAAAGTACATTTAACAATTTCTTTTGAAACATGCTTTTTTTTTCTATTTTATCTTATCCCCTCTCCCCACAAAATATATACAAAAGGGTTAAGATAATTTAAAATGCCCTTATCTTTGATTGAAAAGCTGTTTTCCAATGTTTTTTTTATTTAAAATGGAATTAGTTAGTGAAAGCAAAAGTGAATTTAAGGATTAAATTTAGCTGGCTAATTTTTTGTTGCTATGAAACTATATTTTTGATAAGAATGCATAAATTTAAATTATCCTATTATTATGTCATTGTTATTATTATTAACAAGTTAATTTATTAAATAATTGTTTACAAAAATATTTTAGTATTAAGATTTTATTCTTCCTGCTATTTGTTACATGAATTGGCAGTGTGTGTGACTTGATTTCAATACAATTTAGAATTTGTGGGATTGTTTTTCAAATTATCCCAGTAAAGTTATTTTAGAATAAATTAGAATAAGTTATTATATTTAACCACAGCAACCCTTCATAGAGTTCTTGTTTCCTGGGATAGTTCAGTCATGGGCTAGTTCAGAGCATAATAGTTAGGTATATAAATGTAGAGGTTTATGTTGGTGTCTGGACATCCAGATGAATACTCTGAATGGTACAAAGGTATCGTCTTTAAAGTCTATTCACTGCATTTTGTGTTTTATTAAAAATTAAGTTATATTTAGTCTAACACTAATGGTGCTACATGGCCAGAGCATTGATGAAGATCATCATGTTACAGTATCTCAGCATTAGTTTTATATTCAAATAAACATTTTAGCACCTATGTATGTGTGCTCAAATAATTATATATTCTGCCCTGAGTTTGACAGTAGTTAGATAAATAGCCTGTTTTACATTGTATATCTTTTAAATCCAGTCATAAGGGTGACTGTTGATTGTTGATGATCAATGTTTGACTGTTGATGAGTAAATGATTAGTATTCTTTTGTAATGCTACAGATGCTCCATTACTGTTTTTGTTCATGCTGACTCTATGCTCATACTTACTGTATTTTATATTCATTTTATATTTCTTTTACATTTAATTTAATTAGTTATTTCATGTAAATGATGATGAGTTTTGCCATCTTCCTATATTGACCCCAATGATTTCATACTGTTATAATATATAATTTGTCTTAAATAAATTATTTTTAGTATTTAAATTATTTAGTTGTCTGTGGCTATTTTAACATATTGATCTCATCCCAAATATATGCATAGACAATTCTCTATAGATCCTGAGAAATCATGCTTTGAGCTGAGGGAAACATTGAGATATTATCAGTAAAAACTGGGAAGGTGTTTCTAAAGGGGAATATGGTTAGGATTGAATATAGTTCAAATGCTATATGTAAAAAATGCCTTTGTATAAAAATTAAGTAAGTTGATTCAATGTATGATGATCAGGAAATATAATCTGGATATGCTATGTATAAGTGACATATGGTTTGATCATCATCATCAAAATCAATTTTAATTAGATAAATTTAAAATTCTATTAGTCTTCGTTAAAATGATGGCTCATTATGATCTAATTCCATGTTAAATGTATTCATCTGGGAATATGTGTACAGATGAATCATTAGTAGAGGCATTGTCTGGTTGCCAATATAATATAAACAAAATTATAAATGGTAAAACAATACTTATTTGTATTTTTATTAGGGTTTGGATTTACAATGAGATGATGAAAGATCTATTCCTGAATATGAAAAATTTACAAAATCTAAAAAGCCCTGGTATCCAGAATATTTTCATGTATATGCGCATAGAAAAATACCTTACTTTTATTTGCTATAAGCATTAGCTATTTCCATGCCAGTTTTGGCAAGATCACATATTTTATAAGTTTTCAAAATGTAAAATTTTTAAATATTTTAAAAAATTAGATGTTTTGAAGATTTTGGTTTTATAAAAAAATAAACAAAAATTTCAAACTTAATTAGAAGTCCCTGTATTCGAAATTATGCAGCAATTTTATTATCTTTTGAATTTACACAAATTAGTATAGACTTAATAAATTATAACTCTCATATTATTCTGAACTCTTAATAGTTACAGTTTTTTTCTTCTAACAATTGTATTTTTTAACTAATTACAATTAAGTAACTTTTTTTTTCATATGTCAAATGCATTGACCGGGAAGCAAACCCAGGCCAGCTGCTTGGCAGGAAGCTATGCTAACTGCTAGGCCACCAATGCTGTAGCTTTTTAATAAGTTTTGACGTGTATTTATCAATCCTTTGTTTAACAAGAAATATTTTTAGCCTGCTTTTAAATTACATTTTATATTTTTGCAGAGATTTACCGCAAACAATTTAATCTTTTATATTTATTTATAAACCATATATATATATATATTGAAGCTGGAAATATAGTACATTTTTTCTGCTTCAACTAGTGCCAATGTCATCAGCACTACTGTGGGTTTGAACCCAACCTTTTATAATAACTGTCACCCACCTCATAATTGGTGGTAGTATAATTATAAGCAATATTGTAATCTTATATCTAATTAATTTGTATTTTATGATTAACTAACCTTTATAATAGTTTGTTTATTTTATAATATTTGTAAAACTGTATATTATGTTTATTTTATTAAATTGGCATTTATATGTAATTGAATTCTAGATATCTATAAAATGTTACAAATATTTTAAATTCTTTTATTAAAGTTCAATTTTCTTAAATTAATCAGTTGGTAACATTTTATATTTATCTTTTGATAAATGTACATTAAAGGATCAATTATGTAAACAGTGGAGTATTTGTAAAAAATATTTTGTAAATTTCTATTTAAGATTATGTCAAATATTAAATTTGAAAGTCATTGTACCAAATTCCTAAAAAATTTTCTGAATAAAATTTACATTTTTGTTAATCCAAATCTTAATTAAATAGGCTTTCTTAGTACAATGACTGATAAACTGAATATGCTTGTTGCTGTTTTCTTTTAATTAGCAAATAACCCCTTGGGGCATGTTAATGCAGAATTATAGATTTTCCTCCAAAGCAGGCACCCACCTCAGAGAACCACTTAGAGCAGTTGCAATTGGCAGTTGTCACTGTATATTGAATCCTATAGATAAAGCCAGATCAAATAAATAGTGGAAATTTTTGATTGAAGGATTATTATTGAGTATTATTTGAAGAGTTCACTGAAGAGAGTAGTTTAGATTTATAGTACATCGTGCCTAAAGAATGACTGGCTAAAGAGATCGACTATTGCTTTCCAGAGCTCTGTCCCACTAGCTCATCAATGTCTTTCCAGTGCTATCAACACCGAGCCAGAGACTAATGATTTGACTGAAATGATCTGACTGTATCAAGCCATGGAATGCCTACTGATTGATTCTGAGGTAATGTTCAATTTGCCACAAGCCATTGATTCTATTTTACTTGTTTTCCAAATAAATATTAATCTATATTTTATATATCTATGTAATGTTTATATGGCTGTGTTTAAAATGTGTCTTTTAATTTTCTCTTAAATTTAAAATATCAATTCTTCTAAAAATCTCATATTATTTTGATGTGGCAAATTTAAATTAATTTTTGTTGGTTTATTTATAATATTGACTTACTGAAATTTCCAAGTACAAAATTCAATGAGCTATTAACTTTAAATTCTCTCCCTCTTATTTTCTTTCCAGTCAAAACCATTACAGGAAACTTATTTCCCGAAATTAATTAATAGAAAGCTCATTTAGTTTTGTACATCATATTCTAAATTTATTTTAAATGATAGAAATTATTTTAAAAGTTAGATATATTATTATTTATCTCTAACTTAAAAGTGCCTTCGTAATTGTTTCTGAAACGATAATGAATTTTATTAAATCAGTTAAATAAAATCCATCACGATTTCTGTAAAACAAATGTCTTGAAAGAAAATCGTTGAAAGCATATCTATTATAGTGTTTTATCAGTATATGTTTCATACACATATATTTTTATTTGTCATTAAAATATTAAGATTGTTTTGTCAGACTTCACCAGAAGTGAGTTTGATATTTAATGCCCAGTTTGTTTATGTTAATTAAAAGACTGATTTATTTTGTAATCTTCCATGATGAATTATTTGAAATATTTGGAAAGTGTGGAAAACAATTTATATTTTAGTTTTAATCCTTACTTTTCTTTTTATAATATAATTTATGATTCATTCATTGATAGCCTAAGGTTTCTGGGACTTTCTATCATGTCAGGGGGCCGATTATTTTAATCAGGAATCAAGTTATTAATTTTGTTAGTGATACACTATCTATCTATATATGTCTAAGGCATTATGTATTTATAGCTACAACCATTTATTTATTATTATTTTGCTTTGCTAATTACCTCTTAGGACCTTCAGAATTTTAAATATGACCAGTCCAATCTTTCACACTCCCTCAAAGTAGATGTAGTTCATATCAAGGGATTCTTTTTTGGGCATTGCCATTAAGATGTGTATGGGAAGTCCAGCACATCAAAAATATTATTATTATTCAGAGACATGTTTTGGCTGGAGGGCCAGCATTTCTCATCATCTACCTGTATATACCAGGGATTTCTTTTAGTAAAGCCACCCAGAGGTTTATAACAGACCTCATTTATTTTTGTTGTAATCTATAACAGCATACTGCCTTCATCATTTTATATCTTTATTTAGCAAACCTGAAATGCTCTCTGCCGTGATGGCACATCTTTCACAAATGAATCCCATAATTAGTTAAATATGATTATCTAATTTATTTGAAATGAACTATCTTGCTTTCCACACTCATTATAGAAACTGATTTAAATGTAATAGTGTTTTAAATGCACATCTTTCATATCTTGTAATATATATAAATAGATTTATTTGTAATCTTTTAAAGAGGACTAGTAATATTTTATTGCTGATTGGTTCTTGGCAGACCAATTAACAAACTTTTACTTTGTTATTAAACACCTTGCATTTAGCCACATCAAAATGAATTCAAGAAAATAACCAAGTTGTATAAACAAAGACTTAACTTATTTTGTAACTTAATTTTTAATAAATTCCTGTAATATTATTATTTTCAAATAAGCTTAGTTTGTCATCACTCCAAATCTCTAAGGTTAATTACTCTATTTATTTATAATATTTCTTTGATTTAATTCACTTCTTTGTAATGTTGCCAGAAAGAACTTTCATTATTACAATTCAAACCATTAGTAATCAATATCCAATCACCTCTGTACCATTCTGAAATTCACTAAATCATTAATTTCTTATATAAACCTTTTATTATTTTGAGTCTCTATGTGAACCATGACCTCCAGCTGGGACGGAATAAAACCAAGCACTGCTAGTGTCATCACAAACATTATCTATTAGTCAGAGAGGCAATAGTTCAGGCAAATAGGTTAGGATTCACTCTTGCCCTGACATATGTATATTGTGCATGGTTGTATTCAAGGTATTTTTGCTTGGATTATTGGTCTTGTTGAATGAATACACAATTTTGACCAGCACAATATATATATATATATTCTAACCTTAATCGTTCTGCCAAACTTTAGTAGTGCTACCTCTATAGCCTCACGTTTGTGGTGCTAAAACTGTAACCTCATCTGTGGTGCTAGATTTTAACCTTACTCTGTGCACCTTTCACTTGTTTAATCTTAATAAAACTCTCATTTATCTCAAGTAGCTAGTCAGTTAAATTTTATACTTTAGGATCAAATGTATACCGGGGGCGCCAAATTGCAGCTATAAATGGTAATCAGTTCTCATTTATATCTGACTGGAGAGAACTCTGTAATGAATGCAAAGAACTCATAATTTATGTTCAATAGCTACAATTATATAACACGGAATGTCTGTGTTATGTTCTCTAATCAGAGAGTTCCTAATCTTATTTCTTTCTCACATATATTTTTAGATCAACTATAAATTCATGATCCCTATTTTCTAATAATGGAATAATTTAGTATAGTATAATAATGTTGTTATACCAAGCTACTTGACTTCCAAACTAGCTCTGAGATCAAAATTGAATTGCTCTTTCTCAAGGTCTAGATCTATCAAGAGGTGCCCATATAAATGATTATATTGCAATGGATATGATCCCCTATCTGCCAAATAAATTTTAATAAAAGTTCAATAGTGGGAATCACTCTGAACACCTGAGAGCAGGAAAGGGATTTTATGTCTGCTCCCAGCATTCAACACATTACAATGAATCAAAATTTAAATTGATCAACTTAATTTAACTATTCCCTGTCATTTTATTCTGTTATTTCTAATTTATCTTTAATTGATAACCTTAATAAATTTTATTTTGCTGAAGTAAACTATGGAAGTAAACCATGGACATGATTCAGATAATTAATTAAATTTTACTCATGAAAGTAAATTACGGAAATAACCGTAAACTAGATTAAGCAAATTAATCATAACAATAAATTATATAAACTGAAGTCTATAAAATGACTTATATAAAATGAATTATATTACTCAAATATGGCAGTATTAAATTACTATTGTAAATCAATAATGAAAGTAAAGTATTAATGTCAAATTGACCATGTGAATCGAATATGGAAACAAGATAATAATAACTACTGCAAATCGATTTTGGAAACAAAGCATCATTATAAAATAATTAACTAAACTTAAAATATAACTCATATTACCTTAAATATAGGTGCTGGATATACGGATTCTGGAGATATTTGAAACACCAAAACACAAAACACAATGTAATCTTATAACAATAATAAAACTTTATTACATGAAATAATAAATATAAAATTAAAACAAAACACACTAAATTGTAATATTGTTCCACAAATATATGCTTCTGATCTATGTTTGAGTTAACTAATCTCTTGGATGACTCACTTTCGGTTTTGATCTATTCATTTATTATAAATGATTAATAACAATCACGAATACAGACGCTGGAAACAGAATTTCGTATATTTTAGCTTTAAGAAATCTAAGCTTGAGAGAGAAGAAAACCTACAAATCTCTACTTCCCCCTCCTTTTATCGTAAACATTGTCTATTGGACTATTCCAAAATATTATCTTCGTTTCAATTATCTTAACCAGCAATGTGAAATAATTTGAAAATTTAGATCATTTTATTAAGTAATAATTTTCACATTTCCAATGAAGAAGGATTATCCGTCACAAAATTTACCCTACTAAATCTTACAAACGGGTTTAAATTCAAAACCCACACTTTCACATTCATGCTTGTCAGATCTTTACGTTTTGACTGTATATATCGTAACTAGTTCGGTATGCCCACCCAGCTTGACGACCCCAATTTACCATCATTCAAAACAAATCAATCTAGATCGGTCAGTTTATTACTTAAAATCCTTGTCATCTTCCTCATACATATATATCTGACTGAATCCTTATCCTTTCCGGGCAACATTGGTATGTCTCAGATAAGAAAAACTCTCTTCACACCACATTACCATACAGCGTCTATAGCTCGATAAGGGAAATATAACAACTACAACGGTATCGACTTTAAACTTAAACGATTTGCTTGAGCCAGGGAGAGATCTATCCTAAGATCCAGAATTGTGTAAAGAGCTTGTCTTAGACACTTTTTCCCTATATTGGCTTGCAACATTTTCTGTACTTAAACAGTAACTTTATTACTGATTCCCTATCTTAATAAATAAATGGAAACTTAGTCCTCTAACTGCTATGGTATCTATAAATCTGGAGACAACCATTTCTCATCCCTTGGGTGGTAGGATTACTTTCATTAGTAATGATAAGCATTTATAACTCTAAATCTGCCCACACATACATCGATTCTAGTCTAGATAATGACAAGACTAACCGGATCTCAAATCAATACATAGATGAATTATTTTAATTTTAACCGGTCAAGCCAATAACATACCTAATATCTATATCAATAACAGATCAATACTCACGGCATAATAATGGGTTTTATGACCATCCTCTCACTCTTCATTATTTACTATCAAGCATAATTAAAATTTTGTTAAGAGTAATAAAATATTTATATCATTTCTCTCTTTACTTTTAAGTCTAAATTTACGGGAGCATCTATATTCAAATGGTATCAAAATCATTTTTCTTTCTTTCCTTCACATTTTAAACATAAACAAAATATTAAATTCAATAATCTAGTGATCAGAGTGTTACATAGCATATAAACAAAAAAATGACATATAATACTACTAATAATAATAATAAAAAAAAAATAAATAAATGACATATTATATTAATGAAATAAATGAAGAATAAATATCAGTATTACAGACAGTCTCTCTCTAAATTTCTCTTTTCTTCCACAGTTCATTAATTAATTACTATATTTGGTTCATTTTACTTGAGATAGCTATCAATTGCACCTCAGACAGTTAACTTTACTTAAAAACGCACAGACAGTCATTTGAATCAAGATAGATATAAAACGTAGATAGTTAGTTACTTTAAAATTTGTAGATATTTAAATCAGAATGTAGATACATTATAGTTAATAAATTTAAAACGTTCTGTTGTTACCTTCCACTTGATGATTCTTCCGGAGATTGAATTCACTTTGTTCTCCTTTCTTCTTTTCTTTAATTGTAGATATTTAAAGGTTCAAACTATGGCAATATGCAGCTTTTGATTACTAACATGAATAAACTTTATTTTCAAAATATTATAACAGAAGATCGTTGTAATTCTTTAAACGAATCTTAAATAGCCATATAAATGGAATTGATCTTTTAATTTGATAGAAGAAATTTGACCATTTTCTCCTTATAGGAGATTTTATAAGTAGATTGGATAAAATTTGAGCAGACAATAACTTATCAAAAGTTGACTTCTTCATGATTAATTTTGAGAAGACAGAGATATGCACCATGATTTTTGAATTAGAACTTCATATTTGGGTCTACGATACAATTTGATTTCATTATTAAAATTGTATAGAAAATTTTAAAAAAACTTACAAAATATATACTTTTAGATATGAATTTTAGTTTTAGTTAGCTAGCTTAGTTTCAATCAGCAAAAGTTTCTTTTCTCTCCCTTTTCTCCTTTGTTCTTTTAGTTTTTATAGTTTAAAAGAAAAAAGAAAGTCTGTTACCCCCTCCCCCAGTGATTTCTTCCCAAGTCTAGTCATAAAACAATTTCCATTCAGAGCCATTACTCTCACCAAGGTGTTATCCTTCCTAATCGTTTCTCTTTGATCTTAAACCAGATCTTTTTTTAATTCACATGTCTCTGGTCAATTTATGAAATTTAGTTTTAACGACGGTATAATTAAAACATAAGCTTGCTAACACTTGTTTTGGTCAAACAAAGACGACAGTCATTCCATCTAAATAATTTCTTATTTAGATTTACATTTTAATAATTTAAAGAAAAAAATTATTTCAGTTTCTTTAAAGGAAAGAGAAAAAAACCAACCCATATGTCTGCATTACACACACACATACACTGTACAGACTATCAAACATAAAACTGATTGTTTAGATTATGAGAACAAAATATCTCTCACAATTGCTTATAATTTCAAGCATATAAATTTATAATTTTTAGATAATCATAACCATAATTATCTACCACAATCTCCTATAACTGTAAACTTATTCTCTGTTAACCAAAGCTACTGACAAAATGATTCACTCTTACTTCTCAGCAACTCTTTAGTAATACCTTGCAGACAAACACACAAACTGTCTCTATATCTGTTACTTGTAATCTATATAGCCATTACTTTCTCAAGCCAAAACTTTAACCCTTCTTTATCCAAAAAAAAAAATTTTCCATCATTACTTAAGTTTATCATATTTGGTTTAGATGGTATAAACCAAAGGGTTATAATATATATATTGTGCCATTACAATTTGGTCACTAGCCAAATTTATAGTAATGTGCATGTAGAAAAGGTCAAACAAAAATCATCATCACAATTTTATATAACCATAAAAGAAGCTGTAGGGCATCCAAGTTCAAACCCTACCAGATCAAAATTCTAAAGGCTTTAAACAGAGAAAGAGTGGGACAACAATTATATGCTTTATTTGTGTGTGTGTTGATAGAAAGGTAATACACACATTTAAACTATTTAATATTTAAATTTTCTGTTAAAAAGCAAAGTTATAATGCATACATATAGGCAATGTATGTGTAAATTATTTATTTGTTTTATATTTCAAATATTCAACATTTTAACTTTCTTTAAAACTAACCTATGCTTGATCAATTCTAACATTTTATTCTATACTTCTATTTTGCTTTTCTTTAATTATAAGTGGGATTTAAAAGTTACAGATTTAATTAAATAATTGGGTTATAATTACTAAGCTAGCAATTATAGTATTTAAGGTTAGTTTATGAATGATTTGAAAGAATGCAGGATGTGTGTACATTACATACAAAATTTTACATTTCCTAAATATTGAAAGAAAAGGAAGTATTAAATCTGTTAAATTATTTTTTTTTGTACAATTTTTTTTGTTAAAAGAGGAAATCTGTTTAATCAGATATCGATCTTTGTAGTAAATTTTTTTGTAAATGATTGTCACTTTGGAGCTATAATTTTTGAAATTGTCTTATCAAGATCTAAAGAAGGAAGCTCAAAGATTTGAAGTGTTACCTGGATGTTAAAAAGAAAGAAAAAACAAAAGAAAGGAAATAAGAATTGAGTCTATTTTTTTTTTAAAACAAAAGTGTCTGGAAAAAGGATTAAACTTTTCAGTTGAAAAATAATTTGGTTGAAAATAAATTAGAGATCTAATTAAAACAAATTTGTCCAAAAATAGCAAGTGATGCTATCTCTGATTGGTTAAGTTAGCTAAAAATTGGATATAAAAAGCTGTCTTAGATTATTATTGTGATTGATTCAGATTATTAAACTATCAAATTTGAATGTTGAAAATATAAGAAATGGCGGGCTAGAAAAATTATATGTATATTCCATTTGCCGGACCATCTGGAGGAAGCTGCACATCACATAGGAAAGAAAAGATGTGTCTAAAATAATATTCTACACCTTTCAACTGACCAGATAAATAAGATGTTTTTAATAGAAGGAAGAAAGCATTCACCTGCATTCAAAGAAGATGAATTAATCTACTGATAAATATTAATCATCAAGTCCAATTAATTGTTACAACAACTGATTTTAAACTCAAGAAAATTTATAAATGGGAAAACAACTGCTGTATTTCATCCACATGCTTGACAGGAAGAGAAGAAAAATTAATATAATGATTTCCAAATTGTCCACTAAAGCAAATAACCTCAATAGAGTCATCATCATTAAATAGTTATACACCTCAAGAAAGAGATTGTTCCCAGATCGGAAATAGTAGCTGCAGAAATATAAACATTATACAAGACAAGTTTGAACCCTTGGAAATTCGCCACAAACAAAAGATCGGTAATATGACTTTTTATATCTATTTTCGTTATGATATCAGTCTTAATAAACATTTTAGCAATAAAGTGGTATATTTTTATTTAAAGAACTTTTAAAGACTATTCAGATCGATTAAAACAAGAATGTCTTACTAATAATAACTTTGAGCTTCATAAATGATCTTGAATGTATGAAAATTATTTGTTTATTAATTTTACAGTTATGAAATATTAATGTGTAAAACAATTTTTTTTTTTATGGTATTATGATTTTAGTTTTAACTAATATTATTATTTTGGTTTTAAATAATATTTTGTTATTATGGGATAAAACACGCACATACATAATAATATTTTTATATGTGTATAATTGGAAGTGAATGTGGAATAATGAGTAGTATTAGAATATTAGATTATTTTGTTTCAAGTTCAGTATAGATTTCAGCGCTTGGAAGGGAGGGGGAGAAAATAATTTAAAACTTTTTTCTAAAACTTGCTCTTTCAATTTTACTAACATTTTTTTTTACATTCTATTTACATGTTGGATTTTAAAGTATGTGTGCTAATGAGCAGATAATATTTTTTTTTTTTTCTTGAAATACTTTTCTCATGGAGTGAAAATCATGGTCAATGTGACGTCCAACTTAATACAAAATACATTTGAAGGGAAAGGGGGAAGAACTTAAAATTAATCTGAGGATTGTTATATAATCAATTATTATTATTATTATTCATGTCAATTTTCATATTTATCTAGAAATTTTTATGTATATGTTAGAAATGTAGTAATAAATATTAGTTTGTTTTATTAAACGAGGCGTATATATTTCATTAAGTGTAGTCTTTGTTAAGTGTGATTATTCATCATCATCAATGGTTGAATATTAGTTATTTAAGATATAAGTAAATATGCTAAAATTAAGCAATAATTATGAATTTCTTTATAAAATTTAGTTTTATGTTTAGGCTTAGTCCTAGAGCTGTAGTTGAAACCCTTGTCATTATCGTTATTATTATCATCATCATCATCGTCATCAACGTTTTAATTAATGAGCTGTTTAACTGTTTAAAGGCCATAAATAAATATTGATTTTATAATATTTAGTGATCTCTTAGTATTATTATAACCACATCCCATCATCTATTTCATGCAAGGATGAGTGAATTGCCATCCTAAATTAGTTATATATAATCTGAGCTAGTGAACTTATAAAAATATTGAAACACATTTGTTATGTTAAGATCTGAGAAATGATTTATGTTCAATGAACTCCACTTTGGTTTAAAGATGTTTTACTTTTACCTAAATATTAGTGCGTATAGTGATATGGCTCAAAAAGCAAAATCTCTCATTTTTTTTATTAGAAATAAAGTACCAAAAAGGGATTCAAACCCGGTACATGTGAAAGGTTATTAGATATAACCGTGTCTAGATTCAGATAATCTAGTGGCGCCCTGCTAGACCATATTCACTTAGTATTTGTTTAAACATGCACTTAACATCAAACCAAGAAATGAAAGTGGATAAAACCTACTGCCTGTATACCTGAGTTATATTTTATTGAATTACTAGTGTACTCACTTCACGTGATTTCATATAAATACTGGTTATTAATAATTTGATCAACCTTATAATTCTTGATATTTGGACTCCTTTACTCAGATATAATAATATCTTTTGATATTTTAATTTTTAATTTATGATTATTCTATATATTGATATTTGGTAATATTTTATTTATTTGATACTTTTAATTAGGTTACAATGGACACCCAACTGGGGCCTGATATTTTACCATATACCTGAAAAAGAGAGTCTATAGAATGATGGGAGATGTGTGGTTAAAAATAGAGAAATTTTTTTTTAGTAAAATTTTTTTTTTTCAGTAAAAAATTTTTTTTTGTCTTACAAAATTTTCTAGGCCAAACAGTCTTATTTTAGATGATGATGTTTAATATGATTTAATTTTTCATTGATGATGATAAAATGGGTACAGCCATAAAACAGCTTAGTTTTTTTTTTATCAATTTTGAAAATAGAGATGAATATCACAACTTAAGACAAAGGTGAAATAAATAATAGATTTTTTTTTGTGGAACATTAAAATGATTTATTGCCAGATAGGATAGGCATAGTAATAGTGATGAATTATGGAATAGTAGTCTCATGTGTGTTTGGGGAGTTCATTTTGTAAAAAGTCTATGATTTTAGAGGTTTGATTGGATGGTTGATCGTTGGAGTTTGGTTGGTTAGATTGCAGTTTTGATGATGAGTGGAGAGTTTTGTCATTGCCTTGAGAATGCTATGTATTTCGTGTAACTTATGAATGATCAAACCCATTCACTGCTCCAACCCGATTTATATGTTATCTTTATTTTATCATGAAGCAGTTAACAGCAGACCTGCCATGATACCAGCCTATAAGTCTCCAAGAGAGAGAGCACGGCATAGTTTTCCAATCAAGTTATATGTTATTCTTATTTTATCATGAAGCAGTTAACAGTAGTCCTGCCATGATATCAGCCTATAAGTCTCCAAGAGAGAGAGCAAGGTTTCGTTTTTGTAGTCTATAATAAGCAGGGCATTCCTTGATACTTGCCACATAAGACTCCAAGAGAGAGAGCAAGGCATAGTTTATCTATTTTAGCCCCTAAGACTTAATAGTTCTTTTATTGCAACAGAGTTTGCTTCATTCAATCAAGGGTTGTGGTAGTTAATAGTGATCGAATTGGGATGATCTTCTGAGTGCTCGTGATGCATTGTGTGATTATAGTGCTGTGACTGAATTCTTTTATTTATCTCAAGATTGTGAACTGCTAGTCATTCTGTGGACTGTCAATATCTGTCGGATTTCTGGGAGAATGGATGAATGTATAATTTGGGCTATTACAGACAGACATGCACTATATAGATTATTGTTGTGTAGTTCATTAAATAAGGATATTAAAATTTTTTTTTTTGTTGTATTTGTAATGCATAATAAGGTGAAAATCAAATCAGTCAGTTGGTCAGAATAGGTGTCAGACAGGGAGAAGATGTGTGGATTTTTGATGGTCAGGGAAGTACAGATGGGATATATATAGTTTTATAACATGAGTGAACTAAATTATAATATGGAAGAGGCTCAGATAGCAAAGATAGCACCATCAGACATGGACATGATAATGCAGATGCTCAGAAGTATGAGAGAGGAGAGTAAGCAAAGTATGATAAATCTAGAACAAAAGATGGAGAAAAGTATAGAGAGTCTAAGAGAAGAGAGTAAGAAAAGTATGGAAAGTCTAGGACAAAGGATATGTCAATCCATAGAGAGCATAATAGAAGGTAGTCAAAGATCACTAGTGTTAAAAGATAAGCTAGATTGTCAGACTACTGATAATAGAGAAAGGAGCGAGAGATTAGAGGAAGAAATAGGTAAATCAGCTAATATACTGATAGAGGAGAGTAGATCACAAGAAGTGGAAAGGCCAATAGTAGCCATAAAATCTAATCTCTCAGTAAAAAGAATACATGAGGTGATGGACAGAGAGCAGATTGGGATAGATCATGAAGTGAAAAGAAGGAAACGAGAATTGGAAGAAAAACTTCATGCATCCAATAAGATGATTGATTTAAGAGAGGCAATAAGGAAGATGAAACCAGTTATTTTAGAAAGAGAGCAAAAGTTTCAACAGTCTGTAGTTCTCAATCTAGTAACTAACCAGCATGTGTGGTTTCAAAAATCTGTCTTCTCAAATAGATTGGAGATACCTTATATATGGTATAGAGAGACAATCTTTCTGAAAAATGTAAATGTCCAAATCTCTCTGAAAAATTCAACTGCTCTGGAAAAGTCAAAAATAAGTTATATCTGGTACAGAGAGGCAATCTCTCTGAAGAGTTTAAATGTCCATTATATATCATACAGAGAATCAATCTCTCTGAAAAATTTAAATGCTCTGTTAAATTTAAGTGTGCCTTATATTTGGTACAAAGAGTCAACCTTTTTAGAGAGTTTAAAAATAAATTATACGTGGCTCAGAGAATCATCCTCTCTGGAAGATTTAAAAATAAATTATATATGGCACAGAGAATCAATCTCTCTGGAAGATTTAAGGATGAATTATATATGGTACAGAGAGTCAATCTTTCTGGAAAATTTAAAAATAAAGTATGTATGGTATAGAGAGTCAATCTCTCTGAAAAACTTCAAGGCATATTATGTATGGTACCAAGAGTCCATATTTCTAAATGGAGTTTGTAATAGGAGGTTATATAAAATAAATCCTCCAGATATGTTTTATAAATATCCAGTCAAGATGAAAAATGGAAATATTAAAAAGGGACTGGATGTACAGGTGCATTTTTATGCAGACCACAATATGATTTGAAAAGAAAAAGCCATTCCAAATTACTAAAAAAATAGGAGAGAATGCCTTTATGCTTGCTGCTCTTGATGGGAATAAGGGGACCTATAATGCTAGGAGTTTGATCCCTTATACTTCAGCAGAATAGCCTGGCAAAGATCTCCAAATAAATTATTTTTAGGTTTTTTTTTAATGAAAAATATATTTACCAGTAGTTAATTTTTTTTTATATATATTATAAGTGTTTATTATTATTAGTGTATTTATTAGTTAGGATTTTTTTTTTTTAATATAGTTAAAACAAAAGTGCTGATGATTTTATCCGAAGGGGGAGAAAGTTGTGCCATTACAATTTGGTCACTAGCCAAATTTATAGTAATGTGCATGTAGAAAAGGTAAACCAAAAATCATCATCACAATTTTATATAACCATAAAGGAAGCTGTAGGGCATCCAAGTTCAAACCCTACAAGGTCCAGTTCTAAAAGCTTTAAACAGAGAAAGAATGGGTCAACAATTATATGCTTTATTTGTTTGTGTGTTGATAGAAAGGTAATACACACATTTAAACTATTTAATATTTAAATTTTCTGTTAAAAAGCAAAGTTATAATGCATACATATAGGCAATGTATGTGTAAATTATTTATTTGTTTTATATTTCAAATATTCAACATTTTAACTTTCTTTAAAACTAACCTATGCTTGATCAATTCTAACATTTTATTCTATACTTCTATTTTGCTTTTCTTTAATTATAAGTGGGATTTAAAAGTTACAGATTTAATTAAATAATTGGGTTATAATTACTAAGCTAGCAATTATAGTATTTAAGGTTAGTTTATGAATGATTTGAAAGAATGCAGGATGTGTGTACATTACATACAAAATTTTACATTTCCTAAATATTGAAAGAAAAGGAAGTATTAAATCTGTTAAATTATTTTTTTTGTACAATTTTTTTTTGTTAAAAGAGGAAATCTGTTTAATCAGATATCGATCTTTGTAGTAAATTTTTTGTAAATGATTGTCACTTTGGAGCTATAATTTTTGAAATTGTCTTATCAAGATCTAAAGAAGGAAGCTCAAAGATTTGAAGTGTTACCTGGATGTTAAAAAGAAAGAAAAAACAAAAGAAAGGAAATAAGAATTGAGTCTATTTTTTTTTTTAAAACAAAAGTGTCTGGAAAAAGGATTGAACTTTTCAGTTGAAAAATACTTTGGTTGAAAATAAATTAGAGATCTAATTAAAACAAATTTGTCCAAAAATAGCAAGTGATGCTATCTCTGATTGGTTAAGTTAGCTAAAAATTGGATATAAAAAGCTGTCTTAGATTATTATTGTGATTGATTCAGATTATTAAACTATCAAATTTGAATGTTGAAAATATAAGAAATGGCGGGCTAGAAAAATTATATGTATATTCCATGATTGCCGGACCATCTGGAGGAAGCTGCACATCACATAGGAAAGAAAAGATGTGTCTAAAATAATATTCTACACCTTTCAACTGACCAGATAAATAAGATGTTTTTAATAGAAGGAAGAAAGCATTCACCTGCATTCAAAGAAGATGAATTAATCTACTGATAAATATTAATCATCAAGTCCAATTAATTGTTCCAACAACTGATTTTAAACTCAAGAAAATTTACAAATGGGAAAACAACTGCTGTATTTCATCCACATGCTTGACAGGAAGAGAAGAAAATTTAATATAATGATTTCCAAATTGTCCACTAAAGCAAATAACCTCAATAGAGTCATCATCATTAAATAGTTATACACCTCAAGAAAGAGATTGTTCCCAGTCGGACGGAAATGGTAGCTGCAGAAATATAAACATACAAGACAAGTTTGAACCCTTGGAAATTCGCCACAAACAAAAGATCGGTAATATGACTTTTTATATCTATTTTCTTTATGATATCAGTCTTAATAAACATTTTAGCAATAAAGTGGTATATTTTTATTTAAAGAACTTTTAAAGACTATTCAGATCGATTAAAACAAGAATGTCTTACTAATAATAACTTTGAGCTTCATAAATGATCTTGAATGTATGAAAATTATTTGTTTATTAATTTTACAGTTATGAAATATGAATATGTAAAACAATTTTTTTTTTATGGTATTATGATTTTAGTTTTAACTAATATATTATTATTTTGGTTTTAAATAATATTTTGTTATTATGGGATAAAACACGCACATACATAATAATATTTTTATATGTGTATAATTGGAAGTGAATGTGGAATAATGAGTAGTATTAGAATATTAGATTATTTTGTTTCAAGTTCAGTATAGATTTCAGCGCTTGGAAGGGAGGGGGAGAAAATAATTTAAAACTTTTTTCTAAAACTTGCTCTTTCAATTTTACTAACATTTTTTTTTACATTCTATTTACATGTTGGATTTTAAAGTATGTGTGCTAATGAGCAGATAATATTTTTTTTTTTAAATACTTTTCTCATGGAGTGAAAATCATGGTCAATGTGACGTCCAACTTAATACAAAATACATTTGAAGGGAAAGGGGGAAGAACTTAAAATTAATCTGAGGATTGTTATATAATCAATTATTATTATTATTCATGTCAATTTTCATATTTATCTAGAAATTTTTATGTATATGTTAGAAATGTAGTAATAAATATTAGTTTGTTTTATTAAACGAGGCGTATATATTTCATTAAGTGTAGTCTTTGTTAAGTGTGATTATTCATCATCATCAATGGTTGAATATTAGTTATTTAAGATATAAGTAAATATGCTAAAATTAAGCAATAATTATGAATTTCTTTATAAAATTTAGTTTTATGTTTAGGCTTAGTCCTAGAGCTGTAGTTGAAACCCTTGTCATTATCGTTATTATTATCATCATCATCATCGTCATCAACGTTTTAATTAATGAGCTGTTTAACTGTTTAAAGGCCATAAATAAATATTGATTTTATAATATTTAGTGATCTCTTAGTATTATTATAACCACATCCCATCATCTATTTCATGCAAGGATGAGTGAATTGCCATCCTAAATTAGTTATATATAATCTGAGCTAGTGAACTTATAAAAATATTGAAACACATTTGTTATGTTAAGATCTGAGAAATGATTTATGTTCAATGAACTCCACTTTGGTTTAAAGATGTTTTACTTTTACCTAAATATTAGTGCGTATAGTGATATGGCTCAAAAAGCAAAATCTCTCATTTTTTATTAGAAATAAAGTACCAAAAAGGGATTCAAACCCGGTACATGTGAAAGGTTATTAGATATAACCGTGTCTAGATTCAGATAATCTAGTGGCGCCCTGCTAGACCATATTCACTTAGTATTTGTTTAAACATGCACTTAACATCAAACCAAGAAATGAAAGTGGATAAAACCTACTGCCTGTATACCTGAGTTATATTTTATTGAATTACTAGTGTACTCACTTCACGTGATTTCATATAATACTGGTTATTAATAATTTGATCAACCTTTACTTATGATCATTCTATGGACTACTCAGGTATGGTAATATCTTTTTTTTTGACTCATTTATTATGTTACAATATATATATATTCTATTCTATAACATGAACACCACATGGGAGAAAAAAAATCAAATATTCCTTTAAACATATAAAATAACAAATTAAATAGATATAGTAAAAAGAATATATTGAAAGCATGCTAGGCAGTAATAAAGCTAAATATTATTTTAAAAAGCTATCTTTTCTGTTCAAATTTTCATTTTGCCAGATATTACATTGGCTCAGAAAAGAAGAAAATTAGTAACAATTGAATTAATTAAAATTTAGAAATATGGAAATTATTTAATAATAAAAAATATTTAGGTTTAATTGTTAAAAATCTGCCGATGAGATATTAGAATGAATTTCTATAGGAATCCCACACTGATAGTATTTGTGGCTAATAATTCACTTATTTGACTTGCAATTTATACATTAATTTTATAAAATTTGAAATTTTTAGCAATATTTTTCATTTTCAATTGCAGTCAAAAAATAATAAATTTGCTTGAGTAATTTTAATTTTTTTATTTTTAGTGGAATTTATTATTTTTCTGTCTGATATATTTAATTCACTTTGTTATTTTTTATTATATAATTCAACAATTTTTTTTATCTATAACATTTTTGCCTTGAATTATAGTTATTATTATTTATTAATAATTCCTTATATAAATATGTATGTGTGCATATATTATTAATAAAACTAATAATTATTTACTATTATTTTTTATAATTATTATTTTTTATAAAGATTCAATTTGTTATTGTTAAAAAAAATTAGCAAATATACAAATCTTTTTATTTTTTATAAAAATTCTTTAAAATAACTTTATTTTTTCTTTAACAAATACATTTAAAATTAAATTTGAATATCTTTTTTTTTTTTAAATGTGCTCAAAAAAAAAGAAGAAAAAGAGCGTTTTTGACTAAATTTTTCAATTAAGAAAAGTTCAATAACAGCACAATCCAATTCATATATATGTGTATGCAATGAAAGTTTAAAAAATATACAAACAATACAATGAATGTTTTTTCTTCTAAATTATATTTTACACAAAACTGCAAATACAACTAATATCAGGCATCCATTTTGATCTGTAAAATTTAGATATCAATTTGGTTTTCTTAACTTTTCCTAAATCAAATGATGAACGTATTAAACTTTTTTTTTTTAAATTTTAACTTAGAAATGTATATAGTAATTATTTTAGCCATAAGCCATAAAAGCTGAAAGCTGATTAATGTCATTAAAAAATTAATAATTTTAAAGTGAAGTTATGATAACAGTGGTTAAAATCTAATTGCCAAATAGTGGTGAAACATTTTAGATATTGTTTTAAGCCATATACTGTGATAATTTTAGCTATCAGCTATAGAATTAAAATTTGATAATTAATTAAAATTGACAAAATAATAATAATAATTTTGAAACACAATTTTGATAACAATGATAAAAATCTATATGCAAAATATAGAATTATTAAATTACTAGTGGTGAGAATATTATTGGTATAATATTTAATTATTTTCATAGGTGTGTATACTATAATAATTTTAAAACAGGCAAAAACTCCACTATACATATTGCCACACTGCAAGTTAGAACAATCAATGGATGCCAGAAGGCTTGTGCATAAACCATCTAGTGCCTACTCGTCCAAATCCCCAGACTAGTTTCTGGCTTGCGGCCAAAGACACCAAAATGTATGGGTACTGAACTGAGTCCAAATGTATATGACTATATAAGCTGATAGGCCTGGATTGAAAATATTAAGGTGTTTTCAATTCAAGACTGATAGTTTTGTAGCTAAGTATAGATAAAATGTGGCTGCTGGGGGTTGCATTAGATCCTAAGATCTAGGTGCAGTGCTCTCAGATCCAAAGCTCCTCATTGACGAAGGCCACAGGCCAGAAACTAGTTTGGGGATATTGGATGAGTAGGCACTAGATGGGAATTTTATGCGCAAGCCTTCTGGCAACCATTGATTACTCTAGCTTGCAGTGTGGCAATATATATAGTGAGTTTTTTGCCTGTTTTAATAACAGTTATAAGCAAGGATAAGGAATTGGTGATCATGTGATGTTTATAATAATTTTAGCCATAAATGATAAAAACAGGATTTAAAGTCTGAATATTTTAAAAAATAAATAATTTTAAAGTCTGAATATGTTAAAAAATAAATAATTTTAAAGTGAAATTATCATAATGAAAATCTAATTGCTAAACATGGGATTACTAAATTAATGAATGGCATTGGCTAAAATAAAAAATATTACAGTAAGTACTTTTGGTTGATATAGAAACCATATGAGTAAAGCTCTTCAGAGCATTTTAGCTTTGATAAAGTGTCAAACAACTTTATCACACTTTGTAAGCTTATTTGCATTTAATTTTTTTCTGCAACTTCTTCATCTTTATTTTTTTTTAAATTCTTTTCATACATAACAAATATCAATTTTTATCATAATCTAAAAAAATCGAGTTAAAAAAAATGAATCAGTATTGAAGTAGAAAAAAATAGTTTCTCAAAAAAAAAAAGCTGTAAATAATCAGCAATTTAATTTCAAAATATGGTACCGTTAAATCAAGGATTTACATTGTTTTTAGAAAATAAAGGATTAAAAAGTGTACAGATAGCAAAAAGAATTTCTAGGTTGAATAGTTTACTTTGTAATATTATGGTAATAATAGAGATATTTTGCTAATATGGATTAATCAAAATCAAATGGCAAATGATAGGATCATTGAGGTAATTAATCATTTGTGAAAAGTCAAACAATTATTTGAAGAATTTTTACTAAGACTCTTAATCCAAAGTGTATTGTATAGCATTATAAGACATGGTAAGATTGCAGGCACACATAGGCTTGCAGCTGACCATTGTCTGATATGAAAGTTGAAGTTTGAATTCATTAATCTGTGAATTTTTATTAGGATATGCAATTTTGTTTATATTTAACTGTATAATTTTAAATCATGACTTTTAGCTTTCATTAAAATCTAACTAAAGTATGAAAACCAGAATTGTATAGAATGCCTTGTCCAAGTAAAAAATCTTTAGATTTTCTCACATTTTCTAGGCATTTTATAAAATGCTAAAAGAAAAGTTGCAAAGTATAAAATACTTTCAACAGTAACATGTAATGTCACAAAGACAAGACTTAATGTTAAGTTACGTGTTTAATGCATAGTTAGTAAAATTTAATGATTGAAATTGTTAACAAATCTTATATACCCATGTTATTAGTTAGTTATGAAGAGCAAAAAGATAATTTCCAAGAAATTCCTTAATTCTTGAAGATTTATAAAATTTTAAAATCCTCCACTCATAGTATTTTACTTCAAAAATAATGATGTAAAATTACTGTTATTTCTTTCCTGGCTTAATTCAGCATTGCACTACCATCATCGCATGCTAATTTATTATTATGTTTTTCCACCAGAGGGCTTAATCAATAAGAAATAGTAATCATTCCATATTTGAATTAATAAAGTGTAACTCCATTCATTATACAGTCATAAATTTAGCATATTAATAATTATTTAACAAAACAAAATATTTTTTTAATTTCTTTGTTCTATTATTTTATGATAAAGATTAAACATGAAAAATCCCCAGTCTTATAATTTGTATTTCTTATATTTTTACGTATATCTTTTGAATAAAAGCTTTTTGTTGTACTATCTGTTATATTTTATAATGCCTAGATTATGAAAAATCAAAAGGGCATTCTATACAATGCCTGCTTTTCATGCTTTGCTGGTAATATATACAGTAATTAATTTTCTGTGTATTTTAACATTTACATTTTTTTATTTTTGATACTTAAATGTTTGCTTGGATGATAACTTTGGTCTGAGCAATGAGCCTGGAATGGATGATGCCTCAATATAAGTATTTCAATGTAAGCAACAATAAATATGATTATCATATAAAGAATGAGCTTTTGGAACCAGTTAATTTAATATACTAGACTTCTCTGAATATATTCATATATATTCCTATAGTAATATTGGAAAAATCTTAAAAAAATTTCAGAATTGTATTTTTAATTTCAGATTAATTTTAATCCACATAGTTCAAGTATTTATATGATTACAGGCAAATACTGAAGTCACATAAAGAAATTAATTTAAATAATGTTTACCATAGTAGCTAAGAAAATTTAATATTTGTTAATAAAATATGAAAATTCAATTAATTTTTTACTAGGAATAATCCTTGAAAGTTCTTATATTTAATGATAATGTGTCAGCAATTATTAAATTTGAGATATTTTAAGTTCTTGAATTTATTTACAGTGTATTTTTTATCATAGTGAAGCAAGCATTTAAAGAACTTAAAATCATGAATGCTATTACTAGAAGTATATACTCTTATTCTTCTCCTTTACTTTCTTTGCATTTCTTTATATATATTGCTTATAATAACTTCTTTCATATATACTTTAATGCAAAAAAAATTTCTTGATAAAACTTTATTTTCCTGACAGTTTCAACTGTCCAGCAGTCTTCATCAGAGCTTTCCCAAACTTCTTCTGCTTTTAAAAAAAAACTGTCAGGAAAATAAAAAAGTTTTATGAAGAAAAAATTTTTTTGCATTAAAATGTATATGAAAGAAGTTATTATAAGCAATTCTATTTTTATTTACAAAATTGCAAAAGCATTTTCAAAGAACAGTAATGAGACGATTAAAATTAGTAAAAAGTATTTATGCTGAGTGGAAGTTAGTTACAGTGATAAAAATAAATCTGTTCTAAATATTTAAAATGTAAGAAGAATAAGAAGCCTCATTAAAAAAATTTGTGCAATAAAAAAATAAGTCATGTTTATGTAAAAAGTACTATTAATTAAATAAAGTAAAAAAAAACAACAACAACATTTATTTAAGTAAAAAAAAGTTTAGGATTTAGTTCTAAATTTTAAAAAGCAAGAATAAATTGTGTCCATATGTAGATAAATAATTGAATAGGATATTATCTCAAAATACTTTAGAATTATTATACAATTATTTACAAAACTATAGAAGCATTTTAAAAGTAAAATATCTGTGTAAGAGATTGTGAAAGCTACAATGATCAGAAATTAATGTTCCTTACTTTCAATTTAAGTAGACACTTTTGATATTTTTAGCTCTAAAGAAGATTGTTGGATTGTCAAAACTATCAGTTAGTTTTGAAGTTTGAATATAATTAAATATTGTATTTGCATTGTGTTAAGGGTATAAAGAGTGCATTGGTATTGGAGTTGGCTCATAAATTAGTACTTTATAAAAATTAACATAATTGGATACCTACCACATGCATTACCCATTTTTCGAAGTTTTACTACAATCATGTTTTAAAACAAATCTTGCCTTTAATAAAAATACAAATGACCATCTTAGATTAATAAATATATATATATTTGAAAACTTAATTCATTAATTATTTGTTTTACAAATATTGGTTTTGTCATTATTACCTACATCCAAGTTCGCCAGTAATGTCGGTTATCACTCATATTATGATAGTCTTAATTATCACTCAGACTGCAATAATTCAATGATTAATAAAATAAAGAATCAAGTATTTTTTTCTCTTTTAAATATAAATGTATATATTACACACAAAATCTTATATTAAGTATATAATAATATATTTATATTATTTTGCGTTTGTTAAATTTATTATATATATAAACACACATTTAAAAAAAAAACTATTATCTAACTACAATAAGAAAATAGAAATAAATAAAGTTTTTTCTTTTTTGAAATTTAATACAAAATAAACAAACAAAAAAAAAAAAAGTGTGAAAAAAAAAACGTTTCCATTAGCGCCATATGCAAGAGTATCAAATGATGGGTGGCATGAGAAAGCAATTGCTACAATACTATTTGAGTATATAGTTCTTCTTAATTCTTGTTACACCTCCTAGAACCCTCAGCATTCTTAGTAATCTTGAGTGAAATTTGAATCCTGTTTCCACTCTGAGAACTGTTGTTGGAATAATACCAATCATTATGTTTGATAATTGGGTGGTTCATCTTTGATGAGAAACTATAACTTGGCTAAACTTGAAGATTTAAAATGAATTTTTTCCAGATGGGAATATCTATCGTGGTAAATAAAAGTATTAAAGTGTTAAAAATAGTTCCATTAAATTGAATTAAAGGAATTCTTTTAAGTGTCTTATCAAAATACAGTAATTACAAACACTAAGAACATAATTACCAGAAAATATATTAACGATCAATTAAATTGACGGATTCTGCATTTTAACAATTACCATATGATTCATTACACGTACAGAAAATATATGCATATACATATATAAACACATACTTAGGGATATATATGAATATATTTGTGTGTTTAGTCAATAATAAATATTGAATTAATAATATTTTCAAATTATTAATATGATAATATATACATAAAGCTACGGATATGTCCATCGCCATCATCATCATACATCTTTAACAATCTCCTTCAAGACAAAGTCCTTTCTATTACTTTTTCATAAAAGATTTTAGTTTTGTATAAGTATTTCTATTTCATAATAATCCAAGAAACTATCTGACCTCACTACTATATGTCAAAGTAGGATATTTCGGATTGTGCATCTTTTCTCTTGATATCTAGATTCAATATTTATGGTCTTTCTTGTGCATCTCAGGCTTTTAAATCTATTTTTATGTTCATCATCATCATAATCATAATAATAATAATCAAAAAAATTTTTTTATTCTACTTTGTTATTTTTTTATGTTCTTTTCTTCTTTTTTTTTTTTTATATTCATTTCAGAATTTATAATCACAGGTCAAAACAAAAAAAAAAACATATAAAGATTTTTTATCTTACAATTAAAATAAATCAACTATATCAAATCATGTAGAACCATGTTACATTTTAATAATTAATCATAGTTGTCAATACATACAGTGCACATTAAACTGGTTCAGGACTCTAAGCAATTAATTGTTTTAAAGGAGTCCTAAAATTTTAAATTGCTTATAAATATTAAAACACAAATTATTTACTTGTGTAATAAATAATTTAATTTGGTTAACATATAAAATCAAATATTTTTGTGGAAAATGTTGTATTATAGACAATTAAATAAATAACTAAAATTAAATTATAAATTTTCTACCAATGGTTTCCCTACCAAGTTAGATTTCTCAAATTCAAAATGATACAATAAAATATAATAAATAATTTGGCCTATCTTTATATAATTCCAATTCAAATTCTTATTGGTTCTTTTAAATAAATTAATAGTTTCAAAATCATAATTTTTTTTTTAAAGAGATTCTTTAATTTTTCTTTTTATTCTTCTCAAAAAAAAAAAAAAAACAATCTTGGTCTGCTCAAACATTATTTTCTTTTATAAATGTGTAATTTCCTTCCACTTCTTATCTGCATTGCTGAATTATATATAATATAACACACCATATATACCTTAAATGACACTCTACAATGCAGTTTAACGTATGATTTATTTTATTCCCTTACAGTTTCAACTGCACAGCAGCCATCATCAGAGCTTTTAAAATTCAGTACTGAAAGAGTACCGAGTTTTAAAAGCTCTGATGACTGCTGGGCAGTTGAAACTGTAAGGAAATAAAATAAAGCATGTTAAACTGCATTGTAGAGTGTCATTTAAAGTGTATATGGTGTATTATATTATATAAATGTACAATATAGAACTAAGATATTTGTTTCTTCCTTATTTTTATAATCAGAAATAAATTTATATAATCTTAAAAAAATATGGTTTTCCTGAAGGTTTGTGATGATGGTATATTAATTGTATTTATATATTGAATTATTTCCAGCATCTAATATAAGTATTGAATGTCTTTAGAAAAATTTAACTCTATTTAAATATTCCAAATACATTTAACTGTTAGTAGTAGGACACAGTTTAGTATATGCGCAATGCTTTGATAGGTATTATTCGCCCCTCTTCAATTATTTCTGGCCTGATGAGTGACAGTACTAGCATGGAAATCAAACCTGAACCCTTAGATTCTTGAATATTGAATTTTAAAGTAACACTCTAATCAATTGAGTTAGTCTGCAAAAGGTAACAGTCACCAGAAATTTCATATACTTATTTATGAGATTGCTCCTGATTTCTCCATTTTTTCATAAGAACAAAGTTGATTAGTGGTTTCCATACATTATGTATAGTCACACTAGGATGACTTCCATAAGATGACTCAGAGTCCAGGTTTGATTCTTGTGGTAATACTGACACTGGTCAGGCCAGAAAAATATGCAGAAGAGGAGAGAATAGTACTTTTCAAAATGTGGTGCATTTACCAACTTGTGTACTCTTACTAACAATTGAATGTATTTGGAATATTTAAATAGAGTTTTTTTTTCCTAAATACATTACATACTTCTAATAGATGATGGTAATAGTCCAATATATAAATACAATTAAAAAAATCATTTTTTTATAAAAGTATAGTCTGCAAATTTAAAATTAAATCTTTATTATTAGACCTTTTTCACTAAGATTAAATCTATAACTTTTTGAAAAAACAGAAAGTTCCTTAGTCCTTTCAAGGAAATTAATTTGCCATCTTAACAATTCTATTTTATCATTTCATTTAATTAAAATCTTAATCTTTCTAATATCCATTAAAAAATTATTATATGTTAATTCTCACAAACCCATATTAATATAACAATACAATTTCCAATATACTTAAAACTGATCCAGTATATATTAATTAAAAAAAACATTAAACGAATAACTAAATTAAACGAACTATCAAATATATATCCCACTTAAATATATTTTAAAAAATAATCCTTAACCAAACCAAACATATATTTAAAACACACACACAAATATAAAGGCACACACAAACATATAAAAAAAACATCAAAAAATATTATATTTTTTCCTATTTTTTTTTTAATTTAAATCAAACATACAACACATGGATACTTGTGAGTTTTTAAGAATACCAAGATGGAAGCCTGCAGTTTCAATGGTTTATCAAGATGGCAGTCCATATTTCTTTAACAATCTTCTGATGTTTATAAAATTAACATTTTTTTTTTTTTAAAAAAAATCCAATAACTTTCATTTTCAATTTTGTTTTTTACTTCCCCCAAAAATGTTTACAAAATAAGTGGAAGGCCTATAATCTCCTAAAGCTAAGTTTGTTTTGTTAAACTAAAAAATAAAGTAATAAATTCCAATAAATTTAGTGATAATTTTTATATTTCAATTTTTTTTATATAGTTTTGTTTACAAAAAAATGAGTGTATGGCCTGCAATATTGCAAAGATGACCTAGTTACATTTACAAAAAAAATGAACCAAAAAATAATAATATAAATACAATATTTATAGTTTTTTCATGTCATCAGTGTGCAATCTGTAATGACTTCCAAAATCATCGCAAATATTTCAAGGGCCTATAATTTCCTGAAGATATCTTAGTTGTAAAATTAAAATAAAAAATTAATACTAATTTCAAAAAAGTAATAAATTCTGATCAATATCATGAAGAATATTTATTTCAATTTTTTTTTACTTATATTACAATATGAAAGCTTCATAATTTATCCAGGTATTTTACCAGGTTCTGTGACCTTTCATTTTTAAGATTCAAAGAGCTGTTTTGTTCTTCCTTAAACTGGATATTTTTATTTAAATCTAAATGGGTAGATAAAATTGAGATATCTTTAAAAGGCAGCATATTTTAATGGTCATATTTGTACTCTTATGCAACAAAATCCAGAGTCTTGGCAAATTCTCCCAAAGCTGATCTAGATAAAGGGTTGAGACCTCGAATCCGATCGCACCTCAGTTCCTCCACCAATACTTCATGACCTACTTCCCTATGAATGTCATATATGAGGCCACACTTGGAGTTTCTTAATTCATATGCTGGCAGTAGCAAAGGGTGAACATGAGACTCAGGGAAAATTACTCTATAGCTAAGTAATTAACTAATCACATACTTCTATGGCTTATGGCATAATTAATAATTACATAAATCAACACAAGATGACAATGCATAGTTATATAATTCACTTAATAACTCAATATGATTCGAAAGGATTGGAATGAACTATGAAAAATTATGTAAAACGATATTATATTTTATATATTTAATAAAATTTAAAACAATTATTAAAACAGCTATCCCTCTGTGCATTGGAATTCACCAAAAGTCGACAATGGATGAATGGGTTACAGAACCTCATCAGATGCACAGTACAATTAAATTGGAAATTATTACATTAAGAACTTACATTATAATCTATGGCTTGGATTATGCCTAATTCATGCTATGAGATGCCTATAAGATTCACGAACAGTTAACTTGCAAGAGAGACCATTTATAATTATAATCACTCCAGATATCTCAAAGATAGCCTAAATTAGTTCTCTATACAGATTATTATTACATAGCTAGATCATGTATTCAAATAAATGTTTAATTTATTAATATTAATGGTGAGATGAACTGGGAACTGTTATAGCAAAGTTTCTGATACAATAGCACTATATTAACCCAAACAAAATAGCGTCCCAAATGCATGTTTCCTCATGGGATTTATCAACTCAATGATCAGTTCCATGTACTGTAGGACTTGCTATGAGACAATCACATTTAGTTCTGGGGGTCTAATTAGCTTGAAACATGAACAATCTGGCCCCTCATGCTCCAGTTTTAAGGAAATCTATCAGCCAGGAATTATGGAATAGTCTTATACCAAATCCCCATAAACAATACATATATGATAGAGGAAGCTGCATAAGCATGTGTGTGGGCTTTATAAGGAAACCTCCACACCAATGGACATTGATCATTATTAAGTCTAAAATGTGCTAAATCTATTGCTTCTTTCCACTACCCCATGGTATACCAATTCATAAGTTAGAGACTCGAACATACTAAAGAAAGAGATTAATTATGTGATCTAGCTTATAATTAATCTCTATAGTTTTTATTATACTTCTAGGGAGAAATAAAGCATAATCGGGACTTATGTATTTAATTGAAATATGCTCCAGACTATAGCTCTTGCATTAGTTAATTATAAATATTTTTATTTGCACTAGCAAACCAACTTTTACCCAGCTAAGACATAACAGCTATTTAATATACATATAGGTTTCAGATTAGAGATTGCATGTGTGTGCTTTAAAGCTTATAAATTAATTAGAGAGAACTTCTAATCATTTCTCTCCCCCTCTCTTTAAAAATCTAAATTATCATTCTCCAGGCTGAGTGGGTCATAGCATAAATTCATAACAAATATAATAAAATATAATGAAGGCATAACCACAGATAGAAAGATATTTAAAGTATAATTTAAATTTGACAATAGTTACATTATTAAGTTCATTTACTTTAAAAGAGTTAGGCAAGTTTTACAAAGTACTTGTTGTTACATTATTTTAGGAATTAGTTACAATTTAGCTTGATTACAAAATTTATTCAATAGGTAAAGTTTAAATAATAAGTTTGTGCACTTTTATATGTAGCTAGTTTAGAAGTATTAAAGAAATTAATAATGAGAGTTTATTAAAGAGCTCTGCAGGTTATGTTTTACCAATGTTCTCTGCTCAAGTGTGTGAGGCACTTCTTTTCTGAACTGGTCTGTTCCTCCTTCTTTTCAGGGCAGGCTGCTGGTTTGAACTGCTTCCCATCACTGATGACTCATTTCCCGTCAGGGTAGACAGCAATGGTTCACCTTCTAGCCTTGGCTTTTCATTGTACAGGTGGGCCTAGCTTCCAAAAGCATTATAAGTTACAATTATCTAGTGTCCGACCTCCTTTAATTCCAATCAGCATTTTTTTAAGAATAAACTCTCCCTCTGCTAACATAATAATTTGTTTACAAGTTGAGACAAATTTTTTACTCTTTATTTTACATGTATGATTGGCATCAATTATCTAGCTTCTCTTTGCTACCAAAAATAAAATTATATATTTTTAAGTCCACTCTTATTTTTACAGATTTTAAAACCCAGCTGTGGTCAGCTAATTCCTAAGAAATATATATATATATATGTAAACAGATAATTCCTAAGATATATATATATATATATGTAAACAGATTTTAAGCTGGTAAACATTTTATTCTATACACAAGGCTGTCAATGTAGAAACTATAACTTTTAGGCAAAGAGAGCTAATTAGCACAAGAGATTTATCACCTTGGTGAAATAAATACAATTTAAAAAAATAACAAAGTTTGAAATATATAACTTCGCAAGCTTATTTCATATGTATATGTGTGAAAATTCACATTCGCAGTAAGGTTTAACTTTACTCCCTTAAATTTTAGAATTATGTTTGTCTCATTTATAAAAATTATTTAACATGATTGCCCAACACATTTATTAGATATATGCATAGACCAGTCAATAGGCTAATATCTGAAATACACCTTTATAAAATATATGCAGATTTAGTCATATACATATTATAACTTTTTTATTAAGTTCTTTTGATTAATATATGCCAACTTGGGGGTTTTACTAGGAAAATTATACTACTATGGAACATAGAAGGTGAAATGATATGATTGATAAAGAATACCATTTCATATCACTGAAGTCGGAGAAATGAAAAACAAAAACAAATAAAAAAAAGAATTTACTTAGATTTGGTGAGAAATCACTGATTCATCTCTTCTTTTTATATATGGAATATTTATTTCATTTCCTTATCAACTTGCCTATTAAATCCTGCACTCTCCTCCATCTCTCACTATTAAGTAGGTACCTCCAATGCACAAATAACAAAAAAAAACTACCCTTTTATATGTAAACTATTGATACACTATTCTACATATGTTAAATTAACCATAAATGTGAGCCCATTACATACACTATATACAATATATACAAAAAAAAACTTGACCCTGAAGAAACCCTAACCTAAGTGTGATCCAAGTTTCTTGCCCTCCACTGTTTTCATTTGCCTGACCTGGACCTGCTACCTTGAGATGCCTGGCTACTTTCCATCCAGATGGCTTGGCATCTAGGTTGTTCTATCCTTCATAATTTATCAGGTGATTCCTTGTAAAGACGTGTATAGTTGATGGAAATTAGAAATTTCCACCATTTCTTCCATGCCATGTATGCGACTACTGACCATCATTTGTTGAACATAAGCTGGAATGTTTTTCTGGTTGATTCTTATAATCTGAGTCTCTGTGAGGGGAATGCATCCAGAGATCTCAAGTGAGCTACCTGCCTCATGAAGAACTGTGTTGGTTTCTTTAGTGATCGAACCATAATGCTCACTCAGGACTGTGTCGTATATCCCATCTTGTCATTCTTCATTCCAAAAGAATTTAGTTAAGGATGCTGTGTACTGCTCAAATGTTTTGGGCTTTTTTTCATGACCTCCCACCAGGACTGGGCATATCTCTGTAGGTAGTGTGTAGTGAGAGTAACTTGGTGGACTGGAGCCACTTGCTAAAAGCAAAACAGCTCTCCGGGACTTTTGATATGTTTCTTAGGGCTTTCCCCTATCTCACCCTTAAACATTTTTACATTGATAAATTTGGACAAGTAAGTTTTCCCATTGATAGATAATCCTGATGGAACCCCTTCTCTATTCCTTTCATCTACACTATTCTCCCTGGGGTTCTCCCATTGACAGATTTTACTGGGTCTCTACTTTTCCTTCTTTTTATGAGGGTAGACTGTACCTCTTCAGGGTTGTTTGCCAAAATCCCTGTATTGGCCAGTACTGGTCCATCTCCCCTTATGCTCTCCATTACCTTAATCCTGTGTTATCTCTGGGCCCTTCCATGGCTGCCCTTGCTAAGTCTATAACAGCCTTGTGGAGCTTTTTCCTCTATTTTGTCTTTGATAGCTACTTCCAATCTCTGAGTCTTTTTGATCCCTTTTCCAGTCTCTATTTTATCTTGCAACCACTGGATATCTTTGGTAGCTACTTCCAATCTGGGTGACTCCTTTTGATCCCTTTTCAGTCTCTCTATTCTAGCTTATATTTATATTCAACATTGTCCTTTATTTCAGAGGCTGCCTCCTCTATTAGACCCTTAACATTTTCACTTTGCTTTTCTTGGCAGCCCATTCTTCCTCTAACTCTACATGAATGTGGGATATGGCCTCAGGAAAAGCAGCTCCTTGCTTATCCATCCTGTCCTGGGCTAGTATTATTTCTCTTTTTACTGTGCAAATTGCCTCAGAGGTTTCCTTTTTGTGGTCTAATAGGTGTACCTCAAATTTATCATTTACTTCTTCTACACTCCTCAAGCAGTCTATTGATAATTTTTCCATGTTTTCTTCCAGGGCCTGGAATCTATTCTCTATTTCTCTAATTGGTTTTTCTCTTTCCATTCTTTCTCCTTCCTTCTTATTTCCTTTTCCTGTTTTTTATTCTTTCTTTCTCTTCTCTTTTTTCTCCTTCCTTATTTTCCTTTCCTGCTTTTCCTTTTCTGACTTTTCTTCCATTCCCTTGAACCAGAATGACAACAGCTGCTGTATATCTACCATCCCAATATTGCAAAATTCTGTTTCTGGTATCTCTTTGGATGACTGCCTAGAGTACACTGGGCTTTCTACAGTTTCCTCTGAGTCCAGGTCAATGTTCATTTCACCTTCCATTTCCCCTTCCACACTACTATTATCCCTCATAATTTCTCTTCCAGACTGGAGTATCTTTTCTTTATCCCTATCTTTCTTTCCTGTCTTCTCTTCACACCCCACCTTTCTCTCTTCTTCCATGTCTCTTATTATTGGTCCCTCAGTGTTTTTATCCATTTCCATTTTTCCTTATTAACCTTTGTTGATCTTTCTCTCAATTGGCTTAATTGCTATCTAGCCCACAAGAAACAACCAATACACAAACAAACAAAAAAAATTCTTACCTTTGCCTCTTTTCTTTCTTACAGAGCTTATGCAGTTTTATGCTTAATCCCTGATTGCTGTACTCTGTAACTTATAAAATTTGCTTCCAAGCATGTGAATATTATATTGGTTACCTTGACCAATAATTGTATCTTCATAGCCCAATCCAATTTCAAATCATTTAATAGGTTATTTGAAATTTTTCCAACAGATAACAAAATTTATATATAAGGAAGGGTTTTTTTTACAATCATCCTAGGGCACCAGTTATCCGTGGTTGATATTCATATAAAAATCATAACCATATTAGGATTTAATAATCCCTCTAGGCATTATCATACTTTCAAAGTTAGAATGTGGCTGTAGTGTGTTTAGCTTAACTATAATTTTTTAAAAGTTTCATGTTATAGTTCAATAGTCTACCATACTCGAAAAAAAATGTCCACGTACATATCTCTTTCTTTTTTTACTTGTTCACAAAATAAACGTATTGTGAAAACAAAAACATGGAAATATATATATATTAGTGTGATGACATAATTACATTTTAGAATAATATTACTCATTCAGAGTCTGGGAGAACCTTGAGAATAAGAAAAACCACTTGCGATACTATACCCATAAAGAAATTTACGTACAACTAAAGGCTATTATATTTTGTTCTATTACAAATAATTATAGTTTCATAACATAGGTAATGCTGTAAAGTGGTTTTTTTTTCTCAAAGTTCCCCAATTAACATTTATATACCCCTGTTTAAACACACACATCTATTCAGTTTGTGAAATCTTCAACAAAAAGCCCTATAATTTGAGCATCTTTACCCAGTAGAAAAACATTTTACATTCTACGAATATTGTTAAAAAGAAAACGAATTTCAACATATAAAAAAAAAAATTATATAAAAAAATTCACCCTCTTTTTTTTTTCTTTTTATATATATATATATCTATCCATGCTCACTGTTCAGGGTCATGGAAAAATTCACCCTCTTTTTTTTTCTTTTTATATATATATATATCTATCCATGCTCACTGTTCAGGGTCATGGAAAGCAATCAAGACTCCATGTTTGAGCAAACCATACTCAGGGAATAAAAATCTACACATATCACAGTAAAATAAAAAAAGCCTTTTATCTCTGCACACACACATATATATATATATATATTCTAACCTCCCCCCGTTCATTCTCACCCCAAAATATACTGTTTATTATGAATATTACAGGTTCTAGCTCAGTTAACAAATAAATAAATGAAATATTCAGCATTAATTAAAATGATTACTAGCTCTAATTTTAAAATACAAATACGGTTCAATTTTAAAATGAATTAAACAAATATTTACTATTTTCATGAGACATGGAGTGACAATACAGGGAACGAGATAGACTACATTGAGCCATTATCCACACGATACTACCTCAATGGCATAAGAACACTATCCCCCCTTTTTACTATACCAAATAACTAACTCATAGTATTCTTACGACTTTCTGAGCTCTATTCACTACGATTAAAATAATAATCATATCTTAATCTTCTTTATAACAAGAATCTAGCTCAGTTAAATAAAATGAAGTAAAATAAAATAAAATCTCAGGTTCATAAATTGTATTCTAACTAATTTAAAAATTACGGTAGTAAAATATGAAAAGGGAATTTTATGTCATAATCTACTACACAGCAATTAACAATAATAAAAAATAATAATAACAATAATAATATAATATAATCTTATTTCTTCCTGAAATGAAATAAATAAATACGTACGTGGTAGTATTTTAATAATCTGACAACAGAATACGTGTGGCAACATTAGCATATAATTTAATGTAATATTGTGGCAACCGACTTATGACCAATAAATAATATAAAATTATGATCTTTTAATTTTAACATACCAATAAATTCTCAAAATTCTTATAACACTTTTATGTTTACCTTTTGTGCAAAATTTATATGTCTGTTTCAATTATAAATGTATCGTGATTTCATGCATCCATGTGGAGAAATAACAACTCGGACACAAAAACTTTAAAACAAATTTAAAACAAAGTTTATTAACAACATAAATAAATTAACAATATTTTTACACTATATACATTGGATATCCCTTACTTTCATATCTCAACTTAGTTTATTAGTTTATAAAATGAATTCAAAATATTATTTACTTTTCCTAGTTAAATCTTATTTATTTTTTTTTTTTAACACTTAAGAAAATACAGTATTATTACTTGATTTATTATTATGGTTAGCTTATTACAAAATGCATTTCTTATATGATTATCACAAACACTTTTCATCCCTAATATTATTAAAATTACATTTTTTACAAAAATTTACATTCGTAATAAAATTCTACAAAATAACAAAATTTAGTTTCATATTGGTTGTATGGAATCTTACAAAGTCAAAACACTATTCTACATTCGATATTAGGTTTTTATTATTCATTATCCGATGTTTATTAATCCTAATATTCTCATTCAAGCCTTACTTCGGATGATATAATTACAACTATTAATATACCATGCACAAGTATATGTTTATTATACCTTATTGAATTTTCTCTTGATAAATATGCAATACTCATTCCCTCCAACATTAATATTTAAAAAAAAAAAACATTCAAATTTTATTATCACTTTTAAAATACTTGGTTTAGATTTCTTTTCAAAATCTTATATTCATTTCTGAATTAATTTTACAATGTATTATATGATTCTTTCTCTCTTTATGATATTTTGGACTTTCAATTTTAAAGTTACACAATTCTATACATTCAAGCAAATAAACTATTCTTACATAAACGATAACATATCTTCAGTTCTATTTTATTCATTATTTCTTTGAAAATATCTTTCTGACCGATGCAGATTCACGAAATAAGAATAGCGAAGATAGATGCATAGGATCAAAATACAATTAGAATATTACTCGTCATATACCTTGACAATCATGGCACAGTGAATTAAAAGACACTATAGAGGAGTGACCTTTACCTGTCTACCAACCTCTATCATAGGAACGAGGCTAAAGCTATTTCTTCAGCTTTATTCTAACATCAAAAGTTTAAAGATATGCAAAAACACTGTCCAAACTATATGTGTTCAGTTATAGGGCCTAGTTAACTATACTGAAATCACACAAAACTAAATATGATCCAAATCCTTTATTTTTCCTATTTCTTAAAAAAAAACATCATCTTGGTTTCCTCTCCACTAGTACTTCCAAGTCACTATCCGATCTTATTTCTCAAGATTTTTTCTATACTGTACATCGACAAATACATATCTGCATTACTAACAATAATAAAATTCATTGATATTTTAAAACTATTCTACTGTTCTATAAGAAAATCTTTTTACTACTTTCCTCCGTATATTTAATCATATACAAACTATTTAAATATCTGAATACTTTATCACATGAAAGTTCAAAAGAATCACACAATTGTTCTGTTAAATTATATTATTAATATACTTTAAATATATTGTTGCATGCATATTCCGAATTACTCCTATCTCATTATATGTTAAAATGTTGCATAAAATGTGTACATATAATTAAGACTTTCACACTTCATTCTTAGGTCAATAGATGATCTAAAAAAAATACATTATGCATTATAAACAACTATTAAAATTACCAAACGACCTTTATCTCCTCGATCGCGTTCCGTAGGCTTCACCATCCATTTGATCCTTGTAGATATAAGATTCACATCCATACACTTTATTTTAAACACTATTTCTATAATTTTATCAAGCTATTATATTTAAATTTTAATATTACTAAATTTATGTTTTATGTTTTCCCTAATCTCACATAACATTTTGTATTTTAAAATAAATTAGTAAAAAAATATTCCAAACTATATTTACTGTACTTCTTCATCAAATTTCCTTGAAAACCGTTCATACTAAAGCTAAAAAAAAATGTTTATTATTTCTTCTTCAGTCACTTAATGTTCTTCTCCCTGCTTGTTCAATTTTAAGGTAAAACAATTATTGCTCTGTTTAATAAATATTCATAGATGACAATCCTTGGTTTTTTATAATATTTAATACAATTATTAATTATGATATCAATTAATCCCGTAAAGAAAACGTCTACATATTCTCTTCTAATATTTTCTGCTAATATTTTCCCGCGTGACTTTTATGATGCATCTTCTAGGTACTTTGATTTAAATATTCAGTAAATTTTTCTGTCTCCATGGATCCATTTTCATTAAGTAATTTAAATTTCCATTTTCCTAATCTCTATCTTTATTAAGCGCTTTTATAATGAACACTTTATAATATTTTTAATTCTTCTTAGATAAAGTTTTTTCTTTTCCTTTTTTTTAAAAAAAATAATGACTCTTTCATATCATTATTCGGTAATTTTTCCTTTCTTTTAAAGTTCTGGTAACTATATACTTTGTAATGTTTCCTTTAAAAAGGACAAACATTCTTTCTCTGTTATAACTTTATAAACAATTTTTTCTTTATGATATACGCATCTTAATTCTTTTCACAGAAAAGAATAAAAAAAAAAAAACTTCGGAGTAGCCTTATAAATTTGTGCGTCATAAATTTTTCTGACAGCAAGTAACTTCTCTTTTAAGTTTTCCGTATAATGTCCAAATTATATTCCTCTGAGTTACAATAATAAGTTTCTGGTTGAGCATAAATAAAGCTGTATCAAGGCACTTTACAAATATTTTTCCTTTATCATAACTTCTATATACTGTTTTCTGTAGTATTTCCATTTTTACTGCAAGGTTTTGGCTAAACTTGAATAAAATATCCTGGTAAGAAAACTTTTAAACTAGCCTTCCATTTAAAGGTAGTTCAAAATATTATATTTTAAAAAAAACTTTTAAAATAAATATAAAATTTTAAAATTATATCACTTTTCTAGCTTACGATCTTATACAGCTAAAAAATATGTTACTCCTTCCTTTACTTACACATTACTTCTCCCGCTCCGTATAATTCCTATTTTTCGTCTGCTAAATACCTCCGTTGATTGGTTAATTACTTTTTTAGCGTGAACAAATTTACACATTTTTAGTTTTATAATAGATAAAAATCTTCTTTAAAATAAAGAATTTATGACGTCATGTTTTAAAATATTACTTAGAATAGTATTTTTACTCTCAATTATAGTTTTATCAAAATCATTTAAACTTTAAAACAATTATTAAAATAACATTTAATATTTCAACTTTTACTTTAACGATAGATAGCAGTTACACTTAGTTTTATAATTCACAAACTTTGTTATTAAATTCTAACAAGCGTGTGTGTGAAGGTATATAATATACAGTCACATGATTACTAACTTTATCAGATGATTTTTTTTTTTAATTTACGTCTCGGTCTAAATTACCAAAACTGATATATTTTATAAAATTTTGGAAAATAATTTTAAAAATGTAGAACTAAATATAATTCTCACCATCCTAAAGTTTATCTTAAAATATATTAGATTAAATTTGAATATTAATTATAATTATAATATTACATATAGCGTTTTTTTAATTTATTAGTTTTAAAACATTACAATTGAATTGTTAATATACTTTTAACTATTTATAGCTGTGTTATTTTATATGGCCAGCTTTTACAACCATAAGCAAGAATATAATTAAGCTTTATTTAATTGTTTTTTTAAATAATTCATTACACTTTTATATACCAGGTATTCAATTCAGCCTTAAATTGTACTATAAAATCTAATTATCCTACTATTATTCATATATCATACAAACATATCTTAAAATTTAAAATTTTTTTAGCAATTGACCATTCTACCTTATTATGACCTATAGATAAGGGCACAATATATATATATATATATATATATATACATATATATATCAAATGACTTCCCATGCTCTCAGGGAGTGTATGTTGTTTGAAAACCCCTAAATTGTGGCACCATATCCGGGGGGGGAATCCTATGTAATGGTCATATTTGTACACTCAAGCAACAAAATCCAGGAAAAATGACTCTATAGATAAGTAATTAACTAAACACACACTTCTATGGCTTATGGCACAGTTAATAATTAGATAAATCAACACAAGATGGCAATGCATAGTTATATAATTCACTTAATAACTCAATATGATTCGAAAGGATTAAAATGAACTATGAAAAAATATGTAAAACGATATTATATTTTATATATTTAATAAAATGTAAAACAATTATTAAAATGGCTATCCCTCTGTGCATTGGAATTCACCACAAATTGTACAATGGATAAGTGGGTTGCAGAACCTCATTGGATGCACGTAACAATTAAATTGGAAATTTATTACATTAAGAATTTGTGAACAGTTAACTTACAAGAAAGACCATTTATAATTATAATCACTCCAGGTACCTCGAAGTTAGCCTAAATTAGTTCTCTATACAGATTATTATTATTACATAGCTAGATCGTGCATTCAAATCAACGTTGAATTTATTAATATTAATGGTGAGATGAACTGGGATCTGTTACAGCAAAGTTTCTGATACTATAGCTCTATATTTACACAAATAAAATGGCATCACAAATGCATGTTTTTTCATGGGATTTATCAACTGAATGATCGGTTGTGTGTACCAAGAGGACTTGCTATAAGACAAGAACATTTAGTTCTGGAGTTCTAATTAGCTTGAAACATGAACAATATGGACCCTTGTGTTCCAGTTCTAAGGAAAGCTATCAGCCATGAATTATGGAATGGTCTTATACCAAATCCCCATAAACAATACATATATGACAGCGCAAGCTGCATAAGCATGCGTGTGTGCTTTATAAGGAAACCTTCACCACATCAATGGGCATCGATCATTATTAAATCTAAAATGTGCTAAATCTATAGCTTCTTTGCACTACACTATGGTGTACCAGTTCATAAGTTAGCATACTCGAACATGCTAAAGAAAGAGGTTAATTACGTGATCTAGCTTATAATTAATCTCTATAGTTTTTATTATACTTCTAGTGAGGAATAAAGCATAATCAGAACTTATGTATTTAATTGAAATATGCTCGAGACTATCGCTTTTGTGTTAGTTAACTATAAATATTTTTATTTGTACTAGCAAACCAACTTTTATCCAGCTAAGACATAATAGCTATTTAATATACATATAGGTTTCAGATTGAAGATTGCATGTACATGCTTTAAAGCTTATAAATTAATTAGAAAGAACTTCTAAACATTTCTCTCCCCCCCCCTCCCTTTAAGAATCTAAATTATCAACCTCCAGCCTGAGTGGGTCATAGCATAAATTCATAACAAATATAATAAAATGTAATGAAGGCATAACCACAAATATTAAATTTGACAAGAGTTACATTATTAAGTTTGTTTACTTTAAAAGAGTTAGACAAGTTTTATGAATTACTTATTGTTACATTATTTTAGGAATTAGTTACAATTTAGCTTGATTACAGAATTTATTGAATAGGTAAAGTTTAATAATAAGTTTGTGTACATTTATATGTAGCTAGCTTAGAAGTATTTAAGAAATTAATAATGAGTTTATTAAAGAGCTCTGCAAGTTATGTTTTACCAATGTTCTCTACTCAGGTGTCTTTTTTTCAGGCATTAGACACTTCTTTTCTGGACTGGTCTATTCCTCCTTCTTTTCAGGGCAGGCTTCTGGTTTGAACTGCTCCCCATCACTGATGACTCATCTCCCATCATGGCAGACAGCAACGGTTTGCCTCCTAGCCTTGGCTTTTCATTGTACAGGCAGGCCTAGCTCACGAAAGTGTTACAAGTTACAATTATCTAGCATCCGAACTCCTTTAATTCTAATCAAGGTTTTTTTATAAGAAGACACACCCCCTCTGCTAATGTCACAATTTGTTTACAAGTTGAGAAATTTTTTACTCTTTATTTTACATGTATGCTATAAGCCTGACAAACAAAACTATTACCTTTATCGTTTATAAAATTAAGTAATTGCAAAAATTGGTATCAGTTATCTAGCTTCTCTTTATTACCAAAAATAAAATTAATATCTTTTAAGACCACTCTTATTTTTACAGATTTTAAAACACAGGTGTGGTCAGCCAATTTCCAATAAATAAAAATATATATAATAAAAAAACAGATTTTAACCCAGTAAACATTTTATTCTATACACGAATCTGTTAACTTAGAAACTATAACTTTTAGGCTAAGAGAGCTAATTAGTGCAAGAGATTTATCATCTTGGCAAGATAAATACAATTTAAAAAAATAATAAAGTTTGAAATATATAACTATGCAAGATTATTTCATATATATAAGTATGTGCGAAAATTCACATACGCGGTAAAGTTTAACTTTACTCCCTTAAATTTTAGAATTATGTTTGCCTCATTTATAGAAATTATTTAACATGGTTTGCCTAATGCATTTATTAGGTATACGCACATACCTTACTACATACCTTTTACTAAGTTAATAGGCTAATATCTGAAATACACCTTTATAAAATATATGCAGATTCACTCATATAGATATTATTATAACTTTTTTATTAAGTTCTTTTGATTAATATACGCAAACTGGGGGTTTAAACTAGGAAAATTATACTACTATAGAACATAGTAGGTGAAACGATATGATTAAGAATACTGTTTTAATATTAATTCTTGAATCATAATTCAAATGGTGATCAAAATATTCTTTTCACCTGTTCAAAATATCATTGGCTCATATTAAGGAGTCATTGCTGGACTTAATAGTATCGTTTTTAAATATTAATAGATTTTGAAAATGGTTTAGACTTGGTTAAAATCAATAAGAAGATAGATATTACACTATTAAGAACAACAACAATAACAAAAAAATTAGTTATTATAAAAAAAGTAACAATTTATTTCTATTGGGTCAAGACAATGAATGAAGAAAAAAAGAAATACGATTTTTTTTTATGATTCATTTTAAAAAAATGAATGTCTAAAAGTTTTGTAAATGGTATGAAAAAAAATAATAATAATAAAATAAAATAAAATTGTGAATTGGCAAGGAAAACTATAGAAATAAATATAAATCAATGATAATTTTTTAGTATCACCATGTAATATAATCATTGCTGTTTTAATTTAATAAATATTTTTCAGAATATAACAATATCCTGGATTTATATCTCAATAATTCAAAACTTTGACAGCAAGCATAATTTCCAAATATAAATTTCTTACAACATTATAGAATCCCAATTATTTGACAAATAAGTTCTAATGAAAGACTAAATAAGTAAAAATACTAGATAATATATATGTTAGATGCAGGATTAGAAATGAATATAAATTAAACAATCGTGCATAAGTGTGAAATCTTGTTTGAGGTTATTCAATTATGTAATAGCAATTTTTATAGGAACAGATTTATAACTATTTAAGAAATATACGAAAATAAAAAATAAAAATGAACAACAATCTGGTTATCAAAAAATTATTCTAAAAGATTTCTTATAAAAACATTTCATATAACCATAATAAATAATCTATGGTTATTTGCTCAGTAAGTCATGTGATATTTTAGTACCTCTAAGTGTTGAGTACAATAGTTTCAATGAATTGAGTGAATGAAGATTATTTTTTATGTCATTCACCTGAGAAATTATCCCAAAACTTTTTGTTTTGAATTCATATTACTTTAAATCACACATTTTAATGACTTTCTAATTTCTTTTCTGCCAAAATTATCACTGAATATCAGATGTCTTGTATGAATAGATAAAAAAATCATTTCAAAACTTCAGCAAACAACACAAACTTATTTAATCATAAATCCATTTTCCTTAATCAATCAACATATATATGTCTAAACTAATTAAGTTCTTACTAGTTGTTGTTTTTTACTTTTTTTTATATGAGGTGGCCATTTTGTTTGCCTGAAATGATGATAATAGAATGTCAGCTATTACCAAAATCACACTTTTCTTTATTTTGCTGTAATATCCTATAAATACAATTTACCCAAACCACTTTGAACACTTTTTAGCAAAACTCTTTATTTGTACATATATATATACACCTATGTTTCGACTGTCCTGCAGTCTTCTTCAGAGCCAGTTCATTTTAATTTCTTAAAAAAATGTTCTTTTAAGAAATTAAAATGAACTGGCTCCAAAAAAGACTGCAGGACAGTTGAAACATAGATGTATGTATATATATATATATATACAAATAAAGAATTTTGCTAAAAAATGTTAGAAGTGGTTTGGATAAATTGTATGTTAGATAATAATGATTTTAAAAATATATTGGATGTTTCTAATACTCCTTAAAACTACTAATTTACATTGCTATTAATAAAATCAAGTTATTAGCAATAAGATTTTTAAAATAAACAATTCTGGCTGTCATAAATTCAGAATAAAAAGAAAAAATATTTTTTATGTATAATACATGTTTAGCCATTTAATCGGTTTCATTGATATTTGCGTTTTAACTTCTTGGACACCAAACTTTTTTTCTAAGAAATGTACAATTTCTCTAGGAGCAGTTCTTTAGTGAGCTTTATATTTGGTCGTATCTTTACACACATACACACATAAATAAAAAAAATTGAAATTGTTACTCTTCATCTACTTCATGTGCTTAATGCAGGAAAGATGTAATCTAACATAATACAAAAAGTAGCTCTACATATAAAAATACCTTCTCTTTTAATTAATTAAATATAGCAGCAGTACATTTTGAACTTATACAAACTCACATTTCTGCTTACAAACTTACCAAATTATTCAAACTGATCCACATTCTGAAGTTGATAGCTATCTAAATCAAAAGGTGGATAAAGATTTTTATTTCATCACTGGTTAATATAGCATCTAGACTTTTTGAATATTAATTAATAAACTATTGCTTTATAGGTTACATTCAAAACATTAAAAATATTTTGTAGGTTATCTTTTGAATTGGAAATTTAACCAAATAATTAGAACCTTATAAATCCAGGTTTAAAAAATGAAATTTTTGTTTTGGCTTTTAATCAATTCAAATTAAAACTTCTTCCATCAAATGTATATAACACAACTTGATATCTACTTCATTAATCTACTTATAAAATATCTCAAAGATGTCAATATCTTCTAAAGTCACCCATTTATTAAAAGAAATTATTTGATGAGACATCTTTTTTTTAATACAAAAAATATTATTATAAGTCAAAAAATGATGACTTTTCTCAAAATAGTGTGGGTATTAAGACTCTCATTCTGCATTAGCACTGTGATAGTTTTAATTGTTATCACCGACAGTAAGCTTTAAATGTTAAATTTAATATTAAACCAATATTATTTATCAGAATAAAATAAATTTGACTTCATTTAGTAGATATTTTTGTTTAGAAATAAAGTACATTTTTAAAAATTACATTTACTTCTTTAAATATTGATAAAATTATATCTTGATTAAAACAAAAGCATTATTTCATTATTTAACTGTCATGGAGAATTAGACTTTTTCCAGAACAAATAAAAAGATATTATTTGTCATTTGTTTATAAAATATGAATGAATAAATATCAATATCTGATAAATCTATCAATTTATGTTTTAAACATTTAAAATATTTTAATAAGTTTTACATAATTGCAATTGTATCCTAACAGGCAAAACTCTCCATATGTACTGTGAACCAGTACAAGCCAGAGTAATCAATGGATGTCAGAAGGCTTGTGCATAAATCCCCAACCAGTGCCCACCCATCCAACATCCCAGATCAGTCTTCAGACTGGGTGGCAATACATATGGAGAGTTTTGCCTGTTTTAATAACAGTTATAAGCAAGCATAACAAATGATAATGTGATGTTTATTGGCTTAAAACTAATCCTGCCTAATAGGATAGTGGTGGCTATGGTTATTAAAAAACCAAAGACACTAAAATGTATGGGTGCTGAGCTGAGTTCAGACCTATATGACTATATAAGCTAATGAGCTTGAAGATATTATGCTGTTTTCAATTTAAGACTCATGGTTTTGTAGCTAAGTATAGATAATGGGTGGCTGATGGAGGGTTGCATTAGATCCTGGGACCTAGGTGCAGTGCTCTCAGATCAGGGGCTTCTCACTGGTGAGGGCCACAGGATGGGAATTTGTCTGGGGATGTTGGATGGGTGGGCACTGGATGGGAATTTTATGCACAAGCCTTCTGGCATCCATTGATTACTCTGGCCTGCACTGGGTGGTAATAGGTATGGAGAGTTTTGCCTGTTTTAATAATAGTTATATATAGCAAGGATAAGAAATTGTGATCATGTGACATTTATTGGCCTATATTCTAACAGCTGATCACTGATAATGTGTTAGCAAATAGTTTGTAACCCATCTTTGACTACTTCAAAAATATAACATTCTATTGAGACTGTTAAGAAACAATAGAAACATATCAAGGCAGGGTTTAAAATGATTAATGTTACCACATTTTCTGATATCATGACATCTAGAGAATTATCTTGGAATTGAAATATTATGAGTAATATATAAGTAAAATTACCAACCCTTAAAAAAAAGTTAGCAATTTCTTTAAATAGATGGTGAATTGATACTCATACAAATTACTCTGAGAAAAAAATTAAAACAGGTAATAATAATCAGAGTAAAACATAGGATGTTGTGTTTACCAAAAAATTAAAAATGTCCTGCAATTAGCATAAAACAGAAATCACTAAAAACATATAGTTGCTAGTCTGGTGTCAAACTTATATGACTATATAAGCAAGTTAGCTTGAATTCAAAACATTAAGTGTTTGAACTTAGGTTAGTAGCTTGGCTAATGCAAGGGAATGCTGGATGTATAGGTATAAATATTTATTAGCAGAATTGGTGCATATGGGGACACAGGTTATGTAGGGCACAATAGCACTACATCAATAGTGGAGCCATATCACCATGATAATTAATAAAATTTACATGTAAATGAAAATGTTTAGATTTCTAAATCATTCCATTGTTAGAAAAATGATCTAATTGTAAATATTTTCTATTTAAATTTAAAAGGATTACTTAGACTTGTGACAGTTGCTTAAAATATCTTATATATTGTGCTAAACTGAACAGACTAATGCTATGTCACTGGATATGTAAATAAAAATGTTCAGATTTCTAGATCATTTTCATTTAAATATCCTAATCTATATTAATAATTTATTTAAAAGTAAACTTATTTAATAAATATTGCCTCATAGTAATTACAGTAATTCTGCAGCATGTTGGACAACATTCATACAGTAGGTAATACCTTTATATTTTACAAGTACCAGTACATAGTATTTGGTATAGTGCAGTGTCAGAATATTAGAATCTGAAATATGAGATTCTGGAATTGATTACAGTACTGTATCAAAAATTTTTTAATGCCAAATATTATTTTTTTTAAACCACTTTAACATCACATGATTACCATTCTTTATGCTTATACAAGCTGTTTACACAGAGGCAAAACTCTCCACTCAGTGCAAGTCAGAGTAATCAATGGATATAGCAAGATGTGTGCATAAAATCCCTATCTACTGCCTAATTCAATATGCCCAGACTAATTTCCAAGGTTCATCACTGAGGAAATCCACAAGCTAGGACTAGGCTGGGAATATTGGATGAGTATACACTAGATAGAAATTTTATGCACAAATCTTTCTGCATTCATTGATTACTTTGGCTTGCACTAAGTGGCACTACTGTATGGAGAGTTTTGCCTCTGTGTATTATTTTTTTATTTTTAACATCAATATTATTTTCTTTTTTAAAATATATTATTTTTTTGCACATTATACTAATCTGCTTTTTTTAAAATTTGGACTGTTGTGAGATTTATTAACTAGCTAAAAACTTGTAATTGAACCTTAATATTACCCTAATACATGTTGCTGCAAATTCTAGAGAAATATTAACAAATTTCATTATAATATCATTTAATGCCACTGTGTTGATTGAAACAATTATACAATATGTTTTGAAACTTTTTCTAAAAAGGGCCTTAAAAATTTGTTATCAAGTCTAGTAGAATAAACCAATTGTTTGACTTTTTTTAATAGTTATTTTAGTTATTAACACAGCCATTGTTAAATTTAAAAAAAAATTGCAAGGTGTAGCAATGGCTTCAGTCTCTTCCCTTAAGTAAATATAATGTAAATTCTAACCCATAAACATCAAACTGTATATAGCATGTATATAATGTATAATATTAACAATAATGTATAGTATGTATAATATGACTTCTATTATTGAATGAATATTTGGGAAGCAAACTTTGTTAAAAGAAAATGTAAACTAATTATGAGAGATTCCTATTTAAACTAAAAGTAAGAAATAAGAATTATTTTTAACATAATAATAACATGCTAAATACAAAACATACCATGCTGATACAATCAGTCATCTTAGTGAAAATCATCATTTACCACATGGAAAATTTCTAGAAGTTATTTTATGGCTGCCAAAATCAGGAAAGTTAATAAGTAGATAAACAGGTAAAAGTATAACTAATAGTAATTTTTTAATGTTCTACTGTTTCTATGTCTTTTATTAAACAAAATTGTACAGAATTAATTTTGTTTTAAATTTACAAAATTTATTTTATGTGATTGGGAATGCTAAATTTTAATTTGCATAAAGGCACTTTTTATCCATATAATGGCCTCACTTTTATGTAAATGATTTTATTGATTTAAATGTAGTACTATAACTTACTCATTTTCATTGGTTGATCGAGTTTACCATGAATGACACTATAGCAAAATAAATCAAACAATTTACTAAACCTAATAACAATATTCTAATTAATACCTGGACAATTCATTGAATGTTTATATAAATATTAAAGTACTTATTTAAGAAAAGAACAAAAATCTATTACTAATATAAACTTCTATATATCATTACCTAGGATAATATAACATTTCACCTTTTGAGGCTATTTACCATTTACCTATGAATCTTAATGTTGGAATTCTCTTTAATTAATAATGTAGCTTTATGAATGAATTGTGTAAATGTATGTCAGATAATGGGAAGCCACTGTTGATGATGAATTGATGGGTTATGAAGAAAACCTACAAACTATATAAAATCATAATCTTGATTTAGGTTCGATGTGATAATTTTATTCTTATAATAAATTTTAATATATTAAGTTCTTTAACCAAAGGCATGTGAGATAATTAGAAAATAGAGTAGTAGTATATGCTTGTTACTTTTAATATAATGCTGTTTATAAAATTTGTAGTGGCCACCCACTATTTTAAATCTGCCTTCTCCCTCTTCCTCTTTGGTATATGTATATAAAACTATTAAAGTTTATTATTGAAGTTTTAAAAAACAAGAGATACGTTTTAAAATCTTTTTTTTTTTTTGTTACTTTCAACTCGGGGAGTATTTTTGTTAATTACTAATTATACAATGTCAGCTGCTACGTTATTTGTATTTCCTCTAGACGTTTTCTAATTTTGTGCTAGAATATTTATGGTATAACATTGAAAGCTTTCAGTTCCATTTACTCACATATAGAGAAACTTGTTTTCTAATTCTGGACTTGTTTTTATACTTTATTTTTGTTGTTCAACATAATCCATTTGTCAAACTTTTCTGGTAAAGAAAATCACAAACATTGACTCAGAAATGTTAATAAATAAACCTGTATAATTCTTATAAGACTTGTTCCCGTGGAAACGAAGAAATGAACCGGCCAAAATACATAAAAGAGTAATTTGCTTTAAATTTTTAATAAAAAAAACAACAACTAAAACTAACATTCACTTTGTGTGATTTGTGAAGACTATACAAAAGAAAAAGTTTTAAATGTTGTACTTCCCACACTTGCTTCTACATTCCAGACCTGCCCCCCTCTCCAAACAGGTTCACTCTCAGGAAAAGAAGGGAGGGAATAACATCATCTCAGTAGCGAGATATCTTTAAATGAATACTATTGGGTTTGTTGAGAAGAGAGCTATTTAATAGTCAACAAGGATAGATGACCTTGCGGTTAAACTTCTGACCTCTTGCAGACAATTCCTTAAAGGGCCAACATATTAGAAGAACCAGTAGTTTTAATAAAGATGTGAGTGAAAGACTAGGAAGAGAAAATAAAAACGCACCACTGTAATATTTGTGTCCATGTGAGTCTTTTGAAATGCATTTATTATGAAACTGTATTTATTCAATTTGAAGAACAAGCTTTAACAATTATGTAAATAGTAAGAAGATTAAATTTAAACTCAGTAATATATATAGATGCGTGTGCGTGTATATATGTGTAAAGCTAGATTGTTAACTCAGTACTTAAATTTATATCTTCTTAATTAATAAAAAGTAAGCATATATTACAACTCTCGTTGTTGTTGTTGTTTTTTAAGATCTTCATTTCATATTCATAATATGATTAATGAAAGTCTAGCTGAGTTACGCGAAGATTGGCTTTTGAAAAAGTTTTTTGCACACTTTAAATCTGAACTCATACATGGTCTTAACTATTGTGAAGCAAACCAAGGTAATACGCATAGTTTCCTGGTCTCAATAGCTCTTTTGTTTTTATATATTCAAAATACTGATTTGGAGGGGGGCACAAAAATTCCAGCTACACCATTGCCCCTATAATGTGACTATGATGGACTATTGTATTATTTATTGTAACATAAAGCCTTTTTATTTACTTATGTGAAAAATGTCTTCAAGTCTTTATATAATGTGTATATGCTAAAACTTTGAAAAAGATCCAAGCAATAAAAGTACACCCAGGTGACATCATTTGATGATTCTCATTGATAATTGCTATTACTTCTTAGCTTTTTAATATTATATATCTTGATTTATTACCTTTAAAGCTACATTACATTTTCACATGTTTCAATTTAGTGGTAATAATGGTAGATTGAAGGGGGGGGGAATGCTGGCATCAAATCCCACATGTCGAAGTTATCTCAATTTGATCAATTGAATAAAATTTAAGCCAATAAACATCACATGACAACCTTCTCTTATTCTTGTGTATTACTGTTGTTAAAACAGGCAAAACTCACTATATATATTGCCACACATAGCAAACTAGAGTAATCAATGGATTCCAGAAGGCTTGTGCATAAAATCCCCATCTACAGCCTACTCATCCAATATCTCCAGACTAGTTTCTGGCTTATGGCCTTCGTCAGTGAGAACTCTTGGATCTGAGAGCACTGCAGCAGCAACCACCTTTTATCTCCATTTAACTACAAAACTATGAGTCTTAAACTGAAAACACCTTAATGTTTTCAATCCAATCCCATTAAGCTTATATAAAATTTTCTTTGAATAAAATTTCTTTGTTAAGCTACCATTTGGATGCTTGGACATCTCACTTTTTCCCTAAAAATATAAGCAAGTGATTGTTTTTTAGACCTGTTTTTATTCAACATCATAAAATGAGTGCTCATAAGAGTTAGGTTTAATAACAGTAGCAACTGCAGTATTACCATCCAGTGCAAATCTTAGTAGTTAATGAATATAAGAAGATTTGTATATAAAATCTCTATTTAGTGCCTATGCATCCAATATCCATTGACTAGTGTCTAGGTTGTGGCTTTCATTAGTGAGAAATCTTTGATCTGAGTGCTCTGTACTTAGTTCTTAGGATCTAATGTAACCCTTCAGCATCCACATTTTATCTATTTAGTTAACTATAACATTTTGATTAAAAATATTGTGTTTCATCTTGGGATTCTATATTCATAGTTAACTAAACAGGTAAAAGATAGATATTGGAGAGTTGCATTTATATCCTAAATCTAGGTGCAGTGCTCTCAGACCTGAGGCTTATAATTAAATAAATGGATAAAAGGTGGCTTCTGGATGGTTGCATTAGATTCTAAGATCTAGGTGCACTGCTCTCAGGTGCAATGCTTTTCACTGATGAAAACCACAAGCTAGAAACTACTCTGGGAATATTGGATGAGTAGGTACTAGATATGTATTTTATGCACAAGCCTTGTTGCATCCATTAATTACTAAGATCTACACTGGGTGGAATTGCTGTATGGAGGGTTTGCTACTGTTATTAACAGCTTGTGTAAGCAAAGAAAATGGTGATTGTGTGATGTTTTGTTGAGACTTAGTTTTGTGAAGTGGTTTGGATCAACACAAATTAAATAATTTTATTTGTGAATCATTCTGAAAAAGTGCAAAAAAATTAAAGCAATAAAGATAATAGCTATTTCCATTAGGCTATCCTCCATTCCAGCAATGTGTCTTTTTTCAAATTATCATCAGGCATTTAATTGCATACGTGGACATTCCTTTCCTCTGCAATTAGTCCTTCAAATATTTATTCTTTTGTTTGATTAGTTTTAAATAGTTTAATGTTCTAATCTAAACAATACTAGCCTTTTCTGTATTTAAATCCATTAGGCCTTTCCTGCATTATTATTCACATTTCTTTTATCTTACAGCAATCTTTTTTCATTGCTTCTAATTCACAATATTGTTCTATTTACATTTCTAATCTTTTCTCTTTTTTATGGAGTCATAAATGCTAGCTTTATATTACAGTTACTAAAGCCATATTTTTCCAAAATAATGCATTTCCCCCATTCCAGAAAAAACTCCATTTACTTTATTAAACATGATTTTGAAATCTATTCAGTCTACGCTTTTCCCGAATAGGTCTGGGTAATTTTTTTTAACAGTACTCTTTCCACTTTTTCCTCATCTATAAACGTTTTCTCACTTTCTTTTTCTTTTAAAACTTCTTCTGTCTTAGCATTATCATTTTGTTTTTCATGAATCTCTGCCTTTGTATTGCCCATTTTGTTTTCACTTCCTAAATTCATCATTCCAAAATTGAATGTTTGTTATTTCTTACTCTCTAACTATATGCTTTGACAAAATCTTTTATACCAAGTTTTCCTCAACACATTGCAAATCCATATTGTGGCTCCCATTTTGAACTTTACATTATCATAATTAACTTGGCTCGCTCTTTTTCTCTCTGGTTTTTTTTTTTTGTGCCAACAGTATTTCCCTGGTCTTACAGATAATAGGATTTGCTCTTTCTACCAACTCATTATCAAAAAAGTTTGCTGCTATTAGCACTTATTTATTTGCAAATAATTCCAGGAATCTTTGTTTTATTTCTTGTCCACTTGTCACATTGTTAACAGCATTCACACTAATAATTATTCCTAACATTTTAAACCAGTCTTTCCCTATTAAAGGATTGGTTTTCCCTTTACTATATATATATAGGTACCTTTACTTTTTGATTTCTGTACTTTATAGGCACTATCACATAACCTATCATTTCTAGTTCATTTCCATTGACGTCTACAGATCTGATAGATGTCTCTTTAATTGATATGTCTGTATGTTCTCTTCTAAGCTGTTTCCATAGCTTCTCTGAGATCAATAAAATTCCAGACCCACTATCAATTTCCATTTTTAACTTTTTATTACAGACTTCTAGATGTAACATAAACTTATTTTGTCTATTCTCATATTACTGATACTCATAATATTGTCTGTTACAATTCCCTTCATTTTTATTTTTCGCTGTCTCTCCTGACTATTTTCTTTTCACTTTCCCTACACATTTTTTTCCAAAATTCCCTTTCTGATTACTATTGTGGCATCTTTCATTTTAAAATTTGCACTCTCTTTTCATGTGCACAACTTTGCCACAGCAAAACAATTATTTCTTTTGTTTGCATTATTGGTTTTATCCTATTCCTTTCAATCAATTTTTCCAACTGCAATTTCTCAACTTCCAATTTTATTTTTTAAAATTGTTGCTTACTCTATTATCAACTTGTGAGCCACTTCCTTTTTATTAGTTGATTTGAAATTTAAATCTGTTTCCATCAGCAGGTTTTGTCTGAGTTTATCATCTAACAGGTCCCAAAATAACTAATCTAGTAGTATCTCATCTACATAATCTCCATATAAGCAAACTTTTGCTAATTCCTTTAATGCCATGTTGTACCATTTTACCATTTCACTCTTACTTTGTCTTCTATTTCTTAAAGACAACCTGGCTGTATGTTTAGACTGTCTGGGGTTAAAATGGTCACAATTTTTTGACTATCTCTTCATATCATACAGTCTCCTTTATGGGTATGTCTTAATAGTTATTTATTAAATCTATTACCCTTTTTCCTGATATATCCATTAGGCCTTTCCTGCATTATTATTTACACTTCTTTTATCTTATAGCAATCTTTTTCATTGTTTTTAATTCATTTTATCTTTCTATTTACATTTATAATCTTTTCTTTTTTTTCTGGAGTCATAAATTCCAGCTTTATATTTATATAAATTACAGTTACTAAAGTCATATTTTCCCCCTAAAATATAACACTTTCCTCACTCCAGAAAATACCTCATTTACTTTATTAAACATAATCTTTGAATCTATTCGGTTTATGCTTTTCCCGAAAAGTCTGGGTGATTTTTTTTTCTAATGGTACTTTTCCACTTCTTCCTGTTTTATAAATGTTTTCTCTTTTTCTTTTTCTTTTAAAACTTCTTCTATTATGGCATTATCATTTTAGTTTTCATGAATCTCTATTTTTGGATTATCCATTTTGTTTTCATTTCCTAAATTCATTATTCCAAAATCAAATGTGTCTGTTATTTCTTACTCTCTAACATGTTTTTCATGGTGTTTATATGTTTCATCATTTTCATTCCTAATAATTACCGTATGCTTCCTTTAAGCCAACTTTTCCTCAACATGTTGCAAATCCATATTGCAGCTTCAGTTTTGAACTTTGTGTTATCATAATTACCTTGGCTCACTCTTTTTCTCTCTATTTTTTCTTTTTGCACCAATGGTATTTTTCTGGCTTTATAGATAATAGCACAAGTTTTTTCTTATTCTTCATGTGTTGGTGCTGTTGCTGTTGTGTTGTGGGATTCCAGAAGAAAAGACCCAGAAAAAAAACTGTTGGAAAAGTTGTAGAGATTTTTCTGCTATGAGGGATATCATCCCAGAGACTGAGCCTATGGAGGTGTAAACAGCCAGTTAGGAAACTTAAACAGATCACACTGGTCTTATTTTTATTTGTGTATGCCTGATAAGGCTCTCAGAAGAACTGTTCAGAGTGTACTGTGAGTATAGACATTTTTTTAAATATTTACTCAGGTCTGAGAGTAGTTATGACATTGTTTGGTCTTTAATAGTGGGAAATATTAGCATTTATTAAGAACTAGATTTGTCAAATTGTATACAATATGTGATGTACTATAATGTAAATAAATATAAATCTCATCTTTATTTAATGATTTTTATTTTAACTTATCTATAATTTTTATTTGTTGGCATTTAGCTTAATATCAACAAAATAATAAAAATTATAGACTATAAGTTATCAAACAAAGATTAAAATATATTTATTTAGATTAATATATTTAACACATTATATACAATTGCACCTTCAGTATTTTCAATGAATACTAACAACTGACTATTCAGCAACTATTCCAACATACATCTTCCCAAAGTTCTGCATTCACTAACATGATCAAATCAGTCCTCGAATTGGACTATTTCCCATTAAATGCTAATATTCCCCATAGTTAACCACTACCCACTGTCTTCACTATTCTTAGACCTGAGTAAATAACTAAAAAACTGTTTATACTCACAATCTAACTCTGCACAGTTCTCACAAGGCCTTATCAGGTGTACACAAATAAAAATAAGACCGGTGTGGTTAGTTTAATTTTTTTAACTGGCTGTTTGTACCTATAGAGGCTCAGTCTCTGGGATGATATCCCTCATAACAGAAAAATCACTACAACTTTTTCAACAAATTTTCTCTGGTTCCTTTTTCCTGATATCCCACAAGCAATAGCACCATCACACGAAGGGTAAAAAAAAGCTTGCTTCTCTTTTCAGCACACACTATTTATACTTTTCACTATTTAATATTTGGTATTAATTATTTTAGAAGGTATTAGCTATTTCCATTAGGCTATTCTCCCAGAAATGCATCTTTTCTCAATTATTGTCAAGCATTTAATTGTATACATGCACATTTCTTTCCTCTGCAATTAGTGCTTCAAATATTTATTCTTTTGTTTGATTAGTTTTAAATAGCTTAATGTTTTAATCTAAACACTAGCCTTTCCTAAATTTAAATCCATTAGGCCTTTCTTGCATTATTATTCACATTTTTTTTTATCTTACAGCAATCTTTGTTCATTGCTTTTAATTCACAATATTATATTTAGGTTTCTAATCTTTTGTCTTTTTTCTGGAGTCATAAATGCTGGTTTTATATTTATACAAATTACAGTTACTAAAGCCATATTTTTTCCAATATATAACAAACAGGTTGCAAAAAAACTGTTCTGAGGAAAACATAAGGTTTTGAACGATTTAATGAAATTGTCATATTCACCATATCCCAGAAAAACATGATGACTGAAGTCCAATATCAAATTAATGCTATTGTTTTTAATGACACAACTGGCATTTTACTTTCCAAATTACTTCTTAATGGTGAAACATTTATCTATAAGTTCTGAAATGTTTGCATACTGTGGTAAAATGTAAACGTTTCATTTTGTGACAAAGAGAGAAGTTCTGGGAACAATCTTGGGCGTGAAACAGTTTTTAATTAAATTCAACAAGATACAGCTTATCTACCAGTCATATTTGCTTGATGTCTGTGTGACTTTTTATTCTCTTGAATAAAAAATACCTCAATTTTTTTTCTGACTTAGAAGGTGTGAAAGTAAAAAGTGACACAGGTGATAAAAGGTTTCATTTTGTGTTACCTTACTACTTCAAAAAATGAAGAACATATTTAATGTACTGTATTAAATTGATAGTCCTTTGAAGAAGATTAAATTTATAATGGTGTAAAGATAAACAATTTTTATTATAAAATTATGTATTCTTTTGAGTCCCCCATCATACATATAACCTATCAGAAAGTTAACCCACTGATCTTCTGCATACATACTCATTAAATTTTTAATGTATTGTTTGAAAGCATATAATTTTTTTAAAATGTATATAATTTTTTTGATTCTTCAGAATAAGTTCAAAAAAGAATTTTAAGTGTAAGAAAAATGTGATCATTCTAAAATGTAAATAAATATGTCTAGATTTACAGTAAACCTTTTACTAATGATATGTTATAATTGTGAGTAAAATATTTAACCCTTTAGCAGATATTATTGTTTTTCACACACCCTGCAGCTGATTGGATTAAAACTCCAACTTTTTGTGTTATCAAATTAAACTGTATTCTTTATTATATGCTCACAACTTTTTAATTATTACTTAGAAATATAAGTTTACAAATGAAAATAATTTTTGAAAAATAATATTTAAACTCCGCTAAAGCAATAAAACTAATTATGTAACCTTAACAATAGTTCCTTTTTTTATTGGATACCTATCACATTGCTGAAAAAAATATTAATCAGAATTGATTTCAGTTTTTAAAACCCAAACAAATTATTGTTCAAATTACTTAAGGCATAAAATTCTATTTAAAAGTTTAAATTCTACTTAGAAAATGTTTGCATATTGTAATTTTATATTTTTTTTACTTATCTTCTAAAAGTAATTTTTTCAATTAAAATCTTAATCTAATCACATTATTCTTTTTAAAAAATAACTATTTCACAAATATTTTGAAAAGTAAACATAAATATATAAACAAACTGTGAACAATATGTTTTCAATTTAAAAAAAGTAGGATCACACTCAAAAGTTCTTGCAAGTACTCTCATGTGGAATCAGTTATGCTGTAATAGATTTCTCTGTACAATACTGACATCTTGAGATTTTTTTTAGAATTAATAAATTAATATTTTAATTCCAGGTTTTATTGTCAAATAAAGGCAAAACTGGCAAAAATCCCTAAATATGGCCTTAAGAGAATAAATTAAAGCCAAAACAACTGCAGTTCATCATTGATACCACAATATCCCATTCAGCTCTCAGAATGAATTAAAATTAGTATTAAATATTAATCATAAGTACATGTAATTTAGAATTTTTTCTGGCACAGCAGTGAAGGATTATAAATTAATTAATAAAAAATATGTGTTTCAAGACTGCAATGCATTTTATATATATATGAATATGCAAAAGTTACTTTTTTAAATATACTTTTTGTTTACATATTTCTGCTTTTTTCTATTAGTCAAAATATTTTGACTAACAGAAAATATATATTTCAAGATTGTAATGTTTTTTAATAAATTTAATATAGGAAGTGATCATCAATTAATAAGATGTAAGATATGTGTTAATGCAAAACTAGACAGTCAAAAATGATTAAGAAAACAATATTTATAGTTGATATTCCTAATCTTCAGAAAAATTCTAATGAATTTAAATTAGAACTTAGAAATTAGTTTCAAGTATTAATAGATTTTGAACATGATTCAGATTTGAATGAAATGAATATAAAAAATAACTTATACATTTTAAAAACTGCAACAAAGATAGCTGGTAGAAAAAAGCAGCAATTAACCAATAAAATTTCTACTGAGACTAGAGAACTTATGAAGAAAAGAAGAAATATGAAGATATATAAAAATGATGCATTAAAAAGAATTGAATATCTCGAATTTTGTAAAATGGTGCGGAAAAGAGTTTAAAATGATATAATGAAGTATAACTGTGAACTAGCAAGGAAATCTGTAGAAGAGAATAAAAGTCTCAAGAGTGTAAAACAACATTTTGGTATTGGTAGGAAATTTATATCTACAATAAGAAAAAAAGATGGAATTATTACTAAAAAAAAGATGACATCATGAAATGGGTAGAAGATGTCTATCAAGAATTATATAGTAATAAAGAATAAGTACTTCCTATATCTATTATATCTTTCAAATTGCCTAATATTTTAAATGAAGAAGTGAGACATGCAATTAAATTTATGAAGAAAGGAAAGGTTCTAGGTAATGCTGGAATTATAATTGATATATTAAAAGAAGCACATGAAGAAATAGAATTTTTTTTAGCAAAGTTATATACTAAATGTCTAAATGATAAAGATATACCAGATGATTGGAAGAATGCAATATTAATACTTAAAAAAGGCAGTAAAGAAGATATTAGAAATTACTGATCTATCAGCCTTTTATCAGTTTTATACAAAATGTTTACCAAGATAATTACAACTCATCTACAGAGAACATTGGATTTCCACCAACCAAGAGAACAAGTTGGATTTAAAAGTGGTTTTAATGTAATAGATCATATCCAGGTATTGAGAGAAGTTATAGAAAGAACAAATGAATATGAGTTGCCATTATGCTTTGGATTGGTAGATTATGAAAAGACATTTGATTCTATAAACATTTCTTCGGTGATTAAAGCACTGGATCATCAAGATATAGATCTAAAATATTGTTATATTTTTAAAAATATTTATAAAAATGCAACAGCAACAATTAGATTGCATAATGATATTAGGAAAGACAATATTGAGAAGGGTGTAAGACAGGGTGGCTCCATATCTCCAAAACTTTTTATAGCAGAGTTGCAAGAAGTATTTTGTGAATTAAAATGGGAAGCCAAAGGAGTTAAAGTAAATGAAGATTATTTAAGTCATTTGGATTTTGCAGATGATGTAGTTATTTTTGCAAATACTGCTTTAGAGCTTCAGAAAATGTTGCAGGAGTTATCAGATGAAGTAGGACTAAAGATAAATGTTAAAAAGACTAAAGTAATGTTTAATGGTTTTTCTCAAAATATGAAAATAGATTGATTATGATGAGTTAGAAGAAATTAACAGCTACAAATACCTTGGTAAGACAGATTATTAATACAGATAGAAACATAATGGATGAAATTAATCATAGAATTAAACTTGGTTGGAGTGCTTTTGATACAAATAACTTGATATTAAAAGGGAATATTCCTACGTGTTTGAAAAGGTTTTTAATAAATGTGTTTTAGCAGTTCTTACTTATCAATCTGAGACTTGGACACTTAATAGAAGAGCAATACAGAGACTTCAGATTACTAAAAGAAGTATGGAGAGATGCATGTTGGGAGTAACAAGAAGAGATCGAAAATGCAATATATGGGTAAGAAAACAAACAGGTGTTTCTGACTTCATTGAAAAAATTAAAAGTCTGAAGTAGAGTTGGGATGTATATATTGCTAAAAGAGATGATACTAGATGGACAATTTAAATCTTAAACTGGATTCCAAGAGATTGTAAAAGACTCAGAAAGAGACCACATGTGAGATGAATGGATGGAATAAGAAAGTGTGCAGGAGTGATGTGGAGAAGAGAAGCTAAAGATCAGAGATGGATTAAACTTGAAGACCTTCAACCTGCAGTGGATTGATAATGGTTGATAATGATAATGATTTCTGTTTTTTCTCTTTCAATCTAAAAAGTAAAGTATTTTTTGTTTGTTTTTGTTACACTTTTTCTTTTTTTTTTACTTTAGCACCTTGATTTATTTACATTAGTATTCACCATAACTTTTTCATGCCAGCAATCATCTCTGTATATTAAATGCAGCAATGACTTTGTATATTTTTGCACCTACATAGTCATCCATCTGTTACATGCACAATAATTTTTTTCACAATTTTTTATTTTTGGTATGTTTATTTATTTTTTTCTCAGTTTTTTTAAAATCTGAGAGTAATTAAATTTATTTCTGAATGTCTATTTATAAAGATGAGATATACTCTAGTTAATATATGATCTATAATGTATTCATATCATTACTTTTTGACTTAAATCTGTTTGATAGTTGCTTCTTTCTTGGTTCTTTAATAAAATGTGCCCACTATACATCCTATATATATATATATATATATATATATATATATATATATATATATATATATATATATATATATATATATATATATATATATAATATATATATATATATATATATATATATATATATATATATATATATATAAGATATTCTGACCTGATCACTCATGATATCTTTTAATGATATTAAGTGATTTAAGTTGTTTTAATTTTTAGAATATTGGTTAGCCAGATATATGTGTGTGTGTGTGAGTGTTTGATGAATATGCAAAATAAACGAATACAATATGCTTATAAATATTTTATTAGAACTGTATAAATATAATATTTTTGCCTTTGAAATACTGATATTTGATTTTAAAATACAATAAAAAGTTAATAATCTCAATTAAAAAACACTTTTACTTTAGTTAAAAATTAAATTTGAAACATTTTTTAAAAAAAATTTGTTTGATTATTTCGAAGAAAACTAACCCTAAAGATGTGATTAAACAAGAACTTTTTTGTTGGAGTGCATTTATTAATAGTTTCCAAATTAAAAATTAATGATGTTGTTTTGCTGTTATCTACAGTTGGTATTAGTTTTTCAAAATAGTCCATAACAGAGAATATGCACGCTAATACATATTTCTATCAGTTATTGAGCTATTATAGTCCAGAATGCATATGAGCAGTTGATTACAGAGCAGTATTCTTAAGGGCAGATGGAGAATTATGACTATCTTGATTAATATCCACATACTAGCAATGATGATTGGATAAAGACCTTTGATCCTTTATAGGAGACCATAAGAATGCCAGTAGTGGATTCATCACAAGCACATCTACTAGCTGCATAAATAATTGTATCAAGTATCACTACAAAGTGCATAATATACTAGCTAAGAAAAGCCCCACTAAAAATTCTGATATGAGAAAAGTTGTCTAGTACTTAATTTCAAAACAGAAAGAATTTATAGTTTTGTGTTGCTTAAATGCAGTTGTAAACGATATATATATATAAATGGATTCCACCTTTATTGTTAAAAGAAGGTTGCCTTCACAACAGTTTGAAATTGTTGATTATTATTGATATTGGGATTGTTGAAGTATTGACTGGATTTTAGTGATATATATATAAATTATTAAATTATATTATAATTCGATGTCTGTATTTCTTCAAATCAATATACATAAGCTTATAACTGAATATGTATAAATACAGTAATTAGATATATTATAGATAAAATAAGCACCTCTATACTTCTCCATTCTTTTTAAATTCATTTAAATAAAGATATAATAAAAGACAAATGGCCCCCAAGATGCATTTCGTGCTGAACCAGCGCTCATCAGTTGGCCCAGGTCACTATCTTTCATATATATTTTTATTATATGAAAAATATTTATCTAGAGCAAATTGCTATATTTTCATTTACCATCGTCAAACTCCCTCCATTCACACCTTTGACGCCATCCATTTCAGATAAATACAATAATGATTATTACTAATCATTTTCGAAACTAAAGATGATCTCTAGCACAGATATAATCTTTAAACCTCAGTTAAAGATTAATATATCTGAAAATGTAGCAATTTGCTCTAGATAAATACTTTTCATATAATAAAAATATATATGAAAGATAATGACCTGGGCCAATTGATGAGTGCTAGTTCAGCACAAAATGCATCTTGAGGGTCATTTGTCTTGTATTATATCTTTATTTAAATGAATCTAAAAAAGAATGGGGAAGTATGGAGGTGCTTATTATATCTATAAGATATTACACATGGGAAAGAGAAAGATTAATAACGCCGCGTGTGTGTAAAATAAAAAATAAGATATATTAATCTTTAACTGAGATTTAAAATTTATATCTGCGCTAGAGATCATCTCTAGTTTCGAAAATGATTAGTAATAATCATTATTGTATTTATCTGAAATGGATGGCGTCAAAGTTGTGAATGAAGGAAGTTTGACAATGGTAAATGAAAATGTAGTAATTAGATATATGTAAAGTAATAACTTTAAAAAATACTAGGATTGTCGAAAGCGCTCCTAAGTGGATAAAATTTTTTAAAAGTTATTACTTTACATATTATTATATTTATAAATATTCAATTATAAGATTATATAAATTATTAAATTATATATATTACAATTTAATAATTTTATCACGTGAAAATTTCCATTTATAATTTTATTCAGAAAAAAATACTGTCACATGAAGATAACAAATTGTTAATGTTTTTTTACACTTACAAAACTGGTATTATGTTTAAACAAATTACATTACACAGTAAAATAGATATTATATACTTCTTGATTATAATTAAAATTATTTTTATTTTTTTTTAATAATTTGTTATTGCAGGTGTTATATGAAGACGAGTTGGGCATTTTTATCAAATAATTTGTGTAAAATATTTTTTAAGTTGAAATCTGCACTGTATAATTGTAGGAAAACTGAAAATATTTAAATTTTTTTTTTTTTTTAAATATTTCCTGACAAGAAACAAATGCTTCTTGACAAATAATTGTGTAGCTCAAAATTACGTCATATCTAATGAAAAGATGGCAAGCCAAAACTCAGCATATAAAAAATCCTGTATATTTTCCAAAAATTGATATAAATAAATAACAACTCATGATCACTATCTCATACTAGCACAATAATTGTTATTAAACAATTCAAAATACAACAAAACTCTCCATATAGTAGTGCCATCTTGTGCTAACAAGAGCAATCCATGGATGCCAGAAGGCTTGTGCATAAAATCCCTATCTAGTGCCTACTCATCCAATATTCCCAGACTAGTTTCTGGCTTGTGGCCTTCTTCAGTGAGGAGCCTTGGATCTGAGAGCACTGCACCTAGATCTTAGGATCTAATGCAACCCTCCAGCACCCACCTTTTAACTCTATTTAACTACAAAACTATGAGAATGAAATTGAAAACACTATTAATATTTTCAACCCAAGCTCAATAGCTTATATAGTCATATGGGTCTGAACTCAATTCAGTACCCATACATTTTGGTGTCTTTGGCTCTTTAACAACCATAGCCACCACTATCCTATTAGGCAGGATTGGTGTTAAACCACTAAACATCACATGATCACTATCTCATACTAGCACAATAATTGTTATTAAACAATTCAAAATACAGCAAAACTCTCCATATAGTAGTGCCATCTTGTGCTAACAAGAGCAATATGGAGCTATATGGAGAGTTTTGCTGTATTTTGAATTGTTTAATAACAATTATTGTGCTAGTATGAGATAGTGATCATGTGATGTTTAGTGGTTTAACACCAATCCTGCCTAATAGGATAGTGGTGGCTATGGTTGTTAAAGAGCCAAAGACACCAAAATGTATGGGTACTGAATTGAGTTCAGACCCATATGACTATATAAGCTATTGAGCTTGGGTTGAAAATATTAATAGTGTTTTCAATTTCATTCTCATAGTTTTGTAGTTAAATAGAGTTAAAAGGTGGGTGCTGGAGGGTTGCATTAGATCCTAAGATCTAGGTGCAGTGCTCTCAGATCCAAAGCTCCTCACTGAAGAAGGCCACAAGCCAGAAACTAGTCTGGGGATATTGAATGAGTAGGCACTAGATAGGGATTTTATGCACAAGCCTTCTGGCATCCATGGAATGCTCTTGTTAGCACAAGATGGCACTACTATATGGAGAGTTTTGCTGTATTTTGAATTGTTAAATAACAACTCCTTAATTGTGTGATAAAGCAGCATAGATGGAAGTTTATTTATTTGACAAAACAAAATAAATATATACTTTTACCACTCTCTCCTTCTTTCATTATCATTAAGTTAACATTAAATTTAATGACTTTTACTATAACTCACTTTTTAAAAAATAAATGCCAAATTATATATCACTAAAAAATGTGTTGTTGTTTAAGATAAAATATTTTGCTCTTATGACTTAAACATAATAAGAATCTTTACTTCTTCCAACTTTTATATAACTGAATCCACTTCTGAACTCTTTTCTGGCAAAGCAATCATATTGAATATTTAAAAAATTATGTTAAGCCACATATTTTATCACAATTTAAGTTTGTATTGTTCAAAAATGACATAATTATTGTTTGATTTATAAAACACCAAAGAATGTAATTAAACTGAAAAAAAATATAGTCATTGATATTCAAAGTAATAAAAGAAAAAAAGTTAATATTTCTAATAATTATTTTCATAATATTTCATAAATTCAAAATTATCATGCATAAATTTTAAAACTATAATTTTGTTAGTAGGTTAGTTGCATTCATCATTAAATTTTTAAATAATTGCTATATAATAACTTACCTAAGTTTAATCGATCACTTGAACACTTCGTAGAATAAAGATATTAATACCTTTCATTTTTCCCAGTAGCCCTTCAAAATGTTTTTCCATACAGGCATTTGCAATGAGTATGTCATCCCTAATACAATCCTTAATAACAAGTAGTTAATATTGATCAAGAATTAGAATAATTTGAATATTATAATAAAGAACTTCAATAGTTTGTAATTTATTAAAAATTACTAAAATAGTTACTATATACAAAATAAAATAAAATAAAAAGTGAATGAAATATTAAATTCATTATAGAGTTAAGCTTGAGGTACATACGTTAGTAGTTTAGAGTCAGTGCAATGTAGTATTATTTATTCTATCTTTATAGATTTTGAGGGCTTATATTGATTCATGCTATTATGACCATAAATTTAGTAATAGCTTCATCAACTGCCATCTCTCTTTGCATTTGATATGAAGCTTTGAAATTTACATTGCAGTAGTCTATAATTGGCCTAAGTTTATAACTGTCAAAATCGTTACTTTTAGCATTTGTGCATTTTTATTATTATTAAAATGCAGACAAGTCATTATAAAAAAAATCTAAATCAGGTCATAATATTTGCAAAATATGTTTAGCTTTGTCTCATATCAAAAGTCCAGATATCAGCTAATTCATATACTGTACATCTGGACCCAAGCCCACACCATACCAACAATTGCAGATAATTCACAATATAAATTTATACAATCACGAGCTATGTTTTTGATCAATATATATGTTAGTTTCAATAATAATTTTTTCCTATATTTTTATCAAATATAAATTCAAATAATAATTTAAAAATATATTCAAATAATAATTAAAATATATATAAAATTAAATATTTACCAACTGCTCTCCATAACGTTCACTCAACTAAGCACGTCAGTAAAATCTTGTATTTTTTTCCGATGTAAATTTTAGAGCAACTCCAATTCCATTAAAAATGAAAAAACTGAGAGAAAGACAAAAAAATTCAATTTACTTAATCACAAAATATGTCATAAAATTTTTAATTTTTATCGTAGAAAAATGAAACTTACCTTTTCTGAAACTAGAAAGAAAGATAGAAATGAAGATATAAAAAGCATATCTATAGACTGTATAGATTTCCAGCAGTTTAAAACTGAAACCGGATTTCATGGCGGCATTGTGTGGTCATAATAAAAAAATGGATAAGTAAAATAATTATTCTTATCTCCATCCCAATCACCATTAAGTATTTTTATTTTTCAGAATGCATTACTCTGATTTTTATTATTTTGCAAACTTAATTGAAATGAAATTACTTCAAAAATATTTAAGCATGGGTCCAAATTTACATAAGATATATAGACATTTAATAAATAATATAATTAATTTTATTGTTGATCTACAATTTGAAGTATTGAAATTAACACATGGAGTTGAAAAATAGTGTACTCCTATTAAATTAAAATATGTCATTCTTTTACATAATAACAATGATATTTTGAACAGATGAAGAGTACTTTGATCAGTTTTTGAATATTAAAAAAGTGTCATTTAATAATGCATCTACTATATCAATTATTTCGATTTGGATAATAATATCCAGTGTGATGAAATTAAACAGTTTTTCTTAATGGTAAAATGAAATGGATAACAGTCATTAAAAATAACTGGAGAAAATTTAAAATATAGTATTTGCTTTAAACTTATGGGAATTTTTTTTTTTTTTAGAAATTCATGCATCCAAGAAGCAATGCCATATGATAAAAAAATGCTTCTATTATTTTGATTTATAAAAATAATGAAGATACAAAAAATTGCATGCAATTATAAGGGAATATCAGTGTTATCTATCTTTGCAACTTTGAAGATATTTATTAAAAATTTTGCTTTCAATCATAGCCAAATAGTTACCAAAAAACACTAGATGTGATTTTTTTTTGTTAGAAAAATGCAAAAAAATGTTGTGAGCAAAAATGTGATATATAACATTGAATTTCATTAATTGAGAAGGATTGTGAATATTTATTTACATTACAGAACTGTTACATTATAATATGAGAAAAAGTATTATTATTGAAAATCTAAAGTATGAGACATATGAAATAAAAACTTACTATTAAATGAATGTTGAAACATTTATAAATTATTTTATGAAGTATGAATCAACATGCAATATAAGTGGTATAAATTTTAATTTCAACCAATTAAAAACAAAACAAGATTGACTCCTAGATCCCAATGTGACAAGGGCCATACTATATCCTTACTACTTTAGATAATGACTTACAAAGTGGTAGTAATGTGTTAATATAATTGTAAAAAATTTTTGTTTAGTAATTAATGTCTAAAAAAATCAGATACTTTATCAGGCTGAGATAGGAGGAAAATCTTCAATAAGTTTTCATTTTTAAAAAACTTAACAGTTTGAAAATATATCTTGGTAGCTTTTCAAATAAAAGGTGAACTTATGATAATAAAAATCAACATAGTTTCTAATGTAAAATATTTCATAACTATATTAATGCTGCTGTACTTAGCAAGTCAAGGAATAAAAATATGTTATTTAATAACAACTTTATTCTACTAAATCCATTGCATAAAAGTGAGCTATTTAATCTTATTTATCTTTAAACATTGAAAATCTTTTTATTAAAGATATTTTGTCATATTTTGGAAATATAATGGTAAGATGGTCAAATGTGTTTCTCACCTTGCTGGATATGATAATATTAAATCTACTATAGTAAGAATATATCTTCTTTGGATTGGGCATGTAAAGCAGGTGAAAAGTAGTAACAGGTTTCCTAAAAAGGTATTTTAATGTAAGGTTAAGTTTGATTTTTGTGACAGGCTGACTTCCTTTAAGTTATAAATTATTTCAAAGATAATATCAATTGCTCTTTTTTTGGAAAGAGGGGAGGGAGAGTAAGACTGAGAATTGAATATAAAAGATAGTTACAATTAAATAAAATGTTTTTGAAATCTTTAGAAAACAGTTTGCTACAGAAGTAGTTAAATTATAGTATTACAAAATGTCGTAAATGATATAAAGAACCAGCATGAGTGTATGTGGCCATATTTGAATTTTTGATTTTTATAGCTACTATAAAACTCATCTTTATTACTATTACTACTATTTTGGATTAGGGTGGCATATCAATGATTAATAATGTTGATAATTATAATTGCATAACATGCAATAGACTCTTTTAATTAACAGGTGAATTCCAAAATATAGTATGCCATCACATACCCTAAAAAACAAAAAAGTGAAGAAGATAAATCTTTCATTATTAGTTAGATTCTTACACATACGCACAAATTAATCCTGTATAATTGCGCAGCTAAAGCATTATAAACATCTCACAAACATGCAGAAAAATTATATTATGATTCAATATGCTTATAACTAAGTCATAAAATTCAGAACCAATTATGCAGTTACTTTGAGAGTACCACACAGAAAAAAAATTGAATATCTCTCTATTTTACACATATATTGTATTCACATTTACAATCGGTAAATTCTTCAATGGTGTCTGGTCTTACTTTAAATTCACACCTGATTTATCTTATGTTATATTTTTAGCATTTAAAATTTTAATAGAAATTTAAATTGATTTTCTCAAAACAAAACAAAAATCACCATTCTATATTTTAATAAATTAAGATTATTATAATTTACATCCTTTTTCTTTTTAGTCCAAGAACACTTGGGTTTTTTTCTTAATGAGTTTTTTCTAATTGCTAGGTGAAAACTATTTTTTTCCTTCTGTTTCCACCCCTGCTAAAGATGATCAAATTAAACATTTTTTGTATAAATTTTATATTACCTACTTGTAATGGAATTGCCCTTTCATCTACTTTATTATTTTTTCTTTTGTAAAATGAAAAAGTTAGATTACATAAGCAAATAGACAGAAAGAATTAAGAAAAGGCCAGAGATAAAATAACATTCCAGACAGGCTTAGTAAAAAATAAATAAATCATGTGCTAGTTATGATCCCCAATGAGATAAAATTTAATAAATAATGATTAGTAAATAATATAATTATTTGTAAATAAAATTTCTTTTATTTTGAAATTTAAAAAGTCATTTCATCATCTTATTGCTATTGATTGACATTACCCATATTATTGTTAGTCCATCATCAACATTATTAGATATTATTACTTCAGAGCATATAATATCATACTATTGAATTATAATAAGTATTGTTGATATTATTGTAGAATGCTATTTTAAGACAATAGTCTGAAAATAAAATAACTCATTGTGGTAAAATGATACTATAGTAGCTTAAATGACATAATAGTAGATTTAAACTCTGTCATACTTGTCAGGGATATCAAGGTTAATAATTTTGTATTATTATTATTATTATTATTATTATTATTATTATTATTATTATTATTATTATTATTATTATTATTATTATTATTATTATTATTATTATTATTATTATTATTATTATTATTATTATTATTATTATTATTATTATTATTATTATTATTATTTTATTATTTTATTGTTGTTATTATTATTATTATTATTATTATTATTATTATTATTATTATTATTATTATTATTATTATTATTATTATTATTATTATTGTTGTTGTTGTTGTTGTTGTTGTTGTTGTTGTTGTTATTATTATTATTATTATTATTACAATTATGATCAAAATATCATACAATATCTCTCAAGACTACCTAATTATTGATATTATTGTTTAAGATTACATCACTGTTAGATATATTTGTTAAGTTATTATGAGAGCTAGAGTATTGTTGTTGTTATGATGATGATGATGATGTTTCAAAAGGTCTTTATTACCTCAAAAGAATACAACATTAGTGGTTATATAGTAAATTAACTGCTACAAGTTGATTACAAATTTTAACATTTACATTGTCATTTTTGATAGAGTTCTTTCTGGATTTACATGAGCTTAAAACATAGTTCTTGTCTACATATAATATCCTGGATTGTCCATTCTGCCTAGGTCAACAGTCCAAATGTTATAACACCATTTTTATTTTATTTTATGTCCCAAATGGGTCAAATATAATTTATCATTTGAACCCCATTAACAAATCAATCACTTACAACAGAAGGGGAAAATTGTCCTTGTTGCTAATTTGACATGTGTATCCTTCTAAGCTTCTTTATAATGTTTAATTTTTCCATTACAATGTTCAAACCGGTGTTACAAAGATCTTATTAGATCTAACTCCTAAGTTTTGGTCCTATGTTTCTTTTAAATGTGTCCTATTTCCAAAATTCACTGATGTTGCAAGATTTCAGGTTTTCAAAAAAAAAAAAAACACACTATATCGATTCCTAAGAGTTTATCATTTTTGTCACTATAACATTGATTTAATCTTAAGTAATGACCAGGTTGCTACATAAATGTCAGGTCTGGCCAGTGTCTTATTCCTTTTCTGTATCATTGCAAGTTTATTTGAAAAAGTAGCTGGATGCCTCCTGGAATTGTTACCAATTAGGAAGGTGCATCTAGTACACCAGTATGCATATAGCACAAAGGTTGCTGCTCTGACACTTTGTGTTAGTCCCTCTCTAAATGCAGAAATTAATTGATGCATTGTCACATTAAACTTCCAGTAATTGCTAGTTATCAGATTTTTATCTGCCTAAGTCCCTCACAGTGATATATCAGATTTGATAGAGTTGCCTCAACTCGATGGAATAACCCACAAAAGGGATCAATTGATGTATACAATCTTTTATGGTAAAGAAAATATGTGGTAAGTAATGCAGGTAAGTTAAATTTTATCAGAAAATTGAAAAACTTTGGTTTTAAGGCCCATTGTTTATACCTTTTAACCAGTTGTTTATTATTAATTCCCAGTATTGGTTCCAAAGCAATTGTGTTATTATCTTCATTTATTAGTTCATAAATTTCCCAATATTTGTACTTATTAATAAATTGCTCTGGGATTTTTGATTCTGTTTTTCAATGATATATTAATTGTTCAAAATATGATAATTTTTTTGGTGGTGGTTTATCAGTTGGAATGACCTCTATGAGCTGCTTAATTTTTGGAAATTGTTTTAACAATAAAAATTATATTGTTCCTCATTCTCTGTTTGTCAAAAATACTAATATCATGTAATTCCAAAACATTTTTATTCAGTGGTTGACGTAGTTTTGCCATTGATATTGCCACAACTTTCCTTGACCGTAATAGCTGATTGCAAATGGTCTTAATTTTAAAAATAAAAGCCTTTGAGAAAGCAACCACCAGCATAAAGTAAACTATCTTAGTCATCATCAAACTGTTAATTAATTGAATCTTAAAATATACTGACATATAGGTATTGGCTAGAGAGTCTGCTATTTGCTGGATTTCTTTTTTCAATTTGTTCTGCAAATGACATCTCATGCCAGTACTCCCTAGATGGAATGGAAACCCAAGGAATGAGCCTGGCATTGCCTGGAAAATGGATGTACATGGCCTTTCCATGAATATGGCCATGCTGCTGTTTTTTCTGGATTGAAACCTAGTTCAAATTCCTTGAGTATTCTTCTAAAATCATCTGTAGATTTTTGGTATCTGCCTTTTTGATGTCAGGAAAACTGTAATATCATCCATGTATGCAATGCAGGTCAATTTTTGACCTGTTCCTGGGATCTCCATTCCCTCAAATGCCTGTTGTAGTCAAATAAGAAGGGGTTTTATGTATAAAATGAATAAGATGGCACTAAGTGGGGATCCCTGTGAAAGTGATTTAGTTGGTGTGAAAGCTGGTGAATTTCTGCCATTTAGGGTAATGTGAAGCTCACAATTTAAGAGTAAATTTGTTATAATATATATATATATATATATATATATGATTTTGGCATTTCAGTGTCATTCAATAATCTCAACAGTATAGATATATCAACATTGTCAAAAGCTGAAGCAATATCCAGCTGTACAACAATCAAGCCATATCTTTTCTTTTCTCTAACTGATGTCAATATAGCCTTAAATAACATAGCAACTTGTGTGGTAGATGAATGTTTTTTTGAAAATTGAGTTGGAGAAATCATCGGCAAAATAAATGGTTCTATTTTATCTTTAATTACTTTCTCTAAAATCTTTATGGGCAATGGACCCATTGGTATTGGCCTTATCTCTGATAACAAAGGGATGGGCTTCTTTTTTTATTAAACAGCACTGTCACGATCGTATTAACTCCCTCCATTCTTATTATTCCCTGCGATGAATAATTTGCCAGCTGGCATAGGCTTTTTTAGTTAGCTTGACAAGGTGTTTTAATATGAACAGTGGAATTTCAGGGCTTCCTGGGTGACAGTTGTTGGGTATTTCATTCATTTTCATTATAAAATCATCTATTGCATATGGTGATTCAATCTCTGCCATCCAACTACATTTGGCTGGTATTGTATCAATTTCCCTGGTCTCAGCTTATCTTTAAAATAGTTAAGAATTGGTAAGATCATATTATTTCCAGTAAATGTTTCATTGTTGATTTTAATTGTTAATGGCACTTTGATTTCAGGTCCCCTCCCTAATGCCCATCTAATGTATTGCCGAGTCCATGTGTGTTGATGCATTAGGCATATTCTACTTTTTTATTTTTTAAATAGGTCTTCAGTGTTTTACATGCCTTGTTATAAGCATTTGTTAGTATATGTATACGTTTCTGTGTGTGTTGAGTAGGGGTTATCAACACAATACATTTATGAATTTGTTCTGCAAGCTTCAACAACCCTGAGAGAGGTGGCTGATTTTTCACTATATGATTAATGTTAAATGACAAGATATTAATGTAAGCTAAATATTGCTGTATAGCATTAAAGGTCATTGAAAGAATCTTATTCCACATAATACAAGTCTCTGAAAAAATAAATACAGGTGTTAAGGTTGGAATCAACATTCTTATTGTTCTAGTTAGTGGCAGTCTAGAGACTTGTATATTACTGAAGTCAATTAATATGAACTGAGCTGAGTGATCAGAAATTGCTGATGGAATTAACTTCATGCTTATTAGATGATGAAACACTGGAGAGTAAAAACAAAGATCAATTAATGTTGAAAATCGGCCATTATGAAATGAAACAGCATCTTCAGGTAAGAAACCCCTTGCACTCATCAATAGAACTGACAATTTATGTATCCACTTATTTACAAACTCATCATATGTTACATTGCAGTCTCCAATTAAAATTGTTGGATTATCTGTAAATCCCAGTGTTGAATTAATTGTGGCAATTATTGTATTTATTTTATATTTTTGCAATGGCATATAAACAAAGATTACATTTATTTTAATTATTTTGTGAAATAAAGTAATGATTAATAGATTTGCATCCCTGTATATGATTTGAAAATTGGTAAACTGGCAAGCGGTACTATCAAAAGACCTGTCCCAGCTGATGGAGAGGTAGACTCTCTTGAACATGCAACAAAGCCCTAACTATTTAGAAATTTTGCTGGATCAATTTGTGACCCTGCATAAATTTTGGTTTCAAGCAGTCCCATTATATGAGGTTTTGTTTCCCTGATCCATTGTTTCAACTTAAATATTTTTTCTATTGAATTCAAACCCCGTACATTAAAATAAGCAATTTTAATTTTCATTTATAAAAATTTACTTTTTACTTTGAATTTACTTTATCTTTAATTATACTTATCTTTGGCTGTCTGTCAATTGTAAATCTTGGGCATCTTCGAACTCACTTTCAGTTTCAACATCAGTATATCTGTCCATTCGATACCGTTCTCCTATGTCATCAAACATAAGCTCTCCTAATTTTAGCTTTTTTCCTGTTTTTGAGGGCCTTCCTGGCTTTCTCTTCTGTTCAATATAACTCTGAGTAACTTGCTGCATATTTGGCATTATTGTCTGAGTAATCTCAATATTCGTATTGTTCCTAGTTTTTTGTTTTTTAGTTAATTCCAGTTCTTTATCTAAATTCATATTCTTTTTATAATATTGCTTCCCATCAACATTTTTTTCAGTCTGTGTTTGTCTATATATTTTTCTAAAGCTTTAACCGCATGCATTTGTATATCATTCCCTTTTTTTCTTTTACTTTTGTATTATTTATCTTAAGCACACTTTTTCCTCCAACCTTAATGAAGAAACTAGAATCTCACCAATATTACTATCATCATTATTTACATTTGCAGTTTCACTTTCTTGCTTATCTGTATTCATATGTGTTTGTATAGAATTTTTTTCCTTTTCACTTCCCTGAGTTACCACATCCGATGTCAGTATTTGCTTTATATCCCTTTGTTTACAGCTTGTTTTCTTTTCTAGTCTTTCTTATGATAAATCAAATCCTTTATTATTTTCATTCTTTGGAAATGGCTTCTTTCTCCACAGCCAAAACATTGTGGCCTTAGCCCTTTAATGTTTAGGTATAACACTGCTCCCTGATCCATAATTTGCCTTGGAATTTCTTCTGACTTAATATGCTGATGCATGCTTTATCTTAAAATTTTACTGTTGGTGTATATAAGTATGGGTGTGTCATTGCACAAGATTTGTTTAATGTATATGGCATGTCCAAATGGTTGGACCATACTTTTGAAATCACGAAAACTAAACCCAAAATATGCATTTTTAATTATTCCTGACCAATAATTTTGCAGATTTTTATCTACAACAATAATTACGTATCCACCCATTGTTTTTATTTGTGATTTGAATCTCATTTTTTGATTTTCATTGAAAAATTGTATTGCTATATATCGCGAGTTTATATGTTCACCTATTTCTGAGACTGAGTCCCATAAGTTTTCTTCTGTTAGTTTTTGATATAATAACTCTTTGTGAAATTTATATAAAGTTAGATTTTTTTTATTATTATTATTATTATTATTATTATTATTATTATTATTATTATTATTATTATTATTATTATTATTATTATTATTATTATTATTATTATTATTATTATTATTATTATTATTATTATTATTATTATTATTATTATTATTATTATTATTATTATTATTATTATTATTATTATTATTATTATTATTATTATTATTATTATTATTATTATTATTATTATTATTATTATTATTATTATTATTATTATTATTATTATTATTATTATTATTATTATTATTATTATTATTATTATTATTATTATTATTATTATTATTATTATTATTATTATTATTATTATTATTATTATTATTATTATTATTATTATTATTATTATTATTATTATTATTATTATTATTGTTTCAAAAAAGAAAGTTTATTAATCAAAGAAATACATAGTTTTTTACATTGATTTTACATTGATTTCTAACAGTGGTTTTACCATTGGTTTTGTATACAAGCATTTTTATAGTCTTCAGTTCATGTTTTCAATAAAAAGTTATCTAATTCTTACATAAAAAATTATTAATTGTAGAGAGAGGAAAAAATTGTCTTTTTTATTTCAGTGTTTTAATGTTATTGAATTTTCAGTGTTTTTGAATTTTTTGGTGCTTATAGCATTGATTGTTGTTTGATAAGAGACCATGTAGCTGCATAAATATGGGGATTTGCTATTATTTTGTCTCTATTACATATCTGGTTTAATTTGTTGTAGAAGTTGGACGGATGCCTTCTGGGGTTGTTGCCCATTAGATAGGTACACCTGGTACACCAAAAATCATATAATACAAAGGTTGCTGCCCTAATGCTGGGTGTTGATCTGCCTTTAAAATCCTTAATTATTTGATCAATGGTCATGTTTTGCTGATGGTATGTTGCACTCATCATTGTTCTTACATTGTGTAATGCAGTATACCTTGATACAATAGGTGTTGTAGAGTCTCTTCAGCCTTGTGGCATAGTCCACAAAAAGGGTCTATTGAAATATACATCCTTTTATGGTGCAAGAAGTATGATGTTGGCATTGCGATAAGATTTATTTTTAGAATGAAATCAAAAAATTTGGGTTCTAGTGACCACTTTTTGTATTCATGTAGTAGTTTTCTGTTGTTTATTCCGAGTATTGTGTTATTGTTATTTAGGTCTCTTTCCTGTTGAATTTGTTCGTGAATATTTCAATATGAATATTTGTGTGTATATTGCTCTGTTCTGTTAAAAGTTGTTTTATATTTATGGATGATTGATGATATATATAGACCTGTTGGGGGTGGTTTGTCCATTGGAGTAATTTGAATTAAGCATTTAAGTTTTGGAAATTGGTTTGTAATGGAAATTACTAGATTACTTAATTTTTGTGCACAAAAAATGTCAATGTTGTGCAAACCCAAACCATTTTTAATAAGGGGTTGATTTAGTCTTTTTGTTGATATTGCAACCACTTTTCTTGACCATAGAAGTTGTTTGCAGATGGTTTTAATCCTTGCTTTGAAACCTTTTGAGAATTTTATTATTGGTAAATAATATGTTATTTTTGTCATTATAAGTTGGTTTATTAGCTGGACTTTATAATATATGGAGAGATATGTTTTTGATAGGGAGGTGACAATGTGTTGTGCTTCTTTTAATCTATTTTGTATTGAACACCTCATTCCGGTTATTCCCAGATGAAATGGGAATCCTAAAAAAACAGGTTGGTTTTGCTTTGTAAATGGACGTGCATGGTTTTCCAGTAAACATGGACCAAGCAGTAGACTTTTCTGGATTAACCTTCAATTTGTATTGTTGCGTATATTCTTTAAGAATTTTTTGTAATTGCGGTAATTGTTTTTTTGAATTGAGAAAGACTGTGATGTCATCCATATAAGCCAAGCAAGCTATATATTGTGTAGTGCCAGGTAATTGAATGCCAGTAAATGTTTTTTGGATTTTTTCTATTAAAGGATTAATATATAGAATAAATAATAGTGAACTGAGAGGAGAGCCTTGGGATATGGATTGGGTAGGAACAAATGATGGAGAATTTCTTCCATTTAACGTTATGTGTATTTCTTTGTTGAGAAGTAGATTTGCAATGATGTACAGATGTGTCTTGGGTATAGATGTGTTTCCAAGCATGTCTAGCAATATGGAAATGTCTACTCCATCAAAAGCTCCTTCGATATCTAGTTGAATTGCTATTGGACTGTATTTTTTTTTCTGTCTTGTTGAATCCAGGATTGCTTTAAATAATGATGCCGCTTGAATTGTGGAGGAGTTTCTTTTGGAAAATTAACCTTCTGATATCAGCAGCATTATATGTGGTTCTATTGTTTCTTTTATTATTTTTCCAAGAATTTTTATTGGCAAAGATTCCATGGAAATTGGTCTGAGCTCTGTGAGGGATGGGGTAGTTTTAGCTTTTTTGTTGAATGGCACTATTGCAATGGGATGAACTCCCTCCACATCCTGAATTTCTTGAGATAGGTGGTTTGCTATGTTGCATAGATATTGTGCTGTGTATTTACTTAGGTGTTTTAGTATAAATAATGGTATTCCAGGACTTCCTGGATGGCATGCATTTGGTATTGTATTTAGTTTTGTCAGGAAGTCCTTTGTTGTGAAAGGTTTTTGTGTTTCTGCTGGTCCAAATAGCTTGGAGTGTAATTTAAGTGGTGTTTTAGACTGCAGTTTGGTTTTAAAATGCTCAAAGATAGGAAGGATCATATTGTGTCCTGTATATGTGCCATCCTTTGTTTTTATTGCCATTGGAACATTGATGATTGGTGGGTTTCCCAGTGCCCATTTAATGTATGCTCTGGTCTATGTATGTGGTTGGATTATGCATATTTTGCTTTTTTTGATTCTTTATTATTATTATTATTATTATTATTATTATTATTATTATTATTATTATTATTATTATTATTATTATTATTATTATTATTATTATTATTATTATTATTATTATTATTATTATTATTATTATTATTATTATTATTATTATTATTATTATTATTATTATTATTATTATTATTATTATTATTATTATTATTATTATTATTATGATGATGATGATGATGATGATGATGATGATGATGATGATGATGATGATGCTGAATCAGATATTTCCTAATAATTTTTTTTATTTATTTTAATCTGCATCTGGATAGCAATAAAATCCCTCATCATCCAGATATACATTATTGTATGTTAAATTATAAATTAATAAGACCCCTGAGAAATAATTAATAAATAATTTTAGAAATTGATTCCACTTTTTAAACTTTCTTTACCAATCTATTTTATTTCCATTACCTGAATTATATCTTTCTTATTAAAATGATTTTATAATTTTGGAAACATCCCTAAGTTAGAATCAAGACACTGGGTATTATAAATTTTAGTCATCATAAATAAATTCACATCTTTATTATTATCACTAGCCCTACTTGTATTTAGATTGTCCATATTATTTTCTAGATTCATATTACTATAATTGTTAATTATTACATTTAATTATATTTCCACTACATTAATCTCTTATTATTCATTACAATTAATTAAAACCCAAAAACATAAACCCACTCTTTTGATTATTTAGATTGGAATTCATTATCTTTTGCAACATCAAATTGATTCTTCATCATCATATTCATCATCAACATCACTGTCATAATAGTTTATTCTTATCCTCATTTTTTTTAAATTTCTATCATCATATTATTTTTATCATCATAATTTATTCATCTTTCATTGAGTTCATTCTTCATTCTAAGATTAGTTATTCATTACATAATCTTTCATTTCCATCTTCATCATTCTTTAGATTTATTCAACTTTCAATCGTAATCATTAATTCTTATTTGTCTTTCATCAATTTTTCATTTTTCCTCATTTTCATTCATTATTCATTTATTTCATGTTTCCTTAGTTTCATTAATTTCAATTTCATTCTTTAGTTAGATATCTACCTAAATCTTAATGATATTGCTATGTTGCATGATTGCAAGTAGGATGACTGTTTTATTAATTCTTGCTCTTTTCTTTTATTGTTATGGCTAGTTCAGTCTGTGCTCTACTAATTTTATATTGTGTTCAGTAGGCTCATGGTCAGAGGGAGTGGTCTCATTCCATGAAGGCAATTACAGTTTGACAGACCTTTGGCACATAATACCGGACCCAAATAATTAAATTACTAATTATTAATTTTGGTCATATACCATAGTAATCCAGAAAGTGTAATGATATCATTCGATGAATATGATGATGTTATTGATAATATCTATTGATTTATCAGAAATTACGATGAATATGATGATGTTATTGATAATATCTATTGATTTATCAGAAATTATTTAAAATTAAACCTGTGTGAAATGATCACAACTTAAATAATGTCTTTATAGTGATCATTAATTTAAAATGTGTGATATTCTATATTAATTAATTTTTAAAAAGGCAAGTAATATTGCAATATACTAAAATCTCTGATAGCTATATGTTTAATGGTAGCAGTGTCAAGTATAAAATGGTATAATATATTTTAGAAAAAAATATATTACTGAGTAGATAGGATCAAGTAAGTCAGGTGGGGCATTTTAGCATAACAGTTGGTCAGTTAAAGATTTGAATGGGTTAATTGGGTTGTTGGATTTTGTGTTGTCAGTTTGTGGTGTAAGGTTAATTAAATGACCATATTTCTTTATAATTAAAAGTGTTTTAAAATTATTAATAATATGGATAAGACTGAAAACTACTGATAATGGATTAGTCAGAGATATTTATTTTATAACCACATGGGATGGTGAAAATCAAAAGAAATACTTACTAGAGGTGTCCCTAACTCAGAACCTAATGGAATTCATGAAGTCCTCAAATAAAAGTATTAGAAAATTGATAGCAGAATCAATAGAATCTACAAATGAAAATATTAGAGGGTCTATAGAATCTCTGGGAGAGGATATTATAAATGATAATGAGAATCTTAGGAAGTCTTTAGAAAAATCTACACAGGAACAGTTTGCAGAGCTAAAAAATGCAGACATTAAAGAATTGAAAAACAGATTTATGATTTTGGAAATTAATTGTAAAGCTAATCATAATATGATTAAACAAGAAATAGTTTTAAACTTTGTACTGATATAGAAGTTAATAGGGAAACCACAAAGAATGAGTTCCTCAAAATGCAATGTGAAATTAAAGGGATTATACACAAATTAAAGGGGTAGAGAATAGTTGTAAGGAAGTTGAAGGAATTATCATTAGTCATCATACACAGCTTTATGAAGAATTTAAAGAGCAAATTGAAGATGAGTTAAAATTTATAGGCAGATAGAGAAAAATACTTTAAGTTTAGGATAGAAAGTAATGTAAGAGAATTTCAAAAAGAAATTAAATATAATTTGAATAAGGTAACTGTTATATCTGATTTTACTAATTAGACTGAGGTTCATGGTCAGAAGATGGCTCTGCTCTGTGAATGAGAAGATTACAATTTGACAGTTTTTTGGCACCAACAGTGTGGTGGGGTCTGAATAATTAAATTATTAATTATTAATTTTGGTCATATACCATAGTAATCCAGGAAGAAAGATTAAACATTAGTCATTTTAATCTTTTCAAATTCCCAACACAAATATATAAGAAATGATCTCAGTCCATAATGCTAGCTAAAATTAAACACCAATAATTATGCCTTATATATACATAATAAACTGTCTTCTTAAATACAAACATTGCATAACTAAATATACATCACATATATACTGCACCATATAATAATGGTGTCATGTTATTATTTTTAAAAAGCTTTTTAAATTTAGTCATGTAGATATTATCATTAATGCTTAATATAAAATGAAACAATTTTTAAATAATCTTCTACAGGACAAAGACATCTCCAACAAATTCTGCTGGAGCAGCAGCAAAAGAGAATACATTAGTCATCAGGCTTTTGAATTGTAGGCTATTTGATTTGGAGGAATTTTCCATTCCCATTTCAATCCTTAGCTAAGAACAATTCAGAACTCATTTTCCAGTCAATATTAGAAGACGAGCCAGGTAGTGTATGATTCATTTATCTGAAATATATATATATATTATTAAAATCTGAAAAAAAAATCATGTATATTACTTAGTCAACATTTTAACACCAAATTTGAATATGGCAGAAGAACATGCTATGAGGTACTTTTCTCATTTCATATGCAAGGTTCAACTAATGATAATGTTAAGAGAATTTTTTATTTTTAAATCATAACTTATCATTTCATTCAGTATGAGAAAGTAGTAATCATAAAATTACTAATATTGTTTATAAATATAGCATAATGATTTGTCAACTGCATTTGAAAAAACAGCTTCAAATGAAATCTTATCTTAAACAAAGATTGCTTTCACACTCTGTATACTAGTAGCCTAGTGAGGTACCCCTAAAAAAGCTTATTAATGCTTCAACTGAAAAATTTGATTATAATTGTCTTTTTAAATACATAATAAAAAGTAATCATGTTCTTAATTTGCTGAGTCTTGTATATATAGCTGTCATACTATTTTACAATTACCACAACTTATCAATTACCACAACTATATTCACTTCATTCCTAATAATAGCTAGATATGAATTTACAGTCTAAAAATTGGTTGGCTAGTTAAATTCAATTCAAGATAGTTACTTGAAAAAAATTATAAAAGTGGACATGATAACAATGATTCATTAAGTCCATTAAACAACACGTTTAACATTTTAAAGTACGATTGGTTTGATATTTCTGTATGCTCGTATTTGATTAATTGTTCAGAAAAAAAACAATAAAAAAGTAATTCATGATTAATGATAGTCAAACTCACAAAGAAATGATACTAATACAGTTTAATGAGATGTTCATCATAATAAAATTGTAAATCCATTTTTTTAAACATGTTTAAGTTAATTCCAATTTGCTTATTACTCAAGAACAAAATCCATTATTAAAAAGCATTAATAAAATAAAAAATTTGTTAGGCAAAGAAAAATAAAATCTCATTTATAATGATATTTAAAAAATTGGATGAACTACTAAGATAAATAAATATTCACTCTTCTTCCTCTCTCAAATTAAAACTTTCACTGAGAAAAAAAAGTTTGTGATGGGATTTTTGATTTTAAAAAAACATTTGATTCACTTATCTTTAATATTTAAATATATAAATTCTCAGCATAATATAAAATAAACATTGATAAATATAAACTTTTTTATTTAATATATATATATATACAGTATTCATTAAGATTAATGTTAGAACAAATCACACTTAAATTAAAATCTTTAAAATTTAGCTAATTTTTTGATAGAAAATAGCTATAGTATTTTTGGTAAAATACACATAGTTGTAATGTTTGAACAATAATTATATGGTTAATTAATTGCTTGATGTGACATTTGAGTAGGCTAATGTTAGGTTGAAATTGACTAAATTAGAATATTTGTTGATACCATTTTAGTAAGTGCTCAGTGCCATTTTCTTTCAATAAAGGGAGCCATAAAAGCACTGTTTTCAAGATCAAGCAATAACTAACCTTTGATATTGACATTAGATCTACTGTGTTTATAAATCTGTTTCAGGTATTTTATCCAATTCCATAAAAAATGTAAATTTTCATCAAAAAAATTTAAAAACCAGAGATTCCATAGAAACAACCTAGAAAAAGTGTTCCAAACTGTTCCCAATATTTTGTGCTTACAATCAATTTCTAAACTAACATAAAAATTATATATTGAATACCAGTGGCAAAATATATGACCAAAACAAAAAGCAAATTAGTAGTGACTGCCAAAATTAAAATTACAGATTTTATGTTAAATGAAAAAACAATTACTAGCACCTTGTTCACAGAATAAATAACTGTTTACATGAAAAAAATTCAAATTATTTTTATAATTATGTGAACATGATATTAAATACATCACTAAACTAATTACTAAACAAATTAATAAATTAAAGATTATTTTTCTCCTTTTTTCTTAATTAAAAAAATAATCATAATTTTTCAAATTCCTCTTTAATTGTTTTTACTCTTATACCAAAAAAAAAACAGGCTAATCTTTTAATTATACTGATTTGAAAAATACTGCTTTTTATTTTGGAGAGAGATAATAAGAAAAGAAAAAAAAATTAAAAAATTTCTTAACAAAAATGTTAAAACCTAATTTTTTTTCTCTGCTTTTAAAAAACACTTTTTTATTTACCTCTCCTCCTCTTCCTCTTCTCATTATTATTATAGACAAATTAAAATGAATTTCTGAAGAGAGAAAAAAATATTTATCAAGAATTTAAAAACAAAATAAAGCTAGTAGATCAAATTAATGAAGGGATAGAATTAAAAAATTATTTATTTTATTTGGTACTTTTCTCTCTCTTTTCCAACCATTTATAACACATTACATATATTCATACCATAATTTAATATATCCAGCACACAGTTCTTCTTTTCAAAATAGTTCATATATATCTAATATAGAAATAAAACAAACTAACTCCTTTTTAAAACTTGATTTTTATGACTATATTCATGAAAAAGAAATCCAACTTTTCAACTATTTTTTATAGTCTTTTTCAAGGCACACTAAAATAAATATATATACAATAAATATCACGAATTCCAAAAAAAAAAAAAATTGTAATTTTTAATTTTTTTTTCTGAATATGTGATATTTATTGTATATATATTTTATTTTAGTGTGCCTTGAAAAAGACTATTAAAAATAGTCGAAACATTGGATTTCTTTTTCATGAATATAGTCATAAAAAATGAAGTTTTAAAAAGGAGTTAGTTTGTTTTATTTCTATATTCATACTATATTTTTAAAAAGAGATTGGAACTATCAGTATTATCATTTAACAAATGTCAATTTTAAATAACTCAATATTTATTATTATATAAAAAAATTATATTAAAAGATTAAATGTATCATTTCCCCATTAATTAAATACATTTGTAATATCTGACAGAGCCAGAATTGGCCTATCTACAATATTATCCTGCATACTTGTTTATCTATCTACAAATCTATCTATTGGATCTACACAATTAGATCTACTTACTACATATCTATTCATCTATCTACTTACTACATATGTTACCTATCTGTCTGATTATTTATCTACATATCTATCTACCTTCATATCAGTCTATTTACCTACTTACCTATCTATCTATATACTTACCTACATAAGTATCTATCTATTTATCTATCTATCTAGCTATCTATCTATTTAACTACCTACATTACTATCTATCTATTTTTACCTGTCCACATATTTATCTATTTATCTAGCTACCTATCTGTGTATCTATCCACATACCTATTTACCTATCTGCCTACCTACCTACTTAACTGTCCCATCTTTTACTTATCTATTTATCTATTTATCATTTATCTTTCTCTTTATTTATCTACATATGTATCTACCTATCTACATATTTACCTGTCCTTTTATATATTTATGTATCTATCATTTCTATCCATTCATTGATCCATCTATCTATATATGTTTGCCTTTCTATATTTTATCTATCTACCTATCTAACAATTTACCTACTTATCTATCTATCTACTTACCTCTCTATCTATCTATCTATCTGCTTACCTTTCTATCTATGTATATTCCTATCTATGTATTTGCTTATCTACCTTTCTATTTATATACCTATCTGTCAATATTTTTTTTCTATTTATCTGACATCCTCTGTCTATTCACACATCCATCTACAGATGAGTGTATTTTGATGAACATATAGATAGATAGATAGATAGATAGATAGATAGATAGATAGATAGATAGATAGATAGATAGATAGATAGATAGATAGATAGATAGATAGATAGATAGATAGATAGATAGATAGATAGATAGATAGATAGATAGATAGATAGATAGATAGATAGATAGATAGATAGATAGATAGATAGATAGATAGATAGATAGATAGATAGATAGATAGATAGATAGATAGATAGATAGATAGATAGATAGATAGATAGATAGATAGATAGATAGATAGATAGATAGATAGATAGATAGATAGATAGATAGATAGATAGATAGATAGATAGATAGATAGATAGATAGATAGATAGATAGATAGATAGATAGATAGATAGATAGATAGATAGATAGATAGATAGATAGATAGATAGATAGATAGATAGATAGATAGATAGATAGATAGATAGATAGATAGATAGATAGATAGATAGATAGATAGATAGATAGATAGATAGATAGATAGATAGATAGATAGATAGATAGATAGATAGATAGATAGATAGATAGATAGATAGATAGATAGATAGATAGATAGATAGATAGACAGACAGACAGACAGACAGACAGACAGACAGACAGACAGACAGACAGACAGACAGACAGACAGACAGACAGACAGACAGACAGACAGACAGACAGACAGACAGACAGACAGACAGACAGACAGACAGACAGATAGATAGATAGATAGATAGATAGATAGATAGATAGATAGATAGATAGATAGATATCAGTAGTCATTCCCCTAATTCATGAAAAATATTACAATAATCCTTTGTATAAAACTGTATGCTTCACTACTAGCAACACAGTGATTGACTGTTGTGTACATGTCTGAGATAAGAAGTTGCATGCTAATAATAGGTAGAGAGTACTGTCACCTAAGCAGCATAAAATCTAATGTTGGAGATAAAGTGTGGATATGTGATGTCCTGGAAAAAAAAAAGTTGCTGACTGTTGTATTAAATTTTTTTTATCAAAATACTGGAAATGAAGTTAGAAGGCACATTAATAATCATTTGTTAATTCATCAAAATGAGCTACTAGAAGCAGTAAATGCAAAAACAAAATCTCTGTTAGCAGAAATGAAACTCTCCAGTAAAAGAGGACGAGTGTTTTGATACATCATCAGAGGTGCTCGATGAAAAATTCTGAGAAATAATTGGACAGATGGCCCTGATCTATTTATGAGTTGATTTACCAATAGGATCAGTGATGGAATTAAAGTCTGAAGAAGAAGAAGAAGAAGAGAGTAACAAGACAAGAAAAAGAAAGACCTGTTACACTATCTAGATATGTAAGAGATCGCAGAAGACCAAAGAAATCAAATGATTATATTTGTGATTAACCAAGCTATTTTCTAGAGTGAGGGGAGGAGTACATGATCTGATTAAATCTAGCACTGTGTGCGCACATATATTTTATGTTATGAAAATAAAGTTCTTTATCATAATTATAAGTTAGCGAGGAAACAAATAAAATCCCCCAAAATGTTAACACTCTATATGCAAGGCATGCATTTGAATTTATATTAAACTAATTTATACTAATGTATGTATATTTATGTTTGTGATATAAAACTGCAGAAGACTATCCAAAGTCGTTCTTCGTAATATTTTGTTAATAGTTAAACTTTTTTTTTTTAAAAAAACAAACAAATCCATATTAAAATAAATAAATTCTAAAAAGATTAAAAATGTAAAAAGAATTCATGAAAGGATATGAATTCTACCATCAAAATAATGTTTATCCACTGAAATGCTTATAAAATCTTAGAACCCTCCAGAAGAAAAGGTTTCCAGTGATTGTCCAAGTCGATGTCAACTTGATACCTATTATTCTTAATAACAATTAACATTATAGAACGATCGTTAAAGATATTATTTTTTTATAATATAGTGCATTGAATCTGGAAATGCTGATGTCAAATATTCAAATTTGGAGAAAAAAAGGCTAGCAGGTATTTTCGTATATAGCCTAAATGTTTATGATTGCGCTTATTTTGCCGACAACAAAATGTGCTAGTAACAGCTAAAAAATAATTTTGTAATTGTAAAATTAATATAACGCAATATTTATTAGATTATTTGTTTTTACGTTTTCCTTTTCGCAGAGATTTGGGAAATGATAAATAAATTTTAAAATTATAATTAGAATCTCATCAAATAAAAATATATTTTATAAATTTCACACTAGGTGGTACTATCTTTCAGAGATCAACTTATTGTTTTTTTACTCCTGGAATATAAAAGGGTTTCTAATCAAAAGTTCTGTACTTTAAAGTTTTTTCTAATGTCATCTGGAAAATAGTGCCACCTAGTTACAGATTTATATAATACATTTTCTTAAGCATGTTCAAAAATGAATATATATAATCACAGATGGATCAAACGGCTGTCAAATCTGATTTCGAAAAAAAAAAGTTTGTGGCTGCAAATATGTTATTTAATTGAAGCAATGCATAACGAAAAAAAGTTATCTGATAGTTTATTTTGCACCGAAATAAATCGATAACGAAAATTGTTATTAAACATTATTACATTACTTGTATTTTAAAAAATAATTATAACATACACCAAATCTTTTAAAAATTTGTTTTTTATTTTTTTGTCACCAAAATGAAATATATATTAAAATAGATTTCCAACGTTTCGACTATTTCTTTATTTTTTCTATAGTCTTTTTCAAGGAACTAAAAATATATAAAGAGGAGAAAAAAAAATCCATAAAATTTTTTAAAACAAACAAAAATAAAAATTCTGTCACATATACATACTATTTTGGAAAATATATTCTTTACTTACTATGATTTCTTTTCCCAACAGCTTCCAACTTTACATTTTGTCTAAGTAAACATTTTATTGTTACAAAATATAGTTTTTTTATCATCTTATCTTCAATTAACACATTTTTACATTCATTTCTTGTTAAAAACAAAAACATACTAGTAAATTTCACAAAATATTTTTATTTTCTCTTCTATTTTCCTTTACAAGAATAGAAGAGAAAATAAAAATATTTTGTGAAATTTACTAGTATGTTTTTGTTTTTAACAAGAAATGAATGTAAAAATGTGTTAATTGAAGATAAGATGATAAAAAAACTATATTTTGTAACAATAAAATGTTCATTTAAGCAAAATGTAAAGTTGGGAGCTGTTAGGAAAAAGAAATCATAGTAAGTAAAGAATATATTTTCCAAAATAGTATGTATATGTAACAGGATTTTTATTTTTGTTTGTTTTAAAAAAATATATAATTTTTTTTTTTTGCCTTTTTATATATTTTTAGTTCCTTGAAAAAGACTATAGAAAAAAATAAAGAAATAGTCGAAACGTTGGAAATCTATTTTAATATATATTTCATTTTGGTGGCAAAAAAATAAAAAAACAAGTTTTTAAAAGATTTGGTGTATGTTATAATTATTTTTTAAAAGTATTTTGACCACTTTTAATAAAGAATCTAAGGTGAAAGGGTTTATTTTTATTTACTTGTATTTTAAAAGTAAATTTTAAAAATAATTTTTTTCTTTTTCTATTCTTAAAATTTAATGTTTTATGTTTTGACGCGCGCCAGATAATCAAATTGTTTATAAAAGTAAACTAAAAAAAAAAAAAATCAAATTATTAATAAGTATTGCTATATTGAGAAATGTAGACAAGGAGTACATTTCATTCTTATCTCATTTTCTTTTTTTGTTCTAACAAATTATAATAACCTGACCCTTTTCGTTCTGGTCTATCAGAATACTGGCTAACACTTTTTGGATGTTTTTAAGTTCTCAGCTAATTGTACTTGTTGCGTTTTTTAAGGGATTTTTTTTTATTGTTAAGAATAAAGAGTCTTAATATATTATATATCTTTTACAAGGAGGTAAAATTTCAATTTAATTAGAAATTTACAAAATCTATCAAATATAGGAAGTTATTTTTTACGTGAAAATAATTTCTATCTCTTATTTCAACTTGAATAATTTATTTTTCCTTTTTTCTTAAAATATTTTATTTTGTTATAATTTTCATTTTTAATATAGGGAATTTGAACACAAACTTTCAAGCTCCCTTTAGCTATCCACTACCTTATACAACTGATACACATGACCACACACACACATGTGAAAAAGATAAATGATCTCCAATAAATGTATTTTGTGCTGAACCAGCACTCATCAATTGGCAAATCCCCTATATTGCATTTAAACTTCAAGTATATGAATTATGCTTGTATTTGAAATATATTAATTTCCATTTTTATATTCATAATTATTATTTTAAAATATACGCAATGTTTTAAAATAAAAAAATGATAATGACTATATGATTTATCATTTCTCCAAGTATAATATTGAATTTTAAAAATCGCACACATTTACTTTTCAGCAAAAAAACTTTTATTATTGATTACAGTTTTGACTGTATCATGCAGTCTTCATCAGATCTTAATATATTCTTTCAAATGTCCTCCATTTTACCCAAGTATAATGTAATTCTCCAGTCTATAGCATCTCTTCAGCAAACTTTTCTTCCCATTCACTAGTCTCTCACACGGTTTTCTTCTAGACCCTTTTATAATTTCTTCATCTCAGTTTAAGACTTACTATTTTTTCTAGCAAGTCATCCATCCAACTCCATGACATCATCTTGATTCTTTCAATGATAACCATGATATCTGTTTGATTATTCACATTTGATTTCTCTTTATTACTACTATAAAGTACACTTTTCCTTATCTTACTATGTAACCTAAAGTCTGTGTATATATTAAATACCCAGTCTCAAATCCCTAAGTAAAAGGACTAATTAGTACATCGATTAAAACTTATCTTTTAAAACACATAAATATATTTTCTGGTCAATGACAATATAAAATATGTGACTCTTAATGTAAGGGGACTAAATATATGGTATAAAGTTCACAACTTCATCAGTTCTTTGATAAAATACGTACTGATGTATTAACAATTACGGAAGTACATTTTAGGTCAGTATCAACACAAATATCTTTCAAGTGTTGTCTGATTATTGATATATAATTCCTTCTTTAAACAATCACCTAGCAAGAGATGTTGGTATTCTAATCAATAAAGATAAAAATATTTGTCATTAACAATACTTGAAGCATAGGGAACATCGTATAATCATACCTTTGAGTATTTTAAATATTAAAATTCTTACTTGTGTATATCATTTATCCCAGAAGAAAAAACATATTGAGAAAATAATCAACCAAATACAATACCTTCAATCAAAAATCATGTCCCGAACATCAAAATATATGAAATTTTAAGTGAAATATTTCTCTAGAGAATTAAATAAAAAAGAGAATATTCATTTTCAAGCAACAGTTTATTGACACTGATCATTTTCTCTTCTAATTTCCAGTTAAGCCTTATCTATATAGTGGAATTTGGCATAATCCCAAGCCTATTAACTAAATGAACTTCAGTACATACATTAGACAAAAGATCTCATTTTATTTACAGCTAAATACTGATGATTTGTCAAAAATTAATATTAATGACTTTAACTTAAGAATATTATTGAATATATATCCAATAAGAAATTTATGAAGCATTTACCATTAATCAATCAAATATTAATGAAAGATATTCACATCTTCAAACTATACAAGATAATTTACAAGAGGAATCTCTGACTTATTAAACAAGATTCCTTTACTTATTAATAGTCAAAAAATTAATATACTAAAAAATAAAAACAATTATACAGTCTGTGCTCATATATCCTATATATATATATATATTGGTACAAGTATATAATAAGCCTGTATTTCACTTATTACATAATAGAGATGTCTGCCCAACCCTTGTATATGTATTAAATGGATTATGTTCTGTACATGGGGGTCAGATTGACTTTAGGTCAACATGGGTGTGACAAGAATCTTGGCCTCAGAATGGCCTTTGAGCATTCCATCATCAGATTTTCAATTGAATGGATGGTTGAACAATTGGTGTGTGGAGTGGATTGAAGCCTGTCCATTAAAGTATGAAGATTGGCTATCTTAATATAAATCTGAACACTTATTGCATATATGTGTAGAGATGATAATCTGAACCAACTAATGATTGCTGTTTTAGCATGAAATACATGTATTGGTGATTATTTATCTTTTCGACATCTATGTGTTCAAGTGTACCAGTGATATGAGATAGAGTTGTGAATGGTGGGTCATGTGAAGTGTGTTAATATACCCTATATATTAAATATTGTTCAAGATAATATTAGACAATAAAATTGGAAAAACTTAAATGAATCATTTAATAAGCTGATCTGTATAACTATGAAATATGCTCAGATGAGATCACCTTATCAGAGATTCATTTATGCATTAAAAGAGAAAAGCATTAGTATGAATAGAATTATAACATGGAATGCTGGTTACTAAAAATGTAATGTAGATTATACAAGAGTCCCAAGGTACAGTAGAAAAGAAAAAAGCTGGATAAATTAAAGAAGAGTATAGATTTCACAATAACAGATAGAAACTTGATAACTCCCCTGGATTAGAATAAGTTTAAAGTGTGATTTAAGAAAAACTACATAGAATTTTTAAAAACTTTTGATACATTGAAATATGTGAAATTGCCACTTGGGATTTAGTAGAAGAAAAAAATGCAACTAGTGTATGTCTTTAGCCACAAATTTCTAAAAAAAAAAGATCAAACTTAAATCCAGTATGGCCACAGAATTGCCTGCTAATGAGATTAAAATATTCAGCTAACATTTACATTTACCTCATATTTTCATATTTATATAAAAATTCCAGTCTGTAATGATATTGATAAGGTAGACCAATTGCAGAATTTTATTTCCATATATTGTTTAAACTGCACAATTTCATTCTTATAGTGCACTAGAAGTAATCATATGCCCTGCAGAAGCATGGGATATTGATATAATCCAGTGCTTATTCTATAACTTGCAATTTTCTGAGACTTATATGTAATAGTGAATGTAAGTATAAAGTGAGTCTAGATTAATAGGTGCCTCAGTTCTATGAAATCATGAATTCAAAGAAAATACCTTTTTGAAAGAACACATAGTCCAAAAGTTCCCAAAGTGGTCAATATCGCTCCCCTGGGATTGATTTTAGGGATCGATAGGTTCAATAAAAAAATTTGAGAGTTGATGACATCAAAAATAGATCCCTTTACTACTGCTATTTGTTTGTTACTTCAAAATATCTATGATTCCAATAGATGCCTAATTAAGAAGTAAAATAGTTTAAAAAAATACTTTTTTGATAAAAAAATTACCAAACTTGCGAACGAAAGGTAAAATATGTCATTTAAAAAAGACATGTAAAAACCATGAAAATACTTGTAGCACAAACATATCTGTGCATTTGGCTTATCAAACATATCAAAGCAAGTGCGGACATGAAAAACCATTGCATGTCGGCACTTGCAGTAGGACGAGATGATATTCAACATTAGCAAAATCTGTCAGCCTTGTACAATCATGCTTTCATAAAACACTATAAATTGGTTTATTTGATGTAATGTACTTATTTATGATTTGAACTTTGAATTTACTTATTTATTGAGGATCAATACTACAAAAAAGAAAATCAGAGAACATATTTTATTTATTTGAGTTTGAACAAAAATCTTCTTTTTCAAGTACGTATATATTTTATCCTTTTTTTATCACAGGGGCTGTCAAAATTATTTGTTAATAAAAGTTTTTATTCCTTATAATAATAATATAACTGAACCAAAAAAGAAATGCAGATAGTACAGCTTTGACTATTTGAAGCTAAGATTTGTCCCGCCCAGAGTAAAAACAGCCTTATATTTGTCATATGTTTATGAATGAAAATGTTTTAGAAGTCAATGTGTGAATTTAGATCTTGTATAAAATTTTAATGATTAATATTGTTATGCAATCATGCTATGTCACTTTACACATATTGTTAGACCTGGTAGATGTGTTATTATACTTATGAATGTGTGTGCAAGTTGATGATGATGATGATTATTATTATTATTATCATCATCAATTCATGCATTGTATGGTTATCAATTGGTATGCAGCTTGGAGACAGGTATCAATTGAGGCATTTTATGTATATATTTTTATTACTTTTGTATGTGTTAAGCCCTCTATGAAAGAGACCATAACTCAGTGTTTTTCAGCATTGCTTGCATAAAATTACCATGAGCCTCTTTACATATTTTCCATCTTCCTCTTTGCCTATAATTTAGTATTAGTAAGTATTTTAAATATGTTAGAACATTTTAAGGCATGTCCATCTTTGAAATTATTTTATTAGCTCTACTGAAATTTAAATTTAAGTATTTTGTGAGTATTGGGCATATTTATTTCCTCGTGTCTCATAGGTATTAATATAGTTGTATTGTTTTAATTATTTTTGCATAATATTTGCTATCTTTGCCAAATCCATAAGAACTGTTTCCTTGTTGAATTTCAGACATCAGTGCCTATGTAAAGTATTTAATATCACCCTAGTGGTCTGTGTATAAGGTATATATGTGTTATTTTTCTCTGTGTACATAATAGTAAGAGAAATAGTATTAAATAAAATGTGAGAACTTCTTGAGTTATTAAAATTTTTGAAGGATTGCTTTGGAAGGGAATATTTTATTGTAAAATATACCAATATTTCTGTTAGTACAATTTGTTAAATTAAAAGTCATACTTATTGTAAATATTTATTGTATTAAATACTATACTATCTTGTAAATAAATATGTTTGCTATTTATTAAATATATGTTTGTTTTCGTTGTCATTATTACATTCAGTTATGCAGGAAATCTAATTTAGTAAAGTTTTATCATTCATTATTTTATAAAAGAGTATCTTTCAATGGGCGCATAAAATTTATTTATCTATTTTGTTTATTACTTATTTCACCTCATTGTTATAAGGTACATACTACGTTAATTTGCCTTTATTTCAAATGTACTTTGTAATGTAGTTAGTAGCATACAATTACCCTTTCTAGAGTTTGCATTATTTTTAGTAATTGATATAAGTTCATATTTGATAATAGAATTAAGTACGTTTGTAGATAGTACACATTAAATATGTAAATAAGAAATTTCAAAATATGTTAGGAAGTGTTTTATATGTTAGCCATGTGTTATCTAAAGTGTTAGGATACTTTATTTTTGTTTGCATTTTTGTTTCCCTAAGATATAAGATATCTTATGATAAAGTCATAAGAGGAAGATAGAATATTTAATGCATAACTTAAACAGGTATTGGGCATAAAAGTGTTAAAGTGTATAATATAATAATCATTTTTCTTGTATCAAGTGCATGTGCTAACCCTGAGATATAGATAAAGTATAAATCCTGAGATAAGATTTACAATTTAAAAAGAACTTGAGTTTAAATAATAAGAACGTAAGATAAATTTTTAATATAAGAAGAATCTGGTATTTTAGCATTTGTAGTTAAAGTATATTTGTCTATAAGAGAACTCATTCTCTATAGAAAGCTCATAGCTATTATGATGACTACCCATGTGCCCTTTGTTCCATCCATATATATATATTGTAAGTATAACAATGTTATATTATAATACTGGAGATAAAGTTGTTTAATAAAAATTCAATAATTGATTAATAAATATACAAACTGCCATTTATGTATATGTGCATGTGAACTTAAGAAATAAAATTTTAAGCTGCCTAAAGGTTAACAAAAAGTAAAGGAAGAAAGAGAAAACTATTTTGTTCTCTTCTTTTATTTATTTAAAAAAAAACATAATATAATGTACCGAAATTTGTATCCACAACATGTTTAGTGACTATTTCCCTATTTAATATGATAAGATCTTATCATTATAAATACCATAAGGCTTTAAACTTAAACCATAGCTTGAACTTAAAATATCTTTTGTTACTATTATATTTTTTTGTATGTATAAATAGTTATGACTATGAATAGTTGTGATTCTATACAGAACCATTTTATTTATTCATTATTAATAATTTTTTAAAAAAAACTTTATTAAGTTTGTGTCTGTAATACTATCCAAATATATGCTTTTTGCACACATATGCTAGTTAAAATTCGAAACCCTGAGAAATCATATAATCCATTGGGGAATATGCTGGGATAGCCATAATAATTGATGATGATTGCTCCTTTAAAAAAATTTCCAAAAATAAACTTTATTTTTAAGAAGTTTGGTATCTTTGAGTTTCTTTTTATTGAAACTGAAAAACAAATAAAATACCTATTAAAACAGGCAAAACTCTCTATAGATATTGTCACTGAGTGCAAGCTAGAGTAATCAATGGATGCCAGAAGGCTTGTGCATAAAATTCCCATTTAGTACCTATTCATCCAATATCCCCAGACTAGTTTCTGGCTTGTGGCTTTCATCAGTGAAAAGCCTTGGATATGAGAGCACTGCACCTAGATTTTAGGATAACAAATAATGATCATGTGATGTTTATTGAACTTGAAATACTTTTGTGAGTACTTGTACTTTTAAATTATAGGTCATCATCATCATATTGGTTAATATTATATTTCTGAATTAAAATTTTTATTTGAATTTTATTAACCATTTATTTTATTAGTTATTTGAACCAAAGTTTATTATACATATCTTGAAGATCTCATTATCATCATCATCATCATCAACGATTATCAATCCACTGCAGGATGAAGGTCTCTAAGTTTAATCCATCTTCTCTGATCTTTAGCTTCTCTTCTCCACAACACCCCTACACATTTTCTTATTTCATCCATCCATCTCACATGTGGTCTCTTTCTGGGTCTTTTACAATCTCTTGGAATCCAGTTTAAAATTTCAATTGTCCATCTATTATCATCTCTTCTAGAAATATGTCCAGCCCAACTCCATTTCAATCTTTTAATTTTTTCAATAAGGTCAGTAACACCTGTTTGTTGTCTTACCCATACATTGCATTTTCGATCTCTTCTTGTTACTCCCAACATACATCTCTCCATACTCCTTTGAGTGGTCTGAAGTCTCTGTATTGCTCTTCTATTAAGTGTCCAAGTCTCAGATCCATAAGTAAGAGCTGGTAAAACACATTTGTTAAAAACCATCCTTTTCAAACACATAGGCATATTTCCTTTTAGTATCAAGTTATTTCTACCAAAAGCACTCCAACCAAGTTTAATTCTATGATTAATTTCCTCCATTATGTTTCCATCTGTATTAATAATCTGACCAAGGTATTTGTAACTGTTAACTTCTTCTAATTCTTCATAATCAATCTTTATTTTCATATTTTGAGCAAATCGATTAAACATTACTTTAGTCTTTTTAACATTTATCTTTAGTCCTACTTTTCTACTTTCATCTACTAACTCCTGCAACATTTCCTGCAGCTCTGAAGCATTATTTGCAAAAACAACTACATCATCTGTGAAATCTAAATGACTTAAATACTCTCCATTTACTTTCACTACTTTAGTTTCCCATTTTAATCCACAAAATACTTCTTGCAGCACTGCTGTAAAGAGTTTTGGAGATATGGAGTCACCTTGTCTTACACCTTTCTCAATGTTGATTTTTCCAGTATCATTATGTAATCTAATTGTTGCTGTTGCATTTTTATAAATATTCTTTAAAATATGACAATATCCTGGATCTATACCTTGATGATCCAATGCTTTAATCACTGAAGAAATGTGTATAGAATCAAATGCCTTTTCATAATCTACAAATCCAAAACATAAGGACAACTCATATTCCTTTGTCCTTTCTATGACTTCTCTCAATACCTGGATATGATCTACTGTACTAAAACCACTTTTAAATCCAGCTTGTTCTCTTGGTTGGTGGAAATCCAAAGTTCTCTGTAGACGAGTTGTAATTATCTTGGTAAAAATTTTATATAAAACTGATAAAAGGCTGATAGGTCTGTAATTTCTAATATCTTCTTTATCACCTTTTTTAAATATTAATATTATTACTGCATTCTTCCAATCTTCCGGTACATCTTTATCATTTAGACATTTGGTATATAACTTTGCTAAAATTGTTTCTATTTTTTCACCTGCTTCTTTTAATATATTAATTATAATTCCATCATTTCCTGGAGCCTTTCCTTTCTTCATACACTTAATTGCATGTCTCACTTCTTCATTTAAAATTCTGGACAATTCGGAAGATGTAATAGATATAGGAGGTACTTGTTCTTTATTACTATATAATTCTTGATAAAAATCTTCTACCAATTTCATGATGTCATCTCTTTTTTTAGTAATAATTCCATCTTTTTTTCATTGCAGATATAAATTTCCTACCAATACCAAAATTTTGTTTAACCTTTTTGAGACTTTTATTTTCTTCTACAGCTTTCCTTGCTATTTCACAGTTATACTTTCTTATATCATTTTCAACTCTTTTCCGTACCATTTTACAAAATTCGAGATATTCAATTCTTTTTAATACATCATTTTTGTATATCTTCATATTCCTTCTTTTCTTCATAAATTCTCTAGTCTCAGTAGAAATTTTATTAGTCAATTGCTGCTTTTTTTTACCAGCTATGTTTGTTGCCGTTTTTAAAAGTGTATCAGTTATTTTCATATTAATTTCATTCAAATCTGAATCATGTTCAAAATCTCCTAACACTTGAAACCTATTTGTAAGTTCCAATTTAAATTCATTAGAATGTTTCTGAAGATTAGGAATATCAACTGTAAATATTGTTTTTTTCAATAATTTTTGTCTCTCTAGTTTTACATTAGCACATAACTTACACCTTACTAATCGATGATCACTTCCTGTGTTAAATTTATTAAGAACATTACAATCTTGAAATATGTATTTTCTGTTAGTCAAAATATAATCCAATTCTGCTGTACCTTCATTTGGATGCTTCCATGTCCATTTCCTTTTAACATTTTTCTCAAAAAATGAATTCATAATATAAAGTTTTTCCTTTTCTGCAAACTCCACAAGTCTATGTCCTCTCTCATTTCTATTACCATAACCAAAATTATCTACACCACTTTCATCTTTCATTTGTTTACCAATTCTAGCATTAAAGTCTCCCATAACAATTTTAAAATGTTGTTTACTCTGATCAAAAGCCTTTTGTACATCCTTATAAAAATCTTCTACTACTTCATCACTATGAGAACTTGTTGGGGCATAAACCTGAATTATCTGCATTTGGTATCTGCTATTAAGTTGTATAACTAATCTTGCCACTCTGTCTGATACACCATCAATCTCCACAATATTGTTCTTCCACTTTTTATTTATAATGAATCCTACGTCCACTTTTTAAATCAATTGTCTCTTCACCTTTTCTTCTAACTTCACAAAGTCCAATAATATCCCATTTAATATAAGAGAGTTCTTTTTCTAATTCTTGCAATCTTCCTTCACTTGAAAGTGATCTGCAGTTGTAAGTACCTAAATAAAAAGTCATCATCAAATGGCAGCCTGGGTCCACAATCAGGGGATTCTTAGCACCCTCTGCCTTCGGCCACCAACCGCTGCCTTGGTTGGTGACTTTACAGCCTCCTGGGAATAAGGCCATGCTTTATTTTTGTCTGTCATAATTGTATATATGTATTGGAAAAATATTTATCATTTACACAAACATTCATTCTGCCTTATCAGGCACTGAGAAGAAAGACCATGGTGTTTCTTGATCTTAAACTCAGAGGTAAAAAGCCAATAAACTCACCACACTGGCTAATGTGTGTTGGTGAGCAGCCCATCCATGTTCGTATACTATATGAATAATCACATAGTAATAACAGCTGCAACGACAAGAACGTATGGACATTTAGGAATTTGCCCTGCTCGGTTCCTTTAAGGCCTCCAAGAGGAATCAAAGGGTCACCTTTCAGTTAATAACAAACTCCTTTCTGCAGCCAAGATCTCATTATATATATGTGTATATCTTTGGATGGTTATAGTATCCAGATTCAAACCCATATCTATCTATCTGTTATAATTATATATATGTGTGTAGATCTTTGGATGGTTATAGTATCCAGATTCAAAACCATATCTATCTATCTGTTATAAAAAATTACCATTGTAATATATATTATACCAGATACTCGATTTATTCTGAAACAGAGGGCGCCACCAGACCACTATGTGTCTGGAAAATTTGTTTACTGTGATCAGAATAGATGATGATGATGGTTTACACCGACTAGACTCAGGGAGAAACAAGAGATCTTAAATTGTTTAGACAATTGAGACAAAAGCACAAAGACAAATGTCAGCCAAATTAAGTTTAAACATATTTCATAAATTTTATTATGAGAAAATAAATTATTAAATATAAGTTTATGACACAATAGATGGGGGTTAACTCAGGCGTGTACCAGACATACTAAAGGCAAAGCTATGAGAGACTGACTGATCTTCTAATAAACAAATTTAAAAGGGAGGAAGCAAATTTCATTCAGCAGAGGATTCACCTAAACATTGGTTTTCACTTTCAGATATTTAAACCATATGCCCCTGAAATAGATCAAAGAATCCAGCACCGATGAGCTGTTCAAGATCTAAAACTTGGTCAGACCTCGAATGTCCTTATATCGGTATGAGCTGCACCTATTACTATGTTTAAAATAACGGTGATTGATCCACCTCAAGAACAACCGACAAACATGACCGAAATGAAGAAACAATTAAAACTGGTGAATCCCAGCCAAACGATTGGCGAAAATTACTTTTTAAAATTAATAATTAAAGATCCCACTAAGGGACAAGTAAATAATTAGAAAAACAGTTATGTCTGGCCAGCATTTAAAGAAAATAAACTTACAAACAAATTCTGAGTACACGCTCTGACAAATTTAAAGCACACATAATAAATACAAAAAGAAATCTATCAGAGAGTGCACATGAGTACGAAATATCAAAAGTTTAAATACTCTAGCAGAACAAAAGTATTGCTCACCTGTAATTTAAAAAAGGATAAATTTTATCTTCCTGCTGACGACTTATAAAATTACAAAGAAAAACACAATTCTAATTTCCGCCTTTAGAGATATTAGAAACGAAATCTCCACCTGTGAAAATCAGACAATAAAGTCGTCAGCCAAAAGAGTTTTGGAGGTTTAGCAAGAGGGCAAACATAGAGTATAAAATTAATTATCGAATACTAAATAATTACAGGTAAGCATAAAAAAATATATACAAGACTGCTAAAGCATTTACAAAAGCGAGGCATAAAATATAAAACTCATTCGTCACTCTCCAATAAACAAAACTGAAAGCAAATTGGAAGCTTAAAACTAAGATTCCAAGACACACTATAAAATATTGGAAAACACAGCAAATATTAGATATGAGGCTATATTGATTTAAGAAGACATTTATGATTAGATTGAGCGGAGATTTAATGAGAATTAATTTACCCTGGGAAGAATAAAAATGAAAATACTTACCTTTTGGTAAAACAAAGTTCACATAGAGTGCGCACTTTTACTTAAGTTCATTTTCAGGTTCTTTAGGCAGCAAGGTAGATGTAGAGAGGTTCCGGCTTCGTTTAGGTGTTCAAGGCATTACTGGGGCAAACTTGGAAGTCAGAGATCCATCTTTTGTGGAGTTAGCAAGCCATTTGAGTGGTGATAACAAGTATAGAATTTTTCATTTTTGCAAGCGAAAGTATTTAATAACAGCTGATGTCCTTTAACTAAGAAATTTAAATGTCCGTGCTGATATAACTTTCACGTGAGAAAACCACTTGTCTTTCTCTCAAAAATGAATTAACTGACACTCCAAATTTTTGGGGCTATTTATACGTTGCTCCATTTCCCGCGAAACACTTTACTTGTTGTCCAATTTCTACACCTTAGGCAGGGCAAATATTAATCTCCCTCTCAATCTATCTAAGAATTCTACCCAGGGTTTATTGAAATGAAAACAACAACATAAAAATCAAATCTCCGCTATCAAAATTGTTTACAATAATTAAAATAAAAGCAACAGGAATGCAATTAGCTAGCCAGCTTGTTTTTAAATCAAATGGATTTAAAAACAGGCGGTATATGAAAACTATTTTAAAATAAATCGATAAACATTTTTTAAAAATCCGTTTTACATATAAACGCGTGTGTACTTCGATACACGCATTCTTTTTAAATAATACTGCAAATTTAAACTCCACGTTTAATGAAAATTAAAAGCTTAATAAATTTCCCTTTTTTGTAATGACACCATTGAATCGGATTTCAATCAGGTTCAATATATATATATATATATGTGTGTGTGTGTGTGTGTGTGTGTGTAAAGTTTTAAAAGCCATACTAATAAGAGCAAATAACATCGAGAAGATGGGTTAATGGATTTATCCAGAGTAGTGATTGTCTTTTTCCAGATATCGATAATCACGGATCTTGAAGATCTCATTATATATATGTGTATATCTTTGGATAGTTATAGTATCCAGATTCAAACCCATATATATCTATCTGTTATAATTATATATATATATGTGTAGATCTTTGGATGGTTATAGTATCCAGATTCAAACCCATATCTTTCTATCTGTTATAAAAAATTACCATTGTAATATATATATATATGTGTGTGTGTGTGTGTGTGTGTGTGTAAAGTTTTAAAAACCATACTAATAAGAGCAAATAACATCGAGAAGATGGGTTAATGGATTTATCCAGAGTAGTGATTGTCTTTTTCCAGATATCGATAATCCCGGGATAAAAAAGATGTTTTTTCCCAGGATCCTGAGATTTCCTGGGATTATTGTAGGTGGAATTAAAAGCAAAAATTTCACAGTATTTTATTTATTTATATATAAACAACAAAGATAAATGAATTCAAAACTTACTTTCCAGAAAATTAACATTTTCTTTTTAAACTATGACAGACTAGTGATTACATTATTAAAAATTTTTTTTTCTTTTACTTTCGTTTTTTTAAAGACTGATTTGGCGATTGATATGTAATATGAACGTTTTAGTTATAAATAGTCCTGCAGCCGAAAAGGACCTTTCAGCTCCTACACTCGTTGGTGGTATGGATTCAAGAGCATCCATTAATTTTATTACATTTGGTGATTTTTCTCCAGTTGCCTCAAAGATTTCAAATTCCTTAGATATATTCTTTGCAAGTTATTGACCTTCAGCTTCATGTTGAGGGTCTTTAGAAACATATTCAATTTGTTTTATTTGACATGCCAATTTCTCACCAAGCTTCTGCTGTCTCTCACTCTCAGTGTCACTCTCTCCCTCTGAATCAGAATCTGAGTGTGATGAATGAGATTGTGATGCTTCAGAAGAGGAAAACCCAAGAAAAGTTATTATTTATTTTGCTGAAACCAATAAGGCTGATTTGCTTGGAAATGGTTGTAACTTGGTTTCTATTATTTTTCTATTTCTTTTATAATACATTTTTCCAGTTTATTATATACTTCAATAATCGAACCAAAGCTTTTTGCCTTCTCTTTTTATTCTTAAAATTTGTGTTTCCTGAACATTTCTTCAAAAAATAGAATTTTCAAAATTCTTGTACAATGAAAGAAAAAATTCCCTTTGCAATAAGAAGTGTCGCATCATGACTGCAAAGATTTTGCAATCCAATTTTGATGGGTTTCAACGCACGCATAAGGTCATTAAGAGTTGTATACTCTGCATCACATATTGGATATTTTATATTATAGTCCATCATTGTTTTTTCAATTTGTGATTTTCACTGTAAAAATCGTTCTCACATGCCTACCAAACTGTTCCATCTCGTTTTAGAATTAAATACTAGGCTTAAACTTTCTTGTTCAATGAAGATTTAATGTAATTCTGTAGAGTATCATTTTTCAAGGGAGACTTTCAGATCATTCACACAATTATTCTAATTTTATTAATGATATTAGCTATGTTTAATGTACTGGAAAATAGGTCATCTCTGTTATCACATTTTTGTTTCTTATCGGGATTGTTTTTGAAGCTTAGATTTGAATTGTAATTTTCCATTTCATCCCCTTCAAAATCTCCCTTGCTTTCTTTAGTTGTTTCTATCTCAATTACATCTTCAGAATCATTATATCTCTTGTATAGAACCACATATTGCAAGGTGTATATTGTGGGCATAGCAAAGCTTATGTTCACAATCTATCAACTGTCAGAATTTCACCATGAGACTGACCCCATCCATTATGCACACAAATAAATGATACTCTGTTGATAATTTAAACTCCAATAACTTCCGTTTTACTTCTTCAAGCATTTTCTTAGCACTTATTCTACCATTAATAGCAATGATTCCATTCTGAAATTTGTATTTATCTTGAAAAACATTGATATTTAAATAACATTTGTTTTTAAGAGACAATTATTTGTCTAGAGGAGGCTGAATCGATTACCATTTTTTAAAGATTGTTAAATTTTTATATTTTTCATAATATTATACTGTTTATACACTAATTGCATAACATGATTGGGACTTTTAGGAAGAAGCAAACCCTTTTTACTGAATACTTGCTGAATAAATTCACTTTTACACATGGCACTGATAAGAAATCCATCTATAGCTACAAACTTTACAATGATTTCTTCTTTTGTGCCTTTCTTTAAAAAAAAAAAGGTTAGTTGAGAATGAACACTTTTTAACATTTTGAAGAGTTTTCTACAGATTCATCCAAATGCAGAACATTTGAGGTTACAATCATTTGCCTACATAGACTTCTCAATAGAATGTTCAGTTTTTAAATGCTGAAGCAAGCACTTGTAGAAAAACCTTTACATTTGAACATTGCACCACAATGACTACATTTTGCTTTTACATTATTATTACATTTAATGAAATATTGCCAGATGAATGTTTTTGATCTCTCTGTTATCACAAAATATTAAAAAAAAATATGGAAAGTGACTTAACTGCAAAAGGATCTTTCAAGAAAAATGATGACAATGACATTACAGAGATGTGTAAAAAAGAGCTTTGCTTTTCATTTTCTGTTTTATCATCATCATCAACCCTTATCAATCCACTGCAGGATGAAGGTCTCTCCAAGTTTAATCCATCTTCTCCGATCTTTAGCTTCTCTTTTCCACAACACCCCTGCACATTTTCTTATTTCATCCATCCATCTCACATGTGGTCTCTTTCTGGGTCTTTTACAATCTCTTGGAATCCAGTTTAAAATTTCAATTGTCCATCTATTATCAGTTCTTCTAGTAATATGTCCAGCCAAACTCCATTTCAATCTTTTAATTTTTTCAATAAGGTCAGTAACACCTGTTTGTTGTCTTACCCATACATTGCGTTTTCGATCTCTTCTTCTTACTCCCAACATACATCTCTCCATACTCCTTTGAGTGGTCTGAAGTCTCTGTATTGCTCTTCTATTAAGTGTCCAAGTCTCAGATCCATAAGTAAGAACTGGTAAAACACATTTGTTAAAAACCATTCTTTTCAAACACATAGGCATATTTCTTTTTAGTATCAAGTTATTTCTACCAAAAGCACTCCAACCAAGTTTAATTCTATGATTAATTTCCTCCATTATGTTTCCATCTGTATTAATAATCTGACTAGGTATTTGTAACTGTTAACTTCTTCTAATTCTTCATAATCAATCTTTATTTTCATATTTTGAGCAAATCGATTAAACATTACTTTAGTCTTTTTAACATTTATCTTTAGCCCTACTTTTCTACTTTCATCTGCTAACTCCTGCAACATTTCCTGCAGCTCTGAAGCATTACTTGCAAAAACAATTACATCATCTGCAAAATCTAAATGACTTAAATACTCTCCATTTACTTTCATTCCTTTAGTTTACCATTTTAATCCACAAAATACTTCTTGCAGCACTGTTGTAAAAAGTTTTGGAGATATGGAGTCACCTTGCCTTACACCTTTCTCAATGTTGATTTTTCCAGTATCATTATGTAATCTAATTGTTGCTGTTGCATTTTTATAAATATTCTTTAAAATATGACAATATCCTGGATCTATACCTTGATGATCCAATGCTTTAATCAATGAAGAAATGTGTATAGAATCGAATGCCTTTTCATAATCTACAAATCCAAAACATAATGACAACTCATATTCATTTGTCCTTTCTATGACTTCTCTCAATACCTGGATATGATCTATTGTACTAAAACCACTTTTAAATCCAGCTTGTTCTCTTGGTTGGTGGAAATCCAAAGTTGTCTGTAGACGAGTTGCAATTATCTTGGTAAAAATTTTATATAAAACTGATAAAAGGCTGATAGGTCTGTAATTTCTAATATCTTCTTTATCACCTTTTTTAAATATTAATATTATTACTGCATTCTTCCAATCTTCCGGTACATCTTTATCATTTAGACATTTGGTATATAACTTTGCTAAAATTGTTTCTATTTCTTCACCTCCTTCTTTTAATATATCATTTATAATTCCATCATTTCCTGGAGCCTTTCCTTTCTTCATACATTTAATTGCATGTCTCACTTCTTCATTTAAAATTCTGGGCAATTCGGAAGATGTAATAGATATAGGAGGTACTTGTTCTTTATTACTATATAATTCTTGATAAAAATCTTCTACCAATTTCATGATGTCATCTCTCTTTTTAGTAATAATTCCATCTTTTTTTCTTATTGCAGATATAAATTTCCTACCAATACCAAAATGTTGTTTAACATTCTTGAGACTTTTATTTTCTTCTACAGCTTTCCTTGCTATTTCACAGTTATACTTTCTTATATCATTTTCAACTCTTTTCCGTACCATTTTACAAAATTCGAGATATTCAATTCTTTTTAATACATCATTTTTGTATATCTTCATATTCCTTCTTTTCTTCATAAATTCTCTAGTCTCAGTAGAAATTTTATTAGTCAATTGCTGCTTTTTTCTACCAGCTATCTTTGTTGCAGTTTTTAAAAGTGTATCAGTTATTTTCATATTAATTTCATTCAAATCTGAATCATGTTCAAAATCTCCTAACATTTGAAACCTATTTGTAAGTTCTAATTTAAATTCATTAGAATGTTTCTGAAGATTAGGAATATCAACTGTAAATATTGTTTTTCTCAATAATTTTTGTCTCTCTAGTTTTACATTAACACGTAACTTACACCTTACTAATCGATGATCACTTCCTGTGTTAAATTTATTAAGAACATTACAATCTTGAAATATGTATTTCCTGTTAGTCAAAATATAATCCAATTCTGCTGTACCTTCATTTGGATGCTTCCATGTCCATTTCCTTTTAACATTTTTCTCAAAAAATGAATTCATAATATAAAGTTTTTCTTTTTCTGCAAACTCCACAAGTCTATGTCCTCTCTCATTTCTATTACCATAACCAAAATTACCTACAGCAATTTCATCTTTCATTTGTCTACCAATTCTATCATTAAAGTCTCCCATAACAATTTTAAAATGTTGTTTACTCTGATCAAAAGCCTTTTGTACATCCATATAAAAATCTTCTACTACTTCATCACTATGAGAACTTGTTGGGGCATAAACCTGAATTATCTGCATTTGGTATCTGCTATTAAGTTGTATAACTAATCTTGCAACTCTGTCTGATACACCATCAATATATATATATACAATCTTCTCCACTACAACTCTTCAGCCAACTGAGAAATGCTAATTCAGCATGAAATATATATATATTGGAGATCATATATCTTTTTCACATGTATGTGGTCATGTATATTGGTTATATTGGATAGAGTGGAAGACTGTAGAGAGTTTGAAAGTCTGCGTTTTAATCCCCTTTTATTACACCTAGGTTAAGTATATACATTATAATTGTATTTCAATCTATATACATATTGCAAATGAAACATATGAAAAAAATTATCTAAATAAAAATAATACACATCTTTATTGCTGACGATCTCAAATTATGAAGAAACTATTTATCTTGCCAGCACTCGATGATTACACACACACATGCACACCACACACACACACATATATATATATTGTAACCCTCTAAAGTGTGGTCAACTACATAACATAAGTGCACTGTGCATCGTAACCTCGATCACTGATCAATTCCCGCTACACATTGTCAGCTATTAAGAGCTGTATCCACAAGCATATTATGCTATCTATTTTTATGCACCAAAGACCACAACCAACATCTAGAGCAACTTACCACAGACCAAACCAATGATCTAACATAAACTTTTATGATTTAATTTGATCGCAGCCAGGGTGTACCGCGAAGACCTATCATAGTAGTATGATAAAATACAGTAAACAAATTATAAGTGCAATGTTATTATTTTACAAACCTTAATTTGCGATTTTTATTGTATGAGACCCGATGGCCGACCATGTACAAGATGGCATAATTTGTAGAACTACATAAGATTATGAAAATTTAAACCATCTATATGATTTTTAATACACATGCTAGTCCAGGTAAAGCTTTGCAATAAATAAACATAAATACTTGGGTTCCTTTTTTATAGTTTACTATATCACTGAGACTCTTTTTATACTGACAAATGACAATTTAAAATGTTAAGTAAATATATTCAATCATATCATTATTTGGTAAATCTGTTTACAGGTTTACCAATCAATTTGTATTGTATACTAGATCAACTACGCAAAGCCAAAATGATGGAAAAGGTAAATGGGATTTTATTGTACCCCCCACATCATAAACTACCAAAGACTAAAAGCATCCAAATGTTTTTTCAAAATATCACTAAACTCTTATATCATGTTGACAATATTATGTACTTCAATGTATGCTCTATCCAAGGTTTATGATTTCTGATTTTAAGAATGACACATAGCAACGGCACAGTAAGTTTAATTATAAATCAACGTTTATTTACAAATTTATGAATAATAAATAATTAATTCTAATGTTATAATTAAAGACATAAATAAACAAATAAAATAAATAAATTATAATTCCATCGACTTTCTTCAATAATATATCATAGGTACGGTTTTAAAAACCTAATCATACCTTATTTTCAATTTGATATAATGAATCTTGAGCAAATTATACTAAATTCAACATCAACTCATGAAGCATTTAACATCATTTCCAGATTCAATAAATCCATACCGTAAAATTATACTAATATAATAAATAATATTATATCTGTAGGATTTAGCTATAATGTAATCATTAAATAAAATGAAAATTTAAACTTACACTCCGGTAAATAATAATCAACCGACAGTTAATTATTATGAAGTAACTTGAATAGAATGTCCTGCTACAATTTGACGATCTAACTTATGAATTATGCTTACAAATGGAAGAAGATGATTTAGCAGATTAGCTAAAATACTTTGCCCAACTTATATCTATAAAGTAAAACATATTCCTGTGGATGTATTCATCTACACATAGGAATTAAATAATACTAAACGCTTTGTGGATTGATACACCATCATAAAGTAATACGTATAATTACACAATTCCGCGGATTAACCACCAGCGCTGGAATGAGTGTAAAATACAAATAATGGCAATTAAATAATCTGCAGATTAGCCACCAGCACAGATTAATGCCTTTTAACATTATAAAACAACATTACTATTTACCTCATATTAAAGTGCAAAATCATCCTCCTCAGTTATTCTGATCATTCAGAATACGCTAACACTTTAGCAAATGTGGGTTCTTGCATAATAAAATGTTACACTAATCAGGACAACTAATGTACTAACTTATCTTGCTTAAAATCAAACATGTGTAATACAATATAAGTAATATTAGTATAGGAATATAAATCTGGAAAGACTCACAAAATACCTCACAAAGATTGATACATCTCATAAATTCATTTAGTACCTTTTAAGCCTTTTCGCAAGCGCTATTCTCTTGAATAAGTATTTTATTCAACCCCTATTAATTTAAACTTAATAAATATAACTTATGAACTTCACATGCAAGTTCATATAACGATAAAATTAAAGCAATGAATTATTCATCAAATACATAAAATCTAACAAGTGTATGTGTGATATAAATAAAATGTATAGCATTTTATAATTCAATACATGAATTTTAGCAGGTGTGTGTCACAAATTAGATTGTATAGCATTTTATAACCATAAATATGATCCGTGAAATCCATGTACGATGTGTCGAACAATAAATGTACGAAGTAATAGCTATAATTATAATTAAATTCCATACATGTAATTTTATCCATTTGTGTTAGTTATTATAATCACTATTAGATTAACGATTTTACGTGGCTCCATAAACAAGAAACAATTTCAAAAACATGACATGCAGAACTTAAATGAAAATGTTTTTCATAAGTTATTAATTTCTACATTTCTCTATTAAAAATGTTCCAAGTTTATTGCATCCATGCTAATATTTATTTATCCACGCTTAAATCTGAGAATACTAATTATAGCAATTTATTTAATCATTCCACACTGACGATAAATTAGAAAATAGCTTTGATCAATTATTTGAAGACTGTTTATTATCCAAATGGCAAACAATTAACTAGCAAATATATTACTGGCATTATAAAGTTAAATATCAATCAATACTATATTTTTATTAGAATTAGAAACGGAAATATTAAACTATGTTGATAACTTTAACATTTTACTTTAATTTAAACTTCTTCTTTTTTAAAAAACAAATTTTCATATTTATAAAACTTCTGTAATTAAAATACTTATTTAAATTTTCCAAATTGTAGAACAATAAACATTTTAAAACATACCAAATTCTTGCAATTAATTCTTTTAAACTGGGAAGCTCCGACATTTTAAATGCAATATTAGGAAATTATTACCGGTGATTTGATCCACTTGGCCAGCCGACTTGAACAGACTTTTAAATTTAGCAATTCATCTTAGAATTAAATACCACAATGTTATGTTTACGTTTATAGAAAATTTGTGGTAATCCGTTTACTTGTTAACTATTTTAAAATAAGCTTATCAAAATTACGACATTTGCCTTTTACCATTTTTCTTTTCTTTTTCTCCCTCCAAAAGCAAACTAACAGACGATCTCCTCTTAAATTCACGCTCTTTTCTTTTTATACATTGAGACGCATACGTAATTACTGTATTTATTTTTAATAATTTATTTTAATTGAACAAATGGTTTTTTGTTAATTCAATATAAATAATTTTTAAGATCATTTTAAACAAATAAAAACCAATTATCATTTTTAATAATATTTTATCAAATCTAATGTGTTGTCAAAATTTTTTAAAAAGTTAAACATTATGATATGAATTAGTATATGGAACGAAGCAAATTTAAATTTATTAAAATAATATAAGAGAGTAATCTGTTCAAAGTGCGAATCAAGCCAATCGAATCACCAAAGAAGACAGAGAAATTTTTTTATACTAGTTACATCAAATAATATATTTTATGCTAAAATATATGGTTTCAATATATATATATATAATGTGCATGTAAGACTGTAAGTATTGATATTTGAAATTAGTAATACAGAGACCGGGAAATCCTGGGATGAAAAACATTTCCTAGGATTTATCCTGCAGCTAAATTCAACCAGCATCCTAAAAACATTAATTAATCGAGATGCAAAAACAGTAGCTTCAGTGAAATGTCATCAGTAAAGGAAATAGTGTACTACTCTCATAAAGATCCATATGTCTTTTCTAAATACGTACAAAACTATAAGTACTTTGTAATAAAAGATATAACAGCACACACACGCATGCTGGCATTTAGCATCTAGAAGTCAACATGTCAGTACAGAACATATAGATACATAATATGGCTCTAGCCATGTCGGACAAGCTAACCATTGTGTAAGAAGATCAGATGAAGACAGCCTAGATTAGCCTATCTGAATCAGCACAACTTACCACAAGGCATTGCATCAGAAGGATTATACAAGTCCATATACAACATCAAAGAGGAGAAAGGTAACACATACATTAAGTTTGTACATTGGATGTAAATATACATGTTATGACTTGTAGGTAGCATTTTGACCTCAGCCACAGTTATTAAGATATCAGCCTGAATGGAACAGGAATGGACAAAAGTCAAGTACAAAAGAGTATAACAGGGTCTTCAAGAATCAAGACAATATATAGCAGTAAACTCATTGTTGCATGAATGTTACCAAGACAAAGTGACATCAGATGAAAAGTAAACCATCAGACTGGATAAACACCAATCTGACAATTAGCTGTTGTATGAGCAAGAATCTGATGAGTGACAGTGGCACCACAAACTGCATATTCTTGTAATTGATGTAAATATAAATAATTAAGTCACAGATCACAACAGACTTGACACAATAGAGGAGGAAAAACATAGGACCTATAAGAGCAATAGACTTGATCCAGAGACCAAGATATCAAATTAAGGAACCAACTGGATCAATAAATGAGTCAGAAGGAAAGAAAGCCATGGTATAAATATATATTTTTATTAGGCCAAAAAGAACTAGAATGGCTGATAAATACAATATAGAAAAATTTATCTAAAATAACCTTTATTAAGGAAACAGTACATAGAGAGATTTAAAATTTTAATTATTATAAATAAGGTTATGTCAGAATTAAGATAGTAATATTTGTTACTTTGTGTGGAACAGCCACTTGTAGAATTTTAGTAACTCAGGAAGCCTTATTGGAAATAGCAGATATCACATTTAAGAAAACTATAGAAATTCTAGATCAGTATTTTATGCCTTGGAAAGCCTTATTGGAAATAGCAGATATCACATTTAAGAAAGCTATAGAAATTCTAGATTAGTATTTTATGCCTTAGGAAGCCTTATTGGAAATAGCAGATATCACATTTAAGAAAGCTATAGAAATTCTAGATCAGTATTTTATGCCAAAGGCATTTGCAATTATATGAACATACAAATTTTATTCTCATAACTAATTAGAGAATAAGACAATAATACAATATATGACCAAATTAAGAAATCAGGAAAATATATGTGATTTTGGTACTTTTCTTAAACGAGATGCTATGAGACATATTTGTTTGTGGCATAGCAAATCACACCCTACACTTGAGTCTAATGGTAGTTAATTCAGTAACATTTGACACAATGGTAGAATTAGTAGAATTAAGTGATGAGGTATCCAATTAATTGTCAGTGTTAATTGACAGAAGTCAAAAACTAAAATCCACAAGGCAGTATTAGCCAATAGAGAGGAAAGAGATAAAAATGAAGCCTTCGGGGATTGTAAGTTCTTTAGATGTAATATTAATCATTATCAGGGCATGATTACATTCAAAGAAAGCATTTGTTTTCATTGTAAAAAACAGAACCACATTAAAGTGGCATGTAGACTATTAAAAAAGCACAGAAGCATGAAAATATCTTCACAGGACTTGAATACAAGTAAAGTAAATCAAGAAAGTAATAAAAATAAAATAAGCAAAAAACTATAAATATTATAAAAAGAAAGATAAGTTTAATATGAATACTTAAGGAATGAAAAGTTAAAGTCCATATTTAAGGGCATAATAAAAATTAACAGCATTCTATTTAAAGTAGAAATAGATTTGGGATACGCGGTAACTTTTAGTTTTAAATTAGTGTTGGAAAGAGATAATTAAGAATAAGAAAATGTAATAAGTTTGACTACAAAGAAAATTTATGAATATAATGGGAAGTCAATAAACTTGTCACGATCAGTTAAGGGTAATGTAAAAAAAAACAAAAAAACATGTATAACACAACTATCATTTCTGCTAACAATAGAAGGTCACAGTAATCTTCTTGATAACAATTAGTTTGAATCCCTAAGTTATGCTCTAGTATATATAAACAAAATTGTAAATAATACCAAGGGCAGTGAAATTTATAAAATGAATTACAGCAAAATTTAATGCATCTCCAGTTAAGTTACATATAGATAATACATCAAATCCATTGCAAGTAAAGTAGGACATATTTCCTTTGCAAGCAGGGAAAAAGTGACTCAAAAGTTTAAAAAATTGATGAAACAAGGGGGCAATAGAAGGAACACAATGATATTAGGTTGTGTGGAGACCATAGTATTATTAATAAAGCATTATTACCAGAAACTACCCTACTCTGTCCATTATGCAAATATTAGTAACCTTATTGAAAGGGAAAAAATTTACAAAGATATATCTCAGGTAGGTGTATCTACAATTACTGGTAGATTATGAATCAGCTGAATGCTTAGTGTGAATAATACACAAAGGATTATAGGAAGATTATAGGCTCCCTTTCAGGATAGCTTCAGTCCTGCAATATTGTTAAAACTAGTTAGCAGGAGAAATTGAGGAAGCAATCTTATATTTTGATGATTTCATAATAACAAAGGACGATTTAGATTAACTAACACAATATAAATGAAAATTTTAGATATTTAATAAAACAGCCATTAGAATAAGCCTGGTAAGTATAGATTTCGAGGAATTTAAGATGACAAGTAAAAATGTGTTTCCATCAAAAGATAAAGTAAAAGTAAGCTAGAGTACTCCACAGCCAGCAAAGAAAAGAGTATTATAGACATTTATGAACCTTATTGAGTATTATAAACAATTTTTTAGTTTTAAATTGGAAATGTTTGAATCTCTATATAGGTTATTACAAATTTGTTGTTAAATGTTTTATCATTTTTTTAAATCATTACAATTACTGCAGAAAAACAGGATAAATTTTTTTCTAGAATTACGTATTATGTATGAAGCAAAATGGACTTTGTCATGCTATGTTGACATCTGCATAGATATCATGAAAAAACAAGAACATCTATTTTTCTTAGGAATTGTCTTCAATTTAAAGTTTACCAAAGTTGCTGTCATATTAAAATTAACAGATCCATTTAGTAGGAAGAGAATATTATTAGGAAGCTTAAATTTTTTTATTAAGTTCTATTTATAAAAAGTCTTTCTGGTACATTTAAGGCCAACAAAAGAAGGAAAAACCTTATAAATTTAGAGTATATAGCTCCCAAAAATATCTACTACATAAAATGCAACCACATTGCTATCATGTTAAAAAGAAAATATTCTAAGTTTAACTTTTTGGTTGAAAAGCAGAACTGCATGGACCCTAATCTCACTAGCATTAAAAATTGGGTCAACCATTCAAAGGTTGAATTTCCAGAGGCAGCTGATAAAATTTTAAATTACATATCCAGATTTGAATGATACTGTCCTGAAATGGATATATTAATTGATTTTGAATCTAAATATGAAAATGACCCAGAGAAAAAAAAGGCTTTTAATTTTTTTAAATATGTACCTAAAGCTAATAAAAAAAATGTCTGGTCTCATAATAGTAAGTATGTTAGAAATTTTATTAAAGAGAAAAACTTTATTTATTTGAAAGAAGATAAGGGCACTAGGTTTGTGCTTTTAAAATGGCAAAAGTTTGTCTTTAAAATTACCCAGAAAATTGGTAAATTATGTTTTTTCAAAGTAAAAGTTTATAATTTAAAAACTAGAAAATATAAATTTGTTGCTTTATTTCTTAGAAAACATCAAGGCAAAGCATTGTCAAACTCTGATTACTATAAAATATACCCATCTGGCTGCCATTGTTCCTAGAATATTTGTGAATATAAAGCTGCACAAGGATAATTTCCCTCTTCGCCTTTTTAACTTTAGTGGCACATACTTTACCACACAGCTAAGCTTATTGCCTCTTGGCCCATAGATAACCTTGGTTTTGGTTTATACAGTTTGAAATGCTTGTATGAATCTAAAAATTGCCTTTTAAGGAATTCGTATGGGTCTGTCCCTTGTTATGAATCTCTTAAATTTGTAGAATTTTCACAGAAAGTCAATTATAACACTGAGAAAAAAACTTTATTATAGACACATTCACAAAACATATAAAATAAATCTTGGCTGGCCTATGGGGTTTCTTTTCAGTGGAGTTGTCTATAATCTGTACATGACCAAATTTGAGAATTTGATTCTTCCAAAATTTGAGTGTCTGTCAAATACAGTCTTATATTCCAAATACATAGACGATACTTTTGTATATGCTAATGAAGAAACAATTAGTAAAATTTATATTGAATTAGCATCTACAAGCACTCTTACTTGGACCATCAAAAAGAAAGATGAGCTCCTGCATAACATAAATTTTTTAGACTTAGATACCATCAGACAGAACAATGTTTTGGACTATAGGATGATTTTAAAACTATTAAATGTAAGAGTCAGTATACACCCCAGGTCTAATACTCCCTTCTTCCATAAATATGCTGGTCCGAAAGGTTTTTCCCCTAGAAATTTAAAGCTATGCAAATTCAAGGCTGATAGGAGAAGAAGCACCAGTCTATATACTAAAGACTTAATCAACATTGGATACAATTTAAAAAAAATAACTGCAATTATTGATAATTTTTATAACAAAATCTTGTACTCTTAACATGTTTTGAAACTCGCACACAAATTATTAAAAAAAAACATTTGTATCAATAAATACAATACCAGCTCTCACTCGCTTCTGTCTTTAAATAAATTATTAAATAATTCAAAAGACAAAAAATCTAGAGAAGCGTCACATCAAATTGTATACAAAATTAATTTACAAAGAACTTAATTGCTTGTAGTCTTACTATTGTAAAACCTGAGCTAACTTATCTATAAGATTTGCCCAGCATACTTATCAGTATAACTGGCCAAAAAAAAGCAATAAATACTTCCGTTTTCTTGGATCATGAGTTGCCGTCAGGTTATACCTTTGATCTCTCTATGGATGGCATTGTTTGTTCGAGAGAGATGATAGAAAGAGAAAAGTGAAGGAGACATGGTCAATAGCAAAAAATCATCATGCCATCAATAAAAAAACCTCTAACACCACCATTTCTAACAAAATGTCACTTGTAGTGACCATTTTCCTCATTAGTATGTAAATGTAGTCCTAAAAATTCAATTTTATATAATCTATTATTTAATACTAAAAAATAACTTAAATCTATATCTCAACTTCCTTTAGTCACATAATGTTATGATTACAATAATACTCAGTATTGAAAGTGCTCAGTTTTAAATAAATTTTCTTTATTACAAATTCAAACCTGTTCTGTTGTTAAAAGTTTTAACATTATTTGAATTATTACAATTATTGTGGAAAAACATTAAAAAAAATTTCTAATAATCTTATTGTAAATATGAATAGTAAATATATTAAATTATACTTGGAAATTGTATTATGGATATTAAGTTGAGAACACAATAATACATTAGCAATTTATACAAAAGAAATCTAACAAAAATAAAAAAACAAGGTCAATATTTAAAATAGTAGCAAATCTTTCTCAATACTAGTGGTGGTCATGTGATGTTTCAGTGGTTAAAAGTCAATATCTGTAAAATGTACTAGTTCCATTAAAAAATTTGTACTTTATATTCCATAAAATTTATAATGTAAAGTATTATATATAATAGGTTACATAATTATATCTATTTATATAGGTATAAAATATACTAATTGTATGATCATATATATTTGTATACCATAGTTTTGATAAAGACTACTGGTCAGTTGAACCACAAGAAAATATCAAGGAATAAATTTTATTTGATTGCATTGTAAAAAGTGATTAAGAAGATATATAAATGATATTAATCCTTGAATTGTTATCAAACCATTTTTCACTGCTAATATTTATCAAAAACTATTTAATAAAAAGAAAAGTAATGCAGAAAGAATATTATTTTTTCATGATTTATAGATTTCTTTATCAAAGAGCAATAGACAATTACTGACGGATGGAAAATGTTATTTTTTTTGGAAAAGCCAACATTTTTTTTTATTTTCAGTCAAGATCAGATGCAATTCGCTAAAAACATAAGAGATTTTCTTATGGCAATGTAAGAAGAAAGATCAACATTTTAGCGTTTCTGAGTTCAAATCATCTTAATTCCTTATCTGATAATCAACTATAAAATAAAATCTTATTTACCAAATTGATTTCTAATTTTTTATTGTTCTTGGTTAATTATAATGACCTTAATTATAGAACAATGCACAGAATAATTAAAAGATATATTTAAGATCAATAATCCAATCAGTATTTTTATACTCGTGATTGTTGTCAATATGTTAAAATACGTCCCTCATACAAATATTTGCGCAGTCATCAAATCAATAATTTCAGTTTTTAAGTGGGTCTCTAAAATTATACTACATCTTATTGACTTAAACCACTAAACATCACATGATCACTATCTCATACTAGCACAATAATTGTTATTAAACAATTCAAAACAAAACAACACTCTCCATATAGTAGTGCCATCTTGTGCTCACTGATGAAGGCCACAAGCCAGAAACTAGTCTGGGGATATTGGATGAGTAGGCACTAGATAGGGATTTTATGCACAAGCCTTCTGGCATCCATTGATTGCTCTTGTTAGCACAAGATGGCACTACTATATGGAGAGTGTTGTTTTGTTTTGAATTGTTTAATCTTATTGACTTATTATATTAGCTTTCTTATTAGTCTTTTTTTTTTTTTTTTACAAGAAGGCCAATTTTTTCCCCCAGAGTATCTATTCAAGGATATTGCTTATCCTTTATTTATTTTTTTAACTTTGTTATTTTAGTACTGATAAAATTATCACAGCAAAGTATTAAAGCAAAATATTGCAAACGTATGTGATGTGATGTATTATGGCTTCTCATTAAACGAAGTCAAGAATATCTCAACAATTATGCCCAAATAAACCTGTTAGCCACTTTCTTTTACATTCCCCACTCTAAATTTACCCATAATCTGCTCTATCCCATTTCCACAACATATATTTCTTTACTACGCTTTTACGTATTAATTAAAGTGGCTTTTTAAGTACAAAATTTTACTGACTTCTATTATTAAACGTTACAGTCTTTTTATTTTTTTACATATTTTTATATACAGAGCATTATTTATAACAAAACATTCACTTATAACTTTGATGCTAATAATTTACTTTTTCAATAATAATTTTAAAGAAATGCTTAATATTTTTATATATACGGGGGGATCTCATAAGTTACATTTCCGCGTTACAACAATTCTGAAACTTCGACCAATGTTCGCGTGGTTAAACTTTTTTTTAATCAGGATTTCGTTATCTTTTGTTGAATTAAAGTAAGAATTACTCGGAAGATGTAATTCATCATGTTATTTTCATTCAAACTGTAGTATGCTCAGTTTTGTTTACATTTTCTCTCTAGCAGTTAAAAAGATTAATGATTATTTTTTTAAAGGCAATATAATTACCGAAGGTAAGTTGCAATAACGTTTATTGATTTGTATTTGCTTTTCCCCATTGCTTTGCGTAATTTAATAATAAATTCTGCACAAATAAATTCAAATGCACTTTGGTTTTAATGATAAAAAGGAATGTTGTGATTAATTGTATATTATTCTAAGTTGTATATAGCAATTGTTTCTGACCTTATATGAGAAAATATTTTGAAAAGTTAATAGCTATCTATTTGAAAACGTAAATTTGATGTTCATTGAAGATTATATTTAAAGATAAAGGAGTTTGTATGCATATATGAAGCAAATTCTTATATAACCTGATTCTTTTTATAACATTCATACAAATAAATCTTATGCATATGTACATGTATCGTTATTTTCAACAATTATCGATCCACTACAGTTTGAAGATCTCTGAATTCAACGAAGTTTATCCAATTCACAGTTTCTTTCATCGTATCACTACTATAAACTTATCCATTCTCTTTACATATTATTTTGTCTAATTCTCACAGCTTTTTGGAATCCAATTTTGATTTCGGTTTATATTTTGCCATCTTTTTTCGAAATTATATCCATATCAGTCAGCTTTATTTCATCTTGATAATTATTTTCAATAAAATCAGTGATATCTGTTTGTTCTGTTACCTATGTTTTTCTTTTTATTTCTTTTTGTAAATCTAAATATACATTTGGCACATTGTGTAGTCTGCTACTTCTGTATTTTTTTCTTAAATATTCAAGTTTCAGATTTGTAAATAAACTTAATAAAAACCTTTTCAAGGCACATAGGCATCTTTTATTATAAATTTATACTGAAAGCATTTTGTCCAAGTTTAATTATATGATTGATTTCATCTATTGTATTTTCATTTATATGGATAATTTGATCAAGATATTTATAATCCTTTTTTTGAAAAATTATTGAACAGCAAAAGTTGAACTAAAGACTAAACAATCTAAAGTAATATTTTTTGCAGTTCTAAAACATTATTTGCTTAAGTAATTATTACCTGCAATTCTAAATGACTTAAGTAATTCCATTACTTTTTTATGCCTTTAAGTTTTCACTTTAATCCATAGCATACTTCTTCTAGGACTACTAAAAGTTTTGGAGAGATGGAATCTACTCTGTCAGGCACTACATGTAGATTATACCCCACACAAAGGCATTTCATCAGGGAGAGGAGGCACTATATCACTGCAAGGATTAATAAAATTTATATATAAATGAAAATGTTTAGATTTCCTGAATCATTCTATTGTTAGAAATGCATTCTGATTATGAATATTTTTTATTTAAATATGAGAAAATTCCTTTTTGACTTAGTTTTGTGTCAATAGCTCAAAATATAGCACATTTTATATACTATATTGCGCTAATTCAAACAGATTGATATTATGTCACTGTGTTAATTAATATAATTTATATGTAAATTAAAATATTTAGATTTTCAAATCACTTTTACTTAAGTATTTTAGGTTATATAAAAAATGATACATTACTATTAATATTTTATTTGAAAATAAACTTATTTAAAAAATATTGTCTCGTAATCATTTCAGTGATTTATCACTCATATTTTCTAAGTCCCAGTGTAGTGTGTTCATCATAATGCAGTGGGCGAATATTATACTCTGAAATATAGGACTGTGTAGTTGATTCCAGTGCTATCTCGAATATTTTTTTTTAATACTAATATCAGTTTTTTTAATACTGACATTATCTCTTTATATTATTTTTTTGCACGTTTTACTAATCTGCTTTTTCTTGGATTTGAAGTGTCATAGATTTTGTTACATAGCTAAAAACTCGTAATTGATCTATAATATCCAAATACATGACAATCCATATCCAAGGAAGCAGAATTTTTTTTTAAAAAAATATTGCTGTCTAAGATATTTTATTCATAACAAATTTCATTAAAATGGTATTTTCATTTAATGCCACTGTAAATTGCAACAACCATACAACATCACTTGAAGGTTTTTGTAAATGGTCACTTTATTGGGAAAGTGCTTAAAAAATTTATTATCTATTTTCTATGGAACAAATCAACTATTTGATTTTTTTAAAAGTTATTAACAATTTTATTGATTACTTTAATAATCTCTATACTTCCTCTTTCTTTTTTATTCTTCATATAAATAAAGATACAATAAAAGACAAATGACCCCCAAGATGCATTTCATGCTGAACCAGCATTCATCAGTTTTCCCAGGTCACCAGCTCTCTTATATATCTTTATTACATACAGTATTTATCTATGGTGAATTGTCATATTTATTTATAACTACCAAACATGCTTCACTCACAACCTCGACTTCGTACATTTTTGATAAATCTAATTATGTTTATCATTAATCATTTATTAAACTAGAGTTTTTCTCTAGCACAGATATAAACTTTAATCCAAGTTAAAGATTATTATATCTGATTTTTTTATTAACAATCTATCAGAAAGTGTAGTAATATTTATCAAATAAACAATGTAAGTATAAAAATTTTAAATTTCTTCTCTTAAATAAATTTAATGTAAATTCTTAATTATTAGATATTGAACTGTATAGATAATGAAATAATGAACATATAAAAAATTAAATCATGAAATAGTATAAATATTTTATTATTGAACAAATATTTGAGAAGCTTTGTTAATAAAAAATATAAACAACTTATGCAGGAAGGATTCCGAATTAAATTAAAAGTAACTAATAAGTTTTGAAACAAAACTATTTTTAACAAATAAAAATTATTTCACACTCAGCTGCCTACTATATATATATAATTTTAATGTGCAAATCAGCGCATAACAGCAGAGCTTTTTCAAATTAAATCCCAATTTATTATAAATATTAATGTAAATTATAAATACATAATACTTAGGGCCTGACTGCTTTCAAGAGAACCCAGCTCTCATAATCATGGGCAATAAAGAGTAAGCATAACCAAGTTGCTATGCAGTTCAATATTCGCGATGTATCAGAAATCAGCCTGTCATGCATGTGAACCTGATAATCCAAGAGTAATGTGTAGGGAGAGAAATGATGTTAAAAGAGAAGTTAAGGAGGTGTGTTTTATTGCCATGGACAATAAAGCTGTAAATAAGAAAGATGCATATTATAAAATTTCTAAGAAGTAGATTAATTAGATTTACATGTATTTGCATATAGCAACTTGGTTATGCTTACTCTTTATTGCCCATGATTATGAGAACTGGGTTCTCTTGAAAGTGCTCGAGCACTAATTATTTATGTATTTATAATTTGCGTTAATTTTTATAATAAATTGGGATTTAATTTGAAAAAGTTCTGCTGTTATGCGCTGATTTGTGCATTAAAATTATATATATGTAGTAGGCAGCTGAGTGTGAAATAATTTCTATTTACAATTTACTTTAGTATGGATCAAGCAAATAAGGATAAGCAAACATTAAAGGTCTACATCGCTGTGTGTAAACTACAACAAAGATTCAATTTTTTAAAGAGATGCAGGGAATTTAAAATATTTCCGAATTTTTGTAATATAAAAATAAACAGGTCAATTTACAATTGGCACAAAATTTGCAAATAAGTAAGATTGTATTTGCTTACTTTGGTTACAAAAGGATATCAGAGAGCTCTGAAGAAACAGATTAAAAGAAAAAATAGAATGGTACAAAAAGCCTCAACCCCGTAGTATATAAAGAATAAATGCGATAAATTAAATCTAGTACTGAAAAGGAAATTTGACAAAAATTGGCTTTCTTGGCAATGAAGCAAAATATGCAAATAGTAGAAAAGGAAGCTAATATGTTTGTTAATTTTACGAAGGCCTGAGATTTGTGGGTAGCAATTGGAGATTTTTGAAAATTGAACTAATAGCAGACATTGAAGCTGGTTTGGATAACAACCCAAATAAAAATAACCACATAATGCAAATTGTGAAGCCATGCTTCATAATACACTTAAGATTAATACAAATAACTGGGACTTAAAATTAACTCATTCTAAGCAATTTTTTAGCGTTGAACAAATAGTCTGCATGAAGAAAGATAAGGGCTAGAGATTCATGCTTATGAATATAGAAAATTTTAACTTAAAGGTTAAACAGCAAATTGAAAAACTGCAATTCAAAAGAATAGCTAGTTTCAGTAATAATTTGAACAAAAACAAATTTATTGCCTCAGTTCTTAAGGCACATTGTAACAAAGCCATCTCAAAAGCTGGATATTATAAACTACATCCTTCTGCTACTACACAACCATGGATTTTTGCAAATGTATAAACCCAATGTCCCTTTACATCTAATGCTTGATTTTGGAGGGCTGCATTATTTTAGCATAGCCAAGTTAATAAATAGTTGTCTGATTCACACTATTGGCTTTGGCAGATACAGCATCAGATCTTCCTTTGAGTTTGAGTCTAGAATAAAAGACAAAATACTGAAACCGGAAACAAAATTGCAGTGCTCGATGTTATCGAATTATATGGCTCCATTAATAAAAATAGGTCCATCAACATAATAAGAGAAGAGCTCAAAAACAACAACATGGAACAAAGAAGGATCAACTTTGTAATTGATTTCTTAAAATGGTTAAATAACAATATAGTGGCAACATTCAACAACCAATGGTACCAAATGAACGATGGGTAGCTAATTGGCTTAGCCATGAGTTGTATCATATCAAGTATTGTACTGAATTATTTTGAAAAAAGTATTCCTAAATACGAACAAACACATCCGTTAATTATATATACAAGGTATGTTCCTTTTTATTGCCGCTACAGAAGAGATTATAGATCAAATCAAGCTGGACATACAAGAGTGCACTCATCTGAATCTAAATACAAAGTTGGAAGATTGTGACAAGAAGACAAGATATTCGGATATGCAAGTGCAAAGGGAAGGTAAACAACTCGCCTATAAGATGATCATTAAACCAATAGAAAAAAAAGGCCATATACAGTCCTTTTTGAACACACCGTCTATTCACAAATTCGCAGGATTAATGTCCTTCTTACATAGGAATGAGCACCTTTGCAGATTTGAAGCAGACAAGAGGGCAAATTTTATATTATATAGAAATGATTTATTAAATATCGGTTTCAAACAGAATAACATCGATAAGAAAATTGCACAATTTTACAGTAAATTAAATAACAACATGATTATGCAGCAGAAAAATAGAATATTGTTGCCATAAATTGTGAACGCCCATAGAAAACTACACGCAGTATTTAATAGAGAATTTCAACTATGTTTTACTCCCCCCCCCCCCCAATACCAATAGAATTATCAACAATATAAAAGATATAGTAATACCCAATAACATCTCTCAAGCTGTCTTTAATATTTTGCACAGCGTCATACTATAGACAAACGAAAGCTACCCTCTCGACAAGATTGTCCCAGCACAGGTACTCTTACAACAATGACATGCAGCTCAATATTCGCAATGCATCAGAAATCAGTCGGTCACGCATGTGAACCTGATAATTCAAGAGTAATTTGTAAGGAGAGAAATGATGTTAAAAGAAAAGTTAAGGAGGCCTGTTTTATTCCCATGGATGATAAAGCTATAAATAGGAAAGATGCGTGTTATAAAATTTCTAAGAAGTGGATTACTTAGATTTACATGTATGGTTCAGTTAATTTACATGTATCTGCATGTATTTGGATTTAGCAACCTGGTTATGCTTATTCTTTATTGCCCATGATTATGAGATCTGGGTTCTCTCGCAAGCGCTTGGGCGCTAATTATCATGTATTTATAATTTACGTTAATTTTTTATAATAAATTGGGATTTAATTTAAAAAAGCTCTGCTGTTATGCGCTGATTTGTGCATTAAAATTATATTTTAACAAACTAATTAACATGCTGGTTAGAGACATCCTAATTAACGTAATCATTACTTACCTCATGGAAAATATCTAGAAGTTATTTATGGCCACAAAAGACAGAAAATTTTATATATAAATAAAAAGGTATAAATGTAAATATAATTTTTTAATGTTCTATTATATTTGTATTGTTTGATAAACAAAATTTTATAGAATTCATTTTGTTTTAATTTACAAATTTTATTTCATGGGAATGGGGTTTTGGAAACTAACTTGCTTAAAGGATGCTTCTTATCCACATGCTGATCCTGCACTCTGTTTACCTATATTAATGTTATCATGCAGTGTAGTCACAGCTATTATATATGGTTAAATGTTTTATAATGTTTCAAAGCTTGTAACAGAAATACTTATAGAGTTAAAGAATTTTTTCATAATCTGTAAATGAATGCGTATTTTGTTTATTCCCGATCAATTTAAATAACATCTTGTTTTTATGATTAAGGAACTTGGCATTCACTTGCTATCCTCTTGTAACATTGTAACACAGTAAGTATTAAAGACTGGATAGAGTTGTAATATCCAGTTTTTAGTTTCTTCTTTCTTAAAATTCATTATGTACTTTATTGCATTCTTCGAACCATGTGTTATATATACTTATGTAGGAATATAATATAAAATTTTGGCAAGGTTTTTTTCACAACTACTTATTAAAGTTTTATGTCTGTAGTAATTTTATTATTACATGAAGTTTTCCCATTCTTCATAGATTTTCTTGAAAGTTTTATTTTTTTATTTAAAATATGTTTTTTTTATTATTATGTATTTCTTTGTAGAATTCTTTTACATTCTTTTATGAATTACAATAATTGTATGGTCTTAGTAGATCATGATGTATACAACCATTAAAGATTGATCAAAAGCATTTTTTTTTTTATATATTAATGTCTGCCATTAATTTTAATTTTACATTTCTTTATAATATTGTGCCATCTTTTATTTGTATTGTTAAAATAACTTTTGTTCAATATTTTGAGACTTCTTTTTTCCTCTAGCTTTTTTTTTTTTGCATATTTTTCTCTAGAATTGCAAATATTTAGTTTTTCTGAAGTAAATAAATAAATAAATAATACTTCTGTATGTAATATAAAAATAATATAAATAACAATTCGTGTCAATTGTTAATACAGAGTTTAATATAAATAAATAAAAACAAATAATATTTCCAAGCGCTTTCAACTCTTACGAGTCCTTATCAAGGCAGTGTAAACAATTCTATTTTCTCCTAGGTGATAAATCTAACATTTCATTGTATTAGCCAGGAACAACTAATCGGAAAGCTGGTTAATTTTGAATTCATAGCACAAGATGAATTTTGTATAATATATGATTCTTTAATCTTGCGTTTTTTATCATGTGTTTCATTCATTAATATTGTAAAATCCTTTGGACTACATATATGGCCTGTATTATTTTGGTGAACATAAAAAGCTGAATAAACTGTATCATCTTCTCTTGCTCTATTATAAGTATATTTATGTTGTTGAAGGTGATATTTAATATTTGTTTTGGTTTCTCCAACATATATTGCACTACAATTTATTTGTGAGCATCTAATAGAGTATACAACACTGCTTTTATCCTCCTTATTTATTATTTCCTTAGAATTATTTATTAACCTATTAAGGTTAGGTGGAGTTCTCCATGCTAATCGAAAATCTTGACTTAAAACTTTTATTATATTTTTATTAATATTGGGAATAAAAGCTAATGACATCCATGGTTTACTATTCATATTTATATGGTCACTATTATGACGTTGTTTATAATACTTCAATACAGTAGATAATAGCATTTGTTTATTATAACCCACTTGTATTAAATCTTGCATATAACATTTTATATTATCTTTCATAAACATTTCATTTGAACACAGTCGTTGATTACGTGTTAAAAAAGCTCTAAAACCAGCTAATTTATGTACTAAAGGAACATTAGATGTTGGATGAATGTAACCTCTATTATCTATATGTTTTACAACCATTTTATATACTAATTTATCATCTACCCTTGATATTTGCAAATCTAGATATTTAATACTAGAATTGTCTTCTCTTTCTATTGTCCAAACTAAACCATCTTGGTTCTGCAAACTATCAAAAATTTGCTTTATAATGTCTGGTAGCCCATATATCAAAACATCATCCACATATCTACAATATAATGTGTTCTCATTTCTTACTAATATGGGATGCACAATTTGCTGTTCTATATTATCTACAAACAAATTACTTAATAATCCACTTACAGCCAAACCCATTGGCCATCCTTTTTCCATTTTATATAAGTTACTACCATGTGCTACAACGATATCATTGCTTATCCAAATTAAAACATCTATAATGAAAGATATTTTATCCTGTGGCATTTCTTTAGCACACAATTTATCTCTCAAAATTGTAATAGATGTAGATCGATCCACTGATCCATATAATTCCACCACATCCAATGAAACAAACTCGTACTCCTTAATTATAGCTGTTTTATTAAGTATAGTAACACAATCAAATGACGATTTTAATGTATATTTTTATTTATTTATATTAAACTCTGTATTAACAATTGACACAAATTGTTATTTATATTATTTTTCTGAAGTAGTATTTTAAGTTTGTATTTTTTTTTTTTTTTTTTGAATGTTTTGTATTGTCTCAATAAAAAATTTTAACTGTTGAATTGCAAACTTTTTGCTTAGTTATTGTTTGTAAATATGATACTATAATTCTGGCTTTCTAAAATTCAACAACTTTTAACATGCAGGTTAATTTTTACAACTACTAGACTATTATTTTAGCATTAATTAGGATTTTTAAAGTAATATATATATATTTTTATTAATGTTAAACATATGAATATTAAAAAATAATTATAATGTTCCTAATACACTAAATAAATTAATATATACAAACATTTGGAAAAAAAAAAACCCAAGCAGTTAAATAAATACCTGTTAATTAATAAGTTTAATTGCCTATGAATACCATTTGGAGAAAAAATACTCATTCTAAACTTTTGAATATGCAATTAAATTTTATCCGAAATATTATTGGTGTATTGAATTTCAGTCCTTGCAGTGGCTCTGTATCCTTTCATTTTTCCCTCACCAGATATCACAACACAAGTTGCTTTACAGAAAATATATAAGAAGTTATTAAGTAGATTAGACTTAACATCAATTCTAGATATAGTTTCACTACCTAAGACATACTTTTAAACAAGATCTCTTTCTAGATTCTCACCTAATAATTCCAGCAACCAAAGAATCACATGGTCTAAGAAATGGATTTTTTGTAAAATCCCAGATATTTTTTTCCCCAGACCAACAATAAAGCCTGCTAGATATAATTTTCATGTTTCAGAAATATTTAGGATCATCTATAATTCTGTACTTTTTATTTTAAAAAATAGACTTTATTAGTCTTGTGTTAAAACATTAAACATCAGCCATAATAGTTAATGACTGTCACAAGCAGAATTTAAGGTTTTAATAAAACCAATAATGCATGAATCACTTTGTTAATGATTGTCATATCTGTGCATACCGAGGCAGAATTAATGTTATTTTATAAAGTCATTAAAGAAGCTATCTGCTGGTTGGAATCTGCAGATTTTTTTATCAGCAGTAGCATTGGAAATGGTGATCATGTGATATTTTGGCAGATTTTTTAAGTGTTTGTTTAGTTAGTTATCTTAAAAAAAAAAAAACCTTTATTATTTTTCAGTATCTCAAGTGGTCAAACTTATACAAAAATATGCAGCAAGTGATTTAAAAATACACAGCCCTATTATGACCTAACTTTTAAGACTAATTTAGCAAGAACTTATTTTAACAATTTCTTTTATATATATATATATAAAAAAGAAACATTCGCTTTAATAATAGTTACAAAAAAATTTGTTTTTTTATTATGTTTTTGAAAAGAATATATCTTATTTCTTTCTTACTTTGCTTATGCATGATAATGATGTGAAGAATTTGATGATTTTATAAATTTTGATTTGAAGTTAATATAAATTGTTTTAAGGCAATGACAACTATCATTGACAATGACCATTCGTTCATAATATTCTATTTCTAGTCACCTAACTTAGCAGACAATTTAACCTATCTGATATGTAAATGGATGCTTAAATTCACTTATATATAAAGGTATAAATTACTAATGGAAATAATAAGTTATAAAAGAATTTAAGAATTTTAAAAGACTGATCCTGTTAAAATAGGAAATAAAAGTTATTTAAATATTAGAAAAAAGATTATTTTTCTAAAAGTAAAAACAATTAAATTAATGAGAGTAGAATACAGTAGTATGATAATGGAATATGGAACAATTAAAGGAATTCGAGTTTAGATTTCCTTTATGATTATAAACTGTAAGCAAAAAATAACTCATTAATTAAAATCCGAAATATAATGGTTAAATTCTTGTATCCAGCCATGTGAGCAGTGAAAGGAAGAATCACCTGAAGGGACAGATGGGCATACGAGCCAATCAGTTTTAGGGAATGAAACAATGAATGAACTCAGTGTAAATTGGATCAACAAAAGGACACTTGATTCGTGGAGCTTCACCTGTGCACATGGACTTATAAACGGGTGCAGATTGTCGCCTGAATGCACAAGGACTTCAAGTTTGGAGAGCTGGTCTCTGAACATGTGAACAACCATCTAGGACTCATATATTATTAATCTTCATTATTATTTTTATATGCCTATGGGCCTATGTATACATGTAATATATACAGATGTATATATAATTTGTAATGTTTGATTAACAATTTTTAAGAGTATTATTATTAAATTGCATTTAATCTCAATCTAAAAGAATTGCGTCATTACTGGTGGATTATTATTGTTAAGTTAGTCTGGGAATGGTTAAGTACGCAGACAAAGTGTCTAGCAGTATAGAAGGTGGACATAACAATTGGTCCTGTCGCATGGTCTTGATACGAACATCATCGGTCGGTGCTCTTAACAATGGCGCAGCCCTCAATTTGAATAGGGAAAGTTATAAGAATGCCAGTTGGTACACATTACAGAGACATTTCAAAGTTTGAAACTGTAATGGAATTTACAGTAGGTTGAAATCTCTAGCAATTGTGCTCATATCAAATTGCACACTCAGTTGATTCAAATTAGGAATCAAAAGTAAAAGGTTAGATTTATGTATAAAGATTGGTTAAAAATGTAATCGGTTATAGGGAAGTTTGATGTCACTGGGGTGAATAATTGGCTCTTATACATCCAACATATAGAGAAATATATCTTTGTAAATAAAATCAAAGATGATAAATACAAAATTGCTATTCTTATGTTTTGCTGGGAATAGGCTTGCCACACCCTTCACCCTGGTGGAAATCTCGTATAATCAATTTAAAGAGCAGTTGTCTAATTTTAATCCCCTTCTCTCTAGACATTACCAAGTTACATTTCAGTGACCACTACCAGGGTAGGGAGAAAGATATTAAAGATTTCGATTGGTCACTTCGGAATCTAGCAAAGAATTGCATATATGATTCATTTTCAGACAAGGCCCTACTAGAACAGTTCCTTAGATGCTTAAACAGTGAACATCAACAATTACTGTCAGTCACTAATTACAATAGCTAAGAGTATTATTATTAAATTGCATTTAATCTCAACCTAATAGAGTTACGTTGTTACTAGGGAATTATTATTGTTAAGTTAGTTGGGGAATAGTTAAGTACGCATTCAAGGTGTCCGGCAGTATAATAAGGCAGACATGACTGTTTTTTTTTAAAAAACTCAGATAAAACAATATTATAAATAATTGAATTTGTTTTTTAAATACAATGTATATCTTTTTAATCCAACATGCGCCATATATATGCCATATATATACTAAACACACTATGTACACACCAACGTAGAAAAATAAAACTTATAATGAGGAATGACAGATATATTGTTGAATTTGAAAAATTACTGAAGGTACCAGATTAATAATATTGCATCTTTATCTTTAATTTTAATGACATGTTCAGACTGATAGTATTTTAAAATTATTTGTAAGTTCTAACTTAAATTTTTGAGAGTATATCTGTATATTAACATTAACTGTTAATACCATTTTTGCTGTAACATGTATTTTATATTGATCAGTTTCTATATAGAATCTTGAAATATATACTGTACTTAAAATATTATATTTTAACTAACAGAAAATTTGTAAGAAAAATTCATATGAAGATGCATTTTATCTTTGGATGTTTCTCAAAAGAGAATTCATAATGCAGCTTTTTCTTCTCTCTAAATTCAACAAATTTATGCCCTCTCTCTGCGATCATATCTAATTTATCCATTATACTTTCATATTTCAAATAGTTTTGAATGTTGACATTAAAATCTCCCATGGCAATTTTAAAAGTATTTTGAGCATTTATATAAAAATATCTATTTATTCATTAAATTGGAAGTAGTTGAAACAATTGGCATCTTCCATTAATAATTTAGTCTTGCTAGCAGTTTTCATAATGTTCTTTTATCTTTATTAACAATGAATCCTCCTCAGTTTTTTTCTAATATTTATTTTTTTAAAATAAAGTAATTGTCTCCTTTTTAGAAGAATTAGATTTCAGTATTTTTTTCTAACTTTACAGGCTGTCAGTTGCATTTAATATTAGTTAGATAGTTCTTTTTGATCTTGCACTATTCTTTTTTTTTTTTTTGTGTGTGGAAATGCTTTGTAGTTGTAGATAATCAAATAAAAGGGCATCATTGAATATCAGTTTGGGTCTATAATGTGGCAGTTCTAGGTTCTGCCTATTATTGGTCAACTTTATCTTGACTGACAACTTTACAATCTCTAGAATTCAAATCTTTATTTTCTGCCCATGAACATTCTTACACATGCTTTTGAAAAAATCCACTTATTATCTCATTTAGAAACTATTGAAAACCATTATTTTCTTAAGTCCTAAGTGCAGAGATATATTTTTGAGCAGCTATCTTTGTTTAATTTGTGGTAATATCCGAGCGATTTAATGCCATAAGAGAATAGTGAATTTATTTTATAAGAGCTGAATCAATTTGAAACTGGAGAAAATAAAAAAGAAAATTCATTTCATTAAGTGAATGAAACTCCCATATCCAACTTGTCATTTTGATGCTCAGATATCACTCAAGGAACTGATTGGATATTTTTATATAATAATAACAACAGAAATGTATATAGCAAACATATGGACTTTGCTCTGCCCTATTCCTCAGAAAGAAATGAAAGGGTCTTCTTTCAGTCAGGTAATAACAAACTTTTTTGTGTCTATGTATATATTTTCAACATTTTAAAATACAATAGTATTTCTGTCACATTGGAGACCAGGATTTGAGTGTCCATCAGGCAATGAACAATTTTTTAAAAATATGAAAGATGAAAATAATACCTATTAGCATATGAGTTTTAAGCTCATTACTGATAAAAACAATTTTAGAAGCTGGTTATCATTTTTCAAATCTATTTTTTAATCCTGGTCAATTCATATTCAGTTTTCTTGAGATATCTTGTTAGATGTTGGGCATAATTATTAGAGCAAGTCTTTTTTATTTAAAAAAAAAGCTAAAGATCAGCTGAAATTTCTTCACTAGTGCTGAGACACATGAATTCCAAAATAAGCTTTCAACCATTAATAGGATTTTTATAGTTAGACAACTCCGTGAAAAGAATGTAAGGAATAAATTAATCACTTCATCATTTAGCCAAGGTATTCACTACCATAAGTATAGAAATATTTTACAGAGTAGTAGAAGTGTTGAAGGTCTTCTATCAGGACTTGTAATAATCATAATTCCATGAAAATATTAAAGCTGGCATGCAATTTGATGGTAATAAAATAAATATTTTTGAGAGTAGATATAAAGTTAAGCAAGGCTGCATCCTTGCTCCTATCCTTTTTAGAAATTTTATATTCTTTTACATTATGCATTTAAAGATATGATTGGCTGCATCTTTATTTACATTAGATTTGATGACTTACTGTTTAGCCTTTCATGATATCACAAATCCTCATCAGGAATATTGTTTTTTGCTGATGATATAGCTTTTGTGATAGGCCACTTTGCAACCACTGACTGTAATGTGGTTAGAGATAAATAATAGGAAGACTGGTATTTATCCAAAAGATAATAATATTTTCCAATATTACTTTAAATAGACATTTCTGTATCCCTGAAAATGCATTAATGCTATTTTTTGATGAAGAAATAAATATTGTTTGTGAAAATTACTACCTGATAAGCTATTGAAAAGATTGGAGAAGCTTAAAAGTTGACTATTAAGATTTTGATCTATCAAGCTAAACATCACTCTTAAAATGAGAGAAAAGGTTAGAGTTTCCAATTATGCTCCTTCAAAAAAATTATGATTGCCAAATAATAAGACAAAGTAACCAATTCATCACTCCTTATAGTGGATTCAATAAGTTAGACTAGAATAAAAATATAATTTTCAAGTTTGCAGTATTAATTATAAAAAGCTTTCATATTTTTACATATAATTAATTACATTAATAATAATAATGATGTTAAAATGAAGTTATATGTCTACTTTGCCTGAATGTATTTTATTTATTAAGTAAAACATTCAATAAATGTGTGCCATCAAATTCTTTACTTAAAATAGTAACATTTGCCTTTTTATGTATATAATTCTAATAGCATCTTGTTTTTAATAAAGTATTGAGATCTGGAAAGTTGATGACCAATAAAAACTATTTTGCAATATTTATTATAAATAATCTTATTAGAATCAGTCTCACTTTTCTTTGAAGTCTCTGATGTTAAAAATGGAATGTTTTTTATGATCTCCATATGTATGTCTGTAATAAGCCAATTTGCAATTCTTTATTATCACTTTTATTATTGGTTCTTGCCCTTTAAATTTACTTCATGGTTTTTTATTATTTTACTAACCAATTGGATTGCTTTCTTTTAAAGTATTATACATCTCAAATGATAATAATGGTATATGTGTTGCTTTTTTAATTATCCAGGATTTGAATCGATGCAATGTGATTTTTATCATTCTTATTTTTTTAATTTCAGATCAAAGTTGCTTTTATTAATAATAATTAATCTGGTTAAATTTTGCTTTTATTATTTGACTGTATATTTCTTTTGTTTGTTGAAAGTTTTTCTCCAGATAATCCAGCAATCTAATCAAAATCAAAACTAATTGAATAAGTTTTCAAGTATTGCATTGCTGAAACAAAAAATTTATACTTTTATAGCTAAATTAAAATATATATTCACATTGTAGGCTATGATGGAATTATTGTTGATAAATTATAATTTGTTTTATAGTATTTCTTTGTGTTCTTTTTAAATATGATCCTTTATTCGATGTTTCTCATTAATTTACAAACTGTGACTGTAATTATTAAAATAAACTATCATTATGATTTTGAAAAGAAGGTTTTTTTTATTATTATACCATTGATTATTAATGAATGTGAATCTTGGTTATTTAATAAAAGACCAATATAGAGACTTAAGATATTAAAGCTATGGAGAGATGAATGTTGAGAGTAGTGAAGAGGAATCAAAAGGTAATTATATAGGTGAAAAAAACAAATAGATATCATTAAAGGGATTAAAATGCTTAAATGGAGTTAGACATATTGTTAGAGGAAATGACTGTAGATAGACAATTGAAATTTTTAATTGGATCTCGAGATTGTAAAATAGTGGAGATCACATGAGAAACAGATAAATGAAATAAGGAAGTTTGGTGAACTAACATGGAGAAGAAGAGCTATGGATCAGAGAAACTGGATTGAACTTGGATTTTCTGCAATATATTGATTATAATCAAAAATGTTGATGATAATTTGCAGCAGTTTGTAATGGAATTGAAATTATTTTTTTAATATTTTCAAAAATTGATATTTCAGCCTTGAAATAGAAATTGATGATATTGCATTTTTGTTTAGAATAAAAACGTGCATACAGGGAAACAATTAGATGAAAGAGCAAAAGAACATAATAATGCAATTAATAGAAGAGATGATAGATCTGCCTTATATATTCATTATTTAAAATACAGACATAAAATAGATTGTATTAAAAATATAAAACCTTTAAACAATATTAAAGAACCTAATAGAAGGAAGTTATATGAAACTTATTACATTAATTATAACAAAATAATTGTATGAATATATATAAAACATTAATTAATTTAACTAATAATTGGTTAATGATAAATGAATGGAAAATTATATAATATACATTTATAATAATAAATTTTTTTTTGTATTATTGTTATAATAGTTTATAATTAATTTTATATGAGATATATGTCACTATATATGTAATGTAGATCATAAAATCACATTGAAAAGGGCAAAAATTAATATTTGCCTGATTGTTATTATTATATATATATATTCATAGCCTCTTTATAATAATGTACCTTAAAATTACTGTAATTGAAAAACATTGTTTATGAATAGGATAGAAAAGAATGAATAATTATGATTAAAAATTAAATATGTCTTTAATGCTGTTTTTTGTAATAGTGGAATAAAATCTAAATTATTTTCCTACAGACTATATAAATATATATCAAAACACAGTTTCCCATGACTCTCCTAGATCATATTTTCTATCTGCATTAATAATAGCAAATCATTTCTATTCTAGAACTCTGGAGTAGAGTGAAGACAATTGCTCCTAATAGCAGTTGTTATATATATCTAGAGATACACCTGTGATGTTTGTGTTCATTTTTCCCTATGTTCATTACGTAATTCTTATTGTCATTATTTCATGTAAAGATCATTATCATTGTGAGGGTAATATCTTTATTGTTGCTAATTTTAATGATATGAATAAACGAATAAAGAGTGTAATTAATGAAATGTATATTTTCCCTCCTGAAAACTAAAATAAATAAACTAAAGTTGAAATATTTATACAAAATGTTTTGTTATTTAAAAATAAATAAATTATAATATTTAAGTTGTTTTATATGTTCAATTCAGTATTCATTAGAAAAAGTATTCTATAAATTGCATTCTTTCTTTCTTTTGGAATAAGTATATATGTATATCAGGCTCCCACTTAGAAAATCATAAAAAATTTCAATATTTTTTTAATACTGCAAAGGTTGATGACTTTTGGTTTATATATATATATAAATATGAATATAAATATTCAAATCTTTAATTGTATATTGTTTATTTTTTAGAAAATGTGTTTTCAAGAGAAGTTACTATTGAATTAAGTCAGCCGTCTGAAGATAACAGTTTTACCATGGACAATTTTCCAGAAGAATCTGATGTTGTGTGGCTGAAAGTTTTAGAACGACAGTGGCAAGTAAAACAACCAATCAATTGGAGTCTGGAAAAATGTCTTCAGGAATCACAAAATCCATACAAAACAGCTCTTTATTTGATGAAAAATAGTACTGGGTTTAGAATGAATAAAAGTAATACTTTGTCATGCACCATTATGAAAACATTTTCTGATTGGATTACCCCTCAAAGAAGTAATTATGTAACTTTATTAACTGATTCATTAATGATTGAAGCATTCTATAGAACGTACAAGCAGATACCAGTGCTTTTTGAAGCAACTGCTAAAGCTTTTCTTTTGAATAAAAAGCCTGATTTATTTTTAAAGCCAATTTCTGAAATGTTAAAGAAAAAACAATTTAAAGAGGTTATTTGATTTATTTATTTACTTTTATAATTATTTTTTACATGTTTTAATAATTAATATATTTGTGTAAATATTTACACCTATAAATTTGCACACATATAAATAGCATTTTAAAATAAAAGATGAGAAATTGACACGTAAATACAAACATATGTTTAATGTTTGAATATTATATGTATATAAGTTCAAGACTTTTTTAGGTAACTAAATAAGAGTCAACATAATTTGTTTTTTATAAAAATGGATAAATGTATAATTAATTATTCTTTGCCATCAGATAAAACAAGGAAGGGAAAACTATAACATTTCGCCAGTTTTCTTTTTCTTACCATAAGCTATAAAAGACTATTACTTTACAATATACTTCAGGTAAGCTAAGACAGCATTGCACAGCCGGTCATCATATTGGTATATATTTACTCAAAGAGAAACAATGCATAACGCTAATTGTAATCCCTTATAAAATATTTTAAAAGCTCTATAGTTATAATCTTTCAGTCACTCGCCTTTTGCTGAAAGATTATAGCTATTGGACATTTAAAATAATTTCTTATATATTTTAAACATAAATTTTGAATATAAATAACTAAAAAATATTAATATAAAAATATTTCTTTGTATGTATATTACTTTATTCAAATTTATTTACAGTATTATGGGAATATTTAAAAAAAAGGAAGTTTCATTGCATTTGACATACAACAGAATTTTTAGTAAAACCATATATATATATAAATTCAAAAAATACAATAGATAATGACAAATTATGCATTCTATATTTTTTTTAAAAACTTTCTTATTACTATTGTATTGTTTAAAAAAAATATGTGTATAAAAATAAATAAAAAGGAATTAATATATAAATAAGATTAACATCTAATATTTTGTTGACATTTATTAATTCAGTTTAATTTATTTATTTATCCAGATTTTAATCATTCATAAAAAGAAAATTTTAGTTTGAGAGTGTACCAAGTATCTCCGATTAATTTTAATGAATTATATTTTTACTTTAAAAATAAACTTGCACATTGGGATCCATATTATTTTTAGATTATTTAGAAGGGCTCTGCCCCACCAGGTATTAAAGAGCATAAGAAAATTTATATTTTTATAAAGATTAATTCACAAAAACTTGTTTATTTTTTTTTCTGATTAATTTTATATGTTGATGTACTGCTACAAATAAGGAAAAATTTGGTTCAGTTAAGCAAAAAAGGACACAGTAATCTATTAAAAAAAGAATCTAATGATCATATAACTATTAATTTTTTAAAATTATTGTTGAATTAATAGCAAAACTAAGAAATAATGTTTAATTAGATATTTGAATATTCTTTTATATATATATATTCTCATACTATCATCAAAACTTGTTACTTTATTTGAATCAAATTATTCATCTAAATTGCTACCAATATTTCAATTACTTTTTATGGCTATTATCAAGTCTTCTAAAAATACAGTAAATAAAAAATCTTATAAAATTTTAAAGATATACTGTTAACATTTATATTATACTACATTAGAATTATAACCTTAAAATCAAAACTTTAAAACAATCATGAACACTCATTAATTCTTTTTTCTTTATGAATTTTTATTGTTTATTATGATTTTAATGTTTTAATTTTAAAATTATAATTTTAATGTACTATTGTGGGTATAATATGAATATTAAATCTATTTTTTAAAATGTAGAATTTTATTCACTGTATTTTTAGAAGATCATTGACAATAAACATAGACGTAGTTGAAATGTTGGGCAATAAATTAGATGACTAATTTGATTCAAAAGAGAAATAGGATTTAAAAGAGATGACGAGATATATATATATATAATGAATACATTGACTCAAATTTGGAAAAGAAAGAGAGAACTGCACTATTGGATGTAATGGAGTTATAATTGAACATTCTTATGTTTATCATAAGGAAGAAATGGTTAAGTTTCTTTTAGGTCTGAATAATATTTATTTTATAAAGCGCAGACGGTATTGAAATTAAACTGAGAGAGTGCAAACTTCTCAAGCGTTTATGACTATCACCAGCCAATCAGATCAAGCACTGAGACAGAGAATTTAACAAGAAAAAGGTGGTTCCACCTTCTTCTTTACTTGTCTTTCTATATATCCAAGCCAGTCTAAAGTACTTAGATCTGAAAATGTGAATCTTAAATATCTTCACACTCAGCACACTGAGTAGTAAATCGAAAGATTTCATGCTGTATGTTTGTAATTTGAACTCAGTGTGCTGAGTGTGAAGATGTTTAAGATCAGATCTAAGTACTTTAGACTGGCTTGGATATATAGAAAGACAAGTAAAGAAGAAGGTGGAACCACCTTTTTCTTGTTAAATTCTCTGTCTCAGTGCTTGAATCTGATTGGCTGGTGATAGTCATAAGCGCTTGAGAAGTTTGCACTCTCAGTTTAATTTTAATTTAGGTCTGAATGTGAAATAATTATATGAGTTAAAAAGAATATATTTGATTTAGGAATTAAAATTGTATCTGGTATAACTATATTTAGAAAAAGTTTTTTTTTAAAAAATCATCAAGTTTTTGCCTATATAGATAGGTATTTTAAAGTAAGATCTTTGTAGTTTACTGGAGTTTGCAATGTTTTAAATGAGAATAGCTTGGATTTTTTTACACTGGATTTAACCAATTTGTTGATTTTATTTACTGTAGAAATGTTGTCTTGGCACTAGAAGAACATAATATAGTCATGACTTGGTAGCAATGGTTTTATAGATCTTGACTTTTATATAGAATAGAATCTGTGAAATTTATATTATCTAGTTTCTTTTTTGCTGTTTTATTACTTAGTTTATTTTGAAATTGAGCTTTGTTCTGGATAGGTTTTTGAAGGAGGAAGGGACAAAAAAGACATAGAATGTAATATGAATTAATTCCATATTCTGTAGTCTGATGATAATTGCTATATTTTTCAGTTGAAAAGTAGTGATGTAATAATCTTTGAAAATTTTCCACAACGTTATGAATGCTCTTAAGGCTTATTAAATTTTTACAAATGACAATGAAATAATCTCTATATGTGCTAAAGCAATTTCATTTACATCCCAAACCATGGATTCAATAAGCCATCAAGTAGGAATTGTATTGTTTAATGTGACATTGAGTTTTATTCTGTGTTGCCTCAATTAAAATATCTTTATTAGAATAATTATCAGAGTTTATTGTACTAATGTGATGGAATGAATTGTTAACTTACATTGCATTATATTATCTTAGTTGTTGGTTTAAATGAATTTGTTTTTGTTTTGTTTTTAATCATATATTGGTTTTTTTAATTATGGTATTTATTTGTGTTACAGTATTTCTTTAAATCAGTTGTTAATAAAAGAATTTTTTAAATTTATATATTCCATAATGTTAAAATAGAAACACAAGTGTTATGAGAGAAAATATTTAATCCTTGTCTTCTCAAGTTTTTTTAAAATTTATAGTTCGTTATGGTGATATTCTTTTGCAGAAAAGAAAAATTGAAGTATGTAAATTTGAATTCTGCTCTTTCCATTTAATGTTTAGTACTTGAAAAATATATGTCTTAAATGAATGACCATTAAATTTTAATGATTATCTTTATTTGTTAATATAAGGAGTTGAAATCATCCTCTATCTATGAAGATTTTTTAAATTTGTATATTTATTGTTTTGTTTGACATCATAGTTCCTTTGTTTTTGATATTTTGGGGACAATAGATTCATTTATCTTTGTATAAGTTACAAGTCATGTAGAATCAAAAATTTTATATTTCTCATCTTAATTCAAACGCAGAACACAATTTTATAAGAGCAAATCTAGGACTAATAGCATTAACTTTAATTATGAATAGAGAATTTAAGTCTCAGACTAATGGCAAATTAAATTACTCTGTCTTTTAAATTTAGAGTAATGTTGAGTATAAAATATTATATTTTATTAGTATTTAATTGATTATTTCAGTAGTGTAATTTTTTGATATGTTTCTGCATTGTTATGAGAAGAGAAGTCAGCTATATTACTGGCATTTAATTAGATATCATTAATTAAAAACTTATTTGTTTTTTGAAAAACTGAAATGAATTTCAATTTAAATAGTAATTCCAGTTGGATATCAATTTTGTCGCTCAGTGCAATTGTGCTCTAAATTTAGAAGCTATATTGGGAATTTGTGTTTAGACAAAAAAATAATAATGCAAAGATATTAATACAAAGGAATTCTCAAAATTAACTAGAATTTTATAATAAAAAATTGTTTATTTATTTTGTTATAAATTTAATCTCTTTCAAAATACTGTCCATTTGATGCAATACACCAGTCTAAATATGTTTTTTTTTTTTTAAAGTAGTCCAGAAACGCTTGCAAACTGTTACCGTGGGGTTTTTTTTTCACTATTTCTAAGTCCACAAAAAAAAAAGAGAGAGACTTTTCATTTGAAATAAAAAAAAAAAAAATCATACGAAGCAAGATCGAATAAATATGAGTGATAGATAAGCTGAATCATGCTGCATTAAAGTAAAAAGTGTTTCACACTCAAGTCAGGGCGAAGCTTGCACTTGCACTCCTTTTTTTGCCACAAAACAGGATGTTTACATTTAATGCATCATGAAAATGTTTCAGAACTAGCAGATAAAATGCCTGACCATTATGAACTAAATCTGAGAGAAAAATGTCGTTTGCATATTAAAAAAAAGCATCGTTTTGACTTTGGACTTCATTTGCCATGCTTTTTAGGGATGTTGTGAATTTAACATTTCAATTAAACTATTCAAATTTCTGTTTTTCCAAGATCAGCTGCTTGTAATCTGTTTAAAGCATTACAACTACTTTATGTCTAACCTTAACTAAAATGAATACATCTTGTCTAGTTTTAGTTCAAATTAATTTAAGTTCTTATTTAAAAAGAATTCTTATCTTTATTTCTTATTAATAAAGAATTAAACTTTTTTTTATTCTAAAAAAAAAATTAAACTTTTTTTTATTCTAAAAAAAAACTTGTACTCTTTTTTTTTTAAAGCAAACTATTTTATCTTAAAATGTAAGTAAAATTACCTATGTCTTAAATTTTATGTGTGTCTATACTTATATATTTTCAAAATTTGTCTATTCTGCTGGTTATATATCATAAACACGAAATAGATATTTTTGTTTATTTTAAAAGTAAGCGTACTCTCATTGGTTAGAATCTTTGAAGTTATATGGTACTTTTGTTTATACATATATATATTTCACATTCCCCAGTTTCACTGTCCAACTGATTAAAGTTTAATCCATTAAAACAAAAAATTCTCCAAATCTGTAAAGATTTTTGGCATAATTTTTTTTTAGCAGTCACTTTTTTAATATTTATGCAGAATATCAAAAAGTGTATGATCTTTTAGAAAAACAACTTTTGAAGATGAATCATACAAGAGTTTCAGAATCATTTTAAACTCATAAATTATAAGTATAGTTAAAATGTTAAATTTTTTTAAGTCACTGATAAAATATAATACCGGTAATACAATATATTGCTAACTAGATTCATATGAATTAATATAATTGGACAATATTTAGATTATTTCAATCTCCAGAAATCAAAATCAAATCATATTTAAAAGTCAATTAAACATTTTATTCTGTATTTTAATTTTTTGACTTAATGCATGATTTTAATTTGCTATTGTGATATTGTACAGAATAAATTTCAACTTAATTTATTTTTAAAAATCAATTTTTTTTATTCTAGTTTTTGATAAAATTTAAAACATAAAAATTAGACTAGAGATTATTCATATAATAAATTATATTTTTATAGTGTAATTTTCACTACATCACTCACGCAAGATAGAGTCTGGTTTCAATCACGTTTAATACCTTATGGAGGGGTGTAGTCATAAACATATGACCAAAGACGTGTAAAAGATATATGATCCTCAATATGCATATTTTATGCTGAACCAGTCCACATCAGTTAGCCCTGATCACAATCTCTTACACATATCTTTATTATTATTCAATATATATAGGTAGTCAATTACTACAATTTAATTGATGTGTTCAAACTTACTGTCCCACAACTAATGAATAACTAATAAAAATTAATATACTTCCACCAAGTGGTTTGTCCCAAAGATGTGAGGGCAATAAGTTTGACACATCAATTAAAAGTAGTAACTTTCTATGTATATACTGAATAATAATAAAAATACATGTAAAAGATTGTGATCTGGACCAACTGATAAGTGCTGATTTAGCACAAAATGTGCATCTTGGAGATCGTACATCTTTTTCACATCTTTTGTCATATGTATATGCCTAACACAAGATGTTAAAAGTGGATAGAGACCAATCCCTATTTTGGTGTAGTGAAAATTACAGTACAGAAGTATTCATTACTGGAAATAGTTTTGTTGTTATTAAATTAATAAACATCACATGACCACCAATTAATTGTTATTAAGTTATTGTTATTATTTTTTTAAGTTTGTTACATAATAATTAGAGCATTTAGTTATATTTTCAAAATCTATTTTGATTTGTAATTCTAAATAAATTTGTTTTAATGTATATTATTTAGGCAGCACAATGTATCATCACTTTAGAATTACAAGATCATTTTCCAATAGAAGAGGTAAGATGATAATTTCTAATTAACTATATAAGAGAAAGAATTTAAATCTAAATATTTATTGATGTAACTAATTGTTTATTTTATATAATGATTTTCCTTATTGTATACAGGTACACTGCTATTGATTTGTTATTTTTTGTTCATGATCTTTTTTGGATTAGCTATTATTTCACATCAAGAATAATTCAGCAATAGACTTATCTTTTTATTGTAAACTTCTCATATCTTTAAAGCACTCTTATGTACTGGGAATTTAAATAAATATTAATAGTAATATATATATATATATATCATTAAAAACCAGTCAACACTTAGACAATCCCAATATCAATAACAATCAACAATTTTAACCGGTTGCCTTAATAACAGTTTGAAATAGTTGATTGTTATTAATATTGGGATTGTCTAATTGTCGACTGGTTTTTTAATGATTACTTAAAAACCTATTTAGCCTTGAGTATTATTACGTTATATATATATCAAAATTATCCCAAATTCACAACTTAACCAGTCTAACCAAAAAAGTAAAGTCTAAAACACAAACCATGGTTTCACAATTACAAGCAGACTTCTCAAGTGTAAAGAACTACAAAATAACATTTAAACTAAACATTACCCACAATTTCACTTACCTCCCATGCACCTTTAATATTAAAAGAACTTTTAAATAAGTCAATTGTTTCAGAATCATACATTTTTAATAATAAAGATTCTTCAATTCTTTTTATTTCATTTTTCTCAAAGAAGACAACCTTATCTTCATCAAAATTAATAGTGTGGCCTGTATCTTTTTCATGGATATATGAAGCAGAACTAAGATATTTATTTCTAACCCTACTTTTATGTACCTTTATTCTTTCATTTAAGCTCAAACTACTCTGACCTATATTGAAGAGGTGCATATGTGCATGCATATATGCTTGCTTCATGTTTTCTTGAATTATAGCCTATCTCCCATTGTATATATAATTTATTTCTTAATATCCGCACACATTAATAATATGCGTGTGTGTGCATGTATAATGTTAAAGTTAAAGTCACACTATATTTTAAGAAAAAAATATCTTGTTAAAAGCATAATTAAGTAAAAAATGTTCAAGTACTTTATACAATGGAAGGAAGGCAAGAAACCATTACAGGAGAGAGTGTAAGTGCCATATTTTCCTATCTGTAGATACAATTGGCTGTAATAGTTACAGTTAAACACCTTCAGAGTCTGAACATATTTTAAGGTGTTGAATAAAAGTAAAAAACAATGGCAAGGAAACCATTTCAGTTGCACATAAGGTATAAGGATGTGAAAAACTAATGGAACATCAATTAAAAGTAAAAGCAGGTCTAAATCCATTAAGAATTAGAAAGCAAATTCCAGGCATAAAATTAAGTTTATAAGCATGGAAGGGGGCATTGTATGATATAGAATAAATATAATATAAAAGAGATATATAATAAAAAAATAATAACAAACAGGCAAAACTCTTTATACGTATTGTCACTCAGTGCAAGCCAGAGTAATCAATGGATGCCAGAAGGCTTGTGCATAAAATTTCCATCTAGTACCTACTCATCCAATATCCCCAGACTAGTTTCTGGTGTGGCCTTCGTCAGTGAGGAGAAACAAATATATGCCCAATAGAAAAAATTTACTCACTAATTATGTTTTACAATATTAATAATTTTTAACGAAGTTTCTCATTCAGAAAAAGAACCAGAAAAACAGTAAAACTTAAAATTTCAGTATTACAAAGAAATGATAATTTAACCTGATGAGGTCCTCTAGATAGACTGATAATGAAAAAAAGTTCCACCTTAAGGACGGGTTGAGTTTTTATATTGTCTGGACCCCTCCTTCAATTCCTGAATGATCGACTTGCCAATCTAATTATATCTAAATTTTGACTGTTTGATTGCTATTGTTTTATAAATTATTTATTCACATTTTTACAAACATCATGCGGTTTTGTTAAAAATGTTCCCGCTTGTGGAGATGCCTCTGAAAGAATAAAATTATTCTTTTAAATAAAAAAATCAATAATGCATAGCAACCTAACTTTAAACCCAGGATTTTGAATGGGAATTGGCTGCTATATATGAGATAGTTAAACAAAATAATTCTTTAAAAGAGCTTTCCATCTAAATACCACACTATTTCTATTGATTATTAATTAATTCTATAACTAAAAATTTCGGTAGTTGTAACTTACGCCCCATGTATTTTACACATATGCATTTATACACACATATAAAATTCTATCTGAACTGATTGCTTAGTACTTCTATTGATTTTTGATCTTTTTCTTAGACAATTTGCTTTTAATAAATTATAGCTTTATAATTCACCTTTATAAAGATACGATTTTTATTAGTGACTTTCAAGAAGTTAACTTTATAAATTCTAGCCCCCCTTCTTTTTTTTTCAATCTCTAAAGTATTAATAATAAATAATTGGTAAAATATTTGTAACAGATAAATTTCTCAACTATAAGGTTTCTGATTTAATATAACTTTACTAAATTGACACCAAAATAAAATAACCTGTTTATAAAACTTTATGAATGAATTTTGTTTGTGTACTAAGTAATTTACATAAACCTATTGGAACTTTTATTTTGATTTGAACTTAGCATCTTATAAATAGCTTATATATTACTATAACATACATTTTATGAGGAAAATTCTAATAAACACTGTCATAAATAACTCAGCTTAAAAATTAATGGAGCTTTGGTCAAAACCAAAGACTACAATATTAATTTAATATATTGAAGCTGTACATATATATATATATAGTTATATTACAAAAAAAATCAAGTCAGATACCACATGACCTAATTTAATAAGCTTGTGTTTACAAATGTTATACATAGAGCTTGCAAAATAAGGATATTCTCAAAGCTTGGTAAGAGCTTATTTTGTGAGCTCTATATATAATATAGTTATATATATCCTGTTCATCACCATTCACTATGGACTAATTAAAGACCCTAAGTCCAACCACAGTGAATGTGTTTTAAACTAAATGATGACAAAGGCACAAATAATTATATAATAGGAAGTAGTTGTAGATTAAAATTGCTTAAAAGGCAATGAAAGAGTAAAAGGAAGTTTAAACTTATTTTGTTTGGTTTTGTTAAAATACGTTTTGACAAAATTATAAATTTTAATGTATAAACTGCAAAGATTGTATTGGTAGATAAACATGAATACCAAAGATATCGATTCCATTAGGAAAGGAATTTAATTGAGAAAACCAATTAAAGAAGAATTAATTAAAATGTAAGATAACGGGAAACTAAACAATTGGCATTGGGCACTATTAATTAGTAAATGAAATATAGAAAAACAATTAAAAAGGGTGTAAATAAAGAATGTTCCTTTTGTTCTCTCTCTTATCCTTGCTGAAGCTCTTGTTAAAGATATGTTTAAAACAAAATTTTTGCTGAAGAAAATCTTGAAAAATCTTGCTGAAGATCGCTATGAAGCCTCTGCTACATCATACCTTGAACCATCGTCCTTTGGTGTTTTACTTATCTGAAATTTTTTTTTTTAAATGTATGGCGCTATAAAATTGCGTGAGTAAACCTCTTTGTCTTCACTCTCCCGTCCATCCTTGGGCCAGAGTCTGAACAATGTAGCCAGCTGGAGAACATGGGAGAATTGCCTGACCGATGCCTGCTACCTACGTGTGAACAACTGCCATCAAAACGTGCTATGAACCTGGAAACTTAGAAAGACTTATCAACAATGGATCATCAGTACTTTGCTGTGTCAACATATATCTCGGCACACGCCTCTAATTACCGATAACTTGAACCCTCACTTGTCTTTTCACTTTCATTTAACTTGCAAATTGAATTTATTTCATTTTAGATTTTTAAATTGCATGTATAGTTTTTTTTTTACTTATATAATCTAATATTTTCATTATGTCATATTTGTACATATAATGGTGATTTTTTTTGATTTGTCTATTGTACACATAAAGTGTCATTTTAGTCGATCGCCATCATACTTATTAGGAATATATACTTACTTTTTATTTTCTCTTGTAAAGAAAGAAACAGTATAATTTCTTTCTTATGGTCTAGAATATACATATATAATCTATCTAGGAGGAACTGGAATGGAGAAATAATAAATTTAAATTTACTTTTTTTTTACTTTACTTATTTGACCTGCTATTAATAAATACGGGAATATTTAAATTTTATAACAAACTTCTTTGAATAAAAAAAAATCACCCCGTCCAATTCCCTCTTACCATATTTGTTCTATTAATGTATTTTTGTTAAAAGAGAGCAAACACAGGAAGCACATTTGTCTTTGTGGAAATAACGCAATGTCTCTTTAATTTATAATTAGAAATAAAAGACATGATTATCTTTGATAAATATTTTATTTTGTATTTTAAAAGAAAAGATCCAAACCTGCATCATGTTATTATACGCTTCTTAAGTCAACCTGGGATTTACTCCTAATATATATATGTTTCTGTAGAACATAAATAAATTAAACGTTCATAATAATTGTTATATGCAAAGAGAGAGAGGACAGTACATCTGTATATAAATTAAAGTTTGAAATATGCTTTAGCTCTGTGAATAAACTAGTTAAACTATAATCAATTGTTAATAGTCCCATCCTCTATATATATTTGATATTAGTTAAATCAGGGGAAAGTAATAATTATTTTAATAGCGGATATTTTTTCAGTCTTGTAAAATTTTGAATCATACTATTTTATATATGTTCATAATTAAGGTTTTGAGCTTAACGGTCATTTGACCGCATTTTTTTCATATTGTGCTACTCAATGATTCATGGGTGTCTCAGCACTTACTTATCACTCCTCTTGTCATTTCTACATGACCTAACACTTTTCCGGGATTGCATTTGATTGATAGATTGAATCTCACAATCTTCACATATATATATCTGGATTCAAGCAATTATACTTTGTTTCTGAGTTCGGTTCCTGCTGTGGCGAACGAATTCCTTTTCTCTAACTACAGTTTAGAGATGGAGTGCTATCCAGCCTCAAGTTATCCTCAAATAAAGCCATCGTGCCTCGAGTCTCACATTTTAAACTTACAAATTTAATCACCAAGCGATCACGATAGTTTATTTTTCATTATATACTTAAAACGTTGCTTTTATATGATCGAAATGTTACTGTGAAAATCTGAAAAATGTCCTTTGGGGGTTTCTCATTTTAGTTTTAAGAGTTGAAGTAGGACAATACTTAAATGTGCCCTAAATGGTATTCAACTAGTTTAACCAGTTATTTATACTTTGTAATTTTATCTTAGAGTGCTATAAATCACTGTCTCTCTCTTTCAAATGAAAGTAACGTAGTTGTTGGGTCAGCATATTATCATTTTATAAGCACCAATTTAATTGTTTACACAAATTATTGGATCTCATATATATGTATACTGTTGCAAGAGAAATAGCTTGCAGCACTTTTATTTAATCTTTAAATTGTTTTACTATGTAAATAAACTTTTATTCACTAGTATTATAACCGTACTGATTGTGTCATTATATGTATAAACCTGATTATCATCTGTTAAAATTCTCCTTTTTTGGATCTCATCTCTCCCTGACCACCGGGCATACATTAAAGAATTAATTCTCATGAGGTTCGAGGAGTAAATTGCTTGGTAGTAATCTGGAGGAGTAGGTGAGGTTCGAACCCCCTCTAACTATATTTCTAGGTTAAGTTACGGCCGCTCTACTTTTATTACCATTACAATATATATATATATATTGCATATACAAGGTATGACAATTTAATTCCTGGAATAGCTGTGTTGTGTCATCTATGATCTAATTGTATCTCAATCACATGAGTGGGAATATGTTTAAGCTAACACATATGTAAATTTTAAGCTGATAGAACTAGTTGCTAATAAACTATTAATAAGATAATAAATATCCAGATGGACACTTTGGCGTAAAAAATGAGTGGATTGAAGGTTTGCGCAATATATTAATATCAAATTTTGTGTAAAAATCGACAAATGTGCTACTGAAACATTATAATTGTTACAAATGGCATATAGTGGAAATGCTATGAAGAAGTCAAATGTGTTTGGGTGGCATAAAAGGTTCAATGGACAATAAGGTATGATCAATGATTCCAGAAGTGGACAACCAAAAACAATGATTGGCATTAATATTAACAAAGTGCAAAATGCAATACAATCAGACAGATGATTAAGTGTGAGATGCAACTGATCTTCAAATATGCATTTTCTTCTGAGAGTAATTAAGAGTGATGAAACTTTGTGTTTCCAGTATGACCCCGAATCAAAATGTCGGAGTATGCAGTGGAAATTTACCGTGCCTAAAAAGGCATGCATGTCACATTCACAGTTTAAGACCATGCTGGTGTATTCCTTTGATCACAAGAGAATAGTCCACCACGAATTTATTGAACAGGGACAAACAGTTAACCAACAATATTATTTAACAGTACTTCAGAGATTACCAAATTCTGTTTGAAGAAAAAGAACTGAATTGTGGCCTAACAAGTGAGTCATTCATCATGACAATGCACCAAATCATAGTGCACTCATTATGAGAAACTTTTTGGCCAAAATATCAATTTCACAACTAGACCATCCTACTTATTCACCTGACTTAGCTTCCTGTGATTTTTGCTTATTTCCAAAATGAAAAACTGCATTGAAAGAATGAAGATTTTGTATTATAACTGATATCTAAAAGAATGTGACACATTTGCTCAACAATTTTCCAGAAATGGGGAATGTTGTTTTAATCAGTGTATAGATGCACAAGGGGACTATTTTGAAGACAACAGTCGCCACTAATGTATACCTCCACATGTATATTTTATAAAGATGCATTCCAAGAATTAAATTGTCATACTTCATATATACTTTATTCTAATAAATTTAAAAAGCTTTTAAATAAAATACAGATATCAGATATATAAGAATGATAATATAAACCTATTCACAGAACAACTAATTTCAAAAATGGTTTTTATGATAATTTGAAAATCAAATTCCCAAAGAATTATGTAAATAAACTTGCAAATAACCTTATTTTTTGTATCAATGCTTTTACTTGCAAGATTAAGGGATAACTGTTTCACTTATGAATTATAATGTTTTCAAGTTTAATTATTCCATGAATAAGTCTATACATTCATTGCATAAACTTATTTTTATATATTAAAAGAAAATTAAAAATTAATTTATTGGTTGTCCAATCCTTTCTTTTTAAATATAAATCTTTTTTAAAAAACTGCTATAAATTTCATCTTGTAAGCTGATTTAGAAATATGTCTGTCGTCCGTCTCCCCCTCCTCACTTTAACTTTTAAAAAACAATTTGGTAGTTATGTATTAGACCTATTGCTTGTGTTTGCGACAACAGCTGTATTTTTAAAAAGTCAAATTTTTAACAATACTGTACAGAAAGTATAAATTAATACACTAAAATAATAAACACATTACAATGTTAAATAAAATAGATAGTTATGACTTGTTGATACAGCATTCTGCTGTTGCAAACACTCCTCCTGCCCCCACACTGAAGAAAGATAAAACATTTTGCTGTCATAAACACAGGAAGCAGGTCTAATACGTTAAGTACAAAAATTTTTGTGTAAGTTGATCCCATAAAGTTTTTTTTTGAATCTCAAATATACCCCCTTCCCATTTCTTCTATCTGCTGGAAGATAAAAGTTTTTATTTATCTAGAAGAAAAAACTAATTAATGCAATGTACACGATGTTTAAGTTAATTATACTTTTTAATTTACTGGTATTTATATATTGTCCAGTATTAATTAATTTTTCAATATGAGTATTCAAATTGATATTCATTATCACTTTCAATACACATCTCTTCATATTTTCTATGTGGAAGTGAAATTTTTATATTGTTTTTTTATTAAAATTCCATTCACAAATTCATAAATAAGCACTAGTTAAACATTTTTTTTAAAAAAGTTTTCAAGCATACAAATAATTTTTTTTTAATATTGTTATTTTTACCAAAAACATTTTTATCCCCAATTTAATTGTATGGTTAATTTTATTCATTCTGTTCCATTTGTGTATATAATGTGAATGAAGTTAATTTCTGTTAGAAGCTATAAGTACATTCTCGATTTATTATATGGGCATACAATGGAAATATTTAACTTATTAGCATTATATTCCTCACATCATGTAGAAGAATTTAAACTATATTTCAGTGTCATTTTTTCTTACAGTTCTGTTTATATGTATTTATGTGAAGAAATATTGGGTGTTTTCTGAGCTTAAAAGGACTAAGTTGTTTGTTCGTGATTATCTGGAATAGTGTCCCAAACTAATGATTCTTAATGTTTCAAAATCATCACTCTAAGGGGTGATAACTATATTGGGGAAAGATAGAGAACAAAACTTTCTAGAATCAACTGTTGTTGGAAATCAATACTTATTGAAAAATACTGATTGGACATTATGAAAATTTATAGCAAAAGTATAAAAATATTAACAAAGTCAACACATATTCTAATTTCTACTAAAACAATCCATCATAGGAGTGAAAATATATTATTGGGACAGGCAAATCATTGTTTGTACTTTCCCAAACTTCTTAGAAGGTTTTATATTTGACAGTGACCAAAAGAAGCTTGTCAAATCGATTATCTTTTTCTATCTTTAAAGTAAGATGAAACTGCAAAATTTGGGTGGCTATATATCATATTCTCATGATTCAATTATTTCTCTTTTAAAATATATCACATTTTCAGATTATTTGAATAGTTTAAGGACCAAATTCTTCCCATAGGTTCAGATTCTATCAAACAAGTTTTTTATTTTTCAAAATTCTACACAATCATTTTTTGATTTAAATAACATGAAGGTTGTGTTATATACCTTCTGTGGACCTTCACACACCATTTTTTGTCTCTAAGATTTTAATATATAAATTAGTGAAATTTCAGAACATTTGAAACTTTTCACGAAAAATGCCTTAATTTTTCATATGACACTTCAGTTAATAAATAATTCAGTCATATATAGAATGAAAATAGTTGTACTCTGTATTAATAAAAATGAATAGAATATTTATTTTATATTCATTTCTTTTTCTCATAAAGTCATTCTTTCTTTTTTTTAATTTTTAAATTTAATATTGTATAATATCGCAATATGAATTGTAAACTAATACTGAATAAATTAATAGCTATTTTAATATGCAAAAGATAAGGAATCTTGAATTTGATATGAACTTATTCATTTATAAAATTTCCCTATATCAATGCATTTTATATGCATGATTAGTTTCGATTCATATATTAGTGGTTATGCATTATTAAATTTGAAAATAAAAAGTAATTTTGTATTGAATAAATAAACTATATTAATAATTTTTTTTTTTTTTAAACTTTTATCACATCCTAAATGTATGTAGAATACACATACTTAAAACTTTTTTTTTTTTTTTCTGAAATCAGATGGTTTTTCCATTATTATCTGAAGGCCGGAATATATTTCTGGAAAAATTTGTTAAAAATTCTAAAGAATTACAGCTGGAATTGTGTCAGATATTAGATAAATATTGTGGAGATAATACATCAATAGAGGATATATTACAGTAAGTATTTGATATTTTACAAATATATAATAGATTTGAAAGTTTTTTTTTGTATATATAAAAAAGAAACCATTATTGTTTTTTAGTTATCTGAAAATATATATATGCAATATTTTTATATAAATCAATAGCAAAATGTTTTCCACAAAATAGTACCATCTAATGCAAGCTCTAATATATAGATTTGTATATAAGTATGAAATATATGTTGAAATGAATGTTTTGATGGGTAAAAGATGTTTTATGATACATGTTTTTGGGAATAATCATGTTTAATAAAATAAAATAAAACTAAAATAAATCTACTGTTGTTTCGATAAGATAACACTTATCCTCAACCAAGTAAAAAAAATATAGTAATAATCACAAAGTTGTAGTAGATAAAATTGTATCGCCTGGTTATGAATAATTTTGTCTTATATTTATCAATATTTTTTTTTTAATATATTTATGTGTGCTAAGAAACTCTTCCAATTAGTTGATAATTTTATTGTTTTGTCATGTTTATTAATACTATTTGTTTTTTTAAATATTTCTATAGTTTTTCTAAATATTCTTTGGTCATGGTTATTACATATGGGTTTGATTATAAAATATATCTTTCATAAAAATCAATAAAACTCTGAGTAATTGACCCAAGGGGACTAACTGTAAAACATAAGGTTTACAGATTGGTTCTCAATTGCTGGAAAAAATAACTTGGACAATTGAATTGATTTGGTTCAGAATAAGATGGACAGAATCTCTTAATAAATGATATTATCATTAAACAATAAATCAAAACGATTTGTTATTCCCTACTTTCAGTTAGTTAACAGATATTAATTCATTATCATAAAGCAGTGCCATATATACATTCACACTTATTTTAAAAAGAGTAATTGAAAAAGAAATAAATTAAAATAGTTTGGCTTGATATTTCATAGATATCTTATTCATAATTTAATGATCTTTAATAATAGAGCTAAATTATAAAACAAACTGTTTACATCATTAAGATGCATATTAAAATTTTTCTTTACCAAATATTTTAATAGCTAGTAATGGTTGATTATTTGCATATTTGTATATGAATATGTTTTTTAAAAATAATATTTTACATGTGTGGATAAGTTTCTATTAATTTTAATGTTAAACCTTTAAACATCACATGATCACTATCTCCCATGCTTGCTCATAACTGTTATTAAAATAGGCAAAACTATCTTCATACAGTAATGCAACTCAAAGCAAGGCAGAGTAATCAATGGATACCAGAAGGCTTGTACATAAAATCCCTATCTAGTGCCTACTCATCCAATATCCCCAAACTAGTTTCTGGTTGTGTAGCTTTCGTCAGTGAGGAACCTTGGATCTGAGAGCACTGGGGATATTGTATGGTTAGCCCTAGATAGGGATTTTATGCACAAGCCTTCTGGCATCCATTGATTGATCTGTTTTGCTTTAAGTGGCACTACTGTATGGAGAGAGTTTTGCCTATTTTAATAACAGTTATGAGCAAGCGTGGGAGATAGTGATCATGTGATGTTTAAAGGCTTAATACCAATCCTACCAATAGGGAGGTGGTGGCTATGGTTATAAAAGAACCAAAGACACCAAAATGTATGGGTGTTGAACTGAGTTCAGACCCATATGACTATATAAGCTATTGAGCTTAGATTGAAAATATTTGTGTGTTTTCAATTTTATCCTCATAGTTTTGTAGTTATGTAGAGATAAAAGATGGCTGCTGTAGAGTTGCATTAGATCCTAAGATCTAGGTACAGTGCTCTCAGATCGAAGGCTCCTCACTGACGAAGGTCACAAGCCAGAAACTAGTTTGGGGATAAGGATGAGTAGGCACTAGATAGAGATTTTATGCACAAGCCTTCTGGCATCCATTGATTACTCTGTCTTGCTTTGAGTGGTATTATTGTATGGAGAGAGTTTTGCCTATTTTAAATTTTAATGTTACAAATTACATTTGTGAATTATATTTTTAATAATTTATTTTCAGGATGATCTTGAAGATAGGTAACATTTGGGCATAAAAACTAAAATATTTATATCACTATGAACAGGTCAAAGAAATCTTGTAATTGCATAAATAGTTTTTATTGCTTGATAATTTCTCTAGAGACAAACCAAGAATAAGTTAAATGCCCCATAAGGCTTTTTTATAAACTTCTAGTTAGAGACATAATGTGCCCTTGATAGATGGGTTTTGACAGGAGAAGCCTTTTTTTAATGTGTGTGATATATTAGATGGATGTTTCTTATCAATCATATTACTATAATTACATTTATTACATAATTAGTTCTCATGTAAAATGTATACATTATTATTTTTATGTTAATAGATTATATATTTCTTTTGACCCAATTTTTAAATAATTCTTCTATTTTGATTATTTTTTGAGTATTCTAATATTTTTGTACAAAGATTATTTTTTATATAATATTCTTCAATATTTGCATTTCCAAATTCTCTATGAAACAATCATTAAATTTAAATCACATTCTTAATTTTTTTAAATTAGGGATTATTCCATTATTTATATAATTTTTCAAAAATTTTATATGATTATTAGTATTATTATTGAATTTTATTATATTTCTCCATCTTACATTTAACATCCTTGCAGTTCCTATGTTATTCTTCTCTATATAATTTCATAATTGCTTAAAATTATTATTTTTTTCCATCATTATCTTATATTTTTGTGTATATCCAGAAACAGTGCCTGTAATCTTCTATTTAAAGTAATTATTAAATATTCTTTCCTTTCACTAACTTTTCTGTATTAGCTATATTATTATTAATGTAAATAAACAATGATAACCCTTCTAGTACATTCTTTAGATAATCCAACACTTTATTATATTACAACTTCAACTGACAGTTTCGATTGTTCAATAGTCTTCCTTAAAATTATAATATAAACAAATATGTAAGTAAATATCTCATTATAATAAATTAAATATACAAAATAAAATTTTTATATACTGTATAATAAAATTACAAAAAAAAAAAGTTTAATTCAATCTGATTCTTTTTATATATTTATATCAGATTAACTTTTAATTATATTTAATTTTAAAACTAATTTTATTTAAATTTGGTATATACAACCTGTATCTTTATGACTTTTAAATTTATATATTATAATATCTATTCAAATTACCAAGCAATGTTTTTAATATCTAGCATGATATCTAATACCAAATTCAGATGAAAATTTCCATTGCTTTATCTGAACATAATTTGCCATGATATTACCTGCACGCTGGATTCTTTAAACCAGTATTTCCCAAACTTTTCATATGACATAACACTTCATAAATCCTAAAATTTTAATGAAATATCTTAGTTTTTTTATAGAGTAGATAGATATTAATAATAAATAATAAAATAAACTAACATATAGTACAATTACATTCTTAATGACTTCAATGTGCTTGGGTCTTTCAATTACAAATATGTTTGATATTAGGCTTAATGTTAGAAAGATGAATTCTCATATCCAATATAACAGGGGTGGCGAACTTTTGTTTTCATAAGATCTACTTTTTATTTTGAAAATATGTTGCAATTGACTTGCTGTCATAGGCGTAGTCTTAAGTGGAGGGAGGTACTATTTTTATATATCTACCTAGTAAAAAATAACAATTATTTAATGGGCCAAAAAACTCATGTCCAGGGGAATTAAAGCAACATGAATAATTATTAACAATATTTATTAATTCAAATTAGCTACATTAAATCAAGATTAAAAATATTATTTTCAATAATGATACTGCTTAGTGAACTTCACCTATCTAGTATTGAAAAAAAATTTAGAACAAAAACAAAAATAATAAAAAAACTTGAAAATATTTTGACTTAATTTGTTCCACTCATTACCTGACAGCTCTTGTTAGATTGGCCTCACAATCAACCAAAAATAGCTTTGCGATCGACCGGTGGATCACGATCGACTTGTTGGACACCCCTGCAATATAGCATTGAGTCTGTTTCTGTGTTTTGATTTGGTTGCAGCATATGATGAAAATCCTGCCTTGCATAAATATGTTATTGTAAAAGGAAGCAAAATCTGAATAGCTAATTTTGACACATTGGGTTACTCTTCTGTTAAATGTATGCAAAAATTATTTAAAGGTAGCTCCTTATATTTCTGTTTTAAATCAGACCTTGGAAAATATTGCAAAAGAATTTATTGTAAGTCATGTAAGTGTTCTAAAATTATATTATAAATTTCATCTACTTTAGAATTTATTTTAATTAAAAATTCACGCAAGGTAAGAAAACAATCAAAATTATTCTGTTCAGCTGTAGAACTCCAGAATTGTAATCTCCTATCAAAGGGCATAATTTTGTCTTTTGCATTAAAAAAATTGTAATATTTTTTTTATTGTAATGATAAGTTAATTTCATTGTATTTAATAAAAAAATATATTCCAAATATACAAGACTCATCAACCATAAAGGATTTGTTAAAAATTCATTGAAATTCTATCCTAAATTATTTGATATATAAAAAATTAATAACTCATTACAAAATTCAAAAAATCTAGTATTTTTTCTCTAGTAGTCATCTCATTTCAATATATAATAAAAGTGTAGTATGCCTATTACCCATTTCATCACACAAAATTTTAAATAATAGATTGAAGTGATCAAGATTTTACTATAGATGATAATTTATACAGCTTCATCCAAATAGGTTTTAAGTTGAAAATTTTTTTGTTACTAATACTTGTGTATGGAAAACATAATGACATTTTATGGTTTTTGTAGCTATTTACAGAATACATATTATACTCTCTTCATCTTTCCTACCATCTATATAATCATCATTATACTTCTACCAATTCATTACCAGTTTTGCAATGTAATTATTAATACAGTTGAATATATCTTCACACTGACTAAACATTCTTTTATACTATTGTCAAATATGTAACGAACAAACACTAGTAATACTGCAAACCCTGCCTCCATTTGCAATACATATTCACTGCAAAGTCTAAGTTAATGAATTAATTTTTTCTCTAAGACAACAGAAAAATCTTTTGATGTGTCATGAAACAATATTATTTGACAATTATGATGTGTCTATATTTTTAGCAGATTCTTTGTTTAATATGCATAATACAATGTCTTTTACAGAAGGCTTAATGAGCATTTATCCAATTGTATGAGCTTCACTATTAAGTGTAGTGCAATAACTCATACAAAATGATGTGTCTATTGCACTCTGATTTTCAGTTTTAGCAATTATAATCAATTGAAGTTTAGATTTTTCTAGCGATTTTTTTAAGAAAAATGTATATCTCTGTAATCACTGTATTTAGTTGCCTACAAAGTTAATAAAACACACAATGCATTAGGAAAATTTGTATTGCCAATATACATAAATTCCCAACTTAAATAATTTTCATCATATTTCCTTTTTGATATGCTCTTAGATGAAACTTGCTTTTTATTATTAAAATATAAAGAAACCACTGTTTCATCTCCAATCATAGACATGTCTGAAGAAATATTGTTTATCCCTCACCCGAATTTTATATATTCATGATGGACATACAATCTTTATCTACTGTTATTATCCTTGCTAGTAGTGAAAAATGATCCATGAAGAACTGAACTTTGTGTGATCAATCAATGATTTATATAGAAAATTATCCCAAAGATTCAAACCTACTCTGGGCAACTGATATTCAAAATCAGAATTCTGAATATATTTGGATAAAACTCAGTTTTATCTATATAAAAGATATTTAAAAATTATTATTTTCACAGATTTTAATGTTTATGCTTTTTGATCCTTAATATTTTTTTTGTGTATGTGTCTGTGCTTTTGATTTGTTATCATCATTTTAATGCATACATATGTTATAGTTAGTAATAATGATTAAGGGAGGATAGAAAATTGGTTTCAATCATTCATGTAAGCATAATGATGTTATTAAGATCAAAAATTGAAATTTTAACTAATCTTTCTCAGGTATGAATGCACCTCTGTTTTGTTTTTTTTTTACTTTTTAGTTTAGGTTATTTATATGTGTTTAATTTGTGTAGACATAGGTGGTAATAATTGTAACTATTTTAATTATTGTAATTCAAGTTTTATTTGTATTATTCTCAAATGTAGTTGTCCATTTTCTTGTTCTCATTTCAAACCTAGATATAAATATTTGGGCACCATTCCTGAGAAAACTACATGGTTAGCTGAGCAGTGAAGGGAATGATACAAATATCATGTTGATGTTTCCAGAAAGGAGGAGGGGATATTTAAAAGCATTTTTTCTACAATGAAATTGATGCCTCTGAATACGTATTCTATTAATATAATCTTGAGATGCAAGAACTTTTTGTTTATTCTCTGAATATTATTTTAATGTAAGATGGTCAGGAAATATAACCTATTAGCAGCTTGATTATCTTCATCATCATTAATATGATCCAATATAGCCAAATAATTTTGTGTAAATATGGATTGATTCTTATGAGCCATGCTTAAATGTTGATAGAAGTGATCAATCCTGGGTTATCAATCATCATTGAAAAAAGAGGTTTAGTGTAATAGTAATTAGTTATTGTGTAATCTTTGTCATTTATCAAAATTACTATAAGGATTTACTGAATAAGTGTTTAAGTCATGAATGAATAGTAATTATGAGAGATTCATTCTGATTTTTAAGAATCAAGAAGCCTTATAGATGTGATTTTTGTAAGCAAGCAGATGCAATAGAATTAATATGAACAAAGATGCAATTTATCTATTGCTTTAAAACAGGCAAAACTCTCTATATTGCAAGCCAGAGTAATCAATGGATGCCAGAAGGCTTGTGCATAAAATCCCCATATAATGCCTACTCATCCAATATCCCCAGACTAGTGTCTGGTTTGTGGCTTTTGTCATTAAGGAGCCTTGGATCTGAGAGTACTGCACCTAGATCTCAGGATTTAATGCAATGCATATAGAGAGTTTTGCCTTAAGAGTAAGCATAAGAAATAGTCATCATGTGATGTTTATCTATTGCTTTCAGGAATGGGCATTTGATATAGTCAATCAAGACAATTTGTAGCAATATTTGAAAATAGCTGGTTGTGTTTTTAAATTTGTTCATATAAGCAGACTGCAATTCATCTGAAATTACTGATTCCAAGGCTTTTTTTTTAGATTTCAACAATAATCCCCTTCTTTTTTCATTATAAATCCAAATTTTGCTGAAAATTAAAATCAACATTAAGCAAATAATATATTTAAAATTTATACCATTTAACACTGTTGCTCCATGCACAAGTAAATTAAATTTTGAATTTGTAATTTCCAACAGCACATTATTATAACAATTCCCCTTTGAAAACGTTCTTCTGCACTGAAAATGCATTTAAAGCTTTAAATAATCAAAATTGTGATGCTTAATGGTTTAAAATTGTTGTTGTTTCATGTAAGAAGCATTTATATTATAGTTTAATTATATGGAGTGTGATTTGTATTAACATTTCATTTATAGTTTACATATATCTGTTTAATCAATAGATAGTCTGGAATTATTTTCATGTTCATAAACAAAAGATATCTTTTTATCTTTGATGTTTCTAGAAAATAAATCATCAATTACTGTCAACAGTCCCTAAGGCTAAACTACTTTTTAAAAAAAAAAATCAACTTACAATAGTTTTTTTGTTTTGAATTTAATTGGAAGAAGTAAATTATCAAAAAACAAAAAAAAAGAAAAGAATTTAATTGGAAGTAAAGATCTTTTATTTCTAACACAAGTTGTTATACTAGGCAGCTTTTTTTTTTATAAATATGAGAATTCAGAAAACACATTTTTTGACATCTTGTAAATAAAAATTCTTCTTCCCCAGAGTGTGTATATGCTAAATTAAATCTTTTTATGGATTTATTATGATGTAAACAATAGAAAATGGTCTTGCATTGGTGGTCGAGAGGTCAGCACGACTGCCTTGCACTTGCAGGCAGGCAGTTGCCCGGGTTGCGGGTTCGCGTACCGGCCGATGCTATGACACCTAAAAAAAAAAACAATAGATAATGTGGGAGTTAGTTCCATGTAAATAAAATAGAAATTTTTATCTTTGATTTCTTTAGGAAATCAATAATTACCATCAACAGTTCCTAAAGCTAAACCACTTTTTTTTAGAACTCTACAATAGCTTTTTTATTTTGAGTTTAATTAGAAGTAAAAGGAGATTATTTTTATTTCTAACTCAAGTTATTATAGGGATTTAAATGCAGAAATGAGGATTTAGAAAACTCATATTTTCTTTTGACCTATAGTTTTCTAGAAATAAATGGTTTAGCCTTAGGGATTGTGAATAGTAATCACTGATTTCCTAGCAACATCAAAGGTAAAAATATCACCAGTTTATTTACATAGAAATAATTCCACACATTTATTGTTTCATCACAATAAATCTATAAAAATATTTAATTTAACTTATGTATTCTCTCTGATAAAGACATACAGGATGTCAAAAGATGTATTTTTCTGAATCTCCATACTTATAAAAAATAGTGTTTGGGTTTGAATCCTTATAACAACTTTAGAAATAAATGAGACCTTCTTTTACACTCACAATAAAAAAGCTATTATAGATTTCTAGAGAAAAATGATTTAGTCTTAGGAATGTGGATAGAATTGATGATTTCCTAGAAACATCACAAGTAAAACCAGAGATAAATCTCCATACAGTAGTGCCATCCAGTGCAAGAAACAGAAATCAATAGATGCACACAGAAATCAATAGATGCAAGAAAGTTTGTGCATAAAATCTCTATCTAGTACATACTCATCCAATATCCCAAGTCTAGTTTCTAGCTTGTCTCTTTTATCACTGAAAAGCCTTGTATCTAAGAGCACTGCAACTAGGTCTTAGGACCTGATGCAATTCTCTAATAGCCATCTTTTACTATTCTAGTTAACTATAACGCTATTGAATCCAAAACGAAACATGTTTTTAATTCATACTCATTTGCTTGTATTGTCATATAGATCTGAACTCAGTTCAATGTCTATACATTTTGCTGTCTTTGGTTCTTTAATAATCATAGTCACCATTATTCCATTGGGCAGGATTGGTATTAAACCATCACATGATTTCCATTCTCTATGCTTGCATACTGTTAAAACAGAGGCAAAACTCTCCATACAGTATTGCCACCCAGTGCAAGCTGGAGTGATCACTGAACACAAGAAAGGTTGTGCATAAAATCCCTATCTAGTACCTACTCATCCAATATCCCCAGACTTGTTTCTGGCTTGTGGCTTCCACCAGCCCTCTCAGATCTAAGGCTCCTCACTGAAGAAATCCACAAGCTAGAAACTAGTCTGGAGTTATTGGATGAGTAGGCATTAGATAGGGATTTTTTGCACAAACCTTCTTTCATCCCTTGATTATTCTGGCTTGCCCTGGATGGCATTACTGTGTGGAGAGTTTTGCCTTCTGTTTTAACAGCTTTTGTAAGTATAGAGAATGGTGATCATGTGATGCTTAGTAGTTTAACATCAAAAGTAAAGATATCTAATTTATTTACATCAGAGTAATCTCACATTTTGTATTGTTTACATTATAATAAATCCATCAAAATATTTAATTTAGCATTATATATATATTTATAATACAAATATTGTAATAATAATAAAAAATTATAAATATAATGGTGATTAACTATCATAACAGTTTTACAAACTGCAAAAGTACTTTCAGTTAATTACTTAACCTTCTTCAATTATTATTTAATTTAAAAAATATAATGGAAGCAAACATCATCCACTCAAATCCCAGGATTTCCTAATTATGTTAGCAGCTTCTTAATTAATTATATACATTTTATATCTATTTATGAAAATTGTCTCCTTAATTTTTCTTTTATTATGATTTCTCTCTTCATGAAGAATCTTAACATTTTCTAGATCAAAATTAATTTTATATTTACATGTCTTTTCATGGTCCAAGAAAATTGAAACTATCATTTAATCATTACTATTTTTATTTTTTACATGCTTATATAACAAGTAAGGTTCTTTCAATTTTTTCTCTATACGGCATCTCGATTCACCTATATATGATAACATGCATCTACAAAAAAATTTGATAAGCAACATATTTTTTTGTTTGACAGGTATGACACTTTTAGAATTATTCACTAACTTGTTACTGTTATTTGGAACACAAAATGAAGCATTAAATATATCCTTATATATATTTTTAAAAAATTTCACTTAAGAATTTGATATATATGAAGTAAAAATCCATTCATTATTATTATTAAATCTTTAGCTCCTTTAAATCATTATATGTATTTTTAAATTGATAAAGTATCATTAATCTATTCAATCTTAAAACCAACTTCAAACAATTCTTTTGTAAATATTTCAATATTTTTTTAATTTATCACTTTCGTAATGACATAATTTTTCATTATGAAATAAAAAAGATCTAAAACTTACCATCTTATGCGTAATTGGTACATTTGATTTATCTATGTATAAATTTTTTTTTTTATTATATAAATTTTTTTTATTAGAAATAATTTAAAATGTAGAATGTTCTTTTATTTATAACAACACAAAAATTTTATATACCAAAATTATGACAATAAATCAAATCAGTACTTTGTAATTTTGTCCAAATATTACATGGTTTTAAATCAACAATCACATGATCACCATTTCTTATGCTTGCTTATAACTGTTATTAAAACAGGCAAAACTCACTATATGTATTGCCACATACTGCAAGCTAGAGTAATCAATGGATGCCAGAAGGCTTGTGCATAAAATCCCCATCTAGTGTGGGATAGACTAGATGGGAATTTTATGCACAAGCCTTCTCGCATCCATTGATTACTCTAGCTTGCAGTGTGTGACAATACGTATAGTGAGACTAGATAGGGATTTTATACACAAGCCTTCTGGCATCCATTGATTACTCTAGCTTGCAGTGTGTGGCAACACATATAGTAAGTTTTGCCTGTTTTTAATAAGGTTTTAAATTAGAGATATTCTTATTAATGGCAGGTTATTTGCATTGTATGGCTGCTACATTTTAATATGTGAAGAACCATTATTACTGATGATGGGAATATGAAGCATTTGATTTGAAACTAATATACTAATTCTTATCCCCCCCCCCCCCATTTTTAGAAGTCTCTGAAACAGTTTATAAGCAGCTTCACGGTAGAATTATTAAAATACTGTACAGATTTGAAGGTGAGTTTTTCATTTGACTTGATTAAAATCAAAAATATTTTAAAAACCTCATCTTTTGGGGTTTTAGACTTACAGTATGCTGATGATTCCTGACAGTTTAGAAAATATTATACAGAATATTATTAATGTTTTGATGCAGTCTATAAATAATTTATTTATTTTAGTAATTAATCTTTAAAAAAATTATATGCTTTATTACTAAATCATTATGAATTTTTGACTTAAATGATTGTCATTTTAAAAATATGGGTTAGTTTAAATGTCTTAGTAGCTTTTTAGGACTTAATGTTCGTGCTGCTGGCAAGTTAGAAAACAGGATACTTTAATACAGTGATATAATTATTTTAAGTAAATTAATAATATATAGAGATGCCATCTAAAACATAACTGATTGTATGGAAAGATTATTTTATTATAACATGAAAGCAATAGAAAATTTTTATCCAAGAAATATTCTGAAAATATAATAACAAAATCGTAAGATTCATTTATATGTTTTTTTTTTTTCTGGGTGTAATGATATTAAATCTACATTTATAAAGACAAATTTGTATAGTTATAGAACAAAGAATTATTAATAATGCTCTTTCTGACCCGAACTATGTAAAGCCACATGAATCAATTTTATTGAGGTGAAAATTAGTTCCTCTCAGTTTAATGGACAGAATGAATAAGCTATATTCCTCAAGGTTTTCATTGAACAAAAGGATGATGATTTAAACATGTAACTCTAAAAACTATAACAGCTAATATTCTGGTATGTCTAAGTGTATTGCAGTGGAGTTATGTATTTTATTTGTTTAGCAGTTAATCTTTTTATGTGTGTGTTTGAACTCACAAAACTAAGTACCATGAACATCTCTTAATATGTTATACATTACTTATCCTCATGCATTATTCAATTTTTTTCAACCTCTGAATAAATCTTAACATAACCCAAATAAATGTAAAGGACATTAACTTCCCTAAATATTTATTTGTTATCCTACTTGGATGGCTTGTTATTCTCACATAATTTTTAAGAAAACTAAATACTGTGTATTTTCCAAAATTGACCCTTTGCAGTATTTAGATAGTTTTGAATACAGCAAGTTTTCAATTTTTAATTAGCACGTCGGTGGTGGGGGTTTTGATTCAAAAGATTTTTTTATTTAAAATCTTCAAAATTTTCCATCTGAATAAAAATATGATTATACTGATACTACATCATCCCTCTTCATAATCACCATCATTATATTATATTTATACAGTAAATATGCAATGATATTTCAGTTATTTAACCAGGTCAATATAATATGGGCATTAAATTCTTATCCATTGCTGTTGTTGAATGTAGTATTTATTAATAAAAATGTACTCTTTAATTTTTTTATCTTTTTCGTAAAAAAGCATTCAACATTAATTGATCAATTTTTTTAGTATCCAATCTGCATTAGGTAATTATTCCTGCATTATATCCAATGGTTTTCCAGATCATCTGGCTCTTGACATGAAAATCAAAATAGATTCCTAAGATTTACCAGGATTTTATCTAAACAATACAATCACTCTGATGCTAAAATTAGCTACTCAAGAGGCAGTTATAGAAATTTTTATTCAATAAGCTACTATACATATAGAAGCAAGATCCCCAACAAATTTTTCAACAAAAAAAATCTAAATTTTTTTTTTAAACACATCTTCATAATTGGTCAAGAGGCTATATCTGTTGACCACTCAGTTATAAACCATGAGACTTGTGCTCTCATACATTCTTCAAAATTCAGAATTAATCACAAGAGAAATTATATAGATTTATATTTTCATTTTAAAAATAAACTATAAACTCATTGAGCATCATTAAGTGCCCCCTATTTTGATAAAATTGATAGTAGTCATAATATCACACAAGAAATCACACTCAAATTCTAACATAGACAAGATCCATACAAATTCACATCCAATTCTAAAGTTCTTATCCACCTTATTTAACCACTTCACGGTCCTTATTAAATTTTATAAATTTTTTGTGCACAAATATATAGTATTGATAAGCTATGTCCTATCTCAAGTTATCCCTTTTAAAAGAATATCCTTTCCTCTTGACTTGACAATTTAAGACTCATATCTATTTACTATTTATTAAAATAACTAAATCTCTTATTAAGAATTAAATGCTGCATCTTGTTTCATTCTCACTGTTGCTTTTTGCCAAAAAAGACTTATCAACTTCTGTAGCCATCTCCCATTTTAAAATTGTAATTGACCATTAGAAGAAAACAGTAGCCCAATTGTGATTCAATTATTTATCGCATCTGCTGATTATATTCTGTTGCACAAGCTTCTTCAATATTAAGTAAATATGACATCTTTAAATCTTTTGTTTATAATCTGACTAATTGGTTTTAAACAGAAAAATATATATAATTCTGAAAGGTAAAATGTTCTCTGGTTTTAAGTGTCACAATTTTATCATTACTATTAAGAGCATTAGTTTTCATTCCCTATATCAGTCCACTTCAATATTGAAAGCAGATTGCCTGATATATATATATCCTCCATATTGTTTAGGTTATCAAATATATATATATATTTTTTCATGGGCATCTGCTGCAACTTATTTCCTTTCTGGAAAATTATTAAGAAAATTAGGTTATCAAATATATATATATATTTTTCATGGGTCTCTGCTGCAACTTATTTCCTTTCTGGAAAATTATACTAAGAAATATATTTTAAACTTCTGTAATCAAAAATTCTTATTTTGAAGCATCCTTATAAGCAAAACAATAACAGCTTTCTGTGCAATGCCACATAGATTTTTGATTCCTTGGTACACTTTTCATACAATGTCACTACAAAAGAAATGAATAGAAATCAATAGAGAACACAAAACTTGCTTAGCATAGTATGCGTGTCTCTTTGTTCAAAAGCCTCCTAATAAACATTTTAATAATTCTCCAAAGCAGAATTAATACCTGTCATCAAATATATTTTTGACCCTTATTATTAATAGTATGAAAAAACATTCTACTTTCAATGGTCTCTCATTACACTAAATCACTGTGTTGCAGCTATAGAGGATAGTTATCTAGATCAGTGGTCTTCAACCTTTTCACACCTGCGGACCGGTAAAAATAAGCATAAGGTTTCGCAGACTGGCAGAAATCTATAGATAAATTTTCTTAAAAATGAAACTTTCTTAAAAATGTAAACTGCTTAGCCTTAGATGAGCACAATTGTAATAACTGATCAAAACAACGTTAAATATACAAGATGAAGTTATATATATATGGAGTTGTATAATAAAAAACTTTTTTTTTTGAATTTTGAATTTTTTTAGAAAAGTAATAAAAAATTTAATTCTATCCTCTCCTCCCCCCCATAAACATCTGTGATAACTAGAAAAACAAATTAATTTATGTATGATTGATTAGATTTTTGTTTTCATTCTGTTTTTTTTTTTTTTAATTGGGTAAAAATGAGATGAAAAAATAAATAAAAATTGTTTATATTAATTAAAAGTTTAAACTCTTATTATTTTGTTATTACAAACATTCCTGCCAGTCTACTGGCACCAGTTCGCAGACCAAGGGTTGAAGACCACTGATCTAGATGACTAAATTAGTAATTTCATATATCAAGTTATAAAACCTTATGCCTAAAGATATTCCGATCTATTAATTACAATCAGTGAAAAGATGGTATTAAGCTCATATACAAATATAAATAAACACTAATTTTGACATTCTTCAAGAAAATTAAATAATGAAAGGCTTTTGAATAGACTAATAATATCGAACATGCACAGTCAATTCTAAAACTTAATAATTGACTTGGAACCAAAGTATTGAATTTTTTAATAAAACTAAATGCAAAGACTTTAATAACTTTTTTTTTAGATCTGCAGAATGTCAATTATAAACTTTATTGCCATTTGTGCTATAGGATAGAGGAAGGACTGGAACATCTTGTTTTTGAGTGCCCTGCTCTACAAACATTTTGTGGACAAATTTTTTTAATTACCTTTCCCCCAAGTTCATTCCCTTAATGTATTAATTGAAACCATAAATGGTGATTTATTTCCAAACATTAGAATCTATTTTTTTATCCTCTGTTTCCTGAGTAGTCATTTTTATTTTAAGCTGACATCTTGGAGACTGCAATGCCCTTTTTAGAATAAAATACATTAAAATGGAAACACTAGACACTTGATTCTACTAACATTTATTCTACTGTATGATGCCTGGTCAAACTTTCAATATCTTTGTAATTATCTGATTTATAAATAATTGGTTCCTTTATTTTTATCTTTATAGTGTTATTGAAATAAATTGAGATCCTGCTGAATCTCACTGCACTCGTTAAAATACGTATACGACAGCCAATCAGAATGTCATGATAGCCATCTAAACAACAATCAAATCCAAACACATGTAAAAAAATTTTAATCATAATTTTACTTTTAAGAGACTGAATTATTTAAAGTCTATGTTTTTTAGAAAGAGACAACCAATTCAGTTTTGCATTCTTCATTTGAAATATAATTTTCCTTGTCATATGTGGATTTTTTTTTTTTAAGTTTTTTTTTTTTTTGTCTAATATAACTATTTCTAAATATATATTTGTTAAAAATTTGTAACTTAGAACTGCATTTGTAGCAGCCAGATATACTAACCTTGTTTTATGATGGAATCTTACTATACACAACTATTAATTATTTGTATCACATTTACAAAAGTTATCCCATGTGCTATGTTTATATTATTCTTCCTATACTATAAAAAATTTGCTCAAAAGTAGAATGGAGAACTACAATAGTCAACATTAAAAGATAGCATTACCAAATGTCAAATAAGTAAACTTAAGGATAAGTATGTGATATATTTATATTTGGATTGATCTATATAATCATCACAAAATTCATCTTTAAATTTTTTGTCTTTTTCTCTCTCTGTTTTTCTCCCCTCTGGAGTTAGGATAACTATTAGTTTGCAAGCTGTGCTAGTAGTATTATATAATATTTATGCAATTAAGTTAATTTTATAATTATTCTGGTAAGTTGCTACATTTTTTTAATATATTATTAAATATTAAATTTAAATAAATTCATGCTATTTATGCAATTAGGTTAAATTTATTTTATAATTATTCTTGTGAATTATTACATTTTTTTAGTTTTAACAAAATTATTATTATTTTTAGGAATTTCCATATCAAAGAGAAAAAACAACTATCCATGCAAAGTATAAAGTCTTTCCTAGCTAGATTAATCCAGCAGTATAATATTCCTTTTGGTAAATTAGTTTTACAACTATTTTTCAAATAATTTATGTTAAATTACATTGAAATAGATAACTACACTAAAATATATGTAAACTAACTTGATTAGATATAAACTCCAATCATAGTGCTTGAAACATTCGTTGTTCATTCATCATATTACATGCAAAACTAAACTACATATATATTCCAGAATAATTGGCCAATTTTTTACATGGTATGAAAATTTTAACAACAAATGTTTCAATCATTGTGAGTGAAGTAAAGTATATTTGAAATTAACATTCTGAATGACATTTTTATTATATGTATTTAATGTTAAAATACATTTGAATGAGTTGTAGCAGCTAAGTTATCTAGCAAACACAGTGAGTTAGTGTTTTTCTGAAGATTTGTGATGATGGTGTTTTAAATTTTTATATTGGACTATTTCCATCATCTAATATGCGTATTGAATGTCTTTAGAAAAATTTAACTTTATTTAAATATTCCAAATACATTCAACTGTTAGTAATCAAACAGAGTAGTATATGCACAATGTTTCGAGAGGTTATTCTTCCCTCTTCTTCAGGATGTTGCTGGCCTGACCAGTGACAGTACTAGTATGGGATTCAAACCTGGACTCTTAGATTCTGAGTATTGAATTTTAAGGTAACGCTCTAATCAACTGAGCCATCCTGCCAAAGACAACAGTCTGTAGAAATTTCATATACTTATCTATGATGTTCCTCCTGATTTCTCCACTTCTAAGAGCAAAGTTGATTAGTGGTTTCCATACATTATGTATAGTCACCCTAGATTGGCATATGGGATTTTTTGCCATTGTCGTGTGAGCATTGTCTATTGTAAGAAAAAGATTAAAGGGTGATAATAGTTTACAAACCAGAATAGCTCTTCCTATTGATAGTATAATGGAGCTATTAACATTCTACTAAAAACAACCTACTTTCAATATAACACAGAATTCTTCCAACAAAATCAAGGAATGGCTATGGGCTCACCATGGTCTTCCCTGATTAGCAATATTTACATGGAAACGTGAAACCTTAGCCATAAAAACTACTCCATATCCATCTAAAGTTTGGCTTCGCTATGTGGATGATACATTTGCTGTATGGCCACATGATGAAGCACTACTACAAACTTTCTGGAAATACATCAACAATATATCACCTTTAATTAAACTCACAATTGAATCAGAACAAGAATAAAAATTGGCATTCTTAGATGTTCTTGTGACAAGACTCCCTCATAGCAAAATCAAAACTACAGTTTACCGAAAACCTACACATACAGGAAAATACCTAGCCTATACATCCAATCACACCAGAAACACAAAACATGGAGTTATTCTATCACTATGGAACAGAGCAAAAGAAGTTTGTTCAGAAACCAGCGATTTGGAAAAAGAAAATATTTATATAGAACAAACTCTTATGAAAAATGGTTATCCATCAGCTGTTACTAAAGAAAACGTTATAAATAGATGACAAAAAGAACCATGAAAAGAAAAGACAATTATTGGTACTGTAGTGTATTCATACATTCCAAAAATAGCAAACAAATTAAGGAAAATCTGCAATCAGTATAACATCAGAACAACTTTCCAGAGCTATACCTCACTACGAGGAATTCTAACATCTACAAAGTCTAAACTTGAAATGCTGAAAAAAAACCTGCATCTATGAAATACCATGTGAATGTGGAAGAACATATATTGGTGAGACCAGTCGTCCCACTGAAAAGCGCAAGAACATAAACTAGTGAGTAGAAGAGGTAAAACAGATGTGTCTAATGTAGCAGACCATGTATGTACCAATGAACATATGTTCAATTGGGAAAATACAAAAATATTGGATAGAGAATAAAAGGTATGAAGAAGAGAATTTAAAGAGGTGCTCATATGACAATGGCAAAAAATCCCATAAGCCAACGTAGTGTGACTGTACACAATGTATGGAAACTACTAATCAACTTTGTTCTTAGGAAAAAGTGAGAAATGAGGAGGAACCTCATAGATAAGTATATGAAATTACTATAGACTATTGCCTTTGGCAGGATGGTTCAGTTGGATAGAGCGTTACCTTAAAAATTCAATACTCAAGAATCTAAAGATCCAGGTTCGAATCCCATGCTAGTACTGTCACTGGTCAGGCTAGCAACACCTGAAGAAGAGGTGAGAATAATACCTCTCGAAACATTGTGCATATACTAACCTGTTTTATGTGCTATTACTAACAGTTGAATGTATTTAGAATATTTAAATAAAGTTAAATTTTTCTAAAGACATTCAATACACATATTAGATGATGGAAATAGTCCAATATAAAAATACAAGTATGAGTTAGTGATTTTTCAATAGAGTTTTTGGGTATGTGTCTGTATTTTTAAAGAGAAAACAAAAAAATATTTCACAGTGATAAATATTTTTGTTGAAGGAGAGAGAGATTTTAATTTATATTTGCCTTTAGTTCAATCTCTTCAAATAATTTCAAATAAAAGTATTAGTAAAAAATATATAATAATAATTAAAATAGCATGAAACAAAGAAATAACATGCTCTGTGTTTTGATTATAGATTGGCCTTCAATTTAGTGAACTTAAAAAATTATTCACAATTTTTTCACTGTTATTTTAATTCAGTGTCGTAACATAATGCCAGCTTTTGGTCAAAGTATAGAACTAACATCGTTCTTTTTTTGTTATTGTTATTTTATTACTATTATTATCCAGAAGACTTAATCTTAAATATGTATATTCTATTATTTGAATTAAATATATAATCAAATTAATAATTATTATTATTTATTAAAATAATTAAATAGTCTAAAATGACAACACTGGGCCACGATTCATAAATCATCAACTCCATGATCTGCCATTTTATCACTGCACAAATTCGCATAGCATAATTTTTATTTGAATTAAGGAAATAAAAAATATTTCAATGTATAAATATTTTTTAATAAAACAATGATCAAGAATTTTTCATGATTGTTTATTAAAATCAATATATATAAAATTTTGTAATGTCATGTTCAAACGTTTTTCTTTTTAAAATCAAATTAAACTATCAAGTAAAACATTATTCTTAATTAAAGTTTTTTTCAAGTAAGTTTGCCAAGGATGGAAAACTCTTTTTAAATTTTCTTCATAATCTTTGCAGAAAAAATTTTCAACTCAAATTATCAGAGTAATTAATATAAATTTAACTAAGTAAAAAAATTGTGATTTTCATTTTCAGAAATACTTGTAGGCATTATTAATAACAATCATTTCTATATCATTAAATTACAGCATCTTTGATGTAAACATGATTAATTATTGGATACCAGATGGTAGTGTCAACAGACTCTCAAACGAGATTCTGGCTGTTGATTTTATTCATGAGGAACAATAGATTGCACATATCCATTCAGCTCTGTTTGGATTTTTTAAATATTATTTAAGCCAATGAGTTTTCAGCATCCTGAAAATTGAACTCAATTCAATGATTATGAATGTCTGAAAATTTCAGTTTTTCTACTTAATAGTTCTCAATTAATAAAGTGCTGTGCTTGTCCTGGTATTTCTAATCTAATGCTTGAATATCTTAGCATTTCATTGAGGAAGCCAGTAGCAGAACCAGTCTGGGGTTGGGGATATTCTACAAAGCTTGTTAAGAGTTTATTTGTGGGCTGTATATATAAGACTAAAATAATATGATGAGGATTGGATTACTGCTGTTAATGCAAACCAGGAGATACTTTATTTTGTGAATGGTTTTTAATTTGCGTTTATTTACAGTTTTTAAAAAAATATCTAAATGTTATATAAATTTAAACTTACAATGATAGAAAAATAAATGTTTTCTTTTTTTAAAATTTTATTTCATATGTAGCATTTTTTTGTTGTTGTTGTTTTGTTTAACGATATTATATATAGATAATACATAATGGACAAATTTCTCATTATTAGTTTTATCCTTACTAAGACTACTTATCTAAATAAATATTAAATTAAACAAGAGAAAGACAACAATCCTGATTTCCTACAGTTCCCTTGTCTATTTTTCCTAAAAGAAGTCTATTTAATCTCATGAATATCTTTTTTATTAATACAGTATATAAATTTCCTATCTGTTAACTTCTTCCAATCTATGTTTCTTTTTTTTAGAATATTCATTCTATCAAAGATCTTTTTAAGATCAGTAAAACAAATATTAATTCTTTTCATTTTCAATATATATCTTTAGTCCAGTTGCATTTTTTGTTTCTCATTCTTTTCTATATCTAAACTGCTCTTCAAATAAAAAATTATTTAATCTATTAGAAATATGTATCTATTAAAATGTTTTAAAATCTACTCATTGTATTACATAGAATCTTTTCTCTATTGTAATTAGTATTGTTTAAAAAAAATCTACTGGAATTCTCTTGAATACAAATAATAACTAATTTTTTCAAATTCTTTTATCTATTGTCTTTTATAACTTTTTCCATTTTTTTACGTAATCTATTTTGAGTTTATATACATAATTTAATTTTTCACTTGATATAGAAAAAGGCTTTCCACATTTTCAATTCTTTTTTTTTACAAATAATCTATCATTCTTGCCTTTAATAATTATTTCCTTAATGCTATGCCATTTTCCTCATACAAATTGTTTTATTCTGCCCATCAAGTCTATTTTTTTTTTAATTACTCTATCTCTACATTCTTCTAATCACTTCTGTGTAGCATTATCAATTTTCTGTTTTAAACATTTTGTATACATAATTTACCTATGTCAATACAATATTTATATTTTTGAATTTTTAACCCAATATCATTGGTAACTGAAGACTTTTAAATCTCCTTTGTCCCACAAGGTGGCATCATTGCAACTTTTTTTAACTTATGGAAGAATAAATATGAAAAAAGTGAATTATTGGGTTTTATGCTGAGTTTGGGAAAAGATAAGGGGATTTAGATATAAAGGTTATAGAGTTGACAAAGATTATGTTGTGGAAATGGGATGGAGCAGAATATGGGAAAATTTAGAATGGGGAATCTGGGCATAATTGCTGAGATATTCTTAACTTCGTCAAAGGAGAAGCCACAATACATCACATCACATTTTTGAGTAATTATCTTTTTTGATTTGAAATAACTATCACTTAATCTTTTATCTATATTTCTCTTATTAGCAAATTTGAAACATTTTCTTTATCATTCTCTTTTAATTTCTTACTAGCTCATTTTATTTTCAACTCAGATATTTATTCTCTTAAAAAATAATTTTATTTCTATTACTATCCAAAATTGTAATTTCAATTTTCATCAGCTCATATACACTTGCTTATTTAATCCATCCATCTCACATGTGGTCTTTTTCTGGATCTTTTACAATCTCTTGGAATCCAGTTTAAGATTTCAATAGTCAATTTATTATCATCTCTTCTACAATATGTCCAGCCCAACTCCACTTCAATCTTTTAGTTTTTTCAATGAGGTCAGTAATGCCTGTGTGTTCTCTTATTCATATATTGCGTTTTCAATCTCTTCTTGTTACTCCCAACATGCATCTCTCCAGACTTCTGTGAGTGGTCTGAAGTCTCTGTATTGCTCTTCTATTAAGTGTCCAAGTCTCAGATCCATAAGTAAGAACTGGTAAAACACATTTATTAAAAATCTTTTTTGAACATATAGGCATATTTCCTTTTAGTATCAAGTTATTTCTATCAAATGCACTCCAATCAAGTTTAATTCTGTGATTAATTTCATCCATTATGTTTCCATTTGTATTAATAATCTGACCAAGGTATCTGTAACTGTTAACTTCTTCTAACTCATCATAATCAATCTTTATTTTTCATATTTTGAGAAAATCCATTAAACATTACTTTAGTATTTTCAACATTTATCTTTCCTACAATAACTCCTGCAACATTTCCTGCAGCTCTAAAGCATTATTTGCAAAAACAACTACATCATCCACAAAATCTAAATGACTTAAATAATCTCCATTTACTTTCATTCCTTTAGCTTCCCATTTTAATCCACAAAATATTTCTTGCAGCCCTGCTGTAAAAAATTTTGGAGATATGGAGTCACCCTGTCTTACACCCTTCTCAATGTTGACTTTCCCAGTATCATTATGTAATATAATTGTTGCTGTTGCATTTTTATAAATATTTTTTAAAATATGACAATATCCTAGATCTATACCTTGATGATCCAATGCTTTAATTACTGAAGAAATGTTTATAGAATCAAATGCCTTTTTATAATTTACAAATTCAAAGCATAATGGCAATTCATATTCATTTGTTCTTTCTATAACTTCTCTCAATACCTGGATATGATCTACTATGCTAAAACCACTTTTAAATCCAGCTTGTTCTCTTGGTTTGTGGAAATCCAATGTTCTCTGTAGACAAGTTGTAATTATCTTGGTAAAACTGATAAAAGGCTGATAGTTCTGTAATTTCTAATATCTTCTTTAACCTTTTTTAAATATTAATATTAATACTGCATTGTTCCAATCATCTAGTACATCTTTATCATTTAAACATTTGGTATATAACTTTGCTAAAAAAAATTTTATTTTGTCACCTGCCTTTTTTAATATATCAATTATAATTCCATCATTACCTGGAGCCTTTCCTTTCTTCATACATTTAATTGCATGTCTCACTTCTTCATTTAAAATTCTGGGCAATTCGGAAGATGTACTAGATATAGGAGGTACTTGTTCTTTATTACTATATAATTCTTGATAAAAGTCTTTCACCCATTTCATGATGTCATCTTTTTTTTTAGTAATAATTCCATCTTTTTTTTCTTATTGTAGATATAAATTTCTTACCAATACCAAAATATTGTTTTACACTCTTGAGACTTTTAGTCTCTTCTATAGTTTTCCTTGCTAGTTCACAGTTATACTTTCTTATATCATTTTAAATTCTTTTCCGCACCATTTTACAAAATTCAAGATATTTAATCCTTTTTAATGCATCATTTTTATATATCTTCATATTCCTTTTCTTCTTCATAAATTCTCTAGTCTCAGTAGAAATTTTATTGGTCATTTGCTGCTTTTTTCTACCAGCTATCTTTGTTGCTGTTTTTAAACGTGTATCAGTTATTTTCATATTAATTTCATTTAAATCTGAATCATGTTCAAAATCTACTAATACTTGAAACCGATTTATTTGTACGTTCTAATTTAAATTCATTAGAATATTTCTGAAGATTAGGGAATATCAACTATAAATATTGTTTTTCTTAACAATTTTTGTCTTTTTAGTTTTGCATTACCACATATCTTACATCTTACTAATCAATTATCACTTCCTGTGTTAAATTTATTAAGAAATTAAAATCTTAATAAATTTGATTGTTATATGTAATTTTAAATAAAAGCATGGACTGTCCATAAATTAATTAATTCAAACAATAGGAAAGTATTTAGTTTGATCACAAACTATATTGTTTGAATTAATTAATTTACAGATATTTCATACTTTTTTTTAAAGTTACATAAAACAATCAAAATCTTAGCCCAAGAAAAAAACTATTTTTTATTTTTTAGTTCATTAGTTCTCAAATTAAATAAAAACTTTTTAATTATTTTTTAATATTTGGGTATATATAATAGAAACATTTAAAATTGGTTATAAGATTTTTGTTTTAATGAAGACAGCAATTTAAAAAAAGTAAGCTTTATATAAACAATCCAAAGGGAAATTAAGATTTCATATTTATTTATTTCTATTTTAATTAAATGTAAACATCCCTAAATTTTTTTCCTCAAATTAAATGATAGAATTTTTTTAAAAAAACATAGCAACATCTATTGCACAAGACTATGAACTTAATGAACCAATTTGAATGTGGTTTGAAATGGCACACTGTTAGGTTGGAAATTTTTGAAATATTGCATTGTTATATTACATAGTCATTGAAACCAAATGTGTATAATATTTGGAAAAAATCCATTCATTCTAAATATGTAATTTTGCATTATCATCTATACTGAATACATATACAAAATTTGGAGAAAGTCCTTATGGCAGAACAGTTATTTAAAAAAAGCAAATTTTATGTAAACAAACCAAAGGAAATTACATCCTTTCTTTTTATTCTAATTATTTTTTTTCTATTTTAATTAACTGTAAATTCTTCTTCAAATTAAATGAAGGCATTTAAAAGTCGATTACAAGATTTTTGTTTTTATTTAGACAGCAGTTTTAAACAAGTTTAATTAAATAATCCAAAGGGAAATTAAAATTTTATTCTTTTTTTTTTTTCTTCTTTCTATTGTAATCAACTGTAAATGTCCCTAAAATTTAAATGAGTGTTTTTTTTAAAAAATATTGTGCATGATTCAAAACTTATTGAATTGATTTGAATGTAATTTGAAATGTAGTCTGCCATCACTGTTAGGCTGATAACCTGAAATATTGCATTATTATATTGTTATTGTAAAAATTTGAAGAAAATTTATTCAGTAGAAGTAGGTTGAAAATTGGCAACAAGATTTGACCCAAATAAACAGAAGTCTCAAGTTAAGTAAAAGCATTTAATAAAGCATTCTACTAATAGAAAATACATATATGTGGTTATAATTTTTATCATCTTTTATTTAAAATATAATAAATTAAGTAATTAATACATTACAGAGTTATATCTAATATTATGAATGATAGCATTTATAAAGTAGCCAGATTTGAATTGTGAATTATAAAGCAGCCAGGGGGAACTCTTTACTTTCTGTTTCCAACTTATATTGTCATAATTCAGAATTTTGTTATTACTGTGTATAACAGCATATATCTTTGTTAAATAATGAGCTAATAGAGGGCACACAAATGCCTTTATTTAAAATAATGGAGGAAATTAACAATGTGGGAAGGGGTAGGGGATTATAAAAAATTTTTGGAGATACATGAAGAAAAGAAAAGAATGTCAATAAATGCAGAAGAAATCAAGTGTGAACATAAGGAAGAAAAAATATTTAATGAATTTGTAATAGAAACTTACAATTTATAGAGAATTGGTATGTAAATATGAGAAGATTGATAAATTTGGGATGCATAATTTAAAAGTAGTAAATAGATTGGAGGAAAAAAAACAAAGAAATAGATGATATAATAGCTAAAATGTTTGTAGTTATGGATAAATATGGAAGGACTTAAGAACATTTTTTAATCAAATTATAATTGATAATAAAGTTTCTGATAAATGAAAAGGTTATATAAAGGGAAAAGATTTTAGATTGTTAACTAGCTCATATAAATTTATAAATTATTCATATGTATCTTAATGAATAAAGTTAGGACTTGGATGAAAGAGCTTGAAATTTTGAGGGAGTTCAAAATGGATTTAGTGTGGGATAATTTATTTATTATATCTCTGTTGACTGAAGTAGCTTATGTGGAAAATAATCTTAATTATTGTATTTTTAAATATAGAAAAGGTTTATGGAAGTGTAGATAGAAATAGATTGTAGAGATATCTTGAAAATGATAATAGATGTAGAATTATTTAGAATGATTAAGTCTTAACAAGAAATTGAATTGAAACAGGAATATCCATTATTACTTTTATTATTTATTTTCTTTCTAAGAAAATTAAAAGTTGGATTCCTATAAATGGAATTAAGAGAATATTTAATATGGCAGCTTATTATTTTTTTAATATATGATTTTTTCTTTTTGCTGCAAATGATGTAGAAGATATGAAATTAAGATTATAATGAGAAGTATGGTGAAGCAGAATAAATTTGAAAATTAAATTCAGTGAAGAAAATTTTAAGATTTTAGTATTTATGGGATCGATAAAACTGATAAGTGGATGATGGGAAATATTTATCTTGAAGAAGTTGAGAAGTATAGATATTTAAGTACTTTGTCAATGGAGAAAGAAATTACAGTATATAAGTAGTTCAGAATTAGAGTTAAGGAAAAATTAGAATAGAATTATTTAAAAATCTAACATGTTTTGTATGCAATAAATATGAGGTATATTGAAAAAGAAATGAGAATATTTGTTAGATAGAGAACACTAAAAGAAGTAGTTAGATATGCATTGAATGATGAATTGTAGATAGTAAATGAATCTGTACATGGTGAAATGAAATTGTCTTCTACTTTAATAATATAAATCAAAAATGTTTAGAAAGTTACAATAAAAATAGATTAACTTCTTCAGGAATTAAGTAAACCCAAACGTTATTATAATTCACAAGTCATATTCCTAAAGAATTATTTTAAAAAACTTGTAAACAATCCTCATTCTGTTGCATTAATGGCAATTTAGAAAATGGCCATTTTTGTCTAAACATCAAGTTTTTAAATGGTAATATAAACCAAATATCAATAATATGAAAATACAAAATTTTAATATTAATTGTGATTTTTATAATTATTAATTAAGCCAGTTTACAGTTTCAGATAACAAACCAGATAAAACTCTAATATTTTTAATAAATTGTAAATTATGGCTATTAAATATGTTATATTTAAAATATATAAATTTATTTGATCTGTGTTAGATGTATATATTCTGAATGTTCATATTTAATATCCATGATTTATTTATAAATTTATTAAAATTATCAAAATAAAAGTGTTTAATTGGTTTGTGGAAAAAAGACAGTAAACATGCTAAGCAAGAAAGATTTTACAATTGCAAAGTTAATAGATAGATCTTTTATTTCTATCCATTTATATAAAAAGTGGGATAAATTTTTAGAGAATGTATCGTAGGTATATAATTATGAGAAATGGGAAAAGTGGATAGTTAATTAGAGAGGGAAAAACTTACAATTATGGGAAATTAATATTAATAAAAGAAATAGTTTGGAATTATTTAAGAATAATTTTTTTTTTATAAGATATGAAAGAATGTATGAAAGAATTAAAGGGAGTTTGTTGTTATTTGTTGCAAAGGCAGAAGTTTTAAATGACAGAGGGAAAAATACAAAAATATAATAAAAATTTGGATTGTAATTGAAATTTTTATGAAGTTAGAAAATAATTTTGAATTCTTATATTGAATTGTATGTTGAAATATGATCAGGGCAAATTTAAAGATAAAAGAAATGAAAGAGATTGAGATTTTATTAAGGTTTTTTTAATGAAATGAGTATAAGAATAGGATAGTAGAACTAATGAAAGAGCTTTTTGCTTCTAACATTTATCTTAAAAAAAGTCATATTAAAACCTTTATTGTTTTATATTAAAATTTAAAAAGGAATGTCAGTAAGATGTACTTTTTGTTTAAGCAAACAAAGAAATAGTCTAAATTATTTTTCTAAGAAGAGTCATTATATCTAAATGGACTGAATGTTGGAAATGAAAGAGAAAGTAACATTGGCAATGTACTACTCAATGATATTAGATTAATTTTCTATGAAGGCATATATTTTATAGTGTTAAATTTTCAGTTTTAATCTTGTAAAAATATTCAAATAGAAGTATAAAGCTACTATATTATAAAGACTAGTAGAATTTAGAATCAAAATGTGTGAGAATAAAAATAGATTTATTTATAAAAAATAATTTCTTAATTAATTTTTATTATTTATCTATCTAATATTGCTATCCATTGCTAATATCTTTGAAAGTTTGCATGAAAGGAAAGGAAATTGGTATCTGCAGATATTTCAAATTTTTTGGTTTTTATCAGTATATTCTTCATGTTAACTCTCCCATATCACAACCATCCACTACATAGAAATTCAGACCACCCTCTTTGTTTATGCATGCATGTAGTGAACCATCTTTACTCATCAGATGAGCTTGAAGTACAAATGCTTGGATCTCCATGTCTATGTTAACAATTCAATATTTTTCTGCTCTATAGACATATACGTTGTATAAGTATCTATAATCATTAAACTGCAGAAATATTTTCTTTTTAAAAGACTTTGATAATCTTCATAAATTATGGTAATTACACTTAAAATATAAAATATTTGTCTAATTTAAACAGTCACACTTATATATTTATTTGTATACTTTTGTTTGTATGTCTTCATTTTTGTTGAAAGAAGTTTCATGCCTTCTAAGACATTTGTTAAAAAGGGTTCTCTATTTATTTCTAATTAATAATTTATTTATTTTTTAAAAAGTAATATTATTTGAAGTTAGTGGAATAGAATTAGTTGTTCATTTGCAAAGATGTTTTAGGAAAATAGATGACATATGTGAAGATGAAGATTAATATAAAATAGAATGGAAGAATGGCTAAATACCTGGTATTAAAAATAAAATACATATGTGAATTAAAATGTTTGAATACCTGATATGACATGTGAATAGGAAATAGAAAAAGTGTGAAATTTGAAAACCATGTTATTAATATTAAGTAGGAAAGTCTGTTAAAGTTGTTATAATATTCTATAATTCTATGCATACCATTAATTATCAATTCTAATTACTACTATAATTTATTTGTATTAACAAAAGAAATAGAATGAAAGATGAATAGAAAAAAATTATTTACATAATTTTTTTTTAAAAAATTCTAATGCTTTAAATAATAATCATTAACAGACTAACTAAATTTATTATCAATATTTAAATTCAATTACGAATTAGATTTGAGATATTTTAAATTTGAGTTATATCAAGAAGTTAATAATTTTATTCCAAAATAACAAATCTTTCTAGGAAACTGTTATTGATCCAATGTCAAATCTAAATAACTATGTAAGTCAATTAATTTGTGTTCAAAACTTTGGGTTGTTTTTTTTTTTTCTAATTTCAAGCTATTGGTTTAGATCAGGGAAACGGAAACTTTGGAGTGTATGCAACTCTTTAGCGAAAAAAGTACCGCTCTCTTATTTTAGATAAATATATATGTAAATTGTATTAAAAATTTACTATATTATAAAACAATATTTTATTTATATATACTAATATATAATTTGTAACTAATTGTATTAATTTTATTATAATTTAATTAATATAATTAATAAAAATGTATATAAATTATTGTGACGAGTGTGAGTGATTTAGATTTAAAATAACGTAACACACATTATGTTTTCTTCAATGAATTACATGACAAATAAACACAGAAGCAAGCTGTTTATTTGAAGGCTTTATTTTTATTAAAATGCATGAAATATACTCCAAATTTGAACAAGTTGATTGAGAATATAATAGTTCAAAAGTTACATTAGTAAATTTGAATATTAACATTGTATTTTCAGCTTTATATAAATATTTTTTTCCCACTGATAAATTTCGTAATGCAAATTTATTGTATTTATTAAAAAATTTAGAAAAAAAAGTTATAATTAAAAGTAAAATTTACAGAAAAATTTTTTTGTGTTTCAACCACAAAAATATTATATGCAAGCTTAAAAGTTTGAATCTTGTGTATTCGTACTTAATGTTATTAAATTTATAAATAATGAATGAAATTGATTTCAAGTTGTGGCTCCCTATGATTTAATTTATGTGTTGTTGTTTTTTTTGTCAAAATGGCTCTCTGATTCAACAATGTTCTTGACCCCTGGCTTAGATAGCCAAATCCATAGGGTTTTTAATGTCAAGCTATTGGTTTAAATAATATAAAAGAATTTAAGGTGGGTTCTATAAAGTACATTAGTTTTGATTTTGAATCCTAAGTCCTCACTTCAAAGGCAAAACCATAAACTGCTTTGGAAATATCAGAAAGATTATAATAAGTGGCTATGGAACAGAATGAAGAGAACTGTTGGTATTTTGTTGTCTTGACACTCTGTCTTACTTTATATGTTTTGAATTTTTGTTAATAAATATAATTTATTCAAGTAAATATTTTATACATTCTTTTTATTGATTTTAAACAATTTAAATCTTATTATCATCTGATGTATAAATGAAATATTATTTGATTAACTTAATAAATATAAATTGTTTAAATTTAGAAAGTCCCAATGTCCTTTATGTTACTTATTTCTTCTCATATCTACCTTTTTGCCATTGTGAGTAAAAAGAGATTATTTTTATAATTATCTGTGAAAAGGCAAGTCCTACATATTGCACAGATTACTTCAAGTCTGTTGTTTTTCTTCTTAAAATTATCAATCAAATTTTTCTATCCTTTTATTTCTTTTTCTCACTCTTTTTATTATTCATAATTCTCCATCTTTAAATACAAGCCAATTCCTATTCAAACATATCTTAATTTTTTTTGCAGTGTTTTTTTAGCATTTTTCTATTGCTAATCTCCAACCCTCCTTCTTTTTTTTTTAATCCTCCAAATTCACATATGTAAAGCTTTCAATCTTCTCACTTTTTCTAATTTTTAATGTTTTGCTCTACTTAAAACTATATTGCAAACAAAAAACATTTTACAGAACAATCTTCTCTTATTAAAATCTGTTTAATCATTGTCATTATTATTCAACTTTCATCAGTTAACTAATTTTCCAAAATATTTAAAAATACTAACCTAACCTATTCTATAATTTTCTGTCCAATGTTTGTATTTATTTTCATCCTAAATTTTTTAACATGACAACAAACTCTGTATTCCATTAACATTTTGTTATACTCATCCATATAGTCTGCAAGTATTACAATATCATCAGCATATCACACAACTCTTCGTTTTTATCAAATATCATTTAACAGCTCATCCAAAGTATATATAGAATAAAGTTGGACTTCCAAACATTCTTGCCATACGTTTCTATATAAAATCTTTTATGCAAGAGTAACAAAAATCGTATTAATATGAAATTCTTATTCAGGTATAACTTTTTTAATAAATATTTCTTTTTTTAGTCTAGACCCTCTTTGATATTTTTAAATGAAGTAATTTCACTCTTGAATTTCTGTTTAAGACTAATTAAACAAATATTAATCTTCAAATTTCTTTTTAAGACTAATTAAACAAATATTAATCTTTTTTCTATTTTCTAATATGTTATCTTTCAATGTTAGTTCTCATCACCCCAATTGAATCTCTCATTCTATCCTTTCTAAATCTAAACTGCTTTTCAGATTTAAAAAAAATAGTAAAAAAAAAAAAAAACTATTTCATTAGAAGACATCTATTTAATATCCGCTCCAATATTTTAACTGTCAAGGAGTTTAAACTAAAAGTTTTAATTTCACATGAATATATTTTTTCCCCTGTTAGAATCATAATTATAATATTCTATTTAATCATCTTTTCATATTGTTTTGTGAGTAATATATATTGTTTGTTTGTTTTTTAATTTTTAAATTAGCAGTGCTTTTTAATTATTGTTGTTGTTCTTTATAATTTTGTCTATCTAAGCCAGAGCTTCTCAAACTCATTGATATAAAGCTCCTCTGGAATATCTACAAACATTTATGGCTTTTGTAAGAAATCTTAATAGTGGCATATGCTGTTAGTATAAAATTTTATTATATTTATGTATAGTTTCTTTAAATTATTATTATTATTGTTTTTTATTATAATACAAAATATTTAAAGATTTACAAATATTAATAAAGATCATGAAATATGAAGCACAAAACTCATTAATAATAATTAGAACAAAATCATGGAATATAAAGAAATTTTAATATCAATTTAATGTGATGGATATGTTTGAATATTGCTACTATTGGGTGAAATATTTGATATAGCAATTCTTAGATTTTTTCCCCACTGTTTTATTTGGTAGACAAGATTATGCTTATTTTTAATTGGTAACAGTGATGACAATGCCATTCATAAAGATATGTGAATGCAATTAGAACCTGAATTTTTAAGGCTACGTTTTTATTAGCCAGTTATTCATCTCAGGATTAAATTTTTAATGAAGAATTATCAAACGCATTAGCACCTGGTGATTCTCACTACAAAGACAAAAATAGTAAATTGCACAAGTAGGGGTATTTTCCACTATTTATAATATTGACATGTATGAATTATAAAATAACAGAATGATTATTAAGTCATATAGAATAATATGTAAATTTTCGCATTAAAATTTTAAAAATATAACTGTGTATAAAAATAAATCTAATTATCTACTTTTAATTTAAAATCTGAAATTTATTTTCATGGTTCCCCTTGACAAGTTTCATGACCCCATTTTAAGAAGCCCTGATCTATTCTAAGCTATCACTAAAGCTATTATTGATCAATGTATTATGTAAGTTACATTATATATTCATATAAATACATATACATCTTTTTAGTTTTATACAAAAAAATTATAATTGTTGTGTATATACATTAAAAACTAAGTTTATTTACAAGGAAGAATTTATATTAAAAATTACATTCCAGTAAAAAGCAAAATATTTATAAACATATAGAAAAAATTACATGACAGTCAACTTCAGACTTGAAATTAGTTTTGTACAAAAATAAGATTGGTAAACTTCTGATTTTATATATTCTTAAATAGAAAGTAAAACAAGGATGGCAAAGTCTCAAAATTCAGAAAAACACAAGTCTAGTAAGTACTGTCTTTTCCACTATTTCTTTATGATAGACAGTTGGAGAGATCTTTGCCCTCTATAATGGGCTATTTGAAGACTGTTTTTCTTGTATATAGACTTTTTTCTCCCAGTGTTATATTTTTATTTTTTATTTTTTTCAGAAAACTGTACCAATTTGGGGCAATCTAGAAGATACGCTGCAATGAGATATCATATTATAACTAAAGTTCATGAGGTGACTTTTATTATTATTTATAAATAATTTTAAGAACAATACAAGGAAAATTTTTTAAAAAAAAATTTCCAATAAGATATTTTTAGCATATTAATTATTAATAGAATGCATAAATAATAATTGTAATAAAATTAAAAAGCAGAATAAATAATGGTAATAGAAATAAAGTGCTATTATTATAAATAAAATAGTATGAGGAGTATTAGTAAAATAGAAGTAATAGAAACCAATAAATTATTAATATAATTTCAGCTTACCTAATGCTATTCAGTAGCAAATTGCTTTTTCTTATTCCAGTTATCCGACTTCTTGTAAGCTTGAGTAATCAATAGATGCTTGATGGTGGCATTGGATCTTGATGTAGTACACTTTGATTTTTGGGTCTAATGCACATTTTCTCCAGAAGTTATCTTTAATCCTTTTTATTATTAATCTATTGGCCCAAAGTTCAAAACATTTTAATATTTAAAATGTAAGCCAACTTGCTTGTATTATAGATCTGAAATTATCTCATTATCTAGTAATATAGTTCATCATTTATATGTATATATATATATTACAAATTTGTTGCTGAATAATATATAAACTGGAATGGGATATAGATGTTTTGTTGGTTTTATATCGATCTCAGCCATGAGATAGAAGTGCTTATAGTTATTAAAAAATTAAGGACATCATTATCTTCTCTCCAAAATTTAATGAGGTTAATTTACTAAGCACTATTATCCAAAGTCTTTAATAAATATAAATAAAATGGCTCAGAATTATAGTGAAAACAAAACAGTGGTTGGCCACCTTACAGATGACTTTTTTATTTTAAAAATTGAGTTAGTAAAGGAGCTCATTTTTAAAGTAGGAAATGAATTATTAATAACTACTGTAATTTAAAGTTTGAATGCATACATAAATTTGTAATATATTTTGTGTGTGTATTTTTATCATCTCCACTAATTTCTAGCATTAGGCTACAAACCTATAAATTGGCTAGATTAAACCTAAAAGTTCAAGCCATTGTGGTTAGAAACATAAAATAAAAGTATAACAAAATTATATATGGAAGATAGTTTGAGTGTCTGTTTTTATTAATTCACTATCTCACCTGTGATCTTTTGACATTACTATTATTATTTTTATATATGATTCCAAATTTGCTGTTCCTCTATAAATTACGACAAACTTGGAGAGTCAGCATTTTTTATTTTCCAAATATGTGTATATATACTACATAAATATTAAAAATATGCATTTGTTTGATTATTATAAAACATGAATTATTGTTAAATAGCTTATTTATAATAACTTAGATAATTTCAATAAAATGTAAAAACAATCAATGAGGTTTGAAAAATAAATAAATTGATTATTAGAATAAATCTAATCATATATATTTATTTAAATACTCATACAAAATCAAAATTTAATCAAAATAAAAACAAATCTAATAATTTCTGTTTTAATAATAATTATTTTTATTGTACACTTTATTCTAATAAAGTGATCAATCTAAAGTAAAATCAACTTTTCCTCATTCACATAAATGGATAGTTTAACCATTATAAAGCAGTTACTTGATTGGATGTGAAAGCTGTGATAACTGATATGATTTTGAATTATAAGGTACTAGATGATTGTAATGTGGACATCATTTCCTACTAAGGATAGCCAATAATTCTTGACTAATCTGGGAATCTGTTTTTTATTATCAGCCGATTATTCACACTTGTTTGAATGGTTAACAAATTAATAAGATATATTAATTGTTTTTAATCAAGCTTAATAATGTTAAAGATTTTTCCATATTATTTTAAAATTAAATGAAGAAAGAGGCTTGACCAATATATTTTGCAATATCAGTCTAATATCTAACAGTCATATTACTTCATTATGTATATCATACTGCTTGATAATTCTAATAAGCTTTAAAATTATCCAATTTTAAATAATACAACAAACATTAAAGTGAAGGCAGTCAAATTCTATCATAAAATATGGTGATTTTAACAACAAATAGTCAATTTTTGATGATAGTATAAGAGTTGTGTGGTAGTCAAAAAGCTTTGCCTTGCACCATTACTTCATTTTTCCAATTATAAATCAGAGACGTTTAATTACATGCTGTTCCATCCAGATGATTAAATGAACTCAACTAGTTGGAGCTTTAGCTTTGTTTGGGCCACACACTTTTATGGTTTGAGATTGAGCCAAGCTTTATATCCTATAACTAATAAATTCCTTCACAATAGGTGATAGAAGTCACTCACTTTTTATCATTTTTATTTAGTTAGTGGAAAATGAAATGAATTTAATTAAAATTAATTATTACTATAAACTATATAAAATAGCACTTGATATTATATTTGTAAACAGTGCCTGAAAAACATTAAATTACACAAATATTAATCAAGTAGTTAACATTAGTGCATTCACCACTAAAAAAGAGAATAAATGATCATGTAGATAAATTCTTCTTTTGTAAATTGATTGATACCAATGGATGAATTTAATTCATTAGATGTTCAGAGACAGTAAAAGAAGTCATTAAGCAGTCTTGCATATCAATTGGTAGCATTAGAAAATATCACTTGTTAGTTAAGATATAATCTACAAGTAAAAATAAAAGTATAGTTCTTAACACTAATATGATCAAAAAGAATGATATTTCAGTCTTATTCCAAATGTTTTAAATACTTTATGTGATGCTGTGCATTTATTTAATGATAATTATTATTATGGATAAATAGGAATATATAGTTGATCATTGAACTTTTCAAATTTTACATTTTAGCAATCTACCACAAACTTTTTTTAGACATTATAGTTTGGGTATTCTCTCTTTGTGTATATTGATAGATAGATGTATTATATATGCATGAGTATTATTTTAAAAAAAATAGTTTAATTTATAAAGAAAAGTTTTAAAATAATAAGTTGTAAAAATATATTTAATTTTTATATTTGTATAAATATTTTCGATTTGAAAGATGAAAAACAAATTGTTTGTTTTTAAAGGGGGGGGGGGGTTAAGATTAATTAATTAAAAAGATAAAAATGTACAAACGTCTTTGAATAATGTGTAGAGGATGGATTAATGACCAATTAAAGAATTTGAAAACAGAAAAACTAAGCATAAAGAAAAGTATTTTCTGAACAAAAAGGAAGGCAGAAAAAACAAAGTTGCAATTGTACTTTGAGTTAAATTTAAATGGAGGTAATTTCAAAGTTGCAGAGTTAATAACATGCTTTATTTATTTTTAATAGTCTGCTATGTCATGATTACGGATGGCTAAAGATGGAAAGCTTTGAACCAGTTACCCATAAATTTCTTAAAGAATAACTATCCCTATCATTATATTGCTGCCAATGATTGACAGACCTACATCAAGAATGCATCTTAAGACTTTATTTACAGCTCTTTACTTACTTGAAAAATTGTCAGTCATGCCAATGCACAACTCCAGAGAAAAAAATTACAATAATAATTAGACTTCATTGATAGGACTGTTGAAATTAGATAGGTAAATTTATCTAAATAATAAAATCAGAAAAATAAATATTTTATTCTTTTGTAATTCATATATATCTGCTATTTTAATTATTTAAATGAATTTTTAACTTCCCTTAATTATGTAATAATTCTAATATTTTCTTGTATTAAATCTGTGATTGTCATATATGTATGTGGAATTGATATAGACATAAAAGCTAACTTAATTATTCATTTTAAAAGAAAATTAATTATTAATTTAAAAACTTTTTAAAATTTTATAACATATTTTCAAAGCAATATAACTATCAATTAATCTTATGAAATTTGCAAAATTATTTATTTCATGATTTGCAGTATTATTTAAATGCAATAATTACATTTTATGATGTGTTAATTATATTTTTAGTAAATAGATGTGTGTTGTTAATCCAGATTTTATCTTGATGGATTTCTGTTATATTAAATTATATTATCCATATAATCTACTTTAGTCTTTAAAATCTTTTATGTTTTACTAGAATAGTGCATACATCTCAAAATCAGAAAGCAATGAACTGTGTAAGCAAGTAAAGTAGTTTAACTAAGGGAATGAAGGATATTATTGTATACTGACTAATGACATGACACTCATATATGAGATTAAGAATATTGTATAAATATAATTCTTTGTCATTTGTTCATGGTAAACTAATTAGATAACATTCTTCTCTTTGTCTTTATTCCAATTATTGGAATTTGTACTTTTCATACTTATACTTAAAATAGTCATCATCATTACTACCATTTCTCTTATTCTTCTCCTTCACTTTCTTTGCATATCTTCATATAATTATATATATATTGCTTATAACTCTCTATTCATATACACGTTAATGCAACAAATTTTCTTAAAAACTTCTTTATTTTCTTACGGTTTCGACTGTCCAGCAGTCTTCATCAGAGCTCCATCTTCTTCACTGCTAAATCATAAGAAAATAAAGAAATTTTTAAGAAAATTTGTTGCATTAACGTGTATATGAATAGAGTTATAAGCATTACTACCATTAGGAGCAACTACACTTAAATGTAGTTTTCTTCTTATGACACATATATTCAGGTGCATATAAATAGCTATCATTTGATTGATATAATTATGATTTGATTTGCAATATATATTTTAATCATTATCAGTTTTCTGACATCCATATTCTCTCTTTCTTTTGATTTTATTATAATATATATATATAAACACACTCATATGTTAGTTAGGAGCTTTTAAAAATTCACTTTTGGTGTTTGCATTATAAAATTACATATCCATAAGTATTTATAAACCTATTATTAATAGTATATTCATTTATTCATTGTGAAATATTTTCTATCAGTGGCTTTGTTAGATAGTTAACTAAGAATATCATATTTTTAATGACAGCTTTATTTGCAAAATTTGTTTAGCCCTCTCATTTGTAGATCTGACTTGGTTAAAATAACCTATTCTAAATAAATAAGAGATAATTTTATAATTAAATCTGATCAAGAAGGTCATGGCATTGATTTTTCATTGATTTTTTTGACAAACATATTATTAATAATGAGTATTATCTTTCCAATGATTTTTTTTTTTTGCCATGGTTATATCTTTAAGTTGCTTCTCATAATCCATGTCTTTTATTTAGGGCCGTAAATTGCTTTTTCTTCTCGTAGATTTTTTCTATATATAGAGTCCACTTTTGAATCTTGATTGATATCATGATTGGAGTAGATAACTTTATCTATTAAACTTCATTCAAAATAGAGTGGTTTGATTAATTAATAATTTATCTTGTTTTGCTGATCATTGATCATCTGAATTTGATTCTGAAAATTTATTGCACTTTTAAAATTCTAATCAGCCTTCTTGTTTCATGTTGTTCGTAGATGGAATTCTTTATTTGGTAATATTTCCTATCATTAAATTTTCTCTTTTTTTCTTTTTTTTTTTTACCATTAACTGTTTTTTTTTCTCTTCTCTTTTCTTTTTTTTGATGTCTTAACACTAATCATTCTTTGGATAATATATATGTCATTTAGTGACATGCTTTCTTTAATTAAAATATTACTTCACTAATTAAATAATTAAAATATTACTTATCCTATGCTTAAAATTTGAAAATATTTTGAGTATTCAAGCAAGGGAGTCAGATATTAATAAATGGTTAATATGTTTAACAACTTACATATAAGTACCAAAGATCAGTACTAATTCTGGGAATATAAAAAGAAATGTTCTAATATTTATAATCTCATTCTTAAAACTAAATAGATCTAGAAATTATTGTGTTCCCTGCAAGCTTTTTGAAAAAATCATATTAACAAGAATTTTTTCAATAATTGTATCATCTATCTGATGAGTAGACTGGGTTTAGATCAGGAAGAAGATGCTGTGAATAAGTTTTATCTTTTAACAACTCATATTGAAAGAGACTTTCAATATAAATTAAAAACTAGTGCAAACTTTATTGATCTAATTTCAATTTATGATTCTGTTTAGAAAAATAGTATTCTAAAAATTTTTTAATTTTTAAATGCAGGAAAACCATTAATTTATTTGATAAAATGATGTCCAATAGTAACATTCAAATGTCATTAAATGATAATCATAATAGATAAAATACTCTACAGTTGTAACGTTCCAGTTACATTAAATGATTATCATAATAGATACAAAATTTTACAGAATAGTCTTCAACGGGATTCAGATCTCTTATCTATTTTATTTAATTCATCAATAATCTTCTCAAAGCAGAATGCAGGAAATCATTTATGTCAATAATATTACTTTGATTTCTCAAAAGAGACTCTTTTCTATAACAGAAAATTCTCTCAATAAAGATATGAAAACATAGGAAATCTTTTTCAAAGACTGCTTGCTATCTTATTTCTAATTAAATGAAGACAGACCAAATAGTCATCTACACAATATAAAAAAAAAAAACATCTTTTAATCTGAATGTAACTGTTTGCAATAATAGATTGAAATACAATTCCATCTCATACTATTTAGAAGTAACTTTGAATCTTAATTTAAGTTATTTTCTTCATTTAGCTAAGATTAGATCAAAATTAATTTCTAGGAATAATCTCCTTAAAGGCTACTGGCATGCAAATACTTTCCGGAAAGCTTTTTTAATAGCATATTTTATTGATAAATACTGTGCCCCTGTATGGAGAAAAAATTCTCATCCTAAACTTTGTAGCAAATTCTATTTCTCCTAACTTAGTTATGCTAGATAGTGAAAGCCATATTCTAGAAACTAGTCTGGGGAAATGGATAGGACATCCCTGGATAGGGATTTATTAAGCACTATCATCTGGTATCCTTTGAAGTTTACACTTTGTGGCATAATTGGAGTACGGGAAATAAAATTTGCTAGTGAAAATTATGAAGTGAGTTAGGATCATGTGATGTTTTATAGAATAGAATGCCTATAGTTATTAAAAAAATTGAGAAGTATAATATATGAATAATGAACTGATATCAGATCTATATAATTATGCAGGTTTAAATTAATTTAAAATCGAAATAATTATTTTTTAAAAAATTTTGGGCTGTTAATAATGATGAGAAAAAAGAACTTTAAGATACTTTCTAGAAAGATGCATTAGATCCAAAAAAATCCAGATCTAAAACTTTTTACTAATGAAAGCATAAACTAGAAACTACTCTGGGTATGTGAATAGGATATCACTGAATAGTGAAATTATTAAGCATTACCATTTAGCATTTATTGATTACTCGGGTCTATGCTAAGTGGCATTATTGGAGCTGGAGAAATGGAATTTGTCATTCAGCATCATTATTTGCAGCTACATATAAACAAATATGGCCATTTTAACTTCAGAAAAAGAAAAAAAAGATTAATAAAAAGTTAAAGTGAGATTTATTATGGTTATTCAAATCACTTGAACAACAAAAGCATTTATATTTGTCACATTCTGTTCCTGTAATCCCTTTATTTATCATTGTGTGATATTGTCTTTTAATTTCTTATGCATCAAATTTTTTTCTGAAAGAATTCAGTTTTTTAGCCAATAATAACTTTTCATTGTATTCTATCTTCAGTTATGTTCTAATAAAATCAGTTGATATTGCTCTACTCTGGAGTATTTTTGAAGTAAACTGTATATAATAATTGGGATTTGCTTTTCGAAATCATACTTAAATTTATCAAAAATACTCTTTATCATCTATACATGTCCACTTTAGATATCTTGCTAGAATATTGTAGTATCTTTATGTTAATCAATAGTAATTTTATGTCTTATTTTCTTACAATAAATGTGACAGAATAATGGCTTTATCTGTAAATATTTTAGTTAATAAACATCACCATTTCCTATGCTTGCTTATAACTGTAATTAAAACAGGCAAAAGTCTCTATATATATTGCCACTCAGTGCAAACCAGAGTAATCAATGGATGCCAGAAGGCTTGCCCCCATTTAGTACCTACTCATCCAATGTCCCGACTAATTTCTTGCTATATGACTATATAAGCTAATGAGCTTGGATTGGAAATATTACAGTATTTTCAATTTAAGACTCGTAGTTTTATAGTTAAGTAGAGATAAAAAGTGGCTGCTGGAAGATTGCATTAGATCCTAAGATCTAGGTGCAGTGCTCTCAGATCTACTGACGAAGGCAACAAGCCTGAAATTAGTCTGGGAATATTGGATGAGTAGGCACTAGGGTATGCACAAGCCTTCTGGCATCCATTGATTACTCTGGCTTGCATTGAATGGCAATACATATAGAGATTTTTGCTTATTTAAATATTTTAGTTTAAGTAGCTTATGATTGTTAAATATTCTATTATTTAACATGTTAAATGCATAAGCAACATATTGAGATTCATGCTGTATCTCAATATCAAAGTTTCACTTCTGTATTTAAAAAACAGCAATAATATTTAAACTAATACATATTTGAAAATTCATAATCATTATTGACTGGCAGTTTTGTGAACCTTAATTTCTTAAACAAATCTTTTATAAGTTGTTTTTAAAATGTTAAGAATTTTCTGCACATCATTCTTAAAATTTTCAAAAAATAACACAATCCTTAGCATTGTAAATCTAGAAGCCAAGTAGGTGAAATTATTAGGGTTTTTTGCATTTAGACATTATTTAGGTTAAAGATATTAGAAGCTTCATTATTCCATGATGTAACTAAATGTAATTTGCTAGAATGCATTAAGTTAAAACTATCATTGACATAAATCAAGTGTTAACATTTTGTTGTGGTACTTTATTTCTTAGTTATCTAACCCATCTTTAGACACAGAACATACAAATTGTTTTGCCATGATTTTTTTCAAAATACTTCTCTAATAATATAAAATACAAAAACTGCTTTATATAAATAATCTCATATTTTAGTTCAATTAATCTCTTATAGTAGCAGTCTTTGTATTAACATTTTTTGTTTGTTTGTTTAACGAATAAAATGTGTTTTGAAATTAAATCAGGAACTTTTTTTTTTGTTTATAATTAGTAAAAATAGAGTTTAAGAAAAACTATTTATTTGTTTATTTATAGAGGATTCCTCATTGTGAAAGCTGGAAGGAAATGTTGGAGGTAATGTATTTATTGATGAGATCCATTATGTAATATTTATTATTACTACACACATAATAAAAATTATTATCATGGCACCTAAATTCTCATTTTATATACACTATTATATAAACATTAAAAGCATAAAGCTAAACTAATCAATAAATAATCAAAATTACCCCAAATCCAAAACCCAATCAGACTAGCCAAGAAAATAAAATCTCAAACACATAGCTACAAGCAGACTTCTCAAGTGTAAAGAACTACAAAATAACAACATATTTAAATTAAACATTACCCACAATTCCATTTACTTCCCATCCACCCTTAATATTAAAAGAACTTTTAAATAAGTTAATTGCTTTAGAATCATAAATTTTTAATAATAAAGATTCTTTAATTTTTTTTATTTAATTTCTCTCAAAGAAGACAACCTTAGCTTTATCAAAATTAATAGTGTGGCCTATGTCTTTTTCATGGACATACAAAGCAGAACTAAGATATTTATGTCTAACCCTACTTTTATGTACCTTTATTCTTACATTTAAGCTCAAACTACTCTGACTTATATTATCCCTTGCTTTTGTAAGTAGATGTATATAAGTCAGAGTAGTTTGAGCATAAAAGTAGGGTTAGAAATAAATATCTTAATTCTGCTTTGTATGTTCACGAAAAAGATACAGGCCACACTTAATTTTGATGAAGCTAAAGTTGTCTTCTTTGAGAGAAATGAAATAAAAAGAAGAATTAAAGAATCTTTATTTAAAAATTTATGATTCTGAAGCAATTAACTTATTTAAAAGTTCTTTTAATATTAAGAGTGGATGAGAAGTAAATGGAATTGTGGGTAATGTTTAATTTAAATATGTAGTTATTTTGTAGTTCTTTACACTTAAGAAGTCTGCTTGCAGCAGTGAAACCATTGGTAGTGTTTGAAATTTTATTTTCTTGGCTAATCTGGTTGAGTTTTGAATTTGGGGAAATTTTGACCCACATATATATATAGATAAAGAGAGAGAGAGAGAAATAGTTATAGACATTTCTGGTGGTTTATTAGTTAATATATAGATAGATGTTTTTCAGTATATAATCTCTATATAAATTTGAAATCTGAGTAAAAAGAAGTGAAATCACTGAAATATATATTTATTATAATAAAATCCTTTTTTAGGCTAAAAAAGTCTCACAGTTTAATTATATGCTCAAAGTATATTTTATGTATCTTAACACAATCATAAATATATATTAAATTTATAATTATAATTAATAACACCTTTTGTTTTTCTTTTGATACAATGCAAGCATAAAATTTTTTTCAAATAATTTTAATTTTTTTACAGTTGTGACTGTTCAGTAATCTTCTACTGAGCTACAAAATATTTAAATATATATAACTACATAGAAATGAAATATTTTACTATAATTACATTTAAATGTACATGATGTATGTTTTAATTACATTTGTACAAATATTTACATACCTTGGAATTATTCATCTTAAAAAAAAATTTTATCTTAAAATTATATTTTATTGTTTTATTTAATATTTAAATACACTTTTATATATACTTTTATATTTTAATTATTAATTTAGTTAAACCCTTTAAAATGTAAATTTATGTACGTAAGTCATTTATTATTTAATTTTATTTTTTGTGTTTTAAATCATTATTTTATCTAAGCTGCAATGCTTGCATTGTATAAAATGATTTTAAAAAAAGTGTTATTAATTATAATTATATATATTAATAATCAATGCATAGAGAATAAAAAAGAATGGCATTAAAGGAAGTTTAAACAAGGCACCAATCTAATCACAGTAATAAGTATTTGCAGTTTTTGACATAGTATTAAACTAATCAACTCTTTCATGATTTATTCTTTAGTTGCCTATGAGTTTTCAGCTAGTATTCTAACATAATGTATAAATCTCAATACACATAAATTACCAAACGCAAGACCAATCAGAATTTAAAACAGGAAATAATCATGATATTATCTTACTATATTCAATATTTAACTATCACAGTAATTAAGTGAAGGATTTCTTTTGTCATACTGTGTTGCTGCAAGTTTTTTGCATTTTTTCATAATTAATGAAGTCTGTATCAATACATTCAGATTTTTCTTTGTCGATCAGTATATTTATATTTTTTTAAACTAATGCAAACTTTGCTTATCAATATCAGATAGCTAACTGAGTTGACTATTGACTAGCTACTTTACACAATACCAAATTCACTTATTTCTTTCTCCATTACTTATAAAAAATATCTAAGTTCCACTCATATTTAAACTGTGGGCATAGTCATACAATGTGAATAATCTAATTGTTATCCCACAAAGCTCTCCCTGAAATCAATTGTCTTACAGGACATAGAATTTCGAGGTGGTCACCCCATTTAAATATTAAATGAGCTTATAAATAAATCGAGGAATTTGAACTCAGGATTTTTCAGTCTATTCTTCCTCCATTCTATTTCAAACAACTGATACACATAATCACGTACATGCAAAAAATATACACAATCCCCAATATACATTTTTCATGCAAAATCAGCACTCGAGGCCAGATCATATACAATCAGTGCTTAGTTTATATTAAAATAGCAATTCCTCAAACTTTAATGGACATGCTTTAATCTTCTCGCCCTTCCAACTATTCAACCATCCATTTTATTGAAAAACTGACAATGGAATGCTCAAAGCCCTTGTTGGATTTGATATTATAGTTATACCCATGTAGACATTACATTGGTTTTTCAATGAAATGGATAGTTGAATAGTTGGAAGGGTGAGAAGATAGAAACCTGTCCATTAAAGTTTGATAAATTGCTATCTTAATATAAAACAAGCACTGATTGTTTATATGGGTGAGAGATTATGTTCTGATCCAACTGATGAGTGCTGGTTCTGTATGAAATGTGTATATTGGGAATCATATACCTTTTTGCATGTGTGTGGTCATGTGTATCACTTGCTTGAGATAGAGTAGAGGATAAATAGACTAAAAAATCCTGAGTTCAAATCCTTCTATTTACACGTATAAGCAAATGACATATTGCCTTAGAATTATATATTGCTTGGGAAATAGATGTTAGTATAAGTTCAGCCCATCCCTCTCCTATTAATATATATGGATAATTATTGTCTACATGGATATGACTATAATGCCAAATCCAAGAAGGCCTTTGAGCATTCCATTTTCAGTTTTTCAATGAAGTGGATGGTTGAATAGTTGAAAGGGTGAGAAGATTGAAGCCCGCCCACTAAAGTTTGAGGAATTGCTATCTTAATATAAACCATGCTCTGATTGTATATATATGTGGGAGATTATGATCTGGTCCAACTGAAGAGTGCTGGTTCTGCATGAAATACATATATTGGGGATCATATACTTTTTTTGCATGTGTGTGGTCATGTGTATAGTGATTACATGAAATAGGGTGGAGGATGAATAGACTGAAAAATCCAGAGTTCAAATCTCTCTATTTACATATATAGGAAACATTCAGTATAAGCAAATGACATACTACCTTAGAATTAATATTAATTAAATTAGCTTATATTTTTTAATGTTAGTAATCAGACAAGAAACAATATCTTTTTGCTATATAAACAATGGAATTTGCTTTTAAACAATAATTATTTTATGGATGATAATAAATTTAAAAAAATTTGTTAATCATGCATATCTAAATTATACTAAGGAAGTGTAATATGAAAATTCCATAAACAATTAGTAATTATAGTTTCATAAATTGTATTCCATTTTAGTAAAATAACAGTAAGGTGATTTAAACTTAGGTTATTATTAAATGCAATACACTTGATTGTAAATTATTCATAGTTTTTATAAAATGATGCAGGTTAATATTTATTTTTTTTAAAATAAATAAAACAAGTTCAAGATAGATTAGCATACATAGGGATATGATACTTCCACCAGGGTAAAGATTATATGATAATATTATAATTGTTTTTTGTTTTCCGTTAAAAATAGATAGATACTGTTTCATAGCTGGCTAGCTAAGTTGTAATTTTTTCACTTACTTGAAAGAAAACATCAAAGTTTGTCTATGGTTCTGAAAAAATGACAAGCTTCACTCAATCCAAACTCGGACCTTAGATCATGGATCATGGGAGATGGATGTGTTAACTAGTGATATTGAATTCTTTTATGAATATAAGATTTTTAAAAAAGTTAAATACTATATGAACCTATTGCACTGATTGAAATGCAAGTACTTATCAGTATTGTTAAACAGAATTTTCTACAATCTATGCATAAACATATATGAGTATTTGTTATTTTGAAAAATTACCTCTCATTAATAATTTGTAATTAAAATATTTGCCAGAATGTTAGAATCTGAATATATTTAGAATTGCGCAGACATATTCATATTTAAATAGCTGTATTTTTTGTTGTTGTTCTAAAACTAATTGTACAAGCACTCATACTGACATACTTTTATAAATGATTTCCATTTAATTGATTTTCTTCAAATAAAAAATGAAATAATTCATGATAATCTTTTTCAAAATTTATGTTGGTAATGAATTTGAAAAATTGGAATTATTTTTTACAAGACACCATAATTTTTAAACGAATTACTGTACAATGAATAATAAAAAAAGCATTTACAAAATTGTGTAAATAAGACTATGGGAATGATTATTTTTAACTTCTTTTTTTTTTAAATCGTTGTTGTTAAGCCAAAAAGTTCTGCATAAGAAACAGTTAAAATTAAATAATGCTAATCATTAATTATCTAATAGTCAACAAATTTTTGACAACAATTATTAAACTAGAAAAATAGTGTCAAAACAAAGATGATAAATGTTATACTCTATAAATAGTCATTGAAATATGTTTAAAGCAATATGATAAAATCCATAAGGGAACAAATAATGATAAAATAACTACATTGACTATTCATATTTTCTTCTTACATTTTTTCTAAAATTTATTATAATCTAAGTGTAATTAAATTTCTTTTATGTTTTTATTTACTCAGCTTATGATGATGTTAATATTAGTCAAGAAAATAGTGTTTACTTCTTTTGTCTTGATATAATATTTAGGGATGTTGACATCCATAGATCTCGGTTGATTTAAAAAAATCTCTTGATAATAATGAAAGTGAATAGAGAAATACTGGAATAGTTTAGTTATAGAGATTAATGTTAAAAATAATTCTTTAGATCCAAGTTTTCTTAGACATAATTTTATGCTGACTAAAAATAATGTTTGCTGAGAATAGGTAAAGCAATATTAAACACACAAGCTAACCTTAATCAAAAGATTCACAAATATCACCTAATTCGTCCAATTTTATGTTACATAAATACTTAGCAAAAATATGTAATGAAGAAGTCTAATAATTGTAGTTGTTTGAATATCTTACTTCTTTTCATCTTTCACAAATTTTTTAGTAATGTATTTGTAATTATATTTTTAAAAAATTTAGAATGCCGTAATGTAAAACATTAAATCAGTTTTTAAATAATTACAGAATGCAAAACTTTCCCAATAACTTTCTAAAGAACATTGAAGTAGAAAGCATATCTTACCAAATTAGTAAGGATTTAAGATTAAAAATATTCTAAATTTTATTAGTGTTTTTATAATAACAAGTATTTTTTTAAAAGAAAATTATTTAATTAAGTCAAAATGTTTTTTTTTATTTTTCGATTACCAAAATGACGATTAATTAAAAATAGGCATTATTTATATTAAGTTCTTTACAGAAGGCAGGTTTAATTTATAATGCAACAATACTATAAAGACAACCTAATTATCAGCTAGTTCATTATTTCTCCAAATAAAATGTTTGCTTTCTTTTCATTCATAAATTTATTTGGCATTTTTTATTTGAGAAATTCAATAAACATACACAGGCTATAAAATGATTTTTTTAAAGAACTAAAATATTATAATGGAGAAGATGAGGATAAATGGAATCAAATTGAAGTGAGCAATGCTCATTTAAATAATCTGTGTAGACTTATGGAAATTATAGGTTATAATTTGTATATGAGACAATAATAAAATTTAAATTGTTTAAAATCAATAAAAAATATTATACCAGAAAGGGAATTTATAATGTAATCATAATAGCTAATAAAAAAGTTATATATAAAGATAATAAATTAACATTGAGGCTGACTAATGGGATTTATTTTGCATTAAAATCATAAATTTAATACTAATTATAATAAATATTAACTATGTGTAAGTTAAATATAATTCATTTCAAACATTAATTCTTAGCCACTAATATATAACAAAAGTATTAAATAATTGTTTTATAAGGTAAATTAAATTAATGATAATTTCTAGTCATCTTTTATTATAACATCTTTATTAGGTGTAGGTTTAAGATTAAGATATTCTTTCATTTCAGAAATGTAAATAAATGATTAGAATCTGTAGTTAGTAGCATATAATTATTTTAGCTTTTTTTTCTAATGTTTGTTTCATACTTCGTCTTCAATTTTATTTGTTCATCTTATGTTCAACATTGACATAAATCTCTACCTGTTTTTTAAATTCACATTTATAATTGAGTATTTTCTCACCCATTTATTTAATACTTATTTTCAATACGGATGTCCATTGACCTATTCTTATGTGCACAATCACATATGCATTATTTCTATTCTGAGATAGTTCTAAATGTCTACACAATACTATTTCTTTCATTTTTATATAATCTTTTTTTTTTTCCAATTATATTATCTGATTATCTAATGCATGGAATCTTGTACAACTCTCTCACCAAAAATTAACATTGTGTAATTAAATTTGAAACTGTTAAAAATAAAATTAATATTTTTCTTTCACATAGTAGATCATGGATAATCTTTTAACTTAGAGTGAATATAAAGAAAGCCTGTAAGTAACTTTCTTTTATAAGTGTATTGGGAATTGATAATACAAAACAGAAAAACAGTTAAGCTGAAATACTATCAAACATATTATTTTCTTTGACTTAAAAATATTACTTTTCTATTTTATTTGAACTGTAATGTAAACATATAAAACTGCTTTTATATCAGCATTTTGTTAATAAATTATTACATTTCATTTCTCTATATATTCTTTTCATTGAAAACATAAGCAATGTTAAAATTGAAATCCTGATAAAATTATTTTTACTTTTAGGTATGTGTAAATTTTAAATTATGTTTTTTCCTTTTTTTTCTTTTGGCCATACCATATTTTGAAAATGCTTGCCTTATCAGTGTTTGAACTTTGGTACAATAACTGTAGAGAAGATTATATATTTTCGTGGATAATTAAAAGAATATAATAACACTGGCACATCTGTTCTTTTTTCACTTTGTCTTTCAATTTTTGTAGCTAATTTAAACTTTTCTTTCAAATAAATACTTTAACATATATTTTGTTTAAAACTGATATATTTTTTTTTAAATTTCAGCCTTAACACTATTTTTTTAGATAGATGTTCAATCATAATAAAACTTATTTTGCATAATCTTTTTATTTATTTATTATTAATAATCAAAAAAAATTAAATGGATTTTTTTTCGATTTCTAAACTTTTTTGCAATAAATTCTTATTTGTTTTCTAATAATGTTGACCAATGCAGTACAGAAATGTATTTAAGAAAAATTAGTAATTAAAGTTTAATAATATTCTTTTCACTTGTTATTATAATATTCTTTTCACTTGTTATTTTAGCAAAAGATCAAAAATTGATTAATTTTTTCAATAACATGAGTTGACATGTTCAAAGCAAATTATAATGTTTGGCAATGTACATTAATATAATTCTCTCTATTAGTTTAGGAAATAATTTGAAAATTATAATTTCTGTTTTGTTTTGATTAGCAAGTTACGTACTATAAATAGTTTTTTAAATATTTTTCAAAACATTTGTATTTTAAATTTATATCATTATGTATAATATTTACTATTTTAAAGAATAAATGCCTGATTTATATTACAAACATGGAAAATGTTTTTAATAAATTTATTACCAAATTTTTAAGATGTCTATTTTTATAAATTTTGGGTGCTTCATTTTTGATGTTCTTGTCAGAAATGATAGAGGAAAAAAAATCATAAAGATGAATCATTATTTTTATTTTAAAATGAAAGCAGGGAATTGAATTAAATAAAGTGGAGAAAGTAAGAAATATATTGAATCATTTTTATGCAATATAATGATAATGTTATAAAAATTAGTTTTTTTTCATTTTGCTTTTAAACTTTTTTTTTATATAGGATATTGTTGCGGATCACCCAAAAATGCATAAAGATGTAGTGATGATGTTTAATCATTTGGGAGATAGTAAATATGCGGCTTATTGGGCAAAACAATTTAATCTTTCATCAGCAAACTTACCTTTCAGTATTAATTCATATCTATCAGTACCAGAAAGGTAAATATTTTATTTCACTTTTAAGTAATTTATTTTGCTAAAAATTTGAAACTTATTATCAGTCAATAAATCTTACTTTTTATATATATTGCAATTTAAGTACATATTGATTTGTATGTATATCAACTATATTTATATAAAGTCATGATTGTGATATACCATATCAAAAATGCATTTGACTTGACTAAAATAATAGGCACTTTTAACAATTAATTCAGAGGCCGATCAAGCCAAATGGGGGCCCCGAGCTGTAAAAATTTTGGGGCCCTCAAACTCAAGTTAGAAAAAAATAATTTCAAGAAAACTCTCATTAAGTTATTAACAAAAAGAAAAGTAATCAAAAATTTCATACCATAACACATTAAATGAATTTATTACAAAACATATTTTTTACACGAATTTCCATCTTGTTTTATTTATTGCAAATTCGTCAGTTATTTTTGCAGTATCAATTTGACTTAAAATTTCCTGCTCTATCTACAGAATGATCATATTATTTAATCTTTCTTCTCACATAGTACTCCATAAATAATTTTTTGCAAGCTTTAAAACAGAAAACAGTTTTTCTCTTGAGGCATTAGATAAGGAAATTGTTAAAAAAAATTTCAATAATATTTCAACATTTGGGAATGTTCAAGATATTTCTTTGGCAGCTCGATAGATGTCTGATGTGGTTTTATATTGTCCTCGTTTTCTTTTAGAAATATTAAAAAATAGTCAAATTCATCTTCAACATTACAAACATCAATGGCATTTTTGTAAATATTCTTAAACTTTATTATCGCATTCTTTTTTTCTTCTATTGATAAATTCCAATCAAAAATTATTCAAAAAGGCTCTACAACAACTTAATACATCTGAGTTCTTTGAGATAGTTCTGCCTTGGTGTTATCACACATGACATAAAATGAATTGACTATGAAATTTTCTCTTATTGTAAATTCATGTCCGACTTTTTTTGTAAAATAGTTTAAAAGCCTTTAGTCTTGCAAACAGTGCCTACTAAAAATATTTTTTTTAATGATAATGTTATTAAGATGTTAACAAAGAAAATTCATTTTTACCTGTCTCCAATCAAAATATAATTTAGAAAAAACCTTCTGGAGATAAATCAGCTTCAGGAAAACAGCAAAATTTATTTATGATAATTTTTTCAAAAGCAGAGTATTTAAATCAAATTATTAATTTGGGAGGGGTTGAATTTTTTGTGTAATTAAAAATATATATATTTACTTAATTTGGTCTAGTTTTACTTCCTGATGTCCAGTTAAAGGTTAGAATCCCATCAAAATTCAAATAAATTCCCTTCAAAAGCTTAATGCCGCGTTATAGGAGGATTGATTGTACACAAAAGAACATAATTTTCCTCAAATCCTAATGAAAAGTCATTTTAAGACCTCATGGCTTTTAGTATTCTGGGGCCCTACACGGCCGCTTGGTCCGTTTATCGCTTAATCCACCTCTGAGTTAATTATATTCTTCATTACATATAAAGCTAATGAAATGTCATCAATTATTATTTAATGTTTTTGTAAGTAATTTTAAATGTAATACCTTTATCAATTCTTTATTTTTATCACGTTTTTACCATGTAATCAAGAAATTGATATATTCTAGTATTAAAAAAATATCTGGGAATGCTATTGAAGAAACTATCTTGTTGTAATTACAATATCAATAGAAGAAAGTAGAAATTTCATAAAAAAATATTTACAAGAGATTGAATTAAGTAATGTAACGGAATGGGGTGGTAGGATGTGGTCGCAAAAGGGGAGGTTGATCATAGTCATACCTGGGTTGATGGCAAAATCATCATCACTCCCAGTCAATTTAAAATGAAATATCAATAATTTACAAAAGTATATATAAGTAAGATATATTTAAGAGGACCATGAAATCAAGAGATCTCTGAGAGATCAACAGCTAAACTCCTCAAAATAATTAAAAGCATTATTATAAATCCCCTGTACATCAACTAGCATTATCAATAAATACAAGTAATACTCAAAAGAAATATTAAAAGAAACCATTCATCATCATGAATGATCAACAATATAAAATAAAATCAACTGTCAAACTTGTTGACTGGATTGGAAATGGGTCTTTTGTAGACCAGGCTAACTATTGAGCCTTTGCCAGCTTGGGGCGATTATTTAACCATTAATTTGGAGGCACAAATTAAGTGCGAATCCAGCAGAATACATAACCAGAAAAATTTAAACAATAATGCTGGGATATTGAAACATGCTGATCATCATCAATGCTCTGGCCACTTAAGTACCATTAATATACTGGCCAACTATAAACTTATCTTCTAATAAGACTAAACTAAAATAAAATGTAGTGCATGGGCTTTATAAGAGTATTCTCTTTTGCGCCAACCAGGATGATGATTGATCATCTCTGGATGCCCTAAAGCACTAAATACATCCTCATTTATATATTCATCCTGTGCTCGAATCTAGCTCAGAGAACATAAGCTCTATTACTGTATGTGACCAAGAAATGATGATTTAATACAATTTTTAACAATTGAATACAAGTTTATTAACAATTATAAAAAAAAAAAATAGTATTATGGCTCTTCACATATCAATTAAATCTTCTGATTTTGATTAACATACAATAATAACAAATTATCACATTACAATTTACATATATGTGATTAATAAAATTCAAGTTATTACATTATGACTGACATATATGTTTATATAGGCGCACAGATGCACATTAGCAATACACAATGAATATGTCTTTGAATAGACATTTAATAATAAAAAAATGATTAAATTTTTACATATAAGTTATACTTGACAAGCATTGGTATTTGCAATACAATTGACAGATATATATACGCACACATACATGCATGTGCATGGAATTTCTGAACATATTGAACTTTACATAAAAATAATAAATGGTTAAACTTTTTAATTCATATTTTTAATAATGCAAATACTTTATGCTAGATTTATTTAAACCACGTATTAGTGAAATATATTAATTTATTCACATAACATATTTGAATTGTTATATAAAATACAATAAAAGATTTAAAATTTACATATACGTGTGTGCGAGTATGTATGCAGACTGACATTTACCTATTTTAATTTATTACAATAATAAAGTTATTAAAATATACATTTTCACAAATAAATGCTTAGTTGAAATTATATTATAACATTCACATATTTTTTTATGGTCAGTTTTACTTTGCCAGATATTGTTTCCTTTTTTTCTCCTTTTGAAAAATAAACAAAATCAGTTTTGTAAGGATTATTGTTGATTGATTAAGTAAAAGTCTTTAAATTTAAAAACATAGATTTTAAATATCATTTTCACTATATCAATTATTTAAAATATTTGTTTCGATATATATATATATATCACTATCACTTTTAAAATGTCATTTTAAAATGAATTATTTATATTTTCATTATATATAAAGTCACTCACCATTTTATATATGTCTATCTGTACACATATCTGATGTAGCATACATGTAATTAATTATTCATCCATCTCAGGAATTCTTTTGGTGAGTTTGCTGGTTTATCATCGTTATAGTCCTGGTAAGGGTTCTGCAGTTGGTTCCACTTAGACTAGGATTTGGTAATCTTCAGGTCAGCAAGCTATTTTGTCCTCATTTGTTAGGGCTATTGATTCAGAAGTGACCCAGCTTCAAGTAAATCAAAATTCCTGTGAAGGAAAATAGTAGCAGCTCCTGGATTTACTGTCCTACCTTCAATTATTTCATGTTCATTCTCTAACTTTAGAAAACCACTGTCAGCAATATTGCAAACTTCTAGCCAACTGTTCCTCAAAAATTTAAACCAAAATTTGCAGCTAACTCTTAGCTAACTGCTTCACAAAAAAAATTAAGACAAGAACTGATAAAAAAAAAATTATTATTCAAACTTTGCAGCTGGCCAATTTTTCCACCTGCTCAAAATATTAAAACCATACTCTTCTGGTCAGCTCTTAGAAAAGCTACAAGTCAAAACTAATGGATCTTTTTTTATCAGTCTTTTTATAATCTTGGTTGGGTTAGGTGATAAAAACATAGTGTCTGATTTCAATCTGTCTAACCATTTTGAAAACAAGTTTGAAGTTTTATCAAGATATGATATATATGTTTTTACTTTGATACCAATTAATTAAAAGATTTCAAAAATAGACATTTTTATAATTATCAGAAAACATGCTTATTTTTAAATTTTCAAAATCAGAATAAAAATATTATTTTTTATTTATCAGACCTTTTTTAAATATTTAATTTTATAATAAAATATTATTTTAAATCCAGAGTTATTTAACCCTTTGTTTATTATTTTTATTTCAGTGAATGTAGAAAATATCTACTACAATTTTTGTCTGTGTTTATTTCTACTTTTTCTTTACTTTATATATATATGTACACACTTTATTATTGTGTGCTATATAATCCAACATTGTTACAGTAGTAAGGGCGGGGGGACTATTCATTAATTCTCAGGTTCTTATATCTTTAAGAAAATATATTGTTTCTAGTATTAAGTATATAGGTATTTGATTGATTTTTTTTTCATTTAGAAAAAATCTCTTTCTCAAAACAATTGCATTAAAATAAAATGAGGAATCATTTCTAATCAATCTATCTAAATATATAAATATTTTTAACAAAATTAAATTCTAGATAATTTAATTAATCTTTACTTGATCATTTATTAATCATATCTTGTGTTTTTTTTACTAATTTACAAGTGAAAAGATCACCATATTCTACGATCATTTAATAAGTTATTTACACATATAATTTTAAGATAATCCAAAATTTTGTATTCATTTTTTTAAAAAAAAAAAATAGGCATAAGGTAATTTACACACATCTTTTCCGAGTTTTCCCACCATTCCACTATTATTTGTATCAGTATAGTCTGGTAGTAATTTTAATGGTTTTCTTAAGATTCTTATTAACAGATGTCTTTAATGATGATGTAAATTTATTTTTTTTATCCTGTGAATTATATTTAACTTTTTGTAATCTTTATTACTAAATATTTTACAGATTTTTATATGCATAATTACAGGGATTTAAAAAACTGAAATTTAAATTAGTGGTTTATAAAGTTTTATCCTGAATGTTCCTTCCCAACCCCCCCTTTTTTTTTTCTTAAAGAAGGATTATCTTTATATGTCACAGATTATTTCCTAATTGATTGAGACATTTTTTAAGCATCTCTATTAAATCAATTCTTTTTCTAGATATATTGATTAAAAGAAGTGAGAAAATCAAGAGTAATTGGATTATCATGTTTTTAAATCATTAGAATGTATTTGTCATTAGGATCTAATTGCAATAAATATGTTATTGAATGAAAAATAAAAGAGAATGAGAAATGATTTCAAGGAAAAGCAGTAGTTACTTATTTAATAAAACATAGTAAAAGAGAAAAAGGCTTAAGAAAGATTGTCTGAAGTTAAATGCATATTTATCAGTTAATTTCGTAATTTAAATAGTTAATTATGTACGTATTCTTTTCTCTTTTTTTTTTGCATTATAAAATTGAAATACTAATGTTATTTTGTAAAAATAGCCATCATTATTTATTATTTAAATTATTTTAAAATTATCTAAAATTGATTGTTTTTTAAATTTATGTATATACATACACTCTACACATATTTGTATATGCCAATATTTTTTTTACGTAATTTTTTTTAATATTTATTATTTAAGTTTTGAGTCTCAATTTACAATAGCAGAAGATTTTGTTGAAGATGAAAAATTTTATTCTCTGAACATTCCTTTTGAAGAAATTTATTTTATTGATTCTTTAGAATTGTATTTGAGATGCATTCAAGATATAGAACAGGTATAAAATTTAAATTTCTTTTTGTTACCACTTTATTTTATTACTATTTGCTATTAAAGTATAGTTTTACTTAATATCAATCATTGCACGACACCAAACATCACTTAACTTAATTTTTAGCAGCATTTATCTACAGCAAATTTCAAGAAACTATTCAATACTAAAGTAGCATACATAAATATGGTAGAAGTTGGTAAGTTCATATTTCTATCTTTATTGAGAATTGTTGTATGCTAAACAAACTAATTTTTAAGCATTGAACAAGCAGCTTATTGAGTGTTATTGTTTATTATCTTTCATAGCATTGATTTCAAGATCAAAAAATACAAATGATAGATGCACAATAATGATATATATGTAAGTAATAGATTGAGAAATCACTGTAATGTGTAAAAGGTAGTGGAATCTTTAAATAGCCCATTACAAAACAAAGGTGTGAATGCTCTCCATAAATAATCATTAAAGGAGAAGGGTTTACAAGAATTGCCAACTGCTGGGTAGTTAAGGTTTGAGCTTATGTTATCACCTAACTAAACAACCTAGATGTCTGTTTACTATCAGTATTGATGACTATCTGGATATGTTATTAGTCAATAGTCTGGAAAAAAAAAATCTTATCAGACTTGAGTATGAAAAATTTTCTAGGGTTATTAAACCTTGATTAATCCTAGGTCAGAGTATGACAGACATATGCATTGGCCAATACACTAGAAAGCACTTCACATATATATTTCTCTGATTGTTTTTTCCACTCATATAACATCCTATGTTTTCTTCATGTGTTTTGAAGAATACATATAGTGATTTAAAAAATATGCAGAGTTGTCCCATTTCAATAATTTCACAAGTTATATGTGAACATATTTGTCTGAATGATTTAGAAAAGAAGAAATGAATGTGATCAATTAAGATTTGTTATTAAAATGTTATGTTAAATGAAAAATAAAATATATGAAAAATATGTAACTGATTATTATGTGTAATTTATGTATGTGTGTTAATATAACAAATAGAATATTATTACTTTGTGTAATGTTACATGTTGGTCAGAAATAATTTACAATAGATGAATTAAATTGATATTTTAATTATCTTCTGATCAACAAAATAAAAGAGGGCATTTTTGGTCAAAAGGTAAAAAGAGCCATAAGCTTTTTTTTAAGTAATTGCTGTTGAAGTCGCAAAACAGAAAAGAAAGCTATTAAGATAACTCATGCATTAGCTTAAAAAAAAAGATTGCATCTTATTCCACATTAAAGAATGCTGGAAATGAAAATAAAAAATGAGACAATTAATTTTTTTGGAAAATAAGCAGCAATAGTGAATAATTGAGATTTATTGGATAAGTATAAAACCTCTTTAAAGTTTATAATGCAGCTCTAAAATTGAGATACTAGCATAATTTGTGTTAAGGCCTCCAACAATGGCATAATACTACTGGCAAGTGACAACTATTAATTGTGTTGAATTATTATGTTGCCTCATTATGCTATACTTTGACACTAAACATCACATGATCACATCTCTTATACTAGCACATAATTGTTATTAAACAAGGCAAAACTCTCTCCATACAGTAGTGCCACCCTCTGCCAATCAGAGTAATCAATGGAGATATTGGATGAGTAGGTACTAGATAGGGATTTTATGCACAAGCCTTCTGGCATCCAGTGATTACTCTGGTGTGCACTGATTGGCACTACTGTATGGAGAGAGTTTTGCCTTGTTCTATACTTTGACAGAGAATTAAACATAACTGAATTATAAATGATTTTTAATAAAGACTCTGTAACTTATAAAAAAAAATTCATAGAAAGGATTTAATCATTGTTTTTTCCCCTGTTACTAACTGAAGTCTAAACATTAGGTGCAAAATATTTTTTAGTAAAATTATTTATTTTTTATTTAAGTTTTTTTAAGATGAGATTGTTCATTGTCAGTAACCATAAGCTCAATAGTTTTAATTGTATGAACCATTTATCAAAGACTGAGTGAAAGTTAGTTTTATACTATTCTTTAATATCATTTGTCAATAATTTGTAGGGTCTTTCTCTTTTGTTTATATTTTGTGTGATTATAAAAATAGATTTTAATTTCCAATTATCAATCATTTATTAAATATGGTTAAACATTTATGATTTTCATTCTATGACTTTCTCCAAATCACTTTTTTATATAATTCATGGGAAAAGATCTAGCCATTTTTCAAAAATTTTCTGTAAACATATTCTTTCATATGCCACAACTTTATTGAATCTTTTGAAACCATCCCATCATCCAATATTTTACAATGCACTAATAAATGTGTATATATCTAGTACAGTATTTATAATTTATTTTACAACTAATTATTTTCCCCTACATCTTTGTAATGACTTTACTTTTTTTCAAGTTACACAAAAAATTTTCTGATAGTTAAAAATTGATTGAGAAACATTTTGTTCATCAGCAAATTAATCTATTCATGGAATAATATGATTGATTAATGAATGAGGCTGTTTTTTAACTACTTTTTATTTATTTTTTACTTATTTTATAAATTTGTCTAAATTATGTTTAGCAAACTAAATAGAATATAGTGTGGTGGATTCATTTATTTCAAGATTAGATGCTCATTTCCTGTCCATTTTTATATATATTTAATACTACTTTAGATTATTATTTAATATTTATTTTTTAAATTTTACTATAAATAATTGATGGCAGTATAAGATTTTTCTGTCTAAAGCTTTTAATTATATTCCTTCAATTATCTTGCATTTTTCAACTTGTTCAATTTTATTACCTTAAAGTTGAAATTCTTGTGAGATATTTCTGAAATCTAATATATTTTACTGCAACATTAAAATTTATTGGTGGCCAGCTGATATTATAAAGCTCTTCAAATTTTGTTTAGGAAAAGAAGAAATATATTGTTGTTTGCATCTTATTTATTAATCTTAAAATTATATTAATAATATAATTTTGTTTTAATAAAGTCTTTTGCATATTAAAATTTTGTGACATAATGGCAAGTGTGTTCATTTACCATGCCTTTGACTTGGGGAACAAATTTAGATGAAATTTATAATTTTTTATATTTTTTATGGGTAGCTAAAAATTTCTCATTCAGATGTAGAATTTATTTTTAGGTAATAAGCTTATATAGAGCTTAGCTATTATTAAGGACTAGTTTATAAATGATATTTAATTAATTTTTCACTGAAGAAATATACCATAAGATAATTTGGATTGGTCAAATAAGTTTTGATGCTCAGATCATAAAATATATTGGATCTTTCACTATTGGTGAAGGAAGTGTTTGTTATACTCTTATTATACATTGAGCTCATGGCCTACGTTGGCATATTGCATATGAAATTTATTAAAAATTATTTTACTTCATTGTGTTTATTAGAATTACAAAATGGTTGGGATTGATGGAGAGTGGAAACCTAACTTTGGAATAAAAACAAGTGCTCCGTAAGTATCAATTTTTCTCTTCCACCAATTGTAATTTAATATTTATTTATTTATTTTTGTTACTCGTGATTTATTATTCTCCATACCTTTTGGGAAACACATTCATCCTCTGGTTTACATTTAGTCACAAATATAAAGACATTATTTTAAAACCTGAAACAGAAAGTCTTCTGATAATATCCTTAGTCTGCATTTAAGTACATCTTTAAAATGAATATGCTATAATTATGCATAATAATTCTGTCTAATGTTTATTATTTCATGGAGATTAATTTATATTCAAATTGAATTTGAAAGTAATAATTTTTTTATTCTTTCTGTAGAACCAATTTTACAAACATGAGATATCAGTGGGCAATAAGTATCAGTGCAAATAATTGTCCAGGACTATAGAACCACAGTTTTTTACCATACTAATATAGTTATCAATGTCTTTGTTGTGCTATTCATGTTAATTTTACATACATTAAGATTTCATTTAAAAGGTTTAATGTAATCAACAGCTATATATTTTAGAAACCTAATTTATAAACTAATTGCAATTTATGTTTGTTTGTTTTTTGGCAAAAGAATGCTAATCATTGGACAAAAGTAGAGAGAAATGTTGATGAATACTATAATTATCTTCTTTTTGACAATAGGGAAACTACTAAAGTTTATGTCACAGTTCAACACTCAACATATAATCGTATAATTGCACCAAGTTCTTTACTCCACATGGAGAAGACATGGCTTCTGTTTTAGAAAGATGAGATTAAATTTATTATTTTACACACTAATATATCTGAGAATAATTGATGTTGCACTAACATCATTCACTGTTAAAAGGGAAATTAAGAAGCCGATCAAAATCATTAAAGTTTATGTACCTTTAATTATGTATCAACATTAGTATTAATACTCTGGAATACATTATAATCATATAAATAATAAAATTGTCAATGACTGTTTCAAGATTGGATCAATTTTGGTCTACAACACTAAAAGACTTTTTCTAAATGTAAGTTCAAAGATCTTTGCTTTTCAAATTAAATATATTGACATAGTTATTTGATTTGTTTACTAAAGACTATTACAATAAAACATTTTTTATAATGGTGTTTATAATCATAAGTATTCATAAATAAGAACTGTGTATTCAGTAAGGATGAAAATAATATGTGCACAGTTAAAAATCTTTATGAAGAATTACAAAAGATTGTCAAGAATTCTTGATAAGAAAAGGCTGCCACTGTCCTTAATATTTTTTATCAATGCAAATAGATGACTTAAGCAATTACAAGATAACTTATAACAACACAAAAGTCGCATGTATGGATTTGTTGTAAATATTTCAATAGATATTATGACATTATCAGTTCAAATTGTTTGAATAGTTATTATTTAAAATGAAATCCTCATTATTGTTCATTGACAGTTCATATATTTTATATGCTTTTTCATTAACTTGCCGTATCAGTATACGTTTCTGTCTATATGTCCACATTTTTGAAATTTGCTTTGAGATTTTTTTTAGTTTTAACAAAATAATATGTAAAAAAATTTTTTTTAAAAAATGATTTTATATAAACTGTATTAGCTGACTAAAAAAATTGAAAAATAACAAGGTAATCTGATTAAAAAGTAGAAAAAAACTGAATCTCTGTTAATTTGGAAAATATCAGAGATCTTAAAAATCTAGACTTACTATAAAACAATTGGAAATTGCAGGAATATTATCGTTTCATAAAAGCATTTGAGGCCTTTTTGATTTTTATGATTTATTTGAGCCTTAACTGCCTTTTTGAAATGACAACATTCTTCAATTTCCTATTGTTTTATGACAAGTCTAAATTCTTAAGTTCTTTGATATTTTTCAAGACTGAACTGAGATTCAGTTGTTTTTTTTTTCTATTTTTTAGTTGGATTACTTTGTTATTTTTCTACTTTTTAATTGGTTATTACTGTTTACATAAAAGCATTATTTAAAAAAAAAAATTGTATATATTATTTTTTTAACATCATCTATGATTATGTTCTGCAATCATGTCATAAATATTTTAATGTGAAATGAATTTATAGAAAGATTAAAACTGCTTATAGAATAAAAATGAAGAAAATCAATTAAATAATTGGAAATTGCAGGAATATTATTATTTTATAAATGCATTTGAGGCCTTTTTGATTTATATGATTTGTTTGAGCTTCAAATGTCTTTTTGAAATGATAATATTCCTGCAATTTCCAGTTGTTTTATAATAAGTCTAGATTTTAAGATCTTTGATATTTTCCAAAAATGGCAAATTATCTGAGATTCAATTTTTTTCTATTTTTTTAGTTGGATTACTTTTATTTTTTTACTTTTTAGTTGGCTGATATTGTTTACATAAAACCATTATTTAAAAAAATTTTTTTTTACATATTATTTAACATCATTTATAATTGTATCTTGCAATCATTTCATAAACATTTTAACAGTGAAATGTATTTAGAAAAAGATTAAAAGTGCCTACAGAATAAAAATGAAGAGGGTCTTGTTTATGTGGTAGATAGGTTCCACAGAAAACCCGCATTAAAAAAGATCGCACAAAAATAGACTTAACTTACCTTGAAAAATGGGGGATCAATTCCAAAATTTTCAAAAATCGTATAAAAGCAAAACAGCAACGTAAACTTACTTTAAGATTTGCATAAAAAAAAAAAGAAAAGAAAAGTATGACTAATAAAAAATTTCAAATATTTGAAAAAAAATTGATACAAGACAAACTTTTTGTATAAACTATTTAATTTTATTCAAAACAATATGTTTTTATGTGTAATTTATTTTACATTTTTTCATACATATTTTAATCATTACCGCTATTTGACAATATGTGTTTCGTTTGTGAACTGGTAAGAAATTAGATTCGTCACAAGAGGACTACAGCTAGCGCCACCTTCAATCTTGTGCTGTATTATTGGTTTTCTATCGACAATGTAATCGGTGATTAAACTTTGAGATGATGATTTTACTAATTGCTGATGAAGCTCACGATATTCAGACTGTTATGACTAGCTATTAGAGAATGCACTTCCACTAGTGCAACTATATATATAACATTCTTCTACGAGTGTGTTAATAATGACTAATGGTTAAATTTTATTTTATACACATATATACACATGGAGAAACTTTTAGACAGAAAAAAGTTACAAGTAAAAATTTTTAAAAACTTTTAAAGATAAGTTCTTTTTAAGTAGAAATTAAAAGTTCTTAAATAGTTTTACTTGTAATTTTTTTCTGTCTAAAAATTTCTTCATGTACATATGTGTATAAAAGAAAATATAAACACACTTTAAAGATACATTCTTTTTAAGTAGAAAATAAAAGTTATTATAACTTTTTTCTGTCTAAAAGTTTATTATATATATGTATAAAATAAAATATAAACATACACATACATAATACAGACATACAACTATTATTTAGCTCTCATTGGAATGTAAGAGCTTGTTCATCGCAGCAAACTCAGATTTCAGCATTTTGTCTCACACATCAACATAAAATATATGATTATATGATTATTATTGACCAAAAAATAATAAATTTGAGAGATATTTTTGTTTACTACTGAAATAAATGTTAAATATTCGCATTTTGTTTCTATAAATATTAAAAAAATGAGATTGCAATCCAAACAAAAAGATTAAGTTATCATTTCTAGAAAGATTATTTTCAGTTTACAAAATGTTTGTTATTTCTGATTACATATTTTTTAAAAATCTAAAAGAATATTTATTTATTTGTGTTATATCTAATGAAATATGTTTTAAAAGTTTAAAATTTTTGAATATTTATTGCGATATTTTTATACTGTAAGTATAAGTAGATTGTTTACCTAGAAGCTAATTTTCTAAATAGCTTCAGGCCACATTCACGTTAGCTCTGCTAATATAACGTTATATTTTTGAAAAAAAAAATAAGTATTTCAAGTCAAAATAAGTTATTAATAATTTATATTTCTTGATATCTAATAAATATAGTGAAATATGAACTTCTTTATCGCATAAAAGAAAACTGCATAAAAAGATATTAAGAAGAAACATGAATTGCATTAAAAAAATCCACATAAAATGAGACCTGGGTGTAATTGTTTACAGTAATATAATACATAAGTTAAATAAAATCATGAAACTAATTGTGGACCCAAAGGCTTTCACTATCCCTGCCAGTATGCAGTCTGGTCAATCCAGGATCCAAGAATTCTATCATTTTTAAAGATTTGATGAGTTGTTTTTTTTTTGTCTATCTGCTTAAATGATAGAGAGAAAATGAGTAATCATAATATTATGAGAAAGTACTCTTGATCAATTTCTTTTTTCAGTAAACATATAATACATTTTTATCCATTTGCTTAAGCAAGAAAGAGAGAGAGTAATGATAATATTACGTGAAGTGTTTTTTCCCCAATAAAATCATTAAAAGTATGTAGAGAGTGGAAGATTTTAACTAGTATAGAATAACAGTGAATATTAACTATAATGATATTACTATTTTGTAGATTCTATTGTTAATCAGATATTCTGGCTTAACATTTATTTGACATTTAAACGTTGTTAATAAGTAGAAGAATGACCAGATTATTAAATATATTTACTCATCTTTCTTTTTCAAAGACTTTGTGCATAATGTACTTCATTCTAGATGAAATTATTTTTTATGCAGCAACTTATTCAGCGAGAGGCTATAAGTCAGTCTGTTTAATTTTTTTTTTTTTTTGTAAGAAACAAAATAGTAATAGAATCTGCTTTTATTATTGTAAGATTTTTGAAGAACACAATCATTAATTAATTTAATGACTATTTGCAAATGCTCTATTACGAATCAATTTGCTTGGAAACTGGTCATAAGATTGCTATTAAAGTTGTTGGTATCAGCAATTCACATCCGTTAATATTAAATTAACTTTATTATTTTAGGAAGAAAAACAATTTCTTAAAGCAAGTACTAATTTGGAAAGTTTTTTTTTTTTTTTGATTAATATTAATAAATTCTGTTGCTGGAAATTTTTAATTTATATATATACAAATGTAACATTATCGGGTTCACTATCTCACCATAAATAGTAATCTATTTATTGGTAATACAATACTCGTATGTAGTATATGCAAAATATTGTGTTAAGTTTTTAAACAGTTATTATTTGACATTGATTTCAATTGTGGACATATAAATGTTAATAAAAACAATTGTTCATATCATTAAATTATTTGTTACATAATGCAAAAATGTTTGGAATAGAGGTATTCCCATAAAGTCAAAAATATTGCAATTAAAAGTTATATTATTTTGTTTATTAGATGATTTACTGGATATATTAGCAATTTAATTAGTATTTGATTTGTATAGTGCTTTCTTAAGTTGGGCAGCTAATGTGATGGGATGAAAATGTGCCATTACTATTGTGATTTAGCATATAATGATAATATGAAGTTGCTCCAATATTTTAATGTATATAATTGGAATGGTATAAAGGTAAAATCACACTTGATAAAAATGCAAATATTTGAATTAATAGTTTTTGTATATATATGTCTGTAGCAACACATTACCTGATTTTTTAGTTTGCTATAGTATTATACAATTAGAACTGCTCTATATTATCTATTGTAAGTTTGAATAATTAGTGATTACTAGATGGTAATGCATTTAAATCTCCAGTCCATTTTATAGCTTTTGCCTTTATTAATGAGGACTTGAGATTCAAATTTGTAGCCAGTGCAGTTTATATCTGGAATGTTAGCTTTGATTCATAATTTAAGTTTTTATATTGATATTAAAAAAGAATTAATAAATTTTAAGTATATATTGGACTATTTCCATCATCTAATATTAATTGTTAAATGCTTTTAGAAAAATTCAAACTTTATTTAAACTTTTGAAATATATTTGTTTTGATTGGTATTATACTTCTTTCTTCTTCAGGTGTTGCTGGCAATGCTGTAATCAACTAGACTATTCTATCAAAAGCAAATTCTTGTAAAAATTTTCACACTCATCTACAAGAATCTCCTTATTTCTCCACTTTTTTCTTAAGGGCAAAGTTGATGAATGGTTTCCAGATATTATAAATTATTACTAGGTTGTCTTAGGTTTTGTTTGCCATTGTTAAACAGGAAAGCAGACAAATTAAAGTGAATATCTGCTATCATTATAGTAGTAGAACAGCTTTCCTCAGCCTTACAAAACCTAAATTTGAAATGCTGAAAAATAAAAACGGCATCTACAAAAAAAACCATGTGTATGTGGAAGGATGTATATTGGTGAAATCAGTTGTTCCATTGAAAAGCGGTAAGAAGAGCAATCTGATGATTAAAAATGGAAAAAACAAATATCTAAATTAGCAGACTATATATGTATTAATGAACATATGTTTGAATGGGAAAAGACAAAATTATTGGACAGAGGGGAAAAAGCACAAAGAAGAAAATTTAAAGAAGCTGCTCACACATCAATGGCTAACAACTCAATAAGTCAGCCTACTATCATGATTCATAATATTTGGAAATCAACATTCCGCTTAAGAAAAAAGTGGAGTAATCAGTACCCTCATACATAAGTATATGAAATTTCTATTGACTGTTACCTTTGATAGAAAAGCATAGTTACGTTAGAATGTTGCCTTAAATTCAGTATTCACAAACCTAAAATTCCCAAATTTGATTCCTTTGCTAGTGCTGTCACTGATCAGGCAAGTAACACTGATGGAGTGGAGGAGAATAATACCATTCAAAATGTTGTGTCATATGCTAGTATGGGTGCTTTACTAACAGTTGAATATATTTGCAAAGTTTGAATAAAATTTAAATTTTTCTAAAAACATTTGATAATTAATATTAGATAATGGAAATAATCCAACATATAATTACAACTACAACACCATCATCACAAACTTTCAGATAAATAAAAAGGAATTTAAAATGTTTTCTAAATAGCACTGATAAAGGAAACCATAAACCAATCTGGTAATGAATATTTAAATGCATTACCACCTGATAATCACTCATTAATGAATAATTTCCTTTTCCTCTATAAAGAACTATTGGAGAGTCCTTTTGCCTTGCAGTGGTCGATTTAAAAGCTATTTTACTTTTTATCTATCTGTTTGACATTTGAGTATATTATTGGTTTCTAATCACAAAATAAATTTCATTCAACTTATTTTCTTAGATGTCTACTTATATATTAAAATTACAAGGTAAATCTATATTTCTATGTGCTCAATGGACAAAATTATAATAATTGAGTTCAATCTTATATTAAAAGTTATGTCGTTTTTTTTTTTTAATCTTCCTTTTTTTGTTTTTTAGCATAGTTAAAATTTATTCCATTGCGTTTTCATTATCTGACAAGCACTTTGAACACAGGTTTGTTGTGTTTTTTGTTTTGTTTTTTTACTTTCTTCCTCTTTAAACTTTGCAGCCACTTTATATGAATCTTCAACTTAAAGTATCGGCTTGCTCATTATCATTATGTTCAGTATAACTAGAATGATTTCCTTATCTAAAATATTGGTCAGCAATATTATCAGAGCTTTTTATATTGCTTTGTGTATCAAAGCAATATTAATTTGAGAAATATTGATTATATATTTTAAGGAATCCAAAAGTTAAAAAAGCCTATGTTAATGATTCTTCTGAACCTGTGTTGATGATTATTCACAACTTGTTGCTCATTATTTGAAATTAAACTTATAAACACACCATTTTATAAGTCTGTAATTTATTACATTTATTTAAGGTGAGGTAAAATGTTGTTAATTTAATTTTTATTTAGTGTATGGAATTTTTATTTTAAGACAGCTTAATAATTAATAAAATATAATGGATTCTGTAGAAATTCCAATCAAGAGACAGATTTACTAATGGCTTTATTAAATTTTTCAATTTTACTGTAACCATAGATTCTTGTGTGATTTATGGATTGTATTTGTCTGCATCTTCATTAATCAGTAGCTGCTAAATTCCATTTATGAAATAGAAAAGCGCAATGACTATGGGTTGTCCTGAATTTTTGATAAAACTCTAGTTGCAACTAAGATCAAATCCAGCTCATTTTATTATTGAATCTGAAAAAAAAAAAGTATTTGATTTGGAACTTCTATAAGAATTCCATTTTTACATCATAATTCTTCAATTATAGATTTTTATTGTACATCCACAAAATAGATATTGACATGAGTTTTAATTGGTGAAACTATATTTTGAGTTACTAATAACTCTGATCTACTCAAAAGCTTTTTATATGTTTTCCATGAAGTAACTTTTATTTTAATATCTGGTTGAAGGATAAGTGAAAAAGTAGAAATACATTGCAAAGAAATAGGCTTGAGTATGCCAGTAATATAAGTCATTTAATATCAAATTGAGTATCCAAAAGCTTAGTGAAGGAACTTCTCCAAACAGGAGCACAGAAGAATATGCTAGTGTTAAGAAAGCTGTCTTCATAGTATTTGCATCACAACTCCAATTAAATTCTTCAACATTCCAATGATATTATTTTTAAAAATTAATTTTGATCTAATCTTAAATAAATGAGGAAGATAAGCTAAGGTAAAATCCATGGGATAGAATATTGTTTCAATCTATTATTGCATAAAGTTATATTCAGATTACAAGAGACCTATCTAGATAAAAAATTGAGCATACTGCCTTCATTAAATTAGAAATAAGATCCCAATCATGAAAAAGACTTTCAATCTTTTCATATCTATCCTTATTGAGAGACTTTTCTATTTCAGAAAAATATCTCTTGATATTATATTGATATTATCAATATAAATGAATTTCCTACCTTCTGTTTTTGGAAGATTACTAATGAATATATTAAATAAAGTAGATGAAAAAAATGAATTCTGTGGTAGATCTTTCTGCAAAATTTTGCCTCTATTATAGTCATTATTTAGGGTGTATGAATTTTTCTATTGGAGATCATTTTGTCAATTAGGAATTTTAAAAACTTAGATCAATATATATAGCATAAATTTTTACTTTATTTTGAAATCCTTTTTAATATAAGTTGTAAAAGATCAAATTTTTTCACAGCAGCTTTTTTCTGATCAAACCCAGCCTTGTTAATGTGATTCTTTTAAAAAGCTTGCAAAAACCACACACTGATAAAGGGTGATAATTTTTTTTGGATCATTGCTTGGTTTATTTAGTTCTAAGATTACTATAGTTTTGCTTTTGTGCCAAATTTTTGGAATAGTTTCTGTATAAAGCAGTCCAGTGGTCTTCAACCTTTTCACACCTGCGGCCCGGAAAAAATAAGGATAAGATTTCGTGGACTGGCAGAAGTTTACAGATAAATTTTCGTAAAGATGTAACCTTAGATAAACATAATTGTTATAACTGACCAAAACAGCACACTAGTTATTGTGTATTGTAATGGTGTTGCTTACCTTCACATGCTGAACACAGAAAACAGTACAATACCAATCGTTCTCATTAATGTGCTTGCATTTCTATGTTTATTATTTCATTGTTAAAACATTCAAGAATAAAATGTTGTTCACCTGAATGTTGGGAAATATCATAGCTAGTGTAATTACATGGCAATGATTATGATAAATGTAATATCTGTATTTAATATTAAATATACAAGATGGTTATATATATATATATGGAGGTTGTCTTTTGATAGTAGTAAGGGCAAAATAGAAATCGCATAATTAATCACTATACAGTCAAAAAAAATTCGCCGTATTTTAAATCTGAAGAAATAAAACGAAACGTGTAAAAGTCTGAAGTTTTGATGTTATTGTAATTTTTTTTGTGTGTGCTGGTGTGTTGAAAGGATCAAAAAATGTAATTAATAGGAAAAGTTTTTTTTAAAAAATGGTAAAATAGATATCGCGTAATAGAAATAAAGCCAAAAAAAAATTGCAAAGTTATTTTTTTGTTTGTTTTTATTTTTAAAAAAAGGTTAATAGAAATTGGTTTTAAAAGTAAAAGTTTTAGTATATTAGCAGTATACAAATAAAACCAAAAAATATCGCCTTATAGGCCAAAAAAAAAGTGGGCATATTTTTAAAAAAAAAAAAGAAAACGAAACTTGAAAAAGTCAAAAGTTTTGATCTTGTTTTAACACATAAACAATACCGACAAGCGACCGTGATTGGCTATCAAAAGACAACTGGAGTTTGTTTAATAAAAAACCTTTTTTTAAAAAAAAATTTTGAATTTTTTTAGAAAAGTAATAAATTTAATTCTATCTCTCCATAAACATCTGTAATAAATAGAAAAACAAATTAATTTATGTATAATTGAGTAGAATTCGTTTTTGTTCTGTTTCTTATTTTTTAACAGGGTAAAAATGAGATGAAAAAATAAATAAAAACTGTTTATATTAATTAAAAGTTTAAAATCTTATTATTTTGTTATTACTAACTTTCTTGCCAGTCTAGCGCGACCCGGCAGAAAACTTCCGCGGCCCGGTGGTTGAAGGCCACTGGTATAAAGAATGTTTTTGCTTTAAGTTTTAAATTTTTTAGAAATTCTGGAAGTATGGTATCTGCTTCAAGGAGGTTTATTAATTTAGATTAATCAGTTTAAGTTCACCGATATCAAGAGGTTTTATCAAATTGATATAGAAATATTGTGAAAGAAAAGGTTACAGTGTTGCTTTTTTCATTCTAATCTTAGATTTTGAAGTCTGATATATAAAGATTGGCAGTGTGATTAGTAGTGTTAGTAAAAATTCTTTTAGAGATACTTTTACATCACCAAATTTTTGTAAAAGTGACCAGCTCTTATGACTTGATCTTTAAAGTTTTGCTTATCCATGGTCTCTCCACTTTGCTTTCTGGCATCATCCAGTGATTTTACAAATTTGTTGGCAATTTCTAAATAACTGGCCATGAAAAGCATTGCTGATTTTGTTTCAACCTGGACTGGGTTTTGATATTTAAGATGGATAGATTATCTGGCAACTGTTATAACAAGTTTGTTAAACCTGTTATAACAAGAAAGAATTGACGAAATTCTATTAATATTCTGTTCAAGATATCCAGTACATAATTCCAATTAGCTTTCTTTGAATTCCATCTCGGTATAAGATAATTTTCAACTATAGGAATAAGAATTCCAAAAGTGATTAGACTTAGTTTATATAGGTTATGAGGAAGGAATGATTCAATATAAATAATTCAGCAGATAATGATGACTCATTTTTTGTCAAAACAAAATCTAAATCGAGAATTGTTTTTGTTCCCCATCTATCTAAATGAAATATTCTTGCTTAGCATTATAAAGAAAAACATGTAGCTGATATTTTTCTTGAGTCAAATTTACATATCACCAAACATTAATATGAGAATTGGAATTTTCCTATAAATAGAGAAAGTATATGAAGATCTGGAAGAGGAGACGGTTTATATTGAGAGGTGTGTAAATATTGTGTATAGAAAATTATCTATATGAATGGTTACTGCAATATCATTTAAACAATCTTCAAGAGGAGTTGTTTGTTTAATATGATAATTTGAAACAAAAATAACTATATCATATTTAGAATCCATTCTATCAATAATCAATGTAAATCCAAGAATTGTAGAAGATAGGCATTATTAGAAAAACATTGAGTTTCTGTAGTACAATTACATCATTGTGTTGAACAATTAAGTTGAAATAATTTTATTGTTTCCTTAAGTGCAGATTGCTCTGCAAAAAATTTATCTGGCAGTTGAAATGTTTCTTGTTTGCCAAAATCACATAAATCATTTTTCATTTCAAGAGCTTAACACTTTTAGCTCTATATTACTGATGTGACCCCTTCCTCCATAATAATATCAAATTTCAATGTTAATAGTTTTATTTTGTATTATATCATAATTTGCTGTTTCAACCAGGGTTTATCAAGATGAAATCTGATTTCAATATGAAGACATGATTTCACAGCTAATGTATGCTATTTGCAGGGTGGGCTATGGGAAGCCTATCATTCATCTACCCTAGTTTATTAATATCTTCTGATAAGAATAGATCCTATTCCGTAATTGTCTTATAATTTTGGAAAAACAATGATCTCAAAGTTTATTGGTTTAGTAGTATATTTTGTGTGGACTTTTCATTGCACATAAACTTCTCAGTTAGCCTACATTTATCAAAATTGTTAATAACATCAGTTTTTATACATCGAAAAGTAAGCTATATTTACTTTTAATAATTAGAAGACACTGCATGGTTTGTCTAGCAATAATAATCTGTGCCTATAAAATAAGTATTTTTGTGCTAAAAATAATATAATAGACATATAAGATGGAGCAGTCATTTATTACAATGTTTTGTTATAACATGATAAATAGATGTTTATTGCTTACAAATTATTTATGAATAACGAGATAAAAAGCATTGTGGATTGTGGGAAACTAAGGAATAAAAATATAAGGAGAAGCTAAGGGAGTAAAAATATGTGATTTTTTAGTTATCTAGATTTTGCAGATGATGTAGTTGTTTTTGCAAGTAATTCTCCAGAGCTTAAGGATATGTTGCAAAAATTATGAGATGAAAGTAAAAAAGTCAAATTAAAGATAAGTATTAAAAAGACTAAAGTAATGATTGGTGGATTTTCCAAAGAAAACAAAGATTGATAATCATAAATTAGTAGTTAGAAATTACAGATATCTTATGTAGTGTTTTGTAAAAATGGCAGACATGTTTGTGCACTCCAGAAAAAACTAGAATTTATTTGAGAGGTTGTTTTAAATCGCGCGCTGATAACTGTGGAATTTAATTAAGGCATTGATGTAATGGCGATCGACTATTCCAAGAGATATTTGCTGATTGCAAATATTTCTGGATAAGAGACGATATCTTATTGGACGGTATATTAATTGTTGCAGTTATCAGGAAGTGATAAGAAGACTGGGTAACAACTAGGCAGAGCAGTGAGGAGTAGCAGACAGTATTGAGTGCAGCTACAGTAGAGTTACTGTTCAATTCCAGTAGGAAACATCTTGCATCAGTGCTTGCGGTTAACGTCCAGCGCCCAGTGGAAATGTAGTTCACGGGTATAGCGGAAGGAGACCACAGCCTGAGGAAACCGTCTGGATAGCAGCTGAATAAAGAGTTGAGTTTCCAGCGGTTTTCAAGTGAAGTAGACTGGTGCAGAGACGGAAGCTGTAAGGAGCTTAAGGTCAGTCACAGTGCTTACTACGAAGAGTTTGTGTACAGCTAAACTGGATTGGGGCTAAGGTATGCCTATTGTGAACCGTTTTTGTAGCAGCCAGACTGAAAGAACATCGTGGGAATTGAACTTTAGCGAACTGTAGAAATAGACTCGTTGCAGACCATTCATTGGAAAGCATCCGTTTGCAGACCATTTGTTGGAGAGCATTTGGTGCAGACCATTCGTTGAAGAGCATCAATGGCAGAGCATTCATTGCAGACCATTCGTTGGAGAGAATACAGAGGGTATTCGGAGCATTCGTTGCAGACCATTCGTTTGGAGAGCATTCGTTAAAGAGAACATCGTGGGAATTGAACATAGTTATTTGCTGACCGCACAGTCATACTTGCGGATATAACATTGGCACAGTCAGACTGGCGGATATAACATCTTAAAAAGATTATTAGTTAATAGAAACATAATGGATAAAATTGATCATCAAATTAACTGTGTATGGAGTGTTTTTAATAATAACAACTCAAGATTAAAAAGAAATATGCCTATGTATTTTATTAGTTCATATTTATGAATCTGAAACTTGGATATTAACAAAGAATAATAATGGAGATTTCAGACCATTCAATGAAATAAGAAGATATATATGTTGGAAGTTACAAGAAGGGGTCAAAAGCGAAATATATATGAGATAACAAACATGTATCATTGACATTGGCAGAAATAGTTAAGAGAATGAAATAGAGATTGATTGAAAAGATATGATAACAGATGAACTCTTGATGGCTTAAATTAAATCCAAAAAGATTGTAAAAAACCATTTGCGATCGGTAAATGAAATATGGAAGTATTGCTAGTATAATGTGGAGAAGGGAGACTATGGGTTGAAGAAATTGGATTAGAACTTTATTTTATTTAAATAAAAAATATTAGTTAGAATATATAGATAAATATAATCTTTCTAATCATAATAAAATCTAATTTAAAAAGATTACATCCTTATTATACATGTAACTCAAAAATAGCCAAGTCATCATGTAATCTGTTATAAATAAACTTTATAATGCAATAGAATAATATACAAATTACTATCTTTAGACAACAAGGCAGAGTGAAGGCTATGCAATTTAATAGAAAAATGGCATGTGAAATTCTGGTAGAAACACTAGAATGGAGAGGAAATAACATAGTGATACTAACAAATTTTTAAAAAAAAATTACTCAAACTAAAAGATAAAACCTTGAGGGGTGGGGAGTGCAAGTAAAGAATTGTTTCGAAAAGCATACCCGCTGTTTGTTGAAAGCATTTGACAATTTATTCTTAGTTAGAAAGGATATAAGTGAATTAATAGAAGAAAAAAAAACCTATTAAGAAAATATTACTTTAAATATTTATGATATAAATAATCATTGAATCAAGTGATATGCACATACAAACTTTTTGAATTATATCAAGCTGTGGCACATTGTTCAAATCACAATAGATAAGAGAAACATGCGAGTATCTATGGATAAAAAAAAAATCCAATTTATTATTCTCAACTGATTAAGAGAGGTGAATGAAAATGGATTATTAATTGGCATTATAAAAAATATATTTTTTTTAAAAAAAAAAAAATTAAATCTCAGTATAATTTGTTGTCCTATATTGATTGGGCATTTTGATAAAATGGAGAAAATATCCCAAATTAACTACTTAAAGATTATGCATAGAAATTATGGAATGTAGAAGAGATTAGAGAACACACAATATTCTAGATCTACATACTTAAAAACTGAAAATTAGGGAACCAATAGTGAATGCATCTTTAAAAAAAAGAGGGACTAAATAGGAACTTTTAGAACATAAAATTAATTTGGTACTAAAAAAAGATTTAAAATCAAAAATATTCGTACATTTTAAGTTTGTGAAAAAACCAAGACTTAATACATGGATACACAAAGATGTAGTAGAACTGAAAATGCATATAATAGTCAGCACACATTGTTTATTGATATAACTAACATCTCGCAATAATAAATGGGCATTCACTATAATGATATTATTTTTAAATTGTGAATATATGCAATTTTTATCAAAATGCACTTAATATTTGAGGATTTAGGATTCAAAGCTGGATTCAATACAATTATGGATATTGCAACTGTTTAACTTTTTTTTTGTATCAAATTAAAAGCCTGCACTTAAAAAAAACAACTAAGAATTATGAACCCAAGCCAATCTCTTGAAGTTATAAAGATCTAATCCATAACTTAATATTTTTCTAATCTCTTTCTTTTAATTTTAGTCTGCCTTTACCTGATCAGGAATATTAATATCATCTCATCATTATTTGATTCTTTAGCTTACTCTTTGATGATAAAAGTTGGAATATTTTTCTATTATCAGCTTAACCTCTATAATATTTTTCATAATTCTAAACAGATCTAAAGTGATTTCTGTTATATGTAGGATTATTAAGATATATTTAATATTTTAATGAATAAAGCTTACATGTATTTTATATTAATTTTGTAGAATGTATTACAGTTTTAATATGTGTACATATTAAATAAAGATTTTGGTTTATTTTTAAAACATTAATTATATTTTTTATCAATGAAAACTTTCATTTTTAACATACCTATGTATATATATATTTTTTTAGAATTTCTGTTTTACAACTAGCAGTTTCTAATAAAGTTTATATATTAGATATGTTAGTTCTTTCCACAATTTTGAATGACAAATATTGGCAAATTTTAGGCCAGAAGATTTTTATGAATCCGAATGTTTTTAAATTAGGTAAGTAACTGCATGCTTATAGTAGAAAAAAAAAAAATCTTAAAATCTGAAATTTATTCTATTTAAATTAACATTACTAAAAAGTAACTAGTTTGAATTTAATTGGTAAAATGATAAATTTTTGAAGCATCATGAAGAATCATCAATGGATATGTTTCAAGCAACTGTGCTAAGTTATTGTCTTGGTAGATGTTTGACAAATCCATTTCTATTAAAATATCACTAACCCAATCCATTAATTTAAAATTAGATATATATATTTACATATACAGTTTATGAAACAAAATATAAATTAATATTACTATTTCCATATTTCTGTAAACTATTGAAATGATTAAATGAAACATGGATTGAATGAAAAGCCTACATCTTCTAATCAGCATATGTTAACCTCTTCATAAATCCATAACATCCAAATTTGTGTATATATATTAGTGAACATTAATTTTTATTTATTTCAAAGTATGAAATGTGTTTTATTCACTCAAGTATTCAATATATATTGGAATATAGAAATCTGTAGCAACATCAGTTCTGATTAGATTAGAATTATAATAAATTAAACACTGACAACCATTATAGTATAATGGTATATTATGAAATACAATAGCATACTATATAATATAAAAAAAATAAAGCACTATCTGCAGTACGAAATGTGAACTGATATCAAAAATCCTGTCATCCAAATATTGAAATATATAAAAATGAGTCATGGACACACAGGCACAAGATTTTAAAGGTCTTGCCTTTTCATTACTTGTATTAAACTTTCCCCAACTTCTCTTACCACAATTTAATTGTAATCAGATTTAAAAATGTATAGAAACATTCTCACTTTTATTTAAAATTTATGAAATATGTTTAATCATATAGTTATTCAAGATATCAGATCAAAGAATTTTTTAGCAGTACCAGTTCTTATCATATAATTGTGATTATACTCTTTTAATATTGCACATGTATTTGAATAATCATCAAATTATTAAATGGAATTATATATTATTTGACAGAACTGTTATAACTATAGATTCCTACTATTTGATAGATGGCATATTAAATATTGTTAAAAACATTTTACTTTAAAATAATAAAACAAATGAGGATATTTTCTTAAAATATAATGATAATTTGGTATCTTATAAAAGTTTTAATGATGGGGGTGTGTGTTTTAATGTGGTTGATAAGAAGGCAAAGTTTTCTAAACTTTAGTCCTCTTTAATAATATCTCATTTTACAGTTTCAATAGTTCTGAAATCAGATTTATGATATGAATTAGTATCTCAAATCTGATATGTGTTTTTATTCCTTAATCATAGCTCACCAGTTATTTTTTTATACAACATACTGTATGATTATCATCACACATTAATTAGCAGCAGAATGGGGACAAAGCCTCAGCTGCTAAGCAAAAAGCACCATTGTGCATGTCATCCATAAACTAAATAAATAAATACTATTTTCCAGGTTTCCAAAAGTTTGTTTTTTACAGTAATAATTTTTATTAACACAACTATTTATAAACAAGAAGAAAAAACAAATGTAATTATGATCAAATCACTATAGTCAGAAAGAAATCTGTTCCACAACTTTTTGGGTAATCTTACTTATGCAAATATATATATAAAAAACTTGTGTGATATTTTTTAAAAATCTTTGCAGTGTTCCATTCATAGAATATTACAATAATAAAAAACATTTATGAAGCCATATTTCATTGAAATAATATATTTTTATTAATATTTAAAATTCTGAATGCCTTCACTAACAATTATATAAAAAAATATTTGTTTGACTTGTGTTTTTGTACTGTTAAATTGCTTTTCAATTTTGAAAGTAAATCAAGTTACTTTTTCATTAATGAATTAAAAAGATTATTCTCTTTCCTTTTTTTTTTTTTTTGTATACAGTAGAACAAAGAAGTTTGTTGTTAGAATGAAGTAAAATAAGTTTTGAGGGTTTTTTTTTTATTCATCACTTCTAAATTGAATTATCATTCAGTTCTAAAAGATTAACGTTAAATATGTCATAAAAATACAACATAATGGAAATATTCAAAGTTTTTCTTTAAATCTATGCCATAATTTATTATATATTGTAACCAGAATAAAATAGATCATGGCTACTGGGAACAAATAAAAAACATAAAATTATAAAATGTCTAATTCATACATCAGAAGTTATTTATTTATCCAAACTTGCATCTTTTCTAATTTACAAGCACTCTGCAAATCAGGATGTTTACCCAACATATAAGTATTCATGCTAAGTCTTTTTTTTACTCTCATTACATTAGCCCTTAATGATAAACATACCAGGAATTTAGATCACAAGATAAATTTTATTAGTAAGAGTACATAATAAAATTATAATTCAGTAGAATAGCTGGTAATCATAGATATTTATCAAATCCAAACTAAAATAAATGAATGACCATATTAAATGACAATAATATAACTTTATTACAAAAATACATCTTAATAAAATTAATTTACATATAACAAAGTAAATAAATAAATAACAAGCAACAAAAGATAAATAAATACCTAGTGTTTTCCTGAAAGGATGTGATGATGATATTTTAATTGTATTTATATATTGAATATTTCCATCATCTAATATTAAGTAAATTTTTCTAAAGACATTCAATACTTAATATTAGATGATGGAAGTAGTCCAATATATAAATATTAAATAAATAAATACTAAGTTTTCATTTGATCTTTCTTTTTTTTCTTACACAAATATTTTTTTTAATCTAGAATATTACTACTATATTTTTTGCCAATAAATAAATAAATAATAATAATAAATTGCTTATATGAGTAGTGTGTAAAATCTATGTATCATTACACAAATTAATATGCACCTATACGAGATGAACTTATAATAGCTTTAAAACAATAACACATAATACATTGAGCATGCACTTTAACTATTCGTCATGGATATCTGTTTGTCCTCTACATAATACATTGGTTTGTTAAATGTTTTACTTTTGAACTTGAACAGAAATTTTGAATGACTATTTTAAATTAGAATAAAAGATTAAAATAATTATTATAAATTTACATATGATGAGGTTATTTCTTCACTAATATATGAAATATTTTCCTCTGACATGCTATTAAATTTATTATTTTAAGAGTAAAGATATCTCTGAAATATTATAGATAAATATACTTCTAATTAAGATAGGTAAATAAAATAAAAAATATATATTCTTTGTAAAATATAAGGTAAATGTTATATTTATACACAACATTAATGTGACTGCTTAACTTGTATATGAAACTCCAAGATTTTAATCCTCTTACTTTTTTTTTAATTTTAAATATGACACTAGATGTTTGTTTCACACGAATTAACAAAATGAATAAATAAATAAAGTAATGATAGATAAATAGTTTTTTTATTAATGTATAAAAAAATTTTTTTTTCCCAATTTCATGATAAAATATTGAGTTCATTCTTGGAATAACAACATTATTTTACTATCTCAATTTGATATATGTATGCCTGGTTGCTACACATATTAAAAAATTGATATTTAAGGTGAATATTTTTTTTAGATGTATTTATTTTAAGAAAACACAAATAATACAAAATTATAACTCCACCAATTGTGTATGCCTATATATAATTATTTATAATAAAATTTACATATATCAAATGTGTATATATTTGTAATCAATTAAAATATCTTTTAATATTTTTTTATTTTTTTAAAAATTAATAATTGTTAAATGAATATGAAATGCTATTTTCAGAATTATAATAAATGTAATATTTTTAATTCTAATATTTTATAATAAAGAAAATATAAATAATAAAATACCGTCACCATTTGCATTATATTATTTTTTTAAAAGTGCACTATTTTCCTTTTGTTCATTTTTCTAGAGTTAGATGGCTTCTTTCTTCAAGTTCTTTAGAATCCAAGAGCAATGTATTTTGCAGATTGAAGTAATTAACCATTTCAAATTCTGACATTTACTATTGTTCCATTTGGTGAAGATTTGGAAATGCTTAACTTTTCTGTTTGCATAACATCTTTATTTTATACTAAAACTCTTAAATTGAACTTGATTTCTTTTTAATTTAATTTTATAAGTAGATAATATTCTAAAAAAATCATATTTGACCATTTTAAATATTTAAAAACTAAACTATACATCTGGCTGTATATAATAAATATCACTCGATATATACAAAAATCCTATTTTTGAAAATTTAACAAATTCTTTTTAAGTTTTTTTTTTAATGTGAACAAGCAAAGGTAGAAAGAAAATAATTCTATCAAATTTTGCTCTAAAATCTGATATTTTCTTACAATAATTACAATATTTGAAAAGATTTTATCACAGAGCAATTCTGACAGACAATGATTTAATAGACACAATGGGTTTTTTTCTTTATATTATGGACAAATTTATTAATTTCTGTTTTTAAAAATAAATAAATTGAAAGTATACCTGTGTATTTTAAATAATAATCAACCAATTAATGTGTAAAAATAATCAAAAATATTTTATATACGAGCAAATAATCGTATTTCATTATGCTTCAAAATCAAATTATATCAGAAAGACTTGAACGCCTTCTGAACATTTTCTTATGTCAAAAAAAAAAGCAAAGGAGAATTTCTTAGATGTTAACCACAGTCAATAAGATACTGATCTCTTCAGATTTTTTTCCAACTTTAATATCTATAAAAGCATTGTGAAAAATTCGATATTTTAAGAAATACTATCGGTTATTATCACTTAGGTTAACATTAGTACTCCAATCTAAAGTTATGGAACAACAATACTTTTTCTGAGGGAACTCCAAACTATTCTCAATGCAAAAGAGAGCTATCAAGTTAATACTGCTATTGTTTTTACAATAAAACAAATTTTTTGGTTTGAAGGCGTCTGTGTTTTTATCCATTCAACATCCATCTGTGCACTTTCAATCTTTTTATGACTATATTTCCTATTTATAATTAAGATAAAGGTTGCACTTTAATGTTTTAAAAACTACTATTTATCTACATTTGTAATAAGTTAATTACCTTATAAAAAAACTGATTGAATAGCTTAGTATTTATTTTGTTTTTTTTCATTTTTACTATTATGATTATTTCCTATACAAGATTGCCATTTTGAGCTAACTGCTGCAATATATATATATACACACACACATGCATATCAGATATTAGTGAATACAAAATATGTATACACTATACATTATATAATAACCTGATAAAATTTCCAAATATATATTCTAATACTGTAAACATTAAAGTTCTAAAATGAAAATAGTACTTGGTGTTAGTGTTGAACTCAAATGTTAATTGTATACTGTTGAGAGTTAGGTGTGTATAATTTATACATAACTTCTTTATTGTGAATCACTGATAAGCAGGCATCCATTAATATACAGTAGTACTTTATATATAAACATATAGTATAAATAATATTTATTTATTTTTTTAATAATGGTGTTTTTTTATTTAAACGTTTTATAATTAATTTTTCTCTTTTTTTTTTTAAGTGTATGGATTTCATTCCGATATTAAAATTTTAAATGAGTGTCTTCCAGTTCTTAAAAAATCATTATCCAATTTAACAAGTTTCATCTTTCTAGATAGTGAAGCTAAAGTAGTAAGTTGTTTTTTTTTTTTTTTAGTTTCACTTTACTTAGAAGGAATTTGTTGATATTCTCATTAGAATATTTAATATCTATTAGTTTGGTGATTTGTTATTTTTTAATTAAAATAAATTTAAGATTGTTAAAGATTATCTCATAGTACTCTTAAATTCAAAACAGTTTTTTATTATTGTTTATATTTTATTTAAGATTTGTATTTTTTTTAAGTATTTTTTTGTAGTTATTTTATATATATATTGCTTGGGATGCCAAATGACATTCAAGAGCCATATTCTAAATAGAAGACAGATACCACAGTTACTTTCAATTGGTTAGGCAAGGATTTTTTTCACTTTCTAAGTAATTTATACTGAAATTTCTTACACCATAATATGAAGATGAATGAATAATAGAGGAAAACGGAACTTAAATATCATGTGTCAAAGATATACTAAAGCAAATATGATATCAATGACTGTTTTCATTTAAGAATCCATCCAAAGTTTTACTTTATAAGTTAAACACTGATTTTTTGAACAGCTGCTTAGGACTTAAATAGTATAAACTGTAATCTTAAAATTTATTAGTTTATGAATAAAAATGTAACAATTTTTTGAATTGAATTTGTATATAATAATAATAATAATTATAAAACCGTTTTTGCTAAATATATTAAATACTGATATTTAATATATTCAGAGACTCCAAATGCAAACAAAATGTATTGTTAAATATAGAAAAAATAAATTAAGAAATCCACTAAATTCTTATAAGTTTATAATAATCTTAATGATAACAAATATAAATGCTATTTCATTTTTTGCTAAATTTGTCATGTTGAGAATGGCAGACATCTTAATAAACATTGTTTCACATTCCTCATCATGATAAGTTTTGTTGATATTTTAAGGAATAAACAAATTTTTCATTTCTTTCTTTGAAGCATTTTATCAAAAACTAAATTGTCATTGTTAACCCAGTGTTGAATAATGATTCAATGTGATATCTCCAATATATTGAAATATATATGAGTAGCCTCTTGCAGAACAGTTTCTTTAAATTTTAGAAACTTATGTATATTTTGGGTGATCAAAATCTCTTTGGTTCTGCTAATCGTAAAGATGTCATGTTGGTTAAGGATGCAAACATTTTAATATGGATGGGGAGAAAAGCATGTGAGGTTTAAAATTATTCATTTGAGCAAAAAAATTTGCTGTTCATCATAATGGATTGAACCAATGTTATATTTTTCATTCAAATTATAAATAAAATTAGAAGTTAGGACCAACATTGCATAATATTTTATTTTACATTTTTGAAAAATTGGTATATTATTATTAAATATAATAAGCTCTGGTTTGCCCTATCAGAGTACCTTTAATGTTTGTTGTAGCCAAGGACATATTTTCCACTTTTTTGTGATTAGGCTAAATGAGAATTTAAAGTCAATAACTTTTATCAGCCTTTTTTTAAAATCATTATTTTAATATTATGTCAAGCATATTTACAAAAAATAATATGTGATAATTTAATGAAGAGAACAATTTCTCACAGGTTTTGAAAACATTAGAAACATTATCGCTGATACTAATAATTTCTTAGCTAGATGAGATGAATCATATTGGTAGTTGCTACCATTGAATGGCTTTAGTTCTTGTGCTTCTGCATTTTCATCATGTATTTTATGTTATTTTTAATTTGTTTATATATTATCTTGTTTTGTTGATATAGATGTCAATTTGAAGACTTCATAGTTCATCACTAATTTTCTTTTTCTTGTTGAATTCTGTAATATATACAAGTTTGATTTTTCTGATATATTGATATGTCTTCAGTCCATTGAGCATATATTGTTACTATAACTTAGACTTTCTTATCGTTATTTTTTTAGATATGCTGTTGTCTGTTTATTGATTGACTCTCTCTCTCCTTTTTTTTTGTATGGTTGCTCTTTCTTAGTAGCTTTTTTGAACTATTTCAACTGATTTTTTTTGGAGTAAGTTGCAATGATTTCTGATAGCTGAGTTTATATATAAGAGTACAAGCAGTAGGTAAAAATTCAGTATTTTTTCATGGTTTTACATTGAGGCAGATAGAGATTGATTAACTGACCAATTAGAAACCAAATGAGCTGTGTAATGAAAAGCTTTTCTGTTGCTTATTTTTCTGAGAGAAAATGGAAGTAATATAAATCTTTAATTTTGCTTTTCTTCAAATGAATAGATGAAGATATTAGAGCAGTATACTTTTTATGCTGAATAATGAAATAATATTTGTAATGTTATGTAATAAGAGCACCATCTGATATATTTTTTTTTATAAATATTGTAAATATTGTACTTCATTATTGGTATTTTAGTATTGAAAAAAAAAAGTACAAAAGAATTTAAGGAAAACTGATTGGAATCAACATAACAAAAGTTTCCAAAAAGTTTTTTTTTTTTTGGTGAATACTAAAAACAATTTATTCTTGGTTGGAACAAAATCTGTAATATTTATTATATTTCTATTAAATATCCAAAACTTTCTGACAAATTTGTAAATTCTCTTGATAATGCAAGAAAAGAAAAATGGAGAGAGCCCGTGAAAGCAAACTTTTGGAGATTTGGTCATTTCTTTATAGCTTAATGAATATAGAAGCATCTCTAAAAGGTCTATCACTGTTAACTGTAATGAATTGTAAATATAAAATTAACAGAAACAGAAGAATCATAATTAGAGCAAACTATGGTCTTTTCTTTCATAATATTTCTATAATCTAAATCGGTAATAGTATGAATACTGAACCTACCGCTCAATTGTTTTTCACACAATGCACATCAACATATCATTTTAGTGGTCTAACTTACGGCTAACACTACAACAGTGTTGTTTAGAGCCATAGGCTAAAGTCAGGCAAAATTTTGCTGCCGTTCCCGTGATGGAACGCCGAAGTTCAATCCGTCCAATGCCGAAGCAACAATCAACAAGCTTATACCAAGTGAAAGATGCCGTACGCCGCTAAAAGGGACTTGCTTTCGTTCCAACACCATTTTAAAATCACCTCCCAACTAAATTGAAGATGCTACAAGCTGCCAAAGAACTCACCTTCGTTCCAGTTTCGAATATCTCCAGTCCATCTGCAGGAGAACTGTTTTAATATTACTAAAATAGCAGAGCTCTGTGTGAATTTCAAAAACAATCATTATTTCTTCAAAAACAGGTTAGCTAACCATATTATTGTAACTTCTGTCTAAATTGTTTTCCAAATAATATTTAAATTCTATAAAATGAAATACTTTTGCAAATTTCTTTATTAATTCAATATTGTAAACTCTTTCTAAATAGTATTTGAAATCTATAAATGAAATGCTTTTGCTAAATTTCTTTGTTAATTAATATTATGCTATATAAATTAATCATTGCAGTATATTTTACCTTTCTGTTGCTTATTTTAATAATTTTTAGTTATGCCTATGTTTCGAAACGGCGTGCATTTAATTATAGAATAAGTTTTAAAGATATAAATTTAAAATCTCCATATTATTATTTATATAGCGTCATTTCGTGCGCTGTTTCGAAACCCAAATTCATATTTTGTCATTTAGTAAATTAATTAATATAAACATAAAATGTGGCTTTTCAACCTTTAATTATTATGTTACTAAAGATTAAACTAGCCTGGAGTGTAATCATAAGTATATTTTTTAGTAAAATATTTGTAAGTCCCTTATTAACTATACTTTTCCCCCCTGATTAAAAGTTTAGTAGTTATAAGTAACTAAAGAGATTGAACGGGATAAAGTAAAGTTTGTATAGATATATATTCCCGTCAATAGCATATCTTATTTCTCATGCTACAGAAGAGTTGGCTCTTTTGATCAAGCTGATGAACTGGTGTTCATTTAATATATGATATTTAATTTATAATATCCTTCGGCTTGGCGGATGTGAAACTTATTAATAATTTCTCGTTGTGCTGTTTTATATATATAAGATGGAGCCACGGTAAGTCCAGCCCATCTTCCTCTTTTATGGGTAGTGCAGTAGCGAAGTCTGAGCTACGGGCCAGATTAGCACATAAGTCCCCCGCCTCTTCTGAACCAAATAAAGGTTCCCCATTAGCAGCATGACGACCGGTTATTGGGTAAACCGTTGTTTGTCACAAAAACCCTAAAACTATTTTCCATCCGCAGAGCAACTTTATTATTATATTTTATTTGTGCCTAGCATATTAGTAAAATCGTTATAGCCAACTCTTTCCTCCCTAATAAGCAGTCTTCGACATTGATCCGAAGCATTCTTGAAAACTCGTTCGATCTAAAGCTATCTGGGATGCTTTATAAGCCCATAGTTGATATATAAAATTATTATAGTCAGATGTATTATTAAGTTTCACTCCAGATTTGGTTTGATTTCACGTACAATAGCCACACGGACTGATGATGAAAGGGCATAACTGATAAAAGTTAATGTAGTGATTAGTTATATATTAGGGTATTTGTTTCCATTAAATAATATTGGCGCAATTAAATAATAGCCAACGTATCAATTATTGTTTAAATGGCCTATAGTAATGTTACTTTATAAATAAAATGCCTGCGTGCATTTGCCAACAACAATTGTCAATAAATATATTTTAATTCATCATATATCAGTTTCTGTCTCATTATTAAATCAATCCAATTCACTAATTGCCCATAGCTATTTCATTAGTAAAACCCCTATTAAATTAATATATTAGATTTTATCTTTGGAATGTCTTTAGTATTTAAGTTGTTTATATATATGTTTAAGTCCATGAGTCTTATGTTTTCTCCGATTTGCTAGCGGGCCGGATTAAGAATTAAATCTCGTGTGCTATCATTGTTATGTTATCCATTAGGTGTTAGATCTGGCGCTTGGAGAGTGGGTTCGAATCCAGGCTGGTCCCTGACCTAAATCTCAGGCTTGACTGGGTTTGAAGTACATTTTGTGAGTTCCAGCTCGTGTTAGATGGATAAGCATGTTTTGACCGGCACATAAGGTTTTTTTTTTCCGCGTTTGGAGGCCGCCTAGAGGGTGATGTATCCTACGATTACATAACGAAATACTATGCCCATTGACTTGCAACAGTATTCCTCAAGTGAGCACAATTCAATTTTCTCTACGGTCTGATTTGATGGCGGCCATATTTGAAGGATGCAAAACTATCAAAAAATTCGTTGTGGAAAAATTTTGAGAAAGCATAGTGGATTTAGTATTACATATTAAGAATTGTCAGGCCATCATGCATGCTTCCTTACAATTTTGAACTGCACACAATCTGAAAAAGTTAGGGTTTTCAGCAGAGTTCTACCGAGTTTGCATGCAAATGCACGTTTACCCGTGAATCCATGCGAGACTAGTAAAATGTTGGCAAGTGTTCAAAATTGGTTGAAGGGGAATGAATTGCTGGCCACAGAAGTTGACGCTGTTGTGTTTTTCCAGAAAGAGAACAAACATACTGCCAGATGCGAAGCTATGTGTTTGCAGGAGGAGCATGGTTTTAGTCAACTACAAGATCTGGGGAGTTCCGTTGCCACTCCTGTAAGCATACCTGAAGTCTGCATAAGAAAAGTTGGTTTGATGGCTCCAAAATCCCGTTAATTACAGCTTTGAGGCTCATCTCCTGTTGAAGTCAAACAAACTGTAACGCCCCGCCCGTCCCTAAAAAATATTTTTTTTTTAAACGAATTGTTTAATTTAATTAAGACTTTTTGAAAAAGGCAAAAAATAAAGGAAGAATTTTTTGCTATCATATAAAGATTTCGGTAGCATAAATATTTTTTTAAAAAAAAACACCTCATAATAAGAAAATAAAAGACGATAATTAAAAATCAAACCAACCCCCCCTCCACCCTCTAAAAACCAACTGTTGGTTTATTAAAAATAAATTGATTAATAAGGCTTTCCAACAAAAAAAAGCTCAAAATCAATAAAAAGTTGATAAGAAAAAAAGTCGATAATTTAAAAGCAAACCAGCCCCCCTCCAATAATTCATATATTTTGTTAATCTATCTCTTTATATGTCTTCTATATTCGAACACATTTAAAATTAATATGCGAAATTTCCAGTACATCTGCAAAAGATACTAAAAGATGAGAATTAAAATTCAAACCAACCCCCTCCACCCTCTAAAAACCAACTGTTGGTTTATTAATCAAAACTGAATTGTTTAAGGCTTTAATTAAAAAAGAAGTTCAAAATCCAAAAAAAGACAATAATTTAAAAGCAAACCCAACCCCCCTCTACCATCTAAAAACAAAGTGATGTTTGTTTATTAAAAAGTCAAAAAAAAAAACTACGAGTTTTATGTATAGAAAGGGGTAAACCAAAAAAATTTTTACCGTAGTATTATGTAAAGAAACTGATAATTCAAAATCAAAAAAAAAAAGCTCAAAATAAAAAAAAAAAGTCGATAATTTAAAAGCAACCCCTCATTCACACCATATAAAAACAAAGTGTTTGTTTATTAAAAACGCAAAAAAAAAAAAAAAACATGAGTTTTATGTATAGAAAATGAAAAAAAATTTTTTTTGTACCATAGTATTCTGTAAAGAAACCAACGGTCCATGAATCGGTATATTGATGTACATTAGGCGAAAAAGAACACCATCAAACAGTAGGTTCAGTAATCGTACTATTATCTCTAAATCTAATAATCTATAAGAATTGATGAATTTAAGCTTCTTTTGACTCTTTTAAATCAGGACTTACGCACGTCAAGAGTTTTTTTAAAACTTAGGCCTCAAACTAAAGTTTAGTTTCCAAAATTATTGATCAACATTATCCATACAGAAATAATTGTAAAAATTTGGTATAGAAACAAAGATTCAATTTTGTATTAAATTTATGTTGAAATCTTAATTAGTATGAATAATTGTTCAGAAGTTTGTGTAGTGTTAAAATATGCATATGGAAAGTTGAACTTACCGATTCTATTTAATTGATTAAATTTGATTCAGGAAGCTGTAGCTGTTGAGTATTCTATTATATCTCTGCACTAAGAGCAGTTCTTCCAATTTTTTAAAACAAATATGTCATCAGTTATAAGTTCCAGTATGAAGAATATTTAAAGTACAAGACCACATAGACATAGACAGTAAAAAAATATGTAAAATTCATGGCCACTCAAATATAGGCAGAAACTATTTAAAAATTATAGCCAAAAAAAATACACTATAGGTTCTGCTTTATCTATTATGAGTCTGTCAAAAAATCAAAGAAAATATATGTGAAATAGGATGTTATATAGTAAGAATTGTGAAAAATCATTTTCTAAGGAATAGTTAAAACAAAGGAAAAATAATAAATATGGATTATTATTGCATATTGAACATTTATCGTATGGAAGAAAGAAGATTTGTGAAAAAGAATTTTATGTTAAAAAAAAGTATCACAATGTTCCAAGAATGGTTGTGAAATATTCAGGAACTCATTATCAGAGACCTAATTATAAGCCTTTAAAATAATGTTTTGATGATACATCTTTGTATATATTCAAACAATTGTAGTAAAAAGCATAATAAGAATAATATATTTGAAGTTGTAATATCTTATTAATAAAGTCTATAAAATTGATATTAATTAAAGAGGACCATAATTTTAATGAGAAAATGTAATTAACTTTATATTTTAATGATAGTTACATGTATTAATTAGTAATGTTGTGGTTTCTTTCTTTTTTTTTTTTTAATATTTATATTTTGCACTATTTATAAGTATGTAAATATATTTATAAGTAAACATGCTTTCACATATTTCATTATTTTATTCATAATTCTATTTTCAAATTATTTATATATTTTTTTTGTTATTATTATTGTTATTGTTAGTCTTACAATACTGGTGCTTCAGCTAAACATCAAAATAGTGATACAGAAAAAAATGAAAATACATACAAAGGTTTGAGTGATTTAGTTTACAATTGCTTTGGAAAACCCTTAAACAAAATTGAACGTATGTCTAATTGGGAAAAGCGTCCTCTTAGAAAAGCTCAACTTATTTATGCAGGTATAATATATCATCAGTTTATAACTAAGATTATTTTAAAATATTATTTGTTCAAATAAAGCATAAAATTTAACTGTTACAATAAATCATATTTATTTTTAAAAAAACTTTAATCCATAGAAATAATAAATATTTGAGTCACCATATACTGCATGATTTTTTTATTTTCAACTAAAATTAAATGATACAAAAGTTAATTCAGTAATAATACTTAAAAAATAAGAACCAATATTAAACTAAGTTAAAATCAGTCATAAGTTTTACAGCTTTATGATTGAGCCATAGATGTTCATTTGAGGAAAAACAGTAATGATTTACAAAAATATTATTAAAATCAGTTTACTTTAGTTGTTGATTCTTTTATTAAAGGCATTTAAATCAAGTCAACAATTCCAATGAAAAAAACAAACCTGAGAGAAATTTTTATCACCAAGCCTCTTATTTGGGCATGTTAGTCACTTTAATCAAAGTCCAACCTGTGTCATCATATAATCATGTTAATAGTTAGTATTTAATGATGAATTATGTATTATATGAAATAAGAAATTACTCATTAACTTGATGAATCACAGTGTTATTAAATTGACTATATTATAAACAGCCATTTGCCATTATAAAAGTCTAATGGTGAGCATGAATTTCAGTAATATAAATTGAAACAAAATTGTCTTAAAAATCAATAGTAGCTTTGTAACTCATACATCAAAAATGAATTTATATTTAGTAATATAATCCATAAATTTTGCTATTTTTAAAAATGTAAATATTCATATCTGATTCAAAGTCTTGTTCAAATATTTTGGCATTATGACAAGATTCTAAACTTTTAACAAGCCTTGATTATAAAGAAATTTTGATCAAATACTGAATTCTGCGTTGTTTACATACATAATAAATATAACATGGTAGTAATTTCAAACTTTATATCATTAAAGAATTTTAAAAAAACTATTGAAACTTGCTTTCAATTATACTAATATAATTATTTTCAGCTGCATTTATAAATAGTTATATAATTAAGTTCCAACTAGTAACCACCTAACATTAATTAATTAATCAATTTTTTATAAAAAAAAATTATTTTTTGTACAATGCTTACATAATATCCTTCACCTCAATAGTTTCGATTGCCCCTGCAATCTACATAACACCCTTCACCTCAATAGTTTCAATTGCCCCTGCAATCTTCTTCAGAACTATAAAATATATATACACATATACAAATTATATAAAATATACAAATTACACAATATACAAATTATATAAAAAATCCAAACATATATATATATACTCATAAAAAATACACAAACATATATATCCTTTTAAATACATGAATACAAATAAAATAAATCCCTTAAACATTTTAATTTTAAATCTTTTCTTTTTATTAAAACTCTTTAAAATTTTCCAATACATTTTATATATATATATTTACTTTTTAATTATTATTTTTTTATTTTTTCCTTATATATTTTTTATTGCATTCTCATACTATCATTTTATATCCTTCAAATATTACATTTATTTCAATTATTTACCTTCTTTTTTTTTTGTTACCCTTATCCTTTATTTTATTTCTTTTTTTAAATTCATATTTATAACCTTATATCCTATTCCCATAATTTATAACTAAATACATTTATAATATATTAACAATATCTTATTTATGTACCAATTCTTACTTATTTCATTCCTTTTTACTTCTATTTTTTATTTTATACCTACTTAAAACATTTAATTTTTTACTTTATATATCTCCTATATACCTCATATACATAATAACCTAACTTAAACTCATCAAAGTATTCTATACTTAAAATCTATTATATAAAAACCACTTCATGTAAAAAACATGTTTAATTCCTATTTATTTCTTTTATTTTATTATCTTACTAATAATCTTAACTAACTCTAACATTTAATTTTTAATTTTACCTTTTTCTTCTACAGTTAAACCATTTTTTCAATTTATTTTACATTTAAATCTATAGCTTCCATACTTTACCTCCCTCTATTGCTTTTTTTACTAATTAATTTCTTACCTTAACTTTAATTTTATTCTTATACTTTCATTATAATAACTTTTATTATAAAATTCTTCTCAAACCAAAGTCTTTAATCTTTCTTTCCCTCCTACTTTCTGTAAAATATAACATTTTAATACATTCTTTATCAAACTCATGTCCTGTCTCCAATCTGTGCATATATATTGCTGAGTTCCTATCATACTTATGCTGTATCAATCTCCTATAAATTGAATTCTTAGTTTCTCCCACATAATTCATTACCTCTTTATTTTAACTTTACAATCCTTACAATTAATTTTATAAACTCCATTAACTTTATTATATTCTGTTTTATTTAAACATTCATATTTATTCTCTAATATTCCTATTATATTTTTCCTTTTTTGTTAACTATTTTTACTTTCAATACTTCAGTAAACTTTTTATTAATTTTATTTATAATCCTATTTAAATTTTTAATTATATAATTATTTCCTGTTTTTAAACCTACTTAAGTTGTTTCTTTTTTAGTTATCTCTTTTTTTTTATTTATCTTTCATCTTTTCTATTTTTTTAATATTATTCACAAACTTTTCTGGATATTCATAACTCATTAATTCTTCTTTAATTAACTTTTTTTTGCTTTATATACTCATCTTCATCCGAACAATAATTTATGGTCCTATAAATTCTAGAATATATTGTACTTCTCTTATATTTTATATCTATATTTGAAAACCAATTAGCAATATTATATATATTATTCTTTATAAACAAAGCAAAACTCTCCATACAGTAGTGCCACCCTGTGCCAACCAGAGTAATCAATGAATGCCAGAAGGCTTGTGCATAAAATCCCTATCTAATGCCTACTTATCCAATATCCCCAGACTAGTTTCTGGCTTGTGGCCTTCGTCAGTGAGGGGCTTTGGATCTGAGAGCACTGCACCTAGATCTTAGGATCTAATGCAACCCTCCAGCATCCACCTTTTATCTCTACTTAACTACAAAACTATGAGAATGAAATTGAAAACACAAAAATATTTTCAATTTAAGCTCAATAGCTTATATAGCCATATGGGTCTGAACTCAGTTCAGCACCCATACCTTTTGGTGTCTTTGGCTCTTTAACAACCATAACCACCACTATCCTATTAGGCAGGATTGGTGTTAAACCATTAAGCATCACATGATCACTATCTCTTATACTAGCACATATTTGTTTATAATCAAAGGTGCAGTGCTCTCAGATCCAAAGCTCCTCACTGACGATGGCCATGAGCCAGAAACTAGTCTGGGGATATTGGATGAGTAGGCATTAGATAGGGATTTTATGCACAAGCCTTCTGACATTCACTGATTACTCTGGTTGGCACAGGGTGGCACTACTGTATGGAGAGTTTTGCTTTGTTTATAAACAAATGTGTGCTAGTATAAGAGATAATGATCATGTGATGCTTAATATATTCTTATTCTTATATATTGATGTTTTTATTTTACATTTCCCTTATAATATTTCTTTAATTCTATATCTAAATATATCATTCTATCATTTTCTTCCTTTTCTACAGTAAATTTAATCCCTTCATTTATTTTATTAACTTCTTCAATAAATAAATCTATCTGCCTTTGTGATCTGTTAAATATTAATAAATAATCATTGACGTATCTACAAATAAATATTGGTGCATTACCACTTCCTAATATTATTTTTTCTAATTCTTCCACATAAATTGTACTTAAAATGCCACTTAAAGCTTCCCCTATTAGTAAACCTTGCTTCTGCTTATAAAAACCTTCTTTATACTTAAATGTTATTTCCTTACAACATATTTTTATAATTTGTTTTAATTTTTCTATAGGTATTTCCACACTTTTATTATTATCTCTTTCATATCTCTGTTAATATATCTATTGCTTTTTCTACATTAATGTCTGTATACATTGATATGACATCCATCTTAACCAAAGTTAACCTATAATTATTATATTTATCTACTACTGTTCTTATATCATTTATTAAAATCTTATTATTTTTTATAAATGAACTGCTACCTTTATATATTTTCTCAATACTTTATTCACCATTCGTTTAGAAATCTTATTAAAATATGACCCTTTTCCATTTATAACTGGTCTTAATGATATACCTTCTTTTAACTCTATAGATGTCATATTAAAAATTATATTTTCATTTTTATTCATGCTTTCCTTATATCCTCCACTCTCTTTCTCATTCTTTAAACTTAAAATTTTTTTATCATGTTTTAATTTTGTATTAATATTAATAATATTCTTCTTTTTATCACATAATTTTTTGAATTTTTCTTCTTTTTTCTCTAATTACTTTTGTTGTTAATTCCTTTTTCATCTCCATTATATCTTTATATAACCTTCTTTTAGTTCCATAAGAGTTATCAATATATATGTTTAATAATTTCTTTTCAATCATTTCTACAGTTTTTTTCTTCTTTAATAACAATTTCCTATGATTATTAATACTAATAAACTTAGGAATCACATCCATCTTTTTACATTTCTTTAAAAAAACTTATATCATTATTCACATTGTTCAATTTTAACACCAATTTCCATCTTTTATTCAAATAGTTCTTTACTTCCTCACCTTCCTTTTCTTTTATATAATCCAGCAAATCTTTAATATTCCTTATATTTTCCTATATCCAATCACATATATAATATATATTATTATCAAAATGTGGAAGTTTAATAAAATTATTAAAAATGAAGATAAAATATTGATGGAGGAATTTAATAATGAAATAAATAATATGATTTATAAGATAAGAAATAGTAATAATAAATAAAGAAGTAATAAAGTTTATAAGAAAAATATAGTAATGGTGAGAGAAGTAAAAGAGATAAAAATAAATATAAAGAAGAAATTATATTTATAAAATCGGATAAAGGGAATAAATTAGTAATGATGAATAAGAAAGATTATATAGAAAAGATGAATATTATGTTAAAAGATAACATATTTGAAAAGATAATTAAAGATGATATTAAGTTATTAAATGAAAGAGTTTATGGGTTGTTAAGAGAATTACATAAAGAAAAAAATAATTGATTGTAGTACATATGATTTTTTAGGAGTAAAAGATTATAATGTGGCTAAAATTTATGGGGCACCTAAAATATTAAAAGAAGGTATACCATTAAGACCAGTTATAAATGGAAAAGGGTCATATTTTAATAAGGTCTAAATGGATGGTGAATAAAGTATTGAAAAAATATATAGATAAAGGTAGCAGTTCTTTTATAAAAAATAATAAGATTTTAATAAATAATATAAGAAAAGTAGTAGATAAATATAATAATTATAGGTTAACTTTGATTAAGATGGATGTCATATCAATGTATACGAACATTAATGTAGAAAAAGCCATAGAAATATTAACTGATAGATATGAAAGAGATAATAATAAAAGTGTGGAAATACCTTTAGAAAAATTAAAACAAATTATAGAAATATGTTGTAGGGAAATAACATTTAACTATAAAGGAGGATTTTATAAGCAGTAGCAAGGTTTACTAATAGGGGGAGCTTTAAGTAGGGTTTTAAGTACAATTTATATGGAAGAATTAGAAAAAGTAATGTTATGAAGTGGAAATGCACCAATATTTATTAGGAGATATGTCGATGATTATTAATATTTAACAGATCACAAAGGCAGATAGATTTATTTATTAAAGAAATTAATAAAATAGATGAAGGGATTAAATTTACTGTAGAAAAGGAAGAAAATGATAGAATGGTATATTTAGATATAGAATTAAAGAAATATTATAAGGAAAGGAAATGTAAGATAAAAACATCAATATATAAGAAGTATTGCTAATTGGTTTTCAAATATAGATATAAAATATAAGAGAAATACAATAGATTCTAGAATTTATAGGGCCATAAATTATTGTTCAGATGAAGATGAGTATATTAAGCAAAAAAAGTTAATTAAAGAAGAATTAATGAATTATGAATACCCAGAAAAGTTTGTGAATAATAATATTAAAAAAATAGAAAAGAAGATGAAAGATAAATATAAAGAAAGAGATAACTAAAAAAGAAATAGCTTATGTAGGTTTAAAAACAGGAAATAATTATATAGTTAAAAATTTAAATAGGATTATAAACAAAATTAATAAAAAGTTTACTGAAGTATTGAAAATAAAAATAGTTAATAAAAAAAGAAAGAGTATAATAGGAATATTAAAGAATAAATATGAATGTTTAAATAAAACAGTATAATAAAGTTAATGCAGTTTATGAAATTAATTGTAAGGATTGTAAAGTTAAAAATAAAGAGATAATGAATTATGTGGCAGAAACTAAGAATTCAATTTATAGGAGATTGATACAGCATAAGTATGATAGGAACTCAGCAATATACATGCACAGATTGGAGACAGGACATGAGTTTGATAAAGAGTGTATTAAAATGTTACATTTTACAGAAAAGTAGGAGGGAAAGAAAGATTAAAGAAGCTATTTATATAAATAGTATTAAGCCCAGAATGACTAAAGACTTTGGTTTGAGAAGAATTTTATTATAAAAGTTATTATAATAAAAGTATAAGAATAAAATTAAAGTTAAGGGAAGAAATTAATTAGTAAAAAAAGCAATAGAGATAGATAAAGTATGGAAGCTATAGATTTAAATGTAAAATAAATTGAAAAAACGATTTAACTGTAGAAGAAAAAGGTAAAATTAAATGTAGTTAGTTAAGATTATTATTATGATAATAAAATAAAGGAAATAAATAGGAATTAAACATGGTTTTACAGAAAGTGGTTTTTTTTTTAATAGATTTTAAGTATAGAATATTTTGAAGAGTTTAAAGGTTAGATTATTATGTATAGGAGATATATAAAGTGAAAAATTAAAGGTTTTAAGTAGGTATAAAATAAAAAATAGAAGTAAAAATGAATGAAATAAATAGTTATAAATAGGAATTAAAAAGAAGAAATAAAATAAAAGATAAGGGTAACAAAAGAAAAAGATAAATAATTGAAATAAATATAATATTTGAAGGATGTAAGATGATAGTATGAGAATGCAGTAAAAAATATATAACGGAAAAATAAAAAATAATTAAAAAGTAAATATATATATATATAATGTATAGGAAAATATTAAAATGTTTAAGGGATTTATTTTATTTGTATTCATGTATTTAAAAGGATATATAAGTATAAGTTTGTGTATTTTTTATGAGTATATATATATGTATGGGTTTTTTATATTTTTATATAATTCGTATATTATGTAATTTGTATATTTTGTATATTTTATAGTTCTGAAGAAGATTGCAAGGGCAATCGAAACTATTGAGGTGAAGGGTGTTACGTAAGCGTTGTACAAAAAATAAAAATTTTATAAAAAACGGATTAATTAATTAAATTTATACTTGTTAAAAAGTGCAGCAATTGCATCAGACAAGGCAATACCATAGATTTAGGCTCTTCTTGATTATTAATCAAGCTTTAAAACCTAGCTGGCATGTAATAAAATATGTATTCTATTAATATTCAATCAGAATTTAATAAATAAAAAAAGTTTCATTAATATCACATTTTACCAATAAATTCTTTTTCTTTCTTTTTTTTATTGTTTAATAAAATTGTTTTTGTTTTTTTTTGTTTTTTTTTTTCATGTGAAAGGGGGATAGATATATAAAAGTAGTGTTTTGTTTAATAGCTAAATACACCTGGGTCTCGTTTTATGCGATAGATAGGTTCCACAGAAAACCTGCATTAAAAAAAATCGCACAAAAATAGACTTGATTTACCTTGAAAAATGGAGGATAGGTGCTGTAATTTTCAGAATTCGCATAAAAGCAAAGCAACAAAGAAAAATTACTTTAAAATTTGCATTAAAAAAATAAGAAAATAAAGTATGACTAATAAAAAATTTCAAATATTTGAAAAATATTAATATGAGACAAACTTTTTTTATTACTACAGTATTTAATTTTTCATACATATTTTAATCATTACCGCTAAAGTTCGTTTGTAAACTGATAAGAAATCAGATGTGATGTGATGTATTGTGGCTTCTCCTTAAACGAAATCAAGAATCTCTCAGCAATTATGCACAGAGAAATCTGTTAAGCCACTTTATTTTTGTTCATGATGTGATGTACAACTAGTGCCAATTTCGGTCTTGTGCTGTGTTGATGGTTTTCTGTTTCTGTATTAAAAAAATGAGATGCAATCAAAACATTATTATTAGAAAGATTATTTTCAGTTTATAAAATCTTCGTTTTTTATTTTAAAAATCTAACAAGATTATTTATTTCTATTATATATAACATAATATGTTTTAAAAGTTTAAATTTTTTGAATATTTATTGCAATATTTTTATATGTAAGCATAAATCTATTATTATTATTATTTACTCATTAGTATAAATAGGTTATTTACATAGAAGCTAAGTTCTAAATACAGCTTCAGGCCATATTCACGTTAGCTGCTAATATAACATTATATTTTTGAAAAAAAAAAAAGTATTTCAAGTCAAAATAAGTTATTAATAATTTAAATTTTTTGATATCTAATAAATATAGTGAAATATGAATCGCATAACTTCAAAATCGCATTAAAATAATCCGCATAAAACGAGACCCAGGTGTATAAACAAAACTAACAAAATAAACAATTTTTTAATCTGAATATATATCTGTGGAAACATTATTAAAAATCATCATATAAGAGACTATACAGATTTAATCATAAAGAACGTAGCAAAAAAAGTTTCTAAGTCAAATATAATAGGTCAATTTTTAAATTTTTGATTTTAGAGTATGTGATTGCTTTTTTTTTTTTGGCGATTTTTTAAAACTATAAGTAGTAAAATAGGTTTTAGAATAGATTTGAACAGGTATTTTTAGGAAATTTAATGAATATTTTTGAGGTGAGCTTGGAATAGACAAAGAGATTGATATGAGTTTGTATTTATTGTCCCAATTGACTACTTGTAAAATCTTCAATTGTCAAAATTTTTCATTTTCTGTCTTCATATTTCATTATATTATATTTCTTGCTTTTAAAATTGAAATCATATCTGGTGTTTACATTGCCTTCACTATGGGTTCAATACAATTATTATTAAAGTGTTTGCATTTTTAAATAGATGATTTGTATATATGATATCAGAAATTATGAAAAAATAATTTTTTTTCAAATAGATTATAACATTTTTTTTACAACAATATAGTTCATATCTGGTATTAAGATGATGTAAAATTGCTAAATTAGATATAATTTAGTGGGTTTTGAGAAAAAACTGATTAAAGTTTTGAAAAGAAGTAGTGTGAATCTTGACAGAGTTCTTTCGTATATTAGTTTTTTGATATTTAAATAAATAAATAATACTTCTGTATATAATATAAAAATAATATAAAATAACAATTCGTGTCAATTGTTAATACAGAGTTTAATATAAATAAATAAAAACAAATAATATTTCCAAGCGCTTTCAACTCTTACGAGTCCTTATCAAGGCATTGTAAACAATTCTATTTTCTCCTAGGTGATGAATCTAACATTTCATTGTATTGGCCAGGAACAACTAATCGGAAAGCTGGTTAATTTTGAATTCATAGCACAAGATGAATTTTGTATAATATATGATTCTTTAATCATGTGTTTCATTCATTAATATTGTAAAATCCTTTGGACTACATATATGGCCTGTATTATTTTGGTGAACATAAAAAGCTGAATAAACTGTATCATCTTCTCTTGCTCTATTATAAGTATATTTATGTTGTTGAAGGCGATATTTAATATTTGTTTTGGTTTCTCCAACATATATTGCACTACAATTTATTTGTGGGCATCTAATAGAGTATACAACACTGCTTTTATCCTCCTTATTTATTATTTTCTTAGAATTATTTATTAACCTATTAAGGTTAGGTGGAGTTCTCCATGCTAATCGAAAATCTTGACTTAAAACTTTTATTATATTTTTATTAATATTGGGAATAAAAGCTAATGACATCCATGGTTTATTATTCATATTTATATGGTCACTATTATGACGTTTATAATGCTTCAATACAGTAGATAATAGCATTTGTTTATTATAACCCACTTGTATTAAATCTTGCATATAACATTTTATATTATCTTTCATAAACATTTAATTTGAACACAGTCGTTGATTACATGTTAAAAAAGCTCTAAAACCAGCTAATTTGTGTACTAAAGGAACATTAGATGTTGGATGAATGTAACCTCTATTATCTATATGTTTTACAACCTTTTTATATACTAATTATCACTCTTGATATTATTACTAAAGAAAATGTTATTAAAGTTATTTCTCCGAAAATTAATGCATTATCTACTTAATTGAATTATAGTAAACAGCAGGCTTGGAAAGATATTAAATTATTTTTAAATAATAACCAGCTGATTTGTTCTAAGGAAGATAAATCACATAGATTTGTATTAATGGATAAAGATACATATGAAATTAAACTTAAACAACAAATAGAGAAATTGAATTTTATTAGAATTAAAAATTATAATATAAAGGCTATGAAAGATAAGTTTGTTTCAAAGATTTTAAGAGCACGTGGTAAAATGTTTCTTACTAATAAAGAATATAGGGGAGTTTATCCATCAGCAACTTTTATTCCGCAAATGTTTGCGAATGTAAAAACACATAAGCTTAATGCTCCTTTAAGATTAATGATGGATTTTACAAGGACATATTATCAAAAGCTAGCAAAAATTTTAGTTAAGTGGATTTTAGATTTTGTTGGGTTTGGAAAATATACATTAAAATCGTCATTTGATTGTGTTACTATACTTAATAAAACAGCTATAATTAATGAGTACGAGTTTGTTTCATTAGATGTGGTGGAATTATATGGATCAGTGGATCGATCTGCATCTATTACAATTTTAAGAGATAAATTGTGTGCTAAAGAAATGCCACAGGATAAAATATCTTTCATTATAGATGTTTTAATTTGGATAAGCAATGATATTGTTGCAGCACATGGTAGTAACTTATATAGAATGGAAAAAGGATGGCCAATGGGTTTGGCTGTAAGTGGATTATTAAGTAATTTGTTTGTAGATAATATAGAACAGCGAATTGTGCATCCCATATTAGTAAGAAATGAGAACACATTATATTGTAGATATGTGGATGATGTTTTGATATATGGGCTACCAGACATTATGAAGCAAATTTTTGATAGTTTGCAGAACCAAGATGGTTTAGTTTGGACAATAGAAAGAGAAGACAATTCTAGTATTAAATACCTAAATTTGCAAATATCAAGGGTAGATGATAAATTAGTATATAAAATGGTTGTAAAACATATAGATAATAGAGGTTAAATTCATCCAACATCTAATGTTTCTTTAGTACACAAATTAGTTGGTTTTAGAGCTTTTTTAACACGTAATCAACGACTGTGTTCAAATTAAATGTTTATGAAAGATAATATAAAATGTTATATGCAAGATTTAATACAAGTGGGTTATAATAAACAATGTCATAATAGTGACCATATAAATATGAATAATAAACCATGGGTGTCATTAGCTTTTGTTCCCAATATTAATAAAAATATAATAAAAGTTTTAAGTCAAGATTTTCGATTAGCATGGAGAACTCCACCTAACCTTAATAGGTTAATAAATAATTCTAAGGAAATAATAAATAAGGAGGATAAAAGCAGTGTTGTATACTCTATTAGATGCCCAGAAATAAATTGTACTGCAATATATGTTGGAGAAACCAAAACAAATATTAAATATCATCTTCAACAACCTAAATATACTTATAATAGAGCAAGAGAAGATGATACAGTTTATTCAGCTTTTTATGTTCACCAAAATAATACAGGCCATATATGTAGTCCAAAGGATTTTACAATATTAATGAATGAAACACATGATAAAAAACGCAAGATTAAAGAATCATATATTATACAAAATTCATCTTGTGCTATGAATTCAAAATTAACCAGCTTTCCGATTAGTTGTTCCTGGCCAATACAATGAAATGTTAGATTCATCACCTAGGAGAAAATAGAATTGTTTACACTGCCTTGATAAGGACTCATAAGAGTTGAAAGCGCTTGGAAATATTATTTGTTTTTATTTATTTATATTAAACTCTGTATTAACAATTGATACGAATTGTTATTTTATATTATTTTTTTGATATTTTTAATTGTACATGTTGATGAGAGTATTAAGATTTGATTCATTTAGAAAATAAGGGATTGCTATATGAAAATGACATAGATGTTAACAACTAGAGGAAGAATATGAAAAAGTAAATTGGTAAGAATTGGGGGAGGGGGTTATCTTGAGAATTTGGCGATTTTGAAAATAGTAGTATTAAATAATTTGATTCAAAAGATTTAATTTTTTAGACTTGTTGATTTTTTGTGAATGTTATTTATGATTTTATTTTTTTTATATTTTTGATAATCATGGCTATTTTAACAGTATTTATTTTCTACATTAAAAAAGTATATATATTTTTTTTAAATTAAAAAAAAATGCCTATATTAAAAAATAACAAAAAGAAATCATGAAAGTTTGAAGTAAATGTTGTTAGAGATATATATATATAAAACTATATGCTTTTAATGTGCTGTGAAAACCAAGATTTAAAATCACCTTTTTAAGTTAATGATACACATTAGACTGATATATCTTTATTTCATTGAGTAAATTTCAAGAATTTATCTTCTAAAGAATAATACAAATTCTTTATTTTAGTTTAGTTTAAAAATTCTTTTTTCTGTCTCTTTTATAACTTTTTTTTTTTTTTTTAAGCATTGGATGCATATTGTTTACTGGAAATTTATCAGGTCTTACGGGAAAAAAATAGTGCCAGCACAAGTACTTACCACAATCTTCATCAAAATGTATTAAAAATTAAAGAAGAAAAATCTCAAATGAGTTCTCAAGGAAGCATAAAAAGTGAAACAAGACAGGTTAGAACCTTATACTTTCACATATATATATTATAATATACTGAGTTTGTCAGCCAGAAACTCCATATTTTCACAGCATCTTAGTGTTTAAATAATATTTTTTTTAATTTAGTTTAGTTATTAAGTGTGGCTTTTCATTATTAAAATAGTTGAAATTACTGGCAAAAGCAAGACTTAATAAATTAAAATTCTCAAGAATTTCTTCAGCCATTAAATTTTTGAAGAAGGACCTAAACCATCAAGATAATGTTTATTATTTTTTACCATTGCTTTTGAAGACTAACAAAGATATATTTTTAGATTTGTCATCTAAATATACTAATAATATTAAAAGATAAAGTGAACCATTACTTGTTAATTTTTTAGCAGTAAGTAAGATTTTATGCATAGATTGATGGAAAAAAAATGTTTTCTATTAATGTTTCACTAATTAAAACCAAAGGTATAAGTTTATAAAAAATAACAAGGTATATTGCTTTTTTTTTTTTTTTTTAATAAATGACACAAAGTAATATTAGCTAACATAATCTTCTTAGATGTCTGTAAAAATATCATCTCAAATAGTTAATTTTTTAATCATTATAGTTTTGAATGGCTTCATAAATTTTAATAATCCTCTGTCATTAAAAACTTGTCACGTCATAAACAGTAAACTAAGTGAGACGATCGTGTTTAGCTTCACTTGTATTTTCTATAATAAGATTATATATTTTTATTTATTAATTGCCAAAATCATAAAGGGAACAAAACATCTTAGCATTAAATGGAAAAGATTTTTTTCTAGCCAAACAGTTCTATTTCTTCTTTGTATTCCCAGATTTCTCACAACACATCTTAAAGAAAAATTAAAGAATTTAATTACTATAAAGGAATCATTAAAAATCAATTTATGGCTTTCCTATAACCAGCATCATTTTTGAGAAAGAGACCCAATCAGCTTTATATACAAAAATCTGATCCACTTATGTTTTAATATAATCTGACATCATAACTTGCAAAGCACTTTTTGTAGAGCATCATTTGTATTTTTTAATTAGGACATTCTTCAGCTAATACAAGCCATTTATTGATTAAGCAATGGTGTCATTTTCTTGCCATAAGCTAGCAATCATTACCTCCAGAATTAAAAATATTATTTCCAATGAAGTTAATTCTAGTGCATTTACACAGCCAGAAAAAGAATTAACTAAATACAAAACCATTTTTTAACATTCCTTTGATTTCTTAATCAATTTTTTTTAAAAAAAAATAAAGCCAGAATTAAAATCATTTTAGCCTTTACTAACAGTTTCATTTCTTTCTTTGCTTAGTCATCTTTGAAGTAAAATCTAAAATTGATTATGTATACTTGCTGCCAAAATATTTTGTTATTCCTATATTTATAAAGAGTATGATCTTCAATGCATGTAGGAATAATGAATTCCTCATAAAGTTGACAACACTTATTAAAAGCTCTGATAGTTATAACAATTGGTGTTATGCCTCTATAGATGATACCTTAATAAAAATGAAAGATGATTTTTTTTACTGAAGTACTAGAACTTAAAATAACAGATAAGAATTATTTCTGATAGAAGACTTCAATAATAGAATCAGTAAAGAATTAAGCAGTTGGATAGTTGGTAATTATGGAGATGATGCTAGGAATAATAATGGAAAAAAACTTATATGTGTTTTGAAACAGTATAGATTGAAAGTGTCATAAAAGAGAAGTCATTTTATATCATATTAGACATTTAAGTCTCTATGATGATGAGAATGAAAATTATGAGGTTAGCATATTGTAACTAACAAAACAGATTTTATTAAAATAGGATAGGAGATGAAAAAAAAAAAGCGTCAATGTTGAGAGCAAGATTTAGTGATTGTAAATTGGAAGGAAATAATAGAAGGGAAGAGTAGTATAAAACGGCTTGTGTGGAGAAAACTCTGGCTTCATCTAAGAGAAATCATTTTACATCAGGTAGACATTTTAATAAAATATTAACAATTGTAAATTCACATATCATACCATTTCCAAACTTAATCTTAACTTTTTCTTTTTTGCATTGCCTTAATTAATTAATCCGTTTTTATAATAATTCTTTATTTCTTATACACTTAACAATACTAATTTTTTACAGTAAAACTTAATTCTTACAGTTTCAACTGTCAATTAATATTGTTAAGTGTATAAGAAATTTGGAAATGGTATATGTAATGTGCCAGACCATAGAACGTCCAAGCACAAGATGGCTGTAGCCAACAATTTGGCACAGCTAACTTTATTGAATTAGTTAAATAAAAAAAGAGAGTTGGTTTATACTCGATTCCCATCTCCTTGCATACATAACTAACACTTACATATTAGTTATTTTGAAACATTTAACACACACTATGAATGTATATTCTTTGGATAAAAGTATTTTTAAATTTATGTAAAGAAATTAGAGAATTAACATTTGTTTACGTGGTGGAATATTTTATGTATTTATCTCTTTGTGTGTATTTATTAATATATGTATCATATTTATTGCAAATGTCCTAATACGTATATATATAAAGATTTCTGTATATTTATTGTTCTTTTTTGATAATTTAAAAATTTTTTTTTTTTTAAAAACAAAATGTTTTTTTTGTGTGTGTAAAAAGAATCTTCCGTTTAAAAGGTGGATTTAATTAATCTTTGTTTTTCTATTTTTTACTTTTTTGTATGTAATCAGATAGAGTTTTTTAATTAATTTGTAAATCAAATTACAACTATGTTATCTAAAGCAGTGGTCTTCAACCTTTTCACACCTGCGGACCGGTAAAAATAAGGATAAGATTCCGCGGACCAGCAAAAATAAGGATAAGATTTCGCAGTCAGACGTCTATAGATAATTTTTCTTAAAGATAAGCATAATTGTTATAACTGATCAAAACAACAATGTTAAATATATAAGATAAAGTTTTATATATATATAGAGTTTATATAATAAAAAGCTTTTTTTAAAATTTTTTTAGAAAAGTAGTAAAAAATTAATTTATGAAAGATTGATTAGTGATAACTAGAAAAACAAATTAATTTATGAAAGATTGATTAGATTTTGTTTTCGTTCTGTTTTCTTTTTTTTTTAATTGGGTAAAAATGAGATGAAAAAATAAATAAAAATTGGCTATATTAATTAAAAGTTTAAACTCTTATTATTTATTATTACAAACTTTTTACTGCCCATCTAGCATTCGGATCTGCAGAAAAGTTCTGTGGCCCGATGCCGGGCCACGGACCAAGGGTTGAAGAACACTGATCTAAAGAATATGGGTGGTCTTACTCCAATATGGAGTCTTAAAATTCCTAAAATGAGATTTTTGAACAAAATTTTGTAAAAGAATGTACTAAAAGTAAAAATTATCTGACGCAATATCTCGATGGGGGATGTAAGCAATTGCAACTTGTGGGCGGATGGGGATATATATAACCTACCTGTGAAATATGGGATTAATATTGATTAGTATTATTGTTGGACTGAGAGAGCTACACGAATCTATATCTGGTATTAGTAGTATTATTGTTGGACTGAGAGAGCTACATGAATCTACCTGTGAGGTGTGGGAAGATTATTAGACATTTATTCTTTCGGCTCAATATGCTGCCGAACTGTGAAGTATATTTTTCATTTGATACATATAATTTTTTTTGTTTATGGGACCAGCTGGTTATGACGAACATAAATTTCTGTTGAATGTCTTTCCCAGTGGTTTTCACAGATATTAACCAAAACCATCAACACCCATATGATATGGGAAATCAATCAATCATATGCAGTTCAGTGATTAATCAAAAAGAAGAAAGGAAGGTTTTAATCCATTTTAGGAAGAATAAGCTTACAGTGAAAGTCACCCGTATTGGTAATCTGTCTTAAAGGATCCAGTGAAGAAACATTCTTACAAATGATGACCAGATTTCATCTAATCGCCCACAGAACCATGGAGTAGAAGAACCGTAGCAGTACACCCGCCCATTCAGATATGTAATTGCCAAGATGTATGTTTTAGAGACCTAGCGTATCCTGATTGAAAAACTCTACAAGGATGGCATGGAATTAAAGTGAACGTCACCATTCTATCTGGTAGTTTAGTTGGTCCGCCCAGAAGTTTGAACCGGAGAGCAAACAGATAGAGATGAGTACAACAAAAAAAAGAAAATGTTAATTTTTTTTTTTGCTTACTGTTTGTATTATTAGAGTAGTTATAACAAGTATAATCGTATTGTATTTACTAACACATTATAAGATATAATCATTTTGTTTGTTGTATAAGATATTGTAAAATAATATTGCTTATACTTAGATCCCACTAAATATAGGATTCTTATTTTCTTGTTATTTTCCCTCATTTTTACCTTTACGTCTTATTTAATTTTAATCATGGCGGCATCAACTCACGTGGAGTGACCTATGGGCAGCCTATACATTTTTTTTATATATAAAAATAATATATACATAAATATAACTTTACGTACCTAAATATAAAGGTGTATCTTAAAAGTTTATATGAGCAAATGGGGAAAGTTCAAGGGGTTAGATCTGTGTATAACTTATTTCATTGTTTTGGGGAATTTATAAAATGAAACATTCGTTCTTTTGTGCGGGGAGAGGGAGTATAGACCACACCTATTGTCATCCATCTTTGACCATTTATATTTTATGGGAAATAAGTTAACTTACGTATAAGTTAGAAAATGGATTTTTTTTATTTTTTTGTTCGTTTTAATCTAAATGTAGATCTTGAATATAAGGATTTAAATATTCTTGTATGATTATATGTAGAATCATAAAATTGAAATAGAAAGCAGTATAATTAATTTATGACTGAATATTATAATGTTTAAATCTATATGTGGTGGAGGAGGGTTTAATTAAATAAACTATATTATCTCATACTTTATTTGTTTATCGTATAATTTATTGTAGAATAAAGAAAAATAATAATAATAAAATGCAATCACCTATTTGTGATATCTGCTTACCACGGCTATAAAAGGTTATAGAAATACTTACCCAAAGTACCTGAGATAGGGAATTTTATTTGAGCTAGTCATCGGGATATTATATTGGGGAGTTGAATTATAATATACTTTTCACCCAGTTTTCTTCATCCAAATAAAACATATGTCCAAGAACCTCTTTGCATACTCTCTCGGCAGATAGGGAAGGGAAAATTATTTAACTTTTTGCTTTCTTTTATTATGTTGGGGGTGGCGCTAAGAATTGTTAAATTAGTACAATCTTTTAAAGGTATGTGAAGAGCGAGGGAAAATGTCTACCGGGCAAATAGATATTGGGGTGGAAGTGTAAATAGTTTAACAAGGGAAGATTTTGATTTTACTTGAAATTAAAATTCTTTCCTCTAATAATTAGTAAAGTAATACTCATTTGTATTTAACCCCAGGTATTATCGAAGATTATTATCGAAATCCTATTTTAAAAAAAAAATGTACATGTCATTTCATGCTCGTGACATACACAGATATATAGTATCATTTTTTTAAATGGATAAGGCGTATATGGGATTTCGAACCGTTACAGTAAATATAGAAATCAATACATAAGGGAAGGAGGAAGAAGAATAAAATTAAGAAATAGAAATAGTTAATGAACATAAAGTATTCATCATATTTAAATATTATAAATAATTCATAAACATTTGTTAATTATTTCTTACGAAAATGTTGTATGTGTATAACTTATTAATTATTAAATTTATATATTATATCTGTTCATTTTGTTATTTATCAATAAAATGTTTTTAATTTAATCACTTTATTAATTAATTTATCTTTATTTGCTCACATGATTTATAAAACATTTGTTTAGGCATTAGTAGTACCAAATCCTATGACTTCCAGTGTCTCTTTAGAAGGCCCTCAGCAACTTAAAGTAGTAGTGGATACTATGCTTCAAGGTCTTGGCCGACAGTTACGCTGCATTGGAGTAGATGTTCGAATATTAGAAAATTCTGAAGAGCATGGAAAAGCTTTGGAGGTTGGAAGCAAGCACAATAGTGCGATCTTTACATTTTGTAATAGGTTTACTTTTTTTATAAAATATTTAATAGTTTTTTGTGAAAAAATAGTTTATTATTATTAAATTAAGTTTTTAAAATGAATAAAGAACCACTCATCAAAATATATTTTTATTAAGTTTCAAATCTATTTTTTAAAAATATAAAATAAATTCATAAATAAAATAATTTTTATTTATTGTCACATCAGATAAAATTTTTATACATTGATTTCAAAATAGTTATTTGATTTTCAAAGTTTTTAAAGTTTTTTTTTTTTTTTTACATAGCTTTTTTTAAAAAAATAAATATGGAAATGAATTTATTAAGTTTAAAGAATGTATTAAAAGCAAAATTTTGAAGAAAAATAAAATATAAATTTAAAATGTCATCTACACAGTTTTCTTTTCAAAAATAGTTCATAACTTTACCTCAAACCTTTTCTACTACAATAATCTCAAAACTTTATCACATTTTTTTGTATTTATATACTCATCTAAAAGTACCCTAAAAGTATTTAATTAACAAATCTATTAATTTCTTTTCTATGAACATTCTATTCCATTCAGACTTAATTTCACTAATTTAAATTCCTTTATTATACATTCTAAAGGTTTTATTTCAAAATTTTTCTGTTTAAATGTAGTCATATGATTATAAATAAAATTTTTATTGCTTAAATACTGTTTTAATCTAGTTTCTAATTTATTTTTTGTAGTCCCAACATATGACATCTCTATATTATTTTTAATAGAATTCAAACATTTCATTATGTAAACTGAATTCATATGTAAATTATTATACTCTATATTATTATTAATTAAAAAACTTAAAACTTTTTTTTTATAAACAGGATAAATGAAAACATATTTCTTATTAATCATTTAAAATAATTTTCTAACTTTAACAAACATCTTTTGAAATATTGAAACCAATATAAATTATCTTTTTATTATTATTATTATTTAATCCTATTCTTTATTTTATCAATATTTTTATTAGAAAATAAACCTTTAATCATATGACTAAATTTAATCATAAAGATTTTGAAATAAAACCTCAAATATATATAAAACCATATGAAAGAATAATAAAGGAAGGAAATTAATGAACTTAAGCCAGAATTGAATAGAATATTAATAGAAAAGAAAATAGTAAATTTGTTAATTAAATGTTTTTAGGGTATTTTTAGATAAGTATATAAATACAAAAAATGTGATAAAATTTTGAGATTGTTGTAATAGAAAGGGTTTGAAGTAAACAAATATTTTTTAGTAATTTTTATTTTTTTGGAATTGTTTGGAATATTTGATATTTATATTTATTATTATGTATTTAAATTTGTATTTTTCAGTTTTTTTGAAAAAGTCTATATTATAAAATAGTTGAAATGTTGTATATTTATATTTTTATAATAGTCATATAAAAATAAGATTTAAAAAGAAGTTGATATATTGATTTATATCTATTAAAAATATAATAATCGTAAAAATAGATACCATCTTGGAAAACAATGATAAAATTAAAAATGTAAAAACTTAATACTCAAAATGATGAAACATTAAATAGCAAAATTAGACTTCTATTGTTATTTTATTTAGTTTATTTACTTTTTTAGATAGCTAATTATTTATAATATTGTAAAGAAAACTAGATTCTGATCCAAAATAGATTCACAAGTTGTATATTAAATCCAATTTTGTCACTATAAAAATAGAATTGATTATCTATTTGATTTATAGTTTATGTTTAATCACAATTATTTAAGTCAGAGGTATTAAATTTCATTTGAAGCATATAAACTTAGAAAGACCAAATCCAGCTATTGGAACTGGAAAAGGAAATTGATTTAGAACTCACAAGAAATTAATTTCTTATGCTATAATTCTTTGGTTGTTTATATTTTGAGTTAGTGGTAAATCTAACCTACTTAATAATGTTTTGTGTGAGAATTTATTTTCTGATATCTAGTAGAAGTAAGATGGGAAACCACTACAAGAAAATGGATTTTAATGTGCAAGAAAATAGCTTATGGCAATTTCCAGAAATTTACTGTAAGCACAGATCTGGAAAAGGAAATTGATTTAGAGTCTCACAAGAAGTTAATTTCTTATTCCATAATTCTTTGGTTGTTTATATTTTGAGTCAGTGGTAAATCTAACCTACTTAATAATGTTTTGTGTGAGAATTTATTTTCTAATATCTAATAGAAGTAAGATGGGAAACCACTACAAGAAAATGGATTTTAATATGCAAGAAAATAGCTTATGGTAATTTCCAGAAATTTACTGTAAGCACTTTTTTTCCATAAACAAGGGCATATTCATCAATAGAATATTGTAATATAAAGAAAACTACTTTTATAATAATGTTGTATCACTATTCTGATTTACTATCCCAAGTTGGCTCTTTGATGAATAATGTCTTCTCCTTTATGGTTCTTCTATCAGGGCTTTTGAAAAGAAAAATCTTTTGCTCTTCAGTGAACTATCTACAGATTGTTTTACATTTTAAATTATATATCAAAATTCAGCAGTTTTATTTTACTGATTAGTCTCATTACTATTTGTATGTTTATTTTTGTCTTAAGATTTAACTTCTTTTTTTCCAAGATGTAAACTTGTGGTTAAAACCTATAGAGGTCCCTATCTTCGCATTTTCAAGTGCACATGATTTGAGATTTATTGCCTTAGTAAATATTACATCTTACTTTATGAAATTTTACAATATCCAAAAAATGTTTTAAGTCTTTTCTCTATACATTATATGTAAAAATAGTCTATGCTAATGCAAATAATAGCAAGTGTATAATCATTGATTAGGTAAACCATTAATAGTCTTTTCAGAGACATTGGTCATATTAAATTTGTTTTGTTTTTTTATCTAAAAATGTTAATAGTAAACTAATATAAAAATGTATTTATTCAAGAAATTCATACACAGGCAAACTTAGTAGTAATATAATATTATTGTTATTTTTATTTGCAACATTATATTTTAATGATGAAAAATTAATTTTTACTTTATTTTATATGGCACTTTTTTTGCTAATAATATGCCTTAGAGAAATTCTATATTTCTCTAGCTATAAAAATGTTTATTTTTATATTTCATTGATATCATTGTCAGCAGTAATGTAAAGGTTTTTCTTGCTCATGACAGACTTTTGTCTGATTTATATGCTTCTGTTTTGAATTAACTTCTTAGTACATTAATTTTTCCTAATAATGTCAAAAGTTGTTGTGGTTGAATAGAAACATTTTAATAAAATACTTCTGCAGTATGTGTATTTCATCTTGGGCAGAGAATCATAAGAATCGTAGAAATCATTATTTTACCTTATTATATTATAACGGTTGGGGAAAAGTGGAGTCTTACCATATCTGCCGTACAAGGCGCCACCAGGCTATTGGAACTTAAAAAAATTTGTATAGTAGGCAGATATGCAAGTTAAAAATTCAACTTTTATTTTATTATAATGACCGCCAGCCTTTGCCACTAGCTCAAGGAGTAGCAGAGGTTTAATTAAAATATATTTATTAAAATATGTTTTTAATAAAGATAAAAAAAAAAATAAACTAAATCACTGCCAGTACTAATAACACAAAAGATTTTATTTACATATATATAACAACAAATTTGAAAAATAAATTACTAAAAAAAAAATACTTTAGGTTTCATTATTTTTTTTTTTAATTTTTAATATTAGAATGTTGAGCATAGATAGGCTACCTAGACTACACACTTAAGATTTTCGAAACCTTTGATTCCAGGCTAAAAATTCGAAGTCAAACCAACGCTTGCTTCCTGATATATAGATGTAATCAATGCAATATGAAGATGGTAGCTTAAAACCACGCTGACAGGAATGTGCATCTGCAGTGTGATATATATTATCTAAAGGACATGATCTTCATCCAGCACAGGAATGTGTGTCTGTCTGGCGAAGGAATCATGTATATAAAATATCAAAGCGAAGGGTTACTTATGGAGGGAGAGCAGAACTTTTGCCGACTTATACTCCCTATCCATAGACCTAAGTGAAATCAGGATCGCAGGAAATACGTCTGCATACATTGCATTGCAAATGACTACCTTTTGGGTCATGCATTCAGATGGGCAAGTTGACCTGTATGCTAAACACGCTTCACATTCCGTTGATATAAATATCTATATATCCCTCCCCAGCATTGACACAACCATGAACAAATAGTCCGAAATCAAAACCCCCTGAAACTAACATACACTTAAACGAGTCTAAGCAGCCATCTACACCCAACTTAAATTTAAGTCAATTTAATAATGTAATTTATTCTTTAAAAAAAAAATTTAGTTTAAGGTATTTAACTTATTTTAAAATCACACATTGTATTTAACTTGTTTTTACATCAAACAATATATTTGACCTATTTTAAAAATCTAATAATGCATAAATAATGATATGTGTTCGATTTTATCTTTAAATTTATGTTTGCAATCTCAAACTCCTGCCCTATTACAAACAGATCTTATTACTAAGCATAAATAAAAAAATATAATACATATTTTTAAAAAATTAGTTTAAATTTTAGATAAGACTTTTAAAATTGCAAAGTTTATAAAAAATAATGTTCAGATTTGATCAGGAGAGAAAGTCTGTAGTTCATTTTTAAAGGAAAATAAAGTGTGGAGATTTTAAATTAAAGAGAGTTTATAGTTCATTTTTATTATTTATAATTTATACTTTCCTTTCTCTGGGCTTGTTCCTTCATGATGAAGATCTGAGTTTATGCAAGGGTCATTTCTTGCAGACGATTTATGAAGACGGTTTCAGTGGTTTGATCCTGGGATACGTGGAGATGAAAGCTGCCTTTGGCCCGCCGAACCAAGCGAAGCACGATTAAACAGATTACATTTTTGGTAATGGTGACAATAATTTTCTTTTCAGCAATGACAAACAAATTCAAAAATTCTAATCTTCTAATTAATTATTTCTTTTGAATTTTTCCTTTTATAGTCCTGAAGCGTCTTATCTAGGAATGCTCGGATCCATCTGACATATTTCATATATGTATTTCATTGGTTCTGTGGTTTAAGTAGATTTTTCCTCTGTGGTCTGTGTATATATCTTGGGTGGGAAAAGCAAATCTTTTGTTTCTATCTCTTGACTCTTATCTATTTCATAGTAATCTTTTTAATGATCATTTTGCCCTAATGATCTGTTTGTAATTTTATTTTTTGTTAAAAACTCTCTTCGTTATTTTTAAAATTAAAAGATATTTATTATTGTTTTATTTTAAGATTAGAATCTTTGCTTCGATTCTATAAATTCTTTAAGCTTATTTTATTTTAATATTTAAATGAAACATATTAATAAATTAATAACTCATTATTTATGCATTTTGAATGTCTGTGCATTCTACAAAAAAAAATTTAAATGTAATGTATATAAATATTCCGTTACAATATATAATTGAGCAACTGAGTGATAATTGAGCTATAATATTACTTGGATCTTGAATTCTAAATTTTGCTATTTCTATCCTCACTGAACCATGTAGGACTACCTTAGTCATAATATATGAATTCATTTTTATCTTTATATTTGTTTTATTATATCTTTTAAGGAATTAATTTTGCCAATATATATTACTTCAACTTAATCAAATATAAAATACAAGAGATTCTTATCTTATCCTAGTCCAATATAACTACTCTAAAGTGGTCAATACAAAATTATTCTGAAATCAAATTTGACAGTAGATAAGATAATCTAATTTGATTTAAATATTACTATAAGGCCAAGTACTGATCTCTTTTTTTTTTTTTTTTTGCGTATCCTTTTTTTAAAATTTGGGTTCAATCAGTATGCTGATTGTATATTTTTTCGTGTGTTATGATTTAATATCCTACTAGAAACAATAAAATTTGAGTCTTCTATTAGAAAATATTTTTTTAAATCTACAATAATATAAATAACAATGGGATGAAAAGGTTATGCTAAAACCCAGATTCAGCACCCATAAAAGTATAATATCTTTTCTATTGGTACAGAAAGATATATATTACGATCATATTTTTTGTTATTACAATCATCACATTGATATTTAGCTGATGAACATAAATTATTAGTGATCTTTAGTCTCATGTATTAATTAATGTGGGCAGATAGAGGTTAATTATGAGTTGGCTATCTATGAACTGACTGAAACAAATTAATAGTATATAATAAAATTGTTGAATGGAAAAGAAATTTATCAAAAGATTTTAGAGATAGTGAGTATTAAAAGATATATGCAAGAAAATTGCATATATAAAGAAGTTCAAATAAAATTACAAATATTTATATTGGATTTATAGTAAAATAAATAGCAGAACTTACAAAAATTTAATATTCATAGTTGCATTTTTAAATAAATATTTCATTTTATTATGCAAGAGTGAGACATCAGTGCAGTTTAATAGCTTCGCTATTATCTCTTTCAAAACAATTCTCAAATTTCACTATAAACTGAAAAGAAGTATACTTTTGGGTTTCAATGTTTTCTTAGCATTCTAATTTTTTAAAAAAATCTATTAAAAATCTGACAAAATTTTTCATTAAATGTACAAAGATTTCCTCTTGGAAGAAAAAAAAATGAATATTTGAAAAAAAAAAGCCTTCATTGGACATGAATTTATTCATTTCTATGGTGCAAAACATTTCACAGGAATTTAATATATATGTACTGCGTTTTCCCGAAAATAAGATCCTGTCTTATATTAATTTTCACTCCAAAAGATGGCTTAGGGCTTATTTTCAGGAGATTTCTAATTTTTTTTCATGTACGAATATATTTATTCAAATACAAAAATCTACATTTTCTTTAAATACAAAAATTTTCATTTATTCAATATTACCAATTTCAACAACATATAAATAACTTTTATTATTTCTCGAATATGCCACGTTTAGAATTATAATCATATCACAGAACATTCTTGTTATATACAAGAATATTAAAAGTTGTTTACATGTTGTTGAAATTAGTAATATTTAATTTTAAATAATATATGAAACATTAAGCTGGCTTGATTAATATGTGAACTGAGATCATCCACTAGTAATAAATTTCAGCCTTTTCGGATATCAATGTTGATTTATTAGATTGAATGAAGGCGCATTAATAAATGAAAAGAAAAATTATGTTTACAAGTTTATTAAAATAATTAGATATGAGTCTAACTACAAAATAATTTTGAATGTCATTTATTCAAGTATAAAAATCTATATTTATATTTATTTATACATTCATTACTTTAATTCAAATTTTTTTTTCTTTTCTTGTACTAGTTTTAATGCATATGTATATATAAGCACTTTGAATATTATATTCATTATTTTATAATTCTATATGTCCATCGTATGTTACAACAGATGAATGATATCCATCCATCAGGCTGACAATCTTAACTAGGTCTTATATTTGGGATAGAGCTTATATCATCAACATCCTAAAAAAATCATGCTAAGGCTTATTTTTTGCTTAGGTCTTATTTTTGGGGAAACACGGTATATGGCTAATTAGATATTAACATTGAGTATAAAGAAACAAAAGAAAAATTGTCATTCAACATAGATTTACAAACATATATATATATATAAAAAAGACAGAATAAACTTTAAATATTCTACTGCAGTTGACTTAAATGTCATAAGCAATGAATTTATTGTGATTCTTTTTTTTTTTTTTATAATATATATGTGTGTGTGTGTGTGCATGCATGTACTACTAGTCAAATAAAATTTTGTTTGTGTTGTATGTTATAGTTTGGTTTAATTAAAAGAACAATTTTTATTTTTTAAATATTGATTAATTGGTATATTTGTAATGTTCATGTGTATCCATATATATACAGTCACTCTTATTTTTTCACAAATAACATATATTATTGTAATTTTTGTTTTTAGATTGCTTTAAAGGAGCAAAGGATTATCTTAACATCAGGCACTCCTTATGATGTGGTAGGAGTTTTTTTATTGTTGTTTGTTATAATTTACTTAATTGTTATCAATGAATGTTATTATTTTTTAAAAAATAAACCTGATTGGTAGCAAAAGTCAACTGCAACTCTAGAATTGCTTCAGCAAAAGAGATATTGCTTATGAGAAATTGCAACAGATTAAACATCTGTTTACTTAAAATAGTAATAGACAAATTTTTAATTGTTTCATAATTTTTTGCAATGAGTGTGATTTATATATTCACAATTTGGTTGTCATTGATTAGCCGCTGCACGCTGCTTGATGTCGCTGTTCCCATGCAAATGAACAGAAATATACTGTTTACGCAGCCTGTAGAATAGTTCTGTTCATAGTAGCCACTAAGCAGGCATAGATGGCATTGCACACCAATACTATGGCCCACTTTTGTGCTTCGCGTTACTATGCAAATAGTGCACATTTTACAGATTGCTACAGTATGTAGAATTGAAGTAGATCTAACTTTTTTCATGTGCATTTGAAGTACTGATTTTTCACACGACCTGATGTAGTTTTAGATAGTAGTAATTGTAAGCCCAGCGCCGCGCTTCCCTACACATCTTTTTAAGGTGAAACGAATTGCGAAAGTGTATGTTTCAGCATTATATAGAAATCATGCGAAAAATATATTTTGCGCAAGAACAGTTATGAGACTATGTAAATAGCTGTGGTTTGTTGTTATTTTTCAAAGCATAAGCTTAGTTTGATCAGTTGTTAATTTTAAAATGGAATTGTTACATTTTATTAAATAATGTTACTTCATAAATTATTTTTAAAATAGTTTTCAAAATACGTTTTTGTTTGATCAGATGGTAATTTAAAAATGGAAATCTTACATTTTATTAAATAATTTTGTTTCTGAATCAAGTAGCATACGGTGGCTAATCAACGACAAGGGAAGCATTATATTTATTTATTTTTGAATAAATAGTAACTAAATTGTAAATCAGCCCAGTAATGTTATATCTATTGGTTTTTGACTAGCAACAGAGCTATCAAGCGGCGTACAGCGGCTAATCGATGACAACCAACTTGTTTATGATTTTCTAGTATTTGGGGGATGAGTGTTTATTTTTTTCACTCCACAGATTACAGAAAGAAATAACTATTAGTACACATGTAAAGACCATCGTTTATTTTGCTTTCAGAAAATCACACTGTTATATCAACCAGAAACTATGAAGCTTTTGAGAAAAGACCACAGTATGTTTGCAGATGAAGAAATAAAAAATAATATATTCACTATATTAATCTGTGTTGATGAGCACTCCATTTATATTTATTTTCATGCCCTATTACAATTCAAATGACATATCAACCAGAAACTATGAAGCTTTTGAGAAAAGACCACAATATGTTTGTAGATGAAGAAATAAAAAATAATATATTCACTATACTAATCTGTGTTGATGAGCACTCCATTTATATTTATTTTCATGCCCTATTACAATTCAAATGACATTGGATCCAAAATATCATTAGATTTTGAAGAATATTTATCAAGGTGCAATAGTAATAAATAGAACACATGATCATATGCTAAAAAAATTAATGTTGGTATATGTGTCTCAATGATTACATCTCTCTAAAGTATTCCATAGCAGTTTTATGGGAATGTTGTAGTTTAATTAAAATAAACAAAAGGATGAAAATGGATTTGGATATGTATTTTAGGATTAATAAAAGCTAAATACACAGACTAGGAACAATATGTATTACTGACATTAAAACATTAAGATGCCAAAATGGAACTGAGTTGGATGCTTTCTCATTAGGGTATCAACTTAATAGACAAGTGAAACTCTAAATTCCAAGAAATTTTAGGGTCGACTTAGAGTGATCCATATTTAATGAACGAATGAGTTCAGAGTTTGTTTGAATGATATGTGGAAGACTATCTATAGATTAAAAGAACTTATGAAACCATTTTTCAGCATAATAATAATAATAAACTGATAAAAGAAATCAGTTTCAAGTATATATAAAGAGAATTTAAAATTTAGTTTAGAAAATGATGCAATAATGATTCAGTATTTTTCTTATAATAACTTCTTTCATCTACACTTTAATGCAAACACATTTTTTTAATAAAACTTCTTTATTTTCCTGACTGTCCAGCAGTTTTCATCAGAGCTTTCTCAAACTTCCTCTGCGACAGAGGAAGTTTAAGAAAGCTCTGATGAAGACTGCTGGACAGTCGAAACTGTCAGGAAAATAAAGAAGTTTTATTAAAAAAATGTGTTTGCATTAAAGTGTAGATGAAAGAAGTTATTATAAGAAAAATATACATGAATATATGAAGAAATGCAAAGAAAGTAAAGGAGAAGAATAAGAGTATATACTTCTAATAATGATTCAGTATTCTTTGTAAAAAAATGTTTATGTGTCATATCTACTTTTCAAATGCCAGTGAATAATTGCTCTCTATTTTGTTAATAATACCACTTATATAATAGAAATATTAACAGAATTTGATATATCAGTTGCCACCATTGATAATTTCAAGCTTAGTCAGATGTAAGAAAATTTAAATCATTATATGGTTAGATAACCAAATAACAATTATCAGTTATTTTATTTTACCTTTTGTTTTATGTATATTTTTTATTTATGATTATATATATATAATATTCAAAATACTTCTGAGAAATTATCTTAATCTTTCATAATAATGCCACTTTTTTTTTTCTTGAATATCTGTTGCATAAGAATTGCTTTTCTGTTCTCTTTACACTTTATCTATAATAGAATTATGGGGAGCAAAGGAATAGGAATTATGCTATATTTAGAGAGCATTTATTGGGTTCATATAATGAAAATTAGTTGAATTGCAAATTTTAATTTGGAAACCGGATGGACTGGTACCTATCTACCTTAAAATATTGTCCTTATAGTGCTACATAAAATCACTGCCACAGAATTCAAATGATGAATCTTTTTATAGTTTTACTAGATTCCTCCGCTAAGAATGACCAAAACAAAAAATAAGACTTTCATAGATATATTTAATCTTCACAGAATTAGAAACTTTTTTTAAGATCACTTAATATCTTTTAATATGATATAAATTTATAATATATATAGAAATAAAATAGGAAATTGTAAAAATAAGAAAATAAAAAAATGGTAGATTAAAAATTAATGAATCTCAAAGCTACAAAGAAGTTGCTCTCATTCATTGTTCATTTTGTCCTATAAGTTATTTTATTCTGTTAGAACTCTAAAAAACTTTTCATATAATCCCCATTTGTATTGCAAATATGTATAATAGACACATCAGTCCTCATCCCCAGAGAAAAGCCTTGAAATATATGTAAATAAATTGCTTTAAAAAGTCTTTAAATTTGCATTTTTAAAATTATATTATTAATTTATTGATATAAAAATATATATTTTTTTGCAATATGGCCATTGGAAATTTATGTACTACTCAACAAAAACAACTCGAGGTTTTTATTGATTTAAAACTAAGCTTCCTTTTTAATGATTTATTTCTTTTAAACATGTGAGTGTGAAAGGTTTTATTTGGAATTAGCAAATTTGCCTGTCATACTTTTGTCCCCGGATACAAATTCTCATGAAATTTTGAATTTTTTAAGTTTCATTTAAGATTATGCTTTTTTTCTAGATAATCTAGCTTATAGTGAATAAATGTCTAGATCAGCACTTCTTAACCAAGTTTCAGCAGTACCCTGAGATACAATGAAATCTCCTAGGGGTAGCACGAGATATAGAAATAAAAAATGAATAATATCAAATTTTGAAATGAATTCAAGCCCATGTATTTTGAATATTTTATTGAAAAGGACTGAATCTTTAAATATTTTAAATCTTTATTTTTTAAAAGTTATTACTTGAGACTTTTATGTTGATGCAATTTTTTTAAAAAAAATTAAGTATATATAATAATATCGTTTTAGAATGAATTAGTTTAGTTTTTTTTGTTTTTTAAGAAAAAAAAATGTAAATATAATGGTTTCATGAAATATATAATTTAATAACACCTTTGTCACTAATTTTCATATTTTTATTCTTTTTTTTGTTTAAAAAAAGTGTTATTAAATTAATCTGAAATTCACTTATCAAAAATATAGCAAGAAGTAATTTAATCTTTTTTCAATTTTTATATGAATCACTCACCTAATTAGAAGTTATATTTATTTTTTAAGATTGTTTCCAAAAAAAAAAAAATCTTTAAATAAAAACGATTATAAATTAAAAGTTATATTTATAAAGTTTTTGTGTATAATGTGTAGGAAGATGTGGTGCTTATGATAACAATGATGTGAGATTTGAATTTGAGTAAAAATTCGAAATTTTTTCAGATAGTTGCTCATAACCAAACAAATTATACTATTAATTATTGTTTAGAAGAATGAGCATCTAGCTATTTTTAAAAAATAGGTAAGAAAAATACAAAATTATTCATCAACTAGCAGTTAACAGACCGAGTTATTTAAAGCTGTTTTTACATATATATTTTCTCATAAAAAAAAATTTATCTGAAAAATCTAAAGATAAAAAACATTGTAAATCAATTATTTTCTATCTAACTTTTAAAGCTGTTTAATACCTCCTCTATTCTTCTTTCATTGCCTATATCAAATCTTTAAAAAAAACCACTCCTACATGTTTTAATGACTTTCATCTTGTTTATTTCTCAAATTATGTGAAGGCATGGAGAAGGATCATGTGATCCTCTTACAGCACACTGATATTAAATGGCTCTCAAGAGTGCATTGAGAGAGGAATTGTATCAATTTTTCAAAGAACATGGCAGAGAATACTTTCCTTCCTGCTTTGAAGACTATATGGCTTCATAAATTAGCATACTTAGCCGATATTTGTCAGCACCTAAACAAGCTGAAATTAAGCAAGCAGGGAAATAAAAATATTTTAACTTGAAGTGACAAAATATTTGCTTTTAAAAGCAAACTCAGTGTCTGCTTCTAAAGGTAACTGCTGAGATGAATCAAGAAATTGCACAACATATTCAAAATCATTTTCGTGCTCAAACTTCTTATGAACTCCCGAGCAATAAAGCTGTTTGCCTTTATTTATCTTCACTATTTTTTGGTACAGGGATTCTGCAGAGAAATCTTTGCCTTGTAAGGATTATTTATTTATATATATAGCTAAAAACATAGACTATATGAGCTCATATTATTTTCTGTTGCTATGATAGAAGTTGGTAACATTCAGAATATATGGTTCTTAAAATTTAGCACTATAATAAACTAGTATCTACACTTGCATTATTTATTAAAATTATTCTTAGTGCATTTACTAAAATTATATATAATTTTTTGTGTATTAAATTTTCTTACTACAGGCAAGTTACATTATAATTTAAAGTTAATAATGAATATTAATTAATGTAAGATCATTAAAATGAGTCTGTAATTGTATTTGTCTTATATAAAGTATTTGATGTTATGATTTGTTTGAACAGTATATATTGTTATGATTTGAAATAATTTTCATGCTTTGAAAATAAAATATATTGTCATTAGTTCTAAATGAATCTACTTTTGTTATATAAGTTAATGAAGATGGCAGTTTGCTTTAGCCAAAATGTCTACGTGGTAATTTTAATTTTATGTTTGCAGTCAAGATTGATACTATTCAGAATATACTCTTTTTTAATTAGTACTGCTGAGAGCAGTAAGCATACTTTTATTTTATAAAATTATAACAGAAAAAAATATCTGGTAGTCTTTGTTCATTATAATGAAAAATGGAATTTAGTCTGTGGGTTTTGCAAATATACATTGCAAAATTTATAGTTTGTAATGTTTTTATAAATATTTGAAGTTAAAATTGTTTCAATTTTTAGTCATGAATAATTCTGAAAGTTGCTTACTTACATTCTCCTCTTTATTCCTTTTATGGAGTCAAAAGTACTTTATGTAATAAATGAACAGCAGAAACTATCCATCACTGAATATTTGTCTTTAGCCCATATACATAAGGAATACATCCTTTTCTACATTATAAATTAATATTAGTTTATTTGTATTTTGTTTGAATCTTTTGTGATTCATGATGTCATAACATCAAAACTTTTATTTTTGTTTTCCTAACTTCATTCCCTATCTACTTTTGTACTATTGTAATTTTAATCTTTATATCAGTATTGTGACTCAATTCCCTAGAATAATAATATCTTTCTCATGGAATGGGAACAAAATATGATTAATGCATCACTATTTTCTTATTGTTTGTTTGTTTTTTGTTTTTGTTTGCTTGATTTTGGCACTTTATTTGGTATTATATATTAGATTATTTTCATCATCTAGATTTATTGTTAAATGTTTTAGAAAAATTCAAACTTAATTTTAAAAATTTAAATAAAGTTTGAATTTTTTAAAAGATATTTAACAAATAATTCTAGATAATGGAAATAATACAATTTATAATCACAAAACGTAAAGCTATGCAGATTTTATGTTATTTCCAGCTTTATAAGCTATTTAATCTTTTCTGGATATTTACATATGTTGAGGCTGCCTTTTTATGCACATGGCTTGCTTTGTTTGTTTCATGATTAGAAAGAAATAAGGATTAGATTTATTTTGAGGTCTTCATTGGTATAATCCTTTATACAGCTGATAAAAATATTAGTCAGTTCTTTAAATATTCAGAAAATGATATTTTTAATTCTTCAGAAATATTCCTCATCAGTGATTCTCTTTATCATGATAACGAAAAGGATGACCCATCTCTTCATTTATTAATTATCTTCATACCAAACATCTTTAATCAATTTTGTATTTCAGAAATTGTGAATTAGTATTACAAAGACTAATCATGCTCCCCTATTTTTATTAACCAGGATACTTATGTTTAAAGCACTCAAGATGTATATGAACTTAACTGTTGATATTAATTTTCTTTTTTTATATAGGCCAGGGATTACTTAACTAACAAGATAAGATAATCCCCAAAGCTTTACTGGTGAAATTTTATCTTCCAAGAGATGCACTATTTCTAATATGTTTAGCTTGCGCACTGTATTCTACAAGCTTTTATGGTTAAATATCTCAGAAATATTCACAATATCACTTATCAGTGCTGAAACAAAATTATTTCATTCAACTCTGTTCTCATTTTTTCTCAGTTTGTGTTCATTGCCCAAATCTATGGTTCTTTTCCAATAGATCTATATGCATGAGTATTATTTGTGCTATTTTTAAAACTTTCTCTTGGCTTTTGCTCATCAGTCCCATTAATTTTTACTCTTGTAGGACTGTTGTATAGTAATGATGATATACATTGGCATGGTTGTTTTTCATTTCAATTATTATGATTAGTACTCCTTTTACTACCAATGCATTCTATTATTTGTATCATTTATTGATTTCTCTTTCTCTTATTTTTTCATGGTAATGGGTTTTTTTTAAAATTCATGTTTATAGTATTAACTTAAAGCTTCTAATTAAATGGAAATTTATTTTGTGATCTAAACCTGTTGTCCATTCTAGGCTTTCAGATAAGTGTTTACTTACATCAAAAACTTTTAGTAGTTCTGTTACTTTCTCAATAGTTTCAGTCAGTGACAATAACTATTTATTTACTTGATTAAATGAACCACTAAACATCACATGATCATCATTTTTTATGCTTTCTCAAGCTGTTAAAATAGGCAAAACTCTCCATACAGTTGCCACTCAATGCAAGCCAGAGTAATCAATGGATTTAGGAAGGTTTGTGCATAAAATCCCTATCGAGTGGGGATATTGGATGAGTAGGCATTAGATAGGGATTTTATGCACAAATCTTCTTGCATCCATTGATTACTCAGGCTTGCATTGAGTGGCATTACTGTTGGAGAGTTTTGCCTGTTTTGATTAAAGGAATAGTGTCTAACCATTATTATCATTTGGTTTTCTAATAGTGGGTTAGCAGCTATTGCATAAAGTTTGGCCATTTGATTTCAGAAAAAAGATGTGTATATTTCTCCAGATTTGCATTTTTCTTAAAATTAATTGAAGTTTAATAACTTTTTTATAGTTTTTAATCCAATAAACAATTCAGGGTGACTTATTTAAATTCTGAAAATTGCTTAGCCTGCTAAAAAAATATCACTATATCTGGGTTGTTCTTTGTGAATCAGTACAGCTATGGCTGATTTGATTTCTTCAACCATTAGGTTCAGACTGAAGAATCTATTTAAGCTATTTAAATATTCACTGAGGCTTTCTCTGCCAAGATTCTTATTTTTAAGAACTGTTTATCAGTACTAAACATGTAATTATATATGTTGGGATTGAATTTATCTTTTCATTTTTCTTGCATATTGTTTACTTTTATCCCAGGGAAAGTTACAGGTGGAGGATGTCTTTATCCAGACCATTATTTCTTTTTTGAATTTTTTGACATTCTTATTTATTATAACTTGCTTTTTTACTTGGCAATCTTGCATCGGTGCTCTTTTTTTTTTTAATTTTCTTGAGATATTGAATGATTCCATATATATATATTTTATACTTTATTCATGACCTACCAATTTTCATCTGTGATGTTTTTAAATCTGTGCTGAAAGTTTCTCATATTTTTTTCTTGCTTTTTTTGTTCTTATCTTTTGAATTACTTCTTCAATTTCCTGGTTTTCCTACATTTTCAATATTATCATCAGTTTTTGGAGTGAATGAATGACAGCCTTTCCGCAGCTCACTAAACAAATAAAGTGTCTCCACATGGAAACAACTTCATCTTAATGAACTGGTTAAGGCATCACATTATGAAATTGCATAATAAAACATGTGAATTCTGGCCGTATTATAAGGGATAATTGTGCCAAGATTACTTTTGAAATAAAAAGCAATTACATGGTATTGTTAACCTTAGATTAGTTCAAATGCCAGATATCCCTTTATTGAACAATCTTCTCTTCATCTAGTAAAAACAATAAAATTACTTCAATCTAACACTGAAGATATATCAAGAAAGAGAGGAAGGGGGGAATCCCTAAAAATTAACTGTTCAGCATGACATTGATATAATTGTACTTTAAGAGATGCATCATTCTTCTAATAATGCATACCTTCATAAAATTCATAGCTTACATTGATTAATGATAAAATGCATTAAACATGGTATGGCTACTTTTGTTTAAAATTGTCTTGTAAAGAAACAATTTCTATTGAAGACAGTGTAATAGAATGCAACCGACACCAGGAGGGGAGGGAGGGTCACTTATGTGCTGGTTCCCCATTAGATTACAATATAAGTACTCTACTTATGTATTTGCTTACCTTTTATGGGATAACCTGATACAATCATCTTCATATAATTGGACCTATGACAGCCACTACATCAATCAAGATTTCTAAATTTCTCGTATCTTATTAAATAAATCAATTTTAAATAATATAATTTTAAATACACAATGTCATGTGGCTATTTGGATTATTCTAATTACACAGGACTACTGATGATGACCACTACAACAGTTAATTACTCACATCCAAGCACCATTTCAGTTAAGAAATAATATACTTAGACTAAAGAGCATTTTATATACATCAATCCTCTGTTATATCCCAGTACTTTCTCAATGGAAAGCATGAACCTTAAGGGATAATTATAAACTTTAAGACTACTTATTTGGGATGAGATCAAATTAAACAAACACAAGATGGATTTTAACAATAAGTAAAAATAAATTTATTTAATCACCTAACCATTAAACACACATTCGATATGCAAATATAAATTGAAGTTAAATATAAAATGAAAAATTCATACATTCTAGATTTAATTAAAAAAATAAATATGTATGGGTTTATATTAGCAGTTTCTATTAATAAATAAAAAAAATTTAACTTACCATTAAAATAATTGACTGGCATATGTGTGGGATTATTAATTATTACTTTGTTATTGAGTCCTAATGATGGATAGAGGGATATTCCTTATTATGACAAGATAATGGATAAGTCTTATGATTTAGTCATCTCTTCTTTCATTTCATTCAGGAAACAGGTGATCTGCTTCTCAGCAGAAAGGAGTTTGCTATTAACTGAAAGGACACCCTTTGATTTCTCTTGGAGGCCTAAAGGAACCGAGCAGGCCAAATTCCTAATGTTCACTCCATACGTTCTTGTCGTTGCAGCTGTTATTACTATGTGATTATTCATATAGTATACAAACATGTATTGGCTGCTCACCAACACGCATTGGCCAGCGTGGTGAGTTTATTGACTTTTTACCGCAGTTTCCTGATAAATAAGGCAGCATGAAGGTTTGTGTAAATGATAAATATTTTTCCAATACATATATACAATTATGACAGACAAAAATAAATCATGTCCCTTATTCCCAGGAGGCTGTAAAGTCACCAACCAAGGCAGCGGTTGGTGGCCAAAGGCGGAAGGTGCTAAGAATCCCCTGATTGCGGACTCAGGCTGCCATTTCATGATGACTTTTTATTTAGGTACTTATAACTGCAGATCACTTTCAAGTGAAGGAAGATTGCAAGAATTAGAAGAAGAACTGTCTTATATTAAATGGGACATTATTGGATTTTGTGAAGTTAGAAGAAAAGGTGAAGAAACAATTGATTTAAAAAGTGGACATGTACACTATTATAAAGACACAAATATTGGAAATACAAGTGGAGTAGGATTCATTATAAATAAAAAGTGGAAGAACAACATTGTGGAGATTGATGGTGTATCGGACAGAGTGGCAAGATTAATTATACAACTTAAAAGCAGATACCAAATGCAGATAATTCAGGTTTATGCCCCAACAAGTTCTCATAGTGATGAAGTAGTAGAAGATTTTTATATGGATGTACAAAAGGCTTTTGATCAGAGTAAACAAGATTTTTAAATTGTTATGGAGACTTTAATGCTAAAAATGGTAATCAAATGAAAGATGAAAGTGCTGTAGGTAATTTTGGTTATAGTAATAGAAATGAGAGAGGACATAGACTTGTGGATTTTGCAGAAAAAGAAAAACTTTATATTATGAATTATTTTTTTGAGAAAATTGTTCAAAGAAAATGGACATGGAAGTATCCAAATGAAGATACAGTAGAATTGGATTATGTTTTGACTAACAGAAAATACATATTATGAGAAGTACAGTTTCTCGAAAGCGCTCAGTCATTTTAATTGACTAATTTGATATTAATTATACAGCTTTATGTTATAAGTGTGATAGCACTATTTAATATTATCATATTTCAAGATTGTAATGTTCTTAATAAATTTAACACAGGAAGTGATCATCGATTAGTAAGATGTAAATGCAAAACTAGAGAGACAAAAATTATTAAGAAAAATAATATTTACAATTGATATTCCTAATCTTCAGAAACATTCTAATGAATTTAAATTAGAACTTACAAACTGGTTTAAGTATTAGTTGATTTTGAACATGATTTAGATTTGAATGTAATTAATATGAAAATAACTGATACACTTTTAAAAACTGCAACAAAGATAGCTGGTAAAAAAAAGCAGCAATTGACCAATAAAATTTCTACTGAGACTAGAGAATTTATGAAGAAAAGAAGGAATATGAAGATATACCAAAATGATGCAATAAAAAGAATTGAATATCTCAAAATTTTTGTAAAATGGTGCAGAAAAGAGTTGAAAATGATATAAGAAAGTATAACTGTGAACTAGCAAGGAAAGCTGTAGAAGAAAATAAAAGTCTCAAGAATGTAAAACAACATTTTGGTATAGGTAGGAAATTTATATCTGCAATAAGAAAAAAAGATGGAATTATTACTAAAAAGAGAAATGACATCATGAAATGGGTAGAATACTTTTATCAAGAATTATATTATAATAAATAACAAAGGAGTGAAAGTAAATGGAGATTATTTAAGTCATTTAGATTTTGCAGATGATGTAGTTGTTTTTGCAAGTAATGCTTCAGAGCTGCAGGAAATGTTACAGGAGTTATCAGATGAAAGTAGGACTAGAGATAAATGCTAAATAGACTAAAGTAATGTTTAATCGATTTGCTCAAAATATGAAAATAAAGTTGATTATGATGAATTAGAAGTTAATAGTTACAAATACCTTGGTCATATTATTAATACAGATGGAAAATAATGGATGAAATTAATCATAGAATTAAACTTGGTTGGAGTGCTTTTGGTAGAAATAAAAGAAAATATGCCTATGTGTTTGAAGAGGAAGGTTTTTAACAAATGTATTTTGCCAGTTCTTACTTATGGATCTGAGACTTGGACATTTGATAGAAGAGCAATATAGAGACTTCAGACCACTCAAAGAAGTATGGAGAAATGCATGCTGGAAGTATCAAGTAGAGATCCAAAACGCAATGTATGGATAAGAGAACAAACAGGTGTTACTGACCTCATTGAAAAAATTAAAAGATTGAAATTATAAATATGCAACTTTTTTCGCATTAAATAGTGAAGCTATAATTTTACTCTAATTTATAATAGGTTTGCTTAGCGCTTTCGAGATTTCATGTTCGAATCTCATACTCATAGCTTTGTAAATAAAGATTGTTATGATTTAATGCGGAAAAAAGTCGCATATTTATAATTACAATTTTACTAGTGAAGAGAAAAATAATTTACTAAAAGATTGAAGTGGAGTTGGGCTGGACATATTGCTAGAAGGGATGATAATAGATGGACAATTGAAGTTTTAAACTGGATTCCAAGAGATTGTAAAGGACCCAGAAAGAGACCACATGTGAGATGGATGGATGAGATGAGAAAGTGTGCAGGGGTGATGTGGAGAAGAGAAGTTAAAGATCAGAGAAGATGCATTGAACTTGGAGAGACCTTCATTCTGCAGTGAATTGATATTGGTTGATGATGATGATCAACATTTTACAATTATATTTATACCAATAAATACAATTGTATTTCATAATAGAAATTATTTACAATTAAAATTTGCAGTGACAAAATGTATAGCAAATCATTTTTACAATTAATCATTGTCACTATGTTAACTTATACTTTTGAGTTAGTTTAGTTTTAATTAATTATTATTATGGCCTTTTTAATATCGAATATTATATTGATCTCAGTTTGATACTGTTAAAATAATTAATATATTGCAATCATTATTTAGGTAAATAATTTATGTATGCAGTGTTTACAAATGCACCAATACAAAATGGCCTTAGCCTTTGCTGCTAAATATTCCTACATCTTCTACATTTTCAGATTTTAATTTTCATTGTAGTTTTTGGGATTATGTAAATAGATATGAAGCATGTTGCCAACTTGTAGAAGGAACGGATTTCAACATACACTTACATTACTATGCCAAGCAAGGAGAAAGTTTCCATTTAAGAAGATTGGGGACAGAAACAACCTCTGATTTATGTTTTATTTCAACAAAAAGTAATTTCATCATTACCTCCTGAATTACCAATATTAGGTCACCCCCACCCCCCTATTAACATAAACCAAGTCTCACTCTTGGAATCTGCATTTCTATAGCTGAAATCTATTCTTTTCTGAGATGAAACTTAAAGAAAGCTAACTAGAGGTGATCTGAAATATCTTGAGTAAATATGAATAGAATCTGTCCATTTTCCACTTGCTATGATAGGTTTAACAAATTTATAATATCAGCTACCAGAGAATCTATTTCTGATGAATATTGTAAGCAATTTACTCCAAGTTGAAATAAAACTAACAATACTCCTTATAGTCAGTTTTTATCTACTAAAGATATGCAAATTGCTAACAAGTTTGTAAAATCACTGGATAATGCCAGAAAAGAAAAGTGGAGAGAGACCAGGGAGAAACAAAACTTTTCAAGGTTTACTCATAAGACCTGGATCCTTTTATGAAAGCTTGATGTATGTAAAAGTATTTCTAAAAGAGGTTTGCCAATCTTATATATCAGACTTTTAAACTTAAGATTGCTAGAATAAGAGAAGCATTATTAGAAGAGAATTTTAAACATCTCTCTAAGAATGTTCCTATAATAACAATTTGATAAAGCCTGTAAATATTGATGTACTCGAACTTACCTTTGCTTTTCTAAAATCAAGAAAGTCCTAGGTTCTAAAAAATTTGATGGTGTTTAACAGATAATCAGAATAATAATTTATGGCCCAAATCAACTCTAAAATTAATTTTTTATTAAAGTCATAATGTAAAAATAAATGTCCTAAAGTTATAGATTTTTAATATGGTATTAACTTATTATCTTTGAAATCTGCAAGCTAATTAAGAACTTTAATAAATAAGAGGAAATGTAAGTGATGAGAGATGCTTTTAAAAAAAAAAAAAATACTGTGAGCAAATTGGTGGATTATCTTTTGAGCTTTTAAAAATATTTTTTAATTTGGAGGCAAATAGTGACATAAAAAGGCTAGAATATTAATAAAAAATTCAGCATATACTTTTATTCAGTCAAATCAATGTGTAAATACTCACTCGTCTAACTTTCTATGATAATAGTTGTTGCAGTTAACAAATTCCGCTTAATAATAGGACAACAATTTTCATTGGCAGGTTCTAAAATAAACTTTGATTGCATAACAGGGAAAACATGACCAATTAGACAGTAGAAGTAAGAATCAAACTACCAGTATGGATGAATACTTTTAAATGTATTTTTCTAACTGCAACAATATATCTCCTGTTGTACTTAGAATTTTCCCAAGCTACCTGGCCAAAAACTATTGATTATATCTATCGTCACTTTTCCTGCAATATAGTGCCTTGAGAAAAACAAATGACTTGTCTAGACCTATGATGAAACTTTAAGTTTGATTGTTCTTTAAGTTATAGGGTACTGACTGCTATTGCAAGGGATATGTTTATGAATTTATTTGCTTTGATGTCCTTATGACTAATTATCATATTTGAAGCTAATGACTAACTATGAATTACTGAAACTAATCTGCAAAGATTTTGATTAGAGAAATCACACATGGATCTAAAAATAATCATAGGAAAGTGTGCTATTTAAATAGTAAACATGCTTAATATGATTTCAAGATTCAACATATGCATATAAGGTACAAAAAGTGTTTACATGCGAAACTTCTAATTAAATAATATTGGTAAAAAAGTTCATTATTTAAGTTCTAAAAAGCCTAGATTTAAAAAATACATAATTTGTAAATTTATAAGTTGGTTATTCATTTATTTATGGATATGATTTGATTTTGTTCCCTTTTCTTTGAGATTTTGAGGAGAGGTAATCTTATATTTGGGTAATTAAGATTAATAAATTTAAAATCTCTCTGCCACTCTAATTCAATGGAGCTGTGAACTATCCTATATTTTGTTCCAAACCCCTGTCATATTCAAACATATATAGCATATTAAAACAGGCAACACTCTCCATATAGTAGTTCCATTCAGTGCAAGCCAGAGTAATCAATGGATGCCAGAAGGCTTGTGCATAAAATCCCTATCTAGTGCCTATTCATCCAATATCCCCAGACTAGTTTTTAGCTTGTGGCTTTTGTCAATGAGGAACTTTGGATCTGAGAGTATTGCACCTAGATCTTAGGATCTAATGCAACCTCCAGCAGCCACCATTTATCTCTACTTAAACTACAAAATTATGAGTCTAAAATTGAAAAACACAGTAATATTTTCAATCCAAGTTCATTAGCATATATAGTCATATAGGTCTGAACTCAGTTCAGTACCCATACAATTTGATGTTTTTGGTTCTTTAATAACCATAGCCATCACTATCTTATTAGGCAGCATTGGTGTTGAACCACTAAACATCACATGCTCACTATTTCTCATGTTTGCTCATAACTGTTATTAAAACAGGCAAAACTCTTCATATAATAGTGCCACTCAGTGCAAGCCAGAGTAATCAATGAATGCATTGGGTGTCACTACTGTATGGAAATTTTTGCCTGTTTTAATAACAGTTATGAGTAAGCATAAGAAATAGTGATCATGTGATGTTTATTGGCTTAAAACCAATCCTGATTAATAGGATAGTAGTGGCTATGGTTATTAAAGAACCAAAGACACCAAAATATATGGGTACTGAACTGAATCAGACCTATATGACTATATAAGCTAATAAGCTTGGATTGAAAATATTATAGTGTTTTCAATTTAAGTCTCATAGTTTTGTAGTTAAGTAGAGATAAAAGATGGCTGCTGGAGGGTTGCATTAGATCCTAAGATATAGATGTAGTGCTTTCAGATCCAACCCTCCTCACTGACGAAGGCCACAAGCCAGAAACTAGTCTGTGGATATTGGATGAGTAGGCACTAGATGGGGATTTTATGCACAAGCCTTCTGGCATCTATTGATTACACTGGCTTGCACTGAGTGGCACTACTGTATAGAGAATTTTGCCTGTTTTAATAACAGTTATGAGGAAGCATAAGAAATGGTGATCATGTGATATATAGCATATAATAGCTCATGTTTTGCTGATAAACATTGATTACGATAAATTATTGTTTATTGAGCTGCAAGTGTACAGTACTTTTCAATAGGCACATATATATATAATTACGACTTCTTTTTTTTATAGTGTGTGTATTTATAAATCAAAATTATAATTAATAATAAATTGAAGGGACACATATGTATTTCATGGAATGTATATTCATTCATGCATTCACTAAAGCAATAAGAAAAAATTACTATATTTTTATTTTTAAAATATAAATAAATAGCGAAATGTCAGACTTTTGTTCTAATAAACACACTCTGGGCAATATTCTTTTTTTCTCATAGTTTTTTCTTTTATAGAAACATAATAGACTAGGTATTTTATCAAGAAATTACAATCTCTAATCAGTATTAACTTTAAGCATGTTCTAGAATTTTGTAAAACTTTTAGGTCTTAGAAAATATTTTATTACATGAAATACTGCACATCAAATTTGGAAAAGATAATAAAGGTAGAATAAAATATTTGTGCTATTAACATAAAATAAGGAAATTTTATTATTATTATAATCATGTATAGCTCTCCAAAATGGAAAAATTGCTATTGGCTTATTGTAAAATTTAGTTACAAATTTTACCTTTTTTTTTTTTTAAACACGATCACATACAGAAAAGGAAAAATAGTTGCCGAATATCATAAAAATTGCAATTGAAGTCATGTTAGATATAGCATAGTTATGTCTCCACTGTATTTAGTTTTGGTAATGTGTATGAATCCAAAGCATTTATCACATATTTCAAAGTCCATGCACGATTCAATGAATAATAATTCCACAGATATTGATGGTTAATAATGGATATAATGTATGATAAACTTTTGTTTTAATACTACTAATATTTATATGACAAATGTACATGTTCAAACCTTAAAAATTACATACATATAACTTATTGTTTTCTGAAGGGCTGTGATGAGGGTGTAGTCCAATATAAAAATACAAATATAACTATTATAGGTGTAATTATATTAACTTCTTTGTTGTAGTTTAATTAACAAATAATCTATTTAATCAACATATTTTAAGTTTACTCCCATTCTCATCTATGTATACATTTTCATCCATTATTTAATTAATTAAGAAGTTTGTAACCATTATTCTCAATGTCTGTGCTTTACATTAGCTAAAATCTGAAAGCAATAACTGGGAAGAATTAATAATGCAGAAATATTAAAATAATTGCTGTAAAATAACCTTTTATTTCTTAAGAAAGTGTCTAATACAGCAAACTTTTTATCAGCCAAAATTACAAATAAAAAAGTATAGTTAGCATTTAGAATTAGATAGTGCATTTGGAAATATAACTAATATTCTGAAAAGACTTTACTACAGGATACTTCTGAACATTACAGAAAACTTGCTTTAATCGTCGATAGCTTGAAAGATATATATTTGATATTATAATGAATAAGTCATGAATTGTTATGATCAAATATCATCACAATTCAAGCATCACTATTGTAAAATAAACTAGAAGGTCACAAATAATACCCTAATGTGATCATTTATATATCAAAACTTACTAGATGCTAATGGTAATGCTAATGTGTGCCTGATAAGATCAAGCTCTCAGGGCTTTTATTATTAAAATAATATTAATTTGAGAATTGATTACATATACATCATGAAATTAAAGAGATGATGGTCACATAGGAGAATAAATACATAGAAAAATAATACATATACATGGACTGAAATGTGAGAATAGACAATAATATGATTAGGTTAACTAACATAAAAATTACAATATTATACCGGATACTCAATCTATTCTGAAACAGAGGGTGCCACCAGAACACTACATGTCTGGAAAATTTGTTTACTGTAATCAGAATAGATGATGATGATGGTTTGCGCCGACTAGACTCAGGGAGAAACAAGAGATCTTAAATTGTTTAGACAATTGAGACAAAAGCACAAAGACAAACGTCAGCCAAATTAAGTTAAACATATTTCATAAATTTTATTATGAGAAAATAAATTATTAAATATAAGTTTATGACATAATAAATGTGAGTTAACTCAGACGTGTACCAGAAATACTAAAGGCAAAGCTATGACAGACTGACTGATCTTCTAATAAACAAAGTTAAAAGGGAGAAAGCAAATTTCATTCAGCAGAGGATTCACTTAAACACTGGTTTTCCCTTTCAGATACTTAAACCATATGCCCTTGAAATAGATCAAAGAACCAGTGCCGATGAGCTGTTCGAGATCTAAACATGGTCAGATATTGAATGTCCTTATATCGGTATGAACTGCACCAATTACTACATTTAAAATAACGGCGATTGATCCACCCCAAAAACAATCGAAAAATATCATTGAAATGAAGAAACAATTAAACGTGAATCCCAGCCAAACGATTGGCGAAAATTACTTTAAAATTAATAATTAATGGTCTCAATAAGAGACAAGTAAATGATTAGGAAAACAGTTACGTCTGTCCCAGCAAATAACGAAAAGAAAATAAACTTGCAAACAAATTCTGAGTACACGCTCTGATAAATTTAAAGCACACGTAATAAATACACAAATGAATCTATCGGAGAGTGTACGGAGTACGAAAATCTTAAAAGTTGTAAACACTTTAGCAGAACGAAAGTATCGCTCACCTGTAATTTAAGAAAGGATAAATTTTATCTTCCTGCTGACGACTTATAAAATTACAAAGAAAAACACAATTTTAATTTCCGCTTTTAGAGATCTTAGAAACGAAATCTCCACCTGCGAAAATCAGACAATAAAGTCGTCAGCCAAAAGATTTTTGGAGGTTAAGCACTAGGGTAAACACAGAATATAAAATTACAAATTAATTATTGAATACTAAATAATTACAGGTAAGCATAAAAAAAATATATATATACGATGTTGCTAAAGCATTTATAAAAGCGAGGTATAAAATATAAAACTCATTCGTCACTCTCCAATAAACAAAACGGAAAACAAATTAGAATCTTAAAAACTAAGATTCTAAGACACACTATAAAATATTGGAAAACACAGCAAATATTAAATATGAGGCTATATTGATTTAAGAAGACATTTATGATTAGATTGAGCGGAGATTTAATGAGAATTAATTTACCCTGGGAAGAATAAAAACGAAAATAATTACCTTTCGGTAAAAGCAATGTTCACGTAGAGTGCACACTTTTACTTAAGTTCATTTTCAGGTTCTTGAGGCAGAAAGGTAGATGTACGGAGGTTCCGGCTTCTTTTAGGTGTTCAAGACATTACTGGAGCAAACTTGGAAGTCAGGGATCCGTCTTTTGTGGAGTTAGCAAGCCATTCTGGTGGTGATAACAAGTATAGAATTTTTCATTTTTGCAAGCGAAAGTATTTAATAACAGCTGATGTCCTTTAATTCAGAAATTTAAAAGTCCGCGCTGCTATAACTTTCACGTGAGAAAACCACTTGTCTATCTCTCAAAAATGAATTAACTGACACCCCAAATTTTCGGGGCTATTTATACGTTGCTCCATTTCCCGCGAAACACTTTCCTTGTTGTTCAATTTCTTCGCCTTAGGCAGGGCAAATATTAATCTCCCGCTCAATCTATCTAGGAATTCTACCCAGGGTTTATTGAAATGAAAACAACAACATAAAAATCAAATCTCCGCTATCAAAATTGTTTACAATAATTAAAATAAAAGTAACAGGAATGCAATTAGCTAGCCAGCTTGTTTTTAAATCAAATGGATTTAAAAGCAGGCGGTATATGAAAACTATTTTAAAATAAATCGATAAACTTTTTTTTTAAAAATCCGTTTTACATATAAACGCGTGTACTTCGTAACACGCATTCTTTTTAAATAATACTGCAAATTTAAACTCCACGTTTAATGAAAATTAAAAGATTACTAAATTTCTTTTTTTTTTTTGTAATGACACCATTGAATCGGATTTCCATCAGGTTCAACTGCCTCAAAACGTGATCAATCAAAAAAAAAAAAAACATTCCTGTAACTTTTTTTTTTAAAAAAAAAAACTATAAACACTTTAAAATATCCTTAGAAATTTGGCTGAACGTTTGCCTCGCACTCATGAAAAACAAAACAATATTTCATTTGAATCAAAATCTTTCTCCATTCTCGTAATTCATTAACAAAAAAAATTTTTTTTTTTTTTTTATTAAAAACAATCCGTCCGATTGCTAAATGCTGAACCCTTAACTTTTGTCCGGCGGTTCTTTTACTCCTTTTACTAACTTACTAAAATAAGTTCCTTTCCCACTCTTATATTTTCTTAGCTTATACGAATTTCTCTTTCTCGTTCTGTTCTCTTTTCTAGCGTATATACCTGGATCTTTTTCTTAACGAAACTTCCCAATTCTTCCTCCTTTCCTACTTTATTTTTGAGCATATCAACACTAGCAAAAAGAAAATTTTTATCTTCTACCCATTTTTTAAATGTTTTAAATAAGATTGTTCTATAGATGGATTCTATTTCCGCTTTAAAATCATATTTCTTAATCTTTCTTTTACCTCTTTTCTTCTTTTCAAAACAAACAGTTATTGAAACCAATTTATTTCTAGTTTCCCTCGGACACTCTTCTACCTGCTTTTCTGTTTTTACCTTATAACTTTCTTCTATTGCTTTATTTACATTTACTAAATTTTCCGCCACACTTTCTACTTGTAACCCATCTGTGCTTATTTCTAACTTTATTTCCACCTTTTCTGTGCTAACACTATCCTGTGCTACTTCAATTTCTATATCTTTTATGACCTCAACTTTTTCTACTTCTTGAGTTTCTTCTACTTCTCCCATCATTTCTCGTCTCATTTCTTTCATTTCCCTAATCATTTCTTCCTTCATTGCCTGCTGGCCCTGCTTAACTTCACTAATTTCTTCCTTCATTGCCTGTTGGACCTGCTTAATTTCCTCCTTTATTTCTATTACCAACTTCATCAACATCTTCATCATCATCTGTGACTCACTTTCTTCTTTTTCTATAATTTGAGGGTTTTTAAATGAGACAGGACTTTCTTCTACAAATGCCGCCCTGACGCTTTCTTCGTTGACTTCCATTTTCGACACAAATTAAATTCACAATACTAACTTCTTAAAAGAAAATCTAAAATCTAATAGCAAATAAAACGCTATTTACTGTTTTCTATAAATTATTTCAAAACAAAGACGAACTATATTTAACTCCTGAACTAAAATTACTCCGATAGACTTTTCGAAAATATGCTTTTACAGTTGATAAATTATTTCATTAAAAAGAAAGACGAACCCCATTCTACCAAACTGCTCCAACAATACATACAATAATTAACCAAAACCGAACCTCCACCTACTAGATATTGCCTCTTACACCTGAAATCTTTCTCAATTGTCTAAACAAAATCTCACGTAAAGTTTTAATATCGGCTCCCACGTTTGGTTGCGCCAAAAATTACTATCCTATATACTGGATACTCAATCTATTCTGAAACAGAGGGCGCCACCAGAACACTACGTGTCTGGAAAATTTGTTTACTGTAATCAGAATAGATGATGATGATGGTTTGCGCCGACTAGACTCAGGGAGAAACAAGAGATCTTAAATTGTTTAGACAATTGAGACAAAAGCACAAAGACAAACGTCAGCCAAATTAAGTTAAACATATTTCATAAATTTTATTATGAGAAAATAAATTATTAAATATAAGTTTATGACATAATAAATGTGAGTTAACTCAGGCGTGTACCAGAAATACTAGAGGCAAAGCTATGATAGACTGACTGATCTTCTAATAAACAAAGTTAAAAGGGAGGAAGCAAATTTCATTCAGCAGAGGATTCACTTAAACACTGGTTTTCCCTTTCAGATACTTAAACCATATGCCCTTGAAATAGATCAAAGAACCAGTGCCGATGAGCTGTTCGAGATCTAAACATGGTCAGATCTTGAATGTCCTTATATCGGTATGAACTGCACCAATTACTACGTTTAAAATAACAGCGATTGATCCACCTCAAGAACAATCGAAAAATATCATTGAAATGAAGAAACAATTAAACTGGTGAATCCCAGCCAAACGATTGGCTAAAATTACTTTAAAATTAATAATTAATGGTCTCAATAAGAGACAAGTAAATGATTAGGAAAACAGTTACGTCTGTCCCAGCAAATAACGAAAAGAAAATAAACTTACAAACAAATTCTGAATACACGCTCTGATAAATTTAAAGCACACGTAATAAATACACAAATGAATCTATCGGAGAGTGCACGGAGTACGAAAATCTTAAAAGTTGTAAACACTTTAGCAGAACGAAAGTATCGCTCACCTGTAATTTAAGAAAGGATAAATTTTATCTTCCTGCTGACGACTTATAAAATTACAAAGAAAAACACAATTCTAATTTCCGCTTTTAGAGATCTTAGAAACGAAATCTCCACCTGCGAAAATCAGACAATAAAGTCGTCAGCCAAAAGATTTTTGGAGGTTAAGCACTAGGGTAAACACAGAGTATAAAATTACAAATTAATTATTGAATACTAAATAATTACAGGTAAGCATAAAAAAATATATATATACGAGGCTGCTAAAGCATTTATAAAAGCGAGGTATAAAATATAAAACTCATTCGTCACTCTCCAATAAACAAAACGGAAAGCAAATTAGAATCTTAAAACTAAGATTCTAAGACACACTATAAAATATTGGAAAACACAGCAAATATTAAATATGAGGCTATATTGATTTAAGAAGACATATTTATGATTAGATTGAGCGGAGATTTAATGAGAATTAATTTACCCTGGGAAGAATAAAAACGAAAATAATTACCTTTCGGTAAAAGCAATGTTCACGTAGAGTGTGCACTTTTACTTAAGTTCATTTTCATGTTCTTGAGGCAGCAAGGTAGATGTACGGAGGGTCCGGCTTCTTTTAGGTGTTCAAGGCATTACTGGAGCAAACTTGGAAGTCAGGGATCCATCTTTTGTGGAGTTAGCAAGCCATTCTGGTGGTGATAACAAGTATAGAATTTTTCATTTTTGCAAGCGAAAGTATTTAATAACAGCTGATGTCCTGTAATTCAGAAATTTAAAAGTCCGCGCTGCTATAACTTTCACGTGAGAAAACCACTTGTCTATCTCTCAAAAATGAATTAACTGACACTTCAAATTTTCGGGGCTATTTATACGTTGCTCCATTTCCCGCGAAACACTTTCCTTGTTGTTCAATTTCTTCGCCTTAGGCAGGGCAAATATTAATCTCCCGCTCAATCTATCTAGGAATTCTACCCAGGGTTTATTGAAATGAAAACAACAACATAAAAATCAAATCTCCATTATCAAAATTGTTTACAATAATTAAAATAAAAGCAACAGGAATGCAATTAGCTAGCCAGCTTGTTTTTAAATCAAATGGATTTAAAAACAGGCGGTATATGAAAACTATTTTAAAATAAATCAATAAACATTTTTTTAAAAAATCCGTTTTACATATAAACGCGTGTGTACTTCGATACACGCATTCTTTTTAAATAATACTGCAAATTTAAACTCCACGTTTAATGAAAATTAAAAGCTTAATAAATTTCTTTTTTTTGTAATGACACCATTGAATTGGATTTCAATCAGGTTCAATATATAAACAAGCAATTAAAGCTATCCATTATCATATATTTGTCCTTAATGCCTATCTATAAAGGATGCATAACCTTCCATATTTTAAATTAATATTTATTTATTTTATTGCGTTTTATTTAACCCTTAAGTATATATCTAAATTTATTTTTGCCTATTTTTCAAATTTAATTCCTTACCTACTTTTGATTTATTCTAGTTTTCATCTTTGTATTATTATTATTATTATGACTTGATTCCCGATTGTCACACTGTATGTATATACTATCATTTATTTTATTAAGTTTTTTTCTAAAATTTTTGTTTTATGCATTTTAGTAATTAAAAAAGAAAAAAGAATCCAATATTTTAAGCAAAGATTACAATATGTGATTTGTCATTTTAGAATGTTATTCAAGTATATTTTAATATTAATATATTTAACAATAAACTGCACATTTAATTAATTTTTTATTTACTCTCTCTCTCTTTAGTTAAAAAAGAAAATTCCTCCAGGATGGTGTATCAACATTAAATGTATGAAAGCCAGAGATCAGTTGGCTGAAGTGATGAAATGCTTCAATTTGAAAGTTTCACCAAAAGATATTTTCACTCGATGTCAGGTAAGGAAACTCTTTGTAAATATCCGAATATGAGAGGAAGGAAAACTAAATAAATCTAATGTAAATAATTTGCTTATAAATAAATTTAGTAAATTAAAATCAATTGAAATAATGAGTATTTTAAATGAAATAATTCAGAATATTTAATATTTTAGTAAAAGTATTTGATTTTTTTCATTCATTTTTAAATGCTTTTATTTAAGTTACATTCTTTGTTGTAGATTTGTTTGTAAATTATTGTAATCATTTTTATTACTAAAATTAGAAATTTAAATCAACATTTAATAGATTTAAATTCAATAGAATTGGTTCAAATTTTGTACTTAAGAAAGAAATACTAGGCAAAGCACTATGAGACTATAATATTTTATGTAGATGACCTAATTTCTTAGATATTGACTAGAGGATAGGAAAATTTTGATATCAAATTTAAAAATTGTTCTTAGAAGTTTAATATGTTTTAAGAAAAGTTCATGAGAGTGCAGTATTTTTTTTTTTTTGGTTTCAATTTAAAGTTGTAATAACATTTTAAAATCAATGTTTAATGGATTTAAATTTAATATAATTTGTTGAAATTTTGTATATATATTTAAAATCACTACCAAAGTGATAAGATAGATAATCTAGTTTCTTAGATATGGAAAAGTGGGGGGGGGGGGGTTTGAATATTTTGATATCAGATTTAAAAATTGTTCTTAGAACATTAATATATTTTAAGTAAGGCTTGTGAGAAAGTGTTATAAAGATTTTTTTTGGTTTCAATTTAAAGTTAGAATATTTTAAAATTAGATTTAAAATTTAGTACAATTTGTTGAAATTTTGTGTACTTTTTAAAATCATTCCTAAAGTGATAGAACACAATAATATTTTAGGTTATGGACATAATAATATTTTAGGTATGTGACCTAATTTATTAGATATGGAAGAGTGGGCAGGAAAGTTTTGAACATTTTGATAGCAAATTTAAAATTTGTTCTTATAATTTCAATATGTTTTAAGTAATGAGCTTGATATTCTTGGTTTCAATTTTAAGCTTCATTTAAGTAATAAGAAAGTTAGTTTACAATAGTATTGTTAAGCTTTTTTTTAAAAAAAAAAAAAAATTTTTTTTTTACAAATAAAAAAAAAAATTATAAATACTTTTCAACAGAAAAGAAAGTTACTTAAAATTTTATTATACATATAAATATACAAACCATTATACAATTACAAATGTCCAGTGACGCCCTCTGTTTAAAAGTCTATATCTCAATAATAGCAAACTTTAAAATGATACCAATTTAAAGTTGTGCACTAAACGATGTTAAATATTGAAATACAAACTAACTCAAACACAGAGCATGAAATTTTAAATAAGCAAACGATCTTAAATTTTGCTGATAAACTAACAAGTTTACAAAGTTATTAAAGACAAACTAATCATTAGATTTTAATCTTTAAATAGCCCTCCCAAACTATAATTATTTCAGTTAGTGTTAACAGTAACTTTCTTTTCATTTATAGTTTGGGAGGGCTATTTAAAGATTAAAATCTAATGTTTAGTTTGTCTTTAATAACTTTGTAAACTTGTTAGTTTATCAGCAAAATTTAAGATCGTTTGCTTATTTAAAATTTCATGCTCTGTGTTTAAGTTACTTTGTATTTCAATATTTAACATCGTTTAGCGCATAACTTTAAATTGGTATCATTTTAAAGTTTGCTATTATTGAGATATAGACTTTTAAACAGAGGGCGTTACTGGATATTTGTAATTGTATAATGGTTTGTATATTTGTATAATTATTTCAGTTAGTGTTAACAGTAACTTTTTTTTCATATATATATATGTAATTATGTACTATACATTAAATATGATATATACATAAGGAGTATATCTAGTGATATATATATAAAGAATAAGTATCAAATTGATTCAAAGCAAAATTATCCATATTAAGTGAAGTTCATTTGCAATATAGTTTAAACTTTTTTAAAATAAATAAAGAAAACTTTCCAATCAAAAGCAAAAATGTCAAACACTTTTCACTTAAAAGGATATTTTTATCTATTTCATCATTTAATGATTTATTATACATACTAACAGTATTTTGCTATTATTCCTGCTATATCATATTACTCTGATGATGTTTCATCTGGTAATATTTATTCAAAGTTTCTGTTTATGATGTCATGGCAATCAAGAATCCTGACATAACTAATCCATTACAAATAAACCGACTCTTTCCTTTCTATTTTAGAAGATATTAAGCAATTCATTCTGCCATAATGATATTTCCCCCCTCCAGAATATAATATCTCTCACATCATTTGTAAATAATATGGTTTTATATTTAAAAATACATTTACTTTATATATTTGTGTTTTGTTTTTTAATATTTAAAATATAATGTTATTCTTGGTACAAATGTATAGCATTATTTGTATTTTTTTTAATTTAAAAATATAGGATAAAAGTTATTATATTTGTGAGTTTTTTTAAAAAAAAGATAATTAAAATATAAAGTTAGGCTTGCAGATCATCATTTTTAAACAAAATTGCAACTTTATCTTACAGTTTGCCATTTTGTTTTGATTTTTTTTAGGTTAAAAAAATAATGGAAATCTAAAACTTTGTTACAACTCACCATTTAAAAAATGTTTCATGGTTCTTTTTCATATTTCTCCCTTTTTCCATAATGAATATATATATGTGTGTATCTCCATCATTGAAAAATACATGCTTTTTTTTTAAATATGAAGTTTGCTATTACACGTGGAATATGACAGCACAAAGTGCTGTAGTATGCTATGTTTATATGTGTTTGTATGTGAAATACATAAACATTTGAAGTTATAAACAGTGTGGTAAACTTTAAATTAAACTTAGTTCTAAATTAAACATAGCTCAATGTATATGTAAACAAAGGAAATAAATCACCCTTCCCCAGGCTATGTCTTAAAGCACTCTAAATGTTGATCAAAGGAATCAAAGACTAGAATGAATCCACCTATCCTTGATAGTTCTAGTGTTTATAGGCATACCTTGGTCAACATTGTTGGTAATTCAGAGTGAAATTAATTTATCAGCCAGATGGAATATGGCACTTGAGTTATTAAACTCATAATTAATTATACAAAATTGTAGACAGTATCTCACTTTTAACATCTTGATTGTAATAATCAAACAAGATTTAATATGTAAAGTTAAACATACCTCTATGTATATGTAAGTAAAGGAAGTAAATCATTCCGAATTACTGGCAGTGTTGACACAGGTATGCTTATAAACATCAGAGCTACCAAGAATAAATGGTTTAATTCTATTCTTGACTCCTTTGATCAACATTTAGAGTACTTTTAAGTCATAGCCTGGGGGAGAATGATTTACTCCCTTTGTTTACATATACATTGAGATATTTTTAATGTAAAGTTTACATATTAAATCTTGTTTGATTATTACAATCAAGGTGTTAAAAGTGAAATGCTGTCTCTAGGCTTGTATAATTAATTACAGGTTTAATAACTCTTTAAGTGCCATATTCCATCAGGTTAATAAATTAATTTCACTCTAGTTACTAACAATGTTGACAAAAGTATGCTTATAAACATCAGAACTACTAAGAATAGGTGGATTCATTCTATTTTTTGATTCCTTTGATCAACATTTAGAGTATTTTTAAGTCTTAGTCTGGGTGAGGATGGTTTACTTTCTTTGTTTAAAAAGTAGAGTAATTAATTTTACTAAAAGATTTATTAAATATATTTATCTAAATCGCATGTTGAAAATTGATAATAAATTGAAAGTATGCTATCCTTTCTCACATGCGCAATTATAACAGAGAAAGCCAATCAGATTTTAAACAGTTATCTAATAAATAATCAAGCTTAGACACGAGACAGAGATTTTGATAGAAAAGGTTGACCTTTTCTAAACTTAACTTCTTCTTTTTTATATATATATTTTCAACATGCGATTTAAATAAATATTGTTTACAAACGTTGCTGCTATGAAAATTGCGGTATAGTAAATCTGAGATTTTGTGCAGTAATATATTATATTTATAACACAATGATTTGTTTATATATTTAAAGCTTTCGGGCTAAGATTCTTAAGACTGGCTTATATATATAAAAAAAGAAAGTTAATCTCTGTCTCATGTCTAAGCTTGATTATTTATTAGATAACTGTTTATAATTGCGCATGTGAGAAAGGCTAGCATACTTTCAATTTATTATCAATTTTCAACATGTGATTTAGATAAATATTGTTTCCAAACGTTGCTGCTATGAAAATTGCGGTATAGTAAATCTGAGATTTCGTGCCGTAATATATTATATTTATAACACAATGAATGATAATTGTATTTGTTTATATATTTAAAGCTTTCAGGCTAAGATGCTTAAGACTGGCTTATATATATATAAAAAAAAAAGTTAAGTTTAGAAAAGGTTGGTATCAACCTTTTCTATCAAAATCTCTGTCTCGTGTCTAAGCTTGATTATTTATTAGATAACTGTTTAAAATCTGATTGGCTTTCTCTGTTATAATTGCGCATGTGAGAAAGGCTAGCATACTTTCAATTTATTATTAAAAGATTTATTATAAATTCAGGAAACAATCTTAATTAAATTCTTAAAAGAGTAAAAGAGATAACAGAATAATCTAACTAATTAATTAGTGACAAATAAAAAGAAGATATTACTAGTAACCGGATGCATTTGCAGATAAATAATATTAGAAAATGCCAGCAGAATCTAAGTCATTCAACCAATTAGAACAAGAATTCTAATAATTAATTATATGTGAATAATTGATCTTAAAAAAAAAACCCGAAGGATACACTCTCATGGAAACTACAAGCATGCAGATATTTTTGCAACATCACAGTGCTAGACTTCATCATGTGTTGGTCTTGATAGCTAATATTGTGGAGAGACTTGCCTCCAGACATGTCAAAGCAAATCTAGGGATTTAAACACATCTCTTTGATCATTTGGTGTTGATATAGTACATGCTCGGCACCATTTTGAATTTTAAAACACCTCTCAAAACACTGCTGACACTTACAAGCAATAAATGACATTGACTAGAAGCACGTAGTTTCAAAAAATAGGGAAAAAATTTAAACGCCTAAGGCAAAGTATTCACATGAATTGCACTACGTTTTAAAAAAAATCATGAATGCTATTTTCAAAAGCTTATGAAATAAATCAAAAATGCTAATTTATTCAACAATAATTAGAAAAATCCCAAAAATAAACTCCTGACTTTCAATACTTAAAAAAAAAAAAATTTTTTTTAGCGATCATTAGAAAAATCATAAATGTTATTTTCAAATCCCTATGAAATAAATCAAAAGGCTATCTATGTTATTTAGTTTTAACAAATGAAACTCCTGTCAACAGTATTTCATGGAGTATAAAAAATTAAAAAACTAATGCTTAAAAACTATAATAATAAATCTCAAAAAAATTAACGTATGTTAGGATAAAGTAATTAGAAAAATCATAAATGTTATTTTCAAAAGCCTATGAAGTAAATCAAAAGGCTATTTACCTTATCTAAATAGTATAATACACGGGGAAAAAAAATTAGCATATGTTAACACAAAGTATTCAGATGAATTGCATTACATTTTTAAAAATATATGTATTAAAAAAAAAACACTTTTCAGCGATAATTAGAAAAATCATAAATGCTATTTTCAAAAGCCTATGAAATAAATCAAAGGGCAACTATTTGTCATTTTCTAAATTTTAATATAGTTCTTATTAAAAAAAAATATGCCACTTGCACCTGTTTAAAATTGCGTGTAGGTTAAATGTTAATTTTTAAAATAAAATATTTGGGGGGGAAATGAATTGCACTACATTTAAAAAAAAAAACTTTGACTTTCAGCACTGTTTTGTGGAGTATCAACAAATAAAAAACCTAATTAACCTACTTTTCAAAAATATATAATACTAAATTTCATTAATATTTAAAAAATAAAAGTCTTTCAACAGTAATTTTGGGAAGCATTTGAATCTGTAAATATTTCTTTATGATGAAATTAGAGGAGGAGAAAGCATATTTCGAGCATTATACATTTACAAATATGCCTGTGGGATCATCCCTGGCTGTTATCTAAATAAGAGATATAATAATAATTTGCAAACCTTAATAACAGACTAATACATATTAAGAAATTAAATATAGATAATAATGAGTAAGTAGTGATCTGTTGTTGTCTAGATTTCAAAGCAGCAATTTATGTCAACTAAAAAGCAATGAGAACATTACACTGGAGAGCTTCTAATTGTTTTTCCCAAAAATTTATTAAGTTTATTATTCTCTGCTTTGAAATTATGGCATTTCATAACATACAAATTTAGAAATGAAATAAAATAATTAGAATAGAAAATAGGCATGGCCCCAGATTATAGAAAGGTTAAAATAACTGATTACAGTTACAGAAAAATTATTAAAGTAATTGAGAAATTTATAATTTAACTAACGTTCATTTATAGCTAGCTTCACTTAAATATTATAAGTCTTTAAAATAGATTTATAGAGCTCTGCAGGTGAAGAAATATTACCAATTTTCTTCCAGGCTGAATTGTCTGGCATTTGTAGAAGGCACTGGATGGGTTGCTCGTCTGCATTGTCTTAACTTGGTGCAGGTAATAGTTGAACTTCTCCATCCTGGAGAAAGCAAATTTGGACCTCTCTCCATTCGTGATGAAATATGAGATTTATATATTAAATTTTATCCCTCTATCGCATTTGTCTACAAGCTAGGTTTGCAGCATAAAAATCCATTAGCTTGGTTACAAGTCTTCTTTAAAATTATAAAATTTAGCTTTCTTTTGTTAAATTTCTTAACTTAGCACTTTTAGTAAAACAAAAGCGATCCCAAAGTGAATAGAAAATAGTGCTGCATGATCGTGTTTTTTTTCACTAAGGTGTACCTTAAAATTTGTTATTTTTAAAATTAACATTTAACCTACATGCTATTTTAAACAGGTGCGTGTGGCGTGATTTTTTTTAATAACTGTAAAATTTAGAAACGGATAAATAGTTACATGAACATTTCATTATATATGTGTATGTTGGTCACAGGTGAAATTTTACATATATATGCAATTCTTAGGAAAATAATGAATTAAATTTATGTTGCAAACCTAGCTTGTAGGCAAATGCAATAGGGGGGTGAAACTTAATATATAAACCCCATATTTCGTCACTAATGAAGAGATCTGGGAATACCCAAATTTGTTTTTGCCTGTATGGAGAAGTTCAACCACCTGTGCCAAGGCAGGACATCGTGGATGAGCAACCCATTCAGTGCCTACTACAAATGCCAGACAACTCAACCTGGAAGAAAATTAGTAATATTTTTTCACTGCCAAATCTATTTTAAAAACTTATAGTATTTAAATGATGCTAGCTATAATGAACATTCGTTAAATTATAATTTCTCAATTACTTAAAATTCTTGTTAAAATAAACTCTCTAAATGGTTACTGTAATAGTCTTGCCTATAAATGTAACTTTTTAATAATTTTTCCTATAACTGTAATCATTTATTATTTTAACCTTTCCATAATCTGGGGCCATGCCTATTTTCTATTTTAATTATTTTATTTCATTTCTAAATTCATATGTTATGAAATGCCATATTTTCAAAGCAGAGAATAATAAACTTAATAAATTTTTGGGAGAGACAATTAGAAGCTCTTCGGTATAATTCTCATTGCTTTTTAGCTGATATAAATCACTGCTTTGAAATCTATTCTAAGAGATAACAACAGATCGCTACGCGCTCGTTGTTATCTATATTTAATTACTTAATATGTATTACTCTGTTATTAAGGTTTGCAAATTATTATTATATCTTTTAGTTAGATAATGGCCAGGGATGATCCCATAGGCATATTTGTAAATGTGTAACACCCAAAATATGCTTTATCCTCCCCTAGTTTAATCATAAAGAAATATATACAGATTCAAAACGTACCCAAAACGACTGTTGAAAGTCTTTTATTTTTTAAATATTGATGAAATTTAGTATTGTATATTTTTTATATTTTTGAAAAGTAGATTAATTAGGTTTTTTATTTGTTGATACTCCATGAAATAGTGCTGAAAGTCAGAGGAGTTTTTTTTTAAAATGTAGTGCAATTCATTTTCCTCCCAAATGTTTTATTTTAAAAATTAACATTTAACCTACAAGCAATTTTAAACAGGTGTGTGTGGCATGATTTCTTTTAATAAGAACTGTTTTAAAATTTAGAAACTGATAAATAGTTGCCTTTTGATTTATTTCATAGGCTTTTGAAAATAGCATTTATGATTTTTCTAATTATCGCTGAAAATTATTTTATATATATATATATTTAAAATGTAGTGCAATTCATGTGAATACTTTTTCCATGTACTGTACCATTTTGATAACAAATAATCTTTTGATTTATTTCATAGGCTTTTTAAAATAGCATTTATGATTTTTCTAAATATTGGTGAATACTTTGCCCTAACATATGTTAATTTTTTTGAGATTTATTATTATAGTTTTTGAGTATTAGTTTTTTAATTTTTTATACTCCACAAAATACTGTTGAAAGATAGGAATTTCATTTGTTAAAACTAGATAATGTAAATAGATTTTTGATTTATTTCATAGGCTTATGAAAATAACATTTATGATTTTTGTAATTATCGCTGAAAATTATTTTTTTTAGGGTTGAAAGTCAGGAGTTTTTTTTTTTTTTGCTTTTTTATGTGAATACTTTGCCTTAGGTGTTTTAATTTTTTTCCTGCCATTTTTGGAAACTATGTACTTTTAATCAATGCCATTTGTTGCTTGTATGTGTCAGCAGTTTTTTTTGGAGGTGTTTTAAAATTCAAAATGGTTCTGAGCACATACTATATCAGCACTGATCATTTTTATTATTTCAGTATGCCTTTGGGTATGTAAGTATATATGCTTTATATAATTTGTTAATATGTATGGTTGGATTATTAATATATTAATTTATAATCCTAAGTTGGTGTAATATTATTATTGTTATCAGATGAAATTTATATAAACTATGTTTGTTTAGTAGCATAGGAATTGCTCCCAGATATAGCATTTGGCACAGTCAACAGGATTCGTACCTCTTATTTACTGTACCAATACTAAAAATTAAAAATAATAGTTGAAAAAGTTTTTTTATATTAAATACTTTAATTTATTGTGCACTAAAAAGCAAAAAAATAATTATTTATTCAACCACAACTGGTGTTTTTAGTTGAAATAATTTTTGGACGACTACCCCCATGCTTTTATTTCAAGTTAAATCTAAAAACCCCAATTGTAGTTGAAGAAGCAATTATTTTTTAGCTTTTTGATGCATTGTAAATAAATGCATTTAATATAAAAAACTTTTTTATCTCTAAAAGTCTGTAGTTCTTTTTACTTTTTAACTTAATAAGATCTCTCATTTGAGTATTTGTGATAAGAGTTCTATATAGGTTTTAAGGAAATCAAAACACTTAATAAATCCTACAGTCTGTGCTTTCTTTTATATCCCTATTGCGTGCTACATTCAGAACTCTGGATATGTGTTCAGTCTATAGAATGTTTGCAATTCATATATACTATGGCATATGTAATATTAGAATGTATATATGATAATATCGACACAAGTGTTGATTTTTTTTTTTTTTTTAAGTAAATTAAATTTGTTTTGTGAACATTATAATGTTTTTTGATATATCTTTTCTCATATGTAAAGTTGATATTTCACAACAAAATAATGCAATTTTTATTTTGTAGAATTTACCCTAATATAAAAAGTTTGTAGTTTATGCATATTTGTCAGGGTGGAAGATCATTTAATAGCTCTAATGTTTCAGTGCTATCTTCTAATTTTTAAGATGAGTAAATTGAATACAGTTGATCATCTAATGTTTTTTATGTACTTTTAGCTTAGTTTTACATTTGACTATAAGTGATGATATATTTATATATTCAGCAAATGAACCATTAGCTGCTACAAACATACCGTTTGCCACAAATTGCTTCATTCAAAAAAAATGTGGCAAAACTTACTGGGCACAAAAAGCAATAGCAAATTTCCAGAATAAATATGTTTCTGCAAATAGAGACAGAATTATAGCAGTTCGCATCTTGATGTCCATCATATGTAGTGGAAGTATATATTTTATATTTATAATGAAATTTGCAACATTTAAAACATGCGATATTTGCTTTTAAATGTGTTTTTTAAGTTGCATTTCTAGCAATATTAAATATCTAATTCATTGTAAACACATGTACTGTAGTTAATATATATATATTGTAACGGGCACATACGTACGTTACATTTTTTTTTATTATTAAACATTAAAATAAAAAGTTCGCATATAAAATTTTTTTTTAAGACAGAAAAATTGAAAATAATTCTACCTTAAACTCGTATATATATAAATCACACAGAGAAGAACAATTATTAAAATAAAACTTTATTAAAGAAAAAGTATTTGAAAACTAAATTTTAAAAAGATTTGGAGATAAAATTATATCTTTAAATTTATCTTTAAATATATCTTTGGATTTGGAAAACAGGTTAATTAATGTTATGGAAATGATTATTTTAATTAGTCCAAGTGAATAAGCCCTTGGGCATTTAAATGTATAAACAACGGTCAGATAGGAAAACAATAGAAACTTTTAGCAAATAAAAAGAAATCCCTATGGAATCGGACCTCAGCGAAAAGACCACCATCATCGATGATGTAATGTTGAGTCAATCCTTAAGATTAATATAAAAGGAAAAGTTGGAAATTATTAAAGATTATTAAGAGAGGACTGAGATGTGTTAAGTCGGAGAGTTGGAGGTGAAGGGATTGAAAGACGCAGTTTCAATTCCTTCAGTTGTTATAAAAATGTAAAAATGAATTATCACTTTTCTTATACTGAGGACAACAGGATCGTCGGGGGATTTAATGTGGATTCCAAACGGCATGCAATGAATAAAGAGGAACGTTGAAAAAAAATCGTAAGAACTTTAAAATATAAACTTTCTCAGTCTTTAATTTATTAAGAAATAGAATTCTATCTGACCAACGTTATTTATTGATTAGTTATAATTTATTTAATGTATTTCTTTTGTAAAATCATTTCCATTTATTTATTTATTTGTTCTTTAAGTTTTATTATGATTTCTGTTTTCATTAAACTAGTTATATAAATATTAAACTTAAGTCGGGCGTGAATGGCTATATAGATTTGTAAAGTTATATTAGGGGAGGGTAATCTTAGGGTATTTGTTTCGTAGTTAAATTGGGTCAGTGGATTGGATATATTGGTGTATTTAGTTGATGTAATCCAAGATTCGCTACGGGCAGAATCGTTTGTATACGCCGCACTCACCTGTTTGCCTATGGAAGGAATTATAAGTCAGAGACCGCAGTTCCTTTCTATGGAGTTTTTTTATTGCTCTTTTTGTCAGATAGATGTATGTATTCCTATCTGACGACAGGCAATTTTTTCTCTTAACTTTTTGTGCTGCCGTATTTCGTATTACATTGAATACATCGATATATCAGATGAATTGGCGTTCGACTGCGAACTTTTGGCCTAAGGTTAAATAAGGATAGAATATTTTCTTTCAAATGCAAATCTATGTAGTCTATTCATACTCGACACTAAATAAAAATGCATTAAATTTAAGTTGTTTATAGACGCTTGCATGGATTGGTTATCGGTTAATTATGTTTTGGATTTTCATAGGTGATCAAAATATATAGACATTCGGTAAATACTGATACCTTACGGTGAGTATCTAAGATGCATTTATTCGGATGTCTTTTAAGTTATTGGTGTTAATGCGGTGTCTTATGATGAACATCATTGGGTTTCTTGTATTCCCTATGCAATTGAAGGTATCAATGATTTTGTATTTTGATCGTTTATGTTTACTTTGAAATGTTTTTGACCGTGTAATCTATGTAACCGATCTATACTCAACATTATAAAACAAACTTTCATAAATCCATCTGTGCGAACTTAATTAAAATGTAAACTTATAATATTATAAAAATTAAAATGTAAATTTAAATTATAAAATCAAATTAAAATCTAAAATAAACATTCTAAAATAATAATGTTAAATTATATATATATGTGCATAAATAAATTTTTGTATGTTAATTACTTGCAGTGGCTTATTTTATTTATTTTTTAATATTGAAATATAATTAGATAAGATATTATATTACTAAATCTCTGCTACTCCCTGAGCTAGTGACTTGGGCTAATGACCGGAATCAAAATTTAAAAAAAAAAAAAATTTTTTTTTTGACTTACGTATCTGCCTACTTTATAAATTTTTCTAGGTTCAAATGTCTAGATGGTGCCCTGTAGTGCAGATCATGTTAAGTCCATTCTCTGGATCGTTACAACTGGCCACCCAACTTGGGCCGATCTATTAATAAAAACCATGTATACCCTGAGTAAATTTCTTTTTTCAAAATGAAATATTTTATCTGTTTACATAAGTCGTATACTTTAAATCTTATAAAAGCACTGCCAGAAAGAAATTGTGCATAATATATATTAAACACGAGAAAGTATAAATAATTTTAAAACTAATTTTTGTTAAAAAAAAAAAAGTCAAAATGTTGCAATAAATATGTATTTTTGTTTGTTGATATATATTATGCTTTAACGTGTATAGGCGCGCACAGCCACGCAAGTTTATGATCGAAATGTGGTACCTTACGATGAGTACCGTTGGGAATTTACTTCAGTGTAATCCTATTTAAGCATTTTAATCAGTCATAAATAAGTTGGTGGTATTTCTAATTGTGCTGCAAATATACACGTATAAATCCATTATCTTTCAAAATGTATTTAGTTCAATGCAACCTTTTTAAATAAATAATTTAAATAACTTGCTTGTCATGCCGTGTGTAAAAATAAAATGTAAAAAAAAAAAAAAATAGAACTCTTGTGGGGAGGAGGTGTAGACGTGGATCTTAGGAAAACGATAGTCAACATTTTTTTTTTGTATATAGTCTTTATACTAACTGAATGTTTTGTAAATTTTGTTAATCGTGTACCGTAATTACTAACCCTAAGTAAAATTTTTTTTTTTTTGTTCATTTTTTTTTAAGCAAGTTTACTGATATGTAACGGGCACATACGTACGTTACATTTTTTTTTATTATTAAACATTAAAATAAAAAGTTCGCATTTAAAATTTTTTTTTAAGACAGAAAAATTGAAAATAAATTCTACATTAAACTCGTATATATATAAATCGCACAGAGGAGAAAAATTATTAAAATAAAACTTTATTAAAAAAAAAGTATTTGAAAACTAAATTTTAAAAAGATTTGGAGATAAAATTATATCTTTAAATTTATCTTTAAATATATCTTTGGATTTGGAAAACAGGTTAATTAATGTTATGGAAATGATTATTTTAATTAGTCCAAGTGAATAAGCCCTTGGGCATTTAAATGTATAAACAACGGTCAGATAGGAAAACAATAGAAACTTTTAGCAAATTAAAAAGAAATCCCTATGGAATCGGACCTCAGCGAAAAGACCACCATCATCGATGACGTAATGTTGAGTCAATCCTTAAGATTAATATAAAAGGAAAAGTTGGAAATTATTAAAGATAAAAGAACTTTAAAATATAAACTTTCTCAGTCTTTAATTTATTAAGAAATAGAATCCTATCTGACCAACATTATTTATTAATTAGTTATAATTTATTTATTTATTTGTTCTTTAAGTTTTATTATGATTTCTGTTTTTTATTAAACTAGTTATATAAATATTAAACTTAAGTCGGGCGTGAATGGCTATATAGATTTGTAAAGTTATATTAGGGGAGGGTAATCTTAGGTTATTTGTTTCGTAGTTAAATTGGGTCAATGGATTGGATATATTGGTGTAGTTAGTAGATGTAATGCAAGATTTGCTACGGGCAGAATCGTTTGTATACGCCGCACTCACCCGTTTGCCTATGGAAGGAATTATAAGTCGGAGACCGCAGTTCCTTTCTATGGAGTTTTTTTTATTGCTCTTCTTATCAGATAGATGTATGTATTCCTATCCGACGAGAGGCAATTTCTTCTCTTAACTTTTTGTGCTGCCGTATTTCGTATTACATTGAATACATCAATATATCAGATGAATTGGCGTTTGACTGCGAACTTTTGGCCTAAGGTTAAATAAGGATAGAATATTTTCTTTCAAATGCAAATCTATGTAGTCTATTCATACTCGACACTAAATAAAAATGCATTAAATTTAAGTTGTTTATAGACGCTTGCATGGATTGGTTATCGGTTAATTATGTTTTGGGTATTCATAGGTGATCAAAATATATAGACATTCGGTAAATACTGATACCTTACGGTGAGTATCTAAGATGTATTTATTCGGATGTCTTTTAAGTTATTGGTGTTAATGCGGTGTCTTATGATGAACACCATTGGGTTTTTTGTATTCCCTATGCAATTGACGGTATCAATGATTTTGTATTTTGATCGTTTATGTTTACTTTGAAATGTTTTTGACCGTGTAATCTATGTAACCGATCTATACTCAACATTATAAAACAAACTTTCATAAATCCATCTCTACGAACTTAATTAAAATGTAAACTTATAATATTATAAAAATTAAAATGTAAATTTAAATTATAAAATCAAATTAAAATCTAAAATAAACATACTAAAATAATAATGTTAAATTTTATATATATATATATGTGCGTAAATAAATTTTTGTATGTTAATTACTGGCAGTGGCTTATTTTATTTATTTTTTAATATTGAAATATAATTAGATAAGATATTATATTACTAAATCTCTGCTACTCCCTGAGCTAGTGACTTGGGCTAACGACCGGAATCAAAATTTAAAAAAAAAAAAAAAAAATTTTTTTTTTTTACTTACGTATCTGCCTACTTTATAAATTTTTCTAGGTTCAAATGCCTAGATGGCGCCCTGTAGTGCAGATCACGTTAAGTTCATTCTCCGGATCATTATAATCTATACATGTTTCAAAGGTACATCTTTATTGATAATTCAAAAAAGTTACAATAGTTTTACAAGTTTGATTGCATCAAGTTACAAGTGCAATCATGGTTTAAGTTTGTATATTAGTATAGTTCTATATTTGTGAATTCTCTTGTACTTTCATAGTTCCTTGTAAGTTTTCTCTTGGAAGATGGCTTGATGAATGGGCAGGATAAATAGTTACGGTTATGGATCTGTGAATGTATGTTGGCTATTTGAGCTAGTGTATTCTGATTATAGATTAGAGATTGTTTTATGAGTGACCATGTTGCAGCTACAATATCTGGAGGAGTAATTTTAAAATCTCGTGCCCTTGATTGTTGCAGTTTGTTTGTAAAGGTAGCTGGATGTCTTCTTGTGTTATTTCCGAATATGGAGGTGCAACGAATGCACCAGTATATATAATAGAAATGTAACTGCCTATACTGTGAGTGTAGAAGCTTTCTTATATGATTGCATGATATTTATTATTAAGATGTTTGTGTTGATAGGTATCTATCAAGACTTTACATGTGCTTGATAGAGCTGGGCAAGTATAAAATATGTGTTGTGTTTCCTCCGCTGTATGACAAAGATTGCAGAATGGATTAATACTGGTGTATAAATGTCTGTAGCGAAGGAAATATGATGTTGGTAGTGCGTGTAGATTTATTTTTCAGGATGAAATCAAAATATTTAGTCTCCAATGGCCATCTCCTGAACCTGCTAAGTAATTGACAGTTGTTAATTCCTAGCATTGTTGATGGTGTTTCTTGTAAACCATCTGGATATAATAAGTTAGGTGTTTGCCAGTATGTGTATTTGTTTGTAGATTGAATTTCTATTTTACTGGATGTGATTGTGACAGATTGTATAAGTGATGATATATACTCTGAGGATGGTGATGGACTAACTGTTGGGATAACTGTGAGCAAGCATGATAGTGTAGGGAATTGCCTTATAGTTAATGCTAGAAGGTTAACTGTTATCTGTACATGGAATGTATTGATAGTGTGAAGACCTAGTCCATTGTTTGTGGGTGTTCTGCTGAGGCATTTAGCTGATACAACAACAGCTTTCCCACTCCATAGTAGCTTGGTGCAAAGCAATGTTATTTTTTGAGGTAAATTTTATTGTGGGACAAAAATATGTGATTTTAGTAATAATTAGCATGTTAAATAATTGGACTTTAGAGTAAATAGAAAGGTAAGCCTTTGAAAGAGAGTTTGATATTTTTGTTGCAGTTTCAAGTAACTTGTTTTGTATGTTTTGTCTCATTCCATTAGTTCCCATATAAAATGGAAATCCGAGAAAAGTGGTAGGTTTGCCATGAAAGATTTTTATATAAGGTTTGGTTGTATATATAAACCAAGCAGCTGTTTTATTGAGGTTAAATTTTAGTTTAAATTCAGGAGGTGTATTGATCTAGTATCTTTTGTAATATTGGAAATTGTTTACGAGATTTTAGAAAGATATCATCCATATATGCTAAACATGAAACATGCTGTTGAGTGTGAGAAATTTGTATTCCTGGTATGTTTTGTTGAATTTTTTTTGTAAGAAGATCAATATAAAATGTGAAAAGGAGTGAACTTAATGGCGAGCCTTGTGAGATTGACTGCATTGGTGTAAATATAGGGGATTTTTTACCATTAAGTGTGATGTGAATTTGCCTATTAAGAATAAGAGTAGCAGCTAATTTGTCCAGAAGTATTTTTATTGGCACTGAATCGAAAACTGCTTCGATGTTTAATTGGACAGCAATTGGTGCATACTTTTTTTGTTTTTGTACTGTAGTCATAATTGTCTTAAAAAGTAAAGTATCCTGTTCTGTGGATGACTCTTTTTTAGCAAACTGTAAAAGTGAGATTAGTGGGAGTATATGTTATTCAATTTGGTCTTTAATGACTTTTTCTAAAATTTTAATGCCTAATGGTCTCATAGAATTTTTTTTATTATTAAAAGGTACAATGGCTATTATTTAGTTCTTTAATGTTTAATTTTCTGCGATAGGTACTTATATATTGTGAAGTAAATTGGCTTAAGTGGAAAAAAAACAAATTTGGGGGTCCCATTTGTTCCGGGGTGGCATATGTTGTTGATTGTGGCAAGTTTGGCTGCAAACTGGCCTGGATTAAATGGTGCATCTGCTTCTGGTTGTCCAAAATAGTTATATGATGGAGTAAAGATTTGTTGTTCCTGGAGTTTTTTCTTCAACAACAAATTATGTGCTAGTATAGAGATGGTGATCATGTGATGTTTGATTAAAAATAGGTTGTATCATGTTTTGGCCAGCGTATGTGACATCTTCAACTTGTATTGCCATGGGGACTCTTAATGTTGGGGGATGTCCGAGCGCCCAATGACCATGTATGAAGTTGAGAAAGGCAGATTTTATTTTTTTTTGTAGTTAAGTATTCTTTGAGTTTATTGCATGAATTGTTATGTATTTGTGTGAGTTTATATAAATTTTGTTGAGAGTCATGTACTGGTTGGCACATGGTGATCTGCTTAGGTATTTCATCTGCTATTGCTAGAAGACTAGAGGGTGGTGATAAATTGTGTGTTAAATGATTAATATTGAATGATAGAATATTAATGAATGCTAGATACTTTTGTATTGGATCACGTACGATGGCATCAAGTTTTCGAAGCATTATATATGTTTCTGAAAATAAAAACTCTGTTGTTGATGATGGAAGGAATATGCGCATTGTTTTTTCTAGTGGAGTTTGAGTAGTTTGTATGCCTGTTAAATTTAGTATGAGTGTTTGTGCAGAGTGATTGGAGAAAGGGGAAGGATTTAGCATTATATCAATTAGGTGATGGAGCATTGGTGAATAAAAGCACAAATCTATGAGTGTTGCAAAGCGTCTATTATGAAATGAATCTATGAGTGTTGCAAAGCATCTATTATGAAATAGAATTTGAAGGGAGAAAGCCTTCAGCACTCTTAAGTGGTAGGGCTAATTGGTGAAGCCATTTAGATGCAAATGTATTATAGTTCATTTTAAAATCACCCATTAAGATAGTCAGATAAGAAGTTGATGCTAACAAAGAGTTAATTGTGAGAATGATATGTGATATTATTGACAGACCTGGAGGAATATAGACAAAAATTATGTTAATTGTTGTAACATGGTTGTGAAATGTGGCAATTAGTAAGTTTGAGTCTATGTATATAATTTTAAAAGTTGAAAAAGTAGTGTTGGGAGCAATAAGCATGCCTGTCCCTCCTGATGGAGATGAGGCATCACGTGAACAGGCACAAAAACTATGTTTGTTTAGATAATTTGAAGGATCTATATGTAAACCACTGTATATTTTGGTTTCAAGAAGACCAAATATATATATAGTATATATATGTGTACTATATATATATATACATTTGTAAAACCACATACGTATATATATATAGTACAAGTGTGTTGGCATTTGGTAATATTTAAAAGCTAGAAGTAAAATTTTAAAAAATTGCTCAATAGATGCAAAGATGCAATTTAGTTTTTTTTTTTTTTTAGTATAAATTATTTTTTTAGTTATGTACAATGAAAGTTATTTGTGTTTGATATTATCTATTTAATTAAATGAAAGTTAAAATTGGAAAGTATAGAAACACGTACAGATTGCCAATCCAGATAAACAAAAGAAAGTGATTAAAATCAAAGTAATGTTCTTATAATGATAATTAAAAATGGCACCAAAGGAATTTATAGAAAAAGAACTTTGTAGCTAGAAAGCAAAAAGTAATGTATAAGATTATCAACTTATAAGAAAACAAAAGATAAGAAGATAATATGCGCGCAGATTTCAAACTGGTCATAGGTATAAAAGAAACAGACAACTTTAGAGAAGGGTCTTTCTTTGTTTTTCTGGATGTTTCTTGTATGCTGCATAGAGCCAAAGGACAAGAGGGGCTAATTATGGTTTTTTTTTTTATCAAAGCCATAAAAAAATGCTTTCATCCACAACTACTATGCTGAATCCAGTCGTCATGTGTGAATAGAAACCAAAGCGTTCACTGACACCTTTCGCAAAAACCATCAATAGCTTTAGGTCTAGCCTTACCTTAGTATTAACCAGAAACATGAAAATGCTATCAGAATGAAGTCAAAAGTTAATTCGTACAGAGTCCTTCATAAAAGGACAATGCATAGTACAATAATCTACATAAAACAGAGGAACTTACCGGTATGTTTTAGCCATATCATAACTCGTGTCTGATTCAATATGTTTGCAAACTAAACTTAAATGATAAACTTCTAATAAAAAAAGGAGAGAGATTTGCTGTTTTATTCTTCAAATTGTTATCTGATTATAGGTGTATGTTCTTTCCAGTTTCATGAGTAATTCGTAATAATCATTTAAATATTTAAAATATCTTAATATTTAAAATATCTTAATAAAACCTTTACCATTAATATAAATCTTTCATTAATCTTAATTTTAGCTTATTAGATTTTTCTATTAAACATTTGATTGAGAAATGTATAAATTACTGATGCTAATATACTTGTTTAATAATCAAAGCCAGGGGAAAGTAATAGAAAATATTCTTTTAGAAAGTGAATTTTTTAAAATATTACTTTTAGGTCAGTTAATTAGTAAATATAACTATGTTCTCGGAATATTAGAATTCATACATGAATGGAATATTTTTTTTATTAGTTTGATTAACTAGCACATTATCATGCATAAAATAAAACCTAGTCTACCAAAAAAATGGTACAATGAATTTCCATTGTGGACTTCGACACAATACAACCATAACCTGAGATAAGACATGATTGTATAAAAAAACATTACCATGGCAGTCATAAAACATGGAATTTGAAACCCATAGCTAGAGAATAAATACGAGATTTTGACATATAAAAAAAAGAAAGTTATTGCATGAGATTTAAAAGTTTTTTTCCCCATGAGAGAAGTAGAGTGGTGGGGGGGGGAAGAAAGATGTTTTATTAAAACGAAATAATAGCGCATGAGTTAGATAATAATAAATTAGAAAAAAGATATAAATAAAATTGTTCAAAATCTGGTAATGTAGGAAAAGGGATATTTAGATGGGGGATTATAAAGTAATAAAAGAGAGGGATGTCGGCATATGTAATCATTATTTGTTTATATTTTTTTTGACAGTTCGAAAAATAAAGTGTTTTACCTTGTAACAGAAAAATAAATTAAACAGTGTTCCCTATAGGTAAGTAATAAAATATATGAAATTAAGGGATGGCAATATATGCAAATTATGGCAGAAGGCGAAAGAGAATCGAAAGAGGGTATGGAATCTTTAGTAAAGAAATTACTATATGAATTAATGGCAGATTTCAAAAGAGAAAATAAACAAAAAACTAGCCTACTTTAAAAAAGAAGTAAAAACTGAAATGGGTGAGATGATTAAAAGTAGAAAGATGAGATTAGGATAGAATCTAAGGAAGTGAAAGAATTAATGAAAGTAATAGATGAGAAAGTAGAGAAAGTGATACAAAGCACTGGACCCATAGTGTTAGAACAAGATAAGAAAGAAAGCCAAGAGATATGAAAACCTGTAGAAAGTAAAGAAAATATGCCAAGCACAATAAACACACTTTTAAAATTAAAAATTTTCTATGGGCATGAAGGAGAATCACCAATGGATCACAAATAGTCTAGAGAGATACTTCATGGTAAATGCTATGTCCAAAGATGTTAAATTGACAGAGGCTATTAGCCATTTACAAGGAGCAGCACAGGCATGGTGGGAGTCCCTGTTCGAAAAACCAGACAATTTTATTCTCTATGGGCAAGCCTTAACAAGGTGTTATTGGGACGAAGACTACCAGGAAAGGATTAAAAATAAAGGGGCACAAGAAAAATGTAGATCTGAAGAACTTTATGTGCCATTTTTTAGAAAACAAATAGCTCAGTTGCAGGAGCTAATGGAGTAACTGTTGACAAAGAAACAAATCAATCAAGATCACATGTAGAAATATTCCCAACCCAGTGGGACATTTATTGATAGGCATTAGATATGAAATGGTCAAACAAATGGCAGAATTGCTTAGTGTGTTCGACAGCAATAAGGCTGACGGTGAAAAACAGAATGCAAAATATATGCATAAAATTCCAAATCTTAGGAGTGAGGTACAGCTTAACATTTTAATGGTTACAGACTGCCCTGGATATGGTAAGAAATCTGACTAAAGTAAAAGGAAAATTATCATGCTCTAAATCACCATTCTCATGGAAAGATTCAGAGACCAGGATTGGTACCTGGGAGAGGATCTTGATGTAAAAAATAGAGACTTGTGTCTGCAAGTCAGGGAGGGGGTTACTGTTGCCATTATCCAGTTATTCAGATAGGAGGGAATAAATTGATCCGACCCTCTGAAGACTACAGATAGGTCCCTAAAGAAATGAGAAATTGGATTACAACTTTGAACCGGATTATATGAGGAAAAAATCTAAAATAAAATTTATAATAGGTCTATAGAAAAGAAAACAATCGCAGCTGATGTAGACTATAAGTCTAGGGGTTTAAGTGGCACATGCCTAGATTGAGGAAATTAATAGGTCTATCTCCAACCACATTGTTAAGTACATTAAGAATGCTAAATATCACATGATCACCATTTTTTATGCTTGCTCATAACTGTTATTAAAACAGGCAAAACTCTTCAAACAGTAGTGCCAATCAGTGCAAACCAGAGAAATCAATGGATGCTAGGCTTGTGCATAAAATCCCTATCTAGTGCCTACTCATCCAATCTCCAGACTAGTGTCTGGCTTGGGGCCTTCATCAGTGAGGAGCCTTGAATATGAGAGCACTGCACCTAGATCTTAGGATCTAATGCTGGCTTGCACTGATTGGCGCTACTGTATGGAGAGTTTGCCTGTTTTAATAACATTATGAGCAAGCATAAGAAATGGTGATCATTGTGATGTTCAGTGGTTTAATACCAATCCTGCCTAATAGGATAGTGGTAGCTATGGTTATTAAAGAACCAAAGACACCAAAATGTACGAGTACTGAACTGAGTTCAGACCTATATGATTATATAAGCTAATGAGCCTAGATTGAAAATATTGTTTTCAATTTTATTCTCATAGTTTTGGAGTTAAGTAAAGATAAAAGGTGGCTGCTGGAGGGTTGTAGGTGTAGTGCTCTCATATCCAAGGCTCTTCACTGACGAAGGCCACAAGCCAGAAACTAGTCTGGGGATATTGGATGAGTAGGCAATAGATAGGGATTTTATGCACAAAGCCTTCTGGCATCCATTGATTACTCTGGTGTGCACTGATTGGCACTACTGTATGGAGAGTTTTGCCTGTTTTTACATTGAAACTAATTGCATATCAGTATATTTGTAGTGGGATCCCTAAATTGGAAGGTGGACTGGGTTTCCTTTGAGCAGATAAATCTCACAAATAATGGATGAGAAATGCTCATTTTTCATTATTACTATTAAGAATAAAATAAGTTCAAACCTCTGTTTTATTCTTGTTCCCTGACCCCAGAGGTATTGTACTATTTATATATATGGTACAAGCATGCTGGCACTTGGTAATCTTTAAAAGCTAAAAGAAGTAAAATTTAAAAAAAATTGCTCAATAGACGCAATTTAGTTTTCTTTATTAGTTAGTATAAATTATTTTTTTACATATGTACAATGAAAGTTATTTGTGTTTGATATTATTTATTTAATTAAAGGAAAGTTAAAATTGTAAAGAATAGAAAACACATACAGCTTCCTAATCCAGATAAGCAAAAGACTGATTAAAATCAAAGTCAATGTTCTGTTAACAATAATTAAAGATAACACCAAAGGAATTTGTAGAAAAAGAACTTTGTAGATAGAAAGCAAAAAAGTATAACTTTAGAGAAGAGTTTTTCTTTTCATTGTTCTTCTGGTTGTTTTCTCATGTACGGCATAGATCTAAAGGACAAAAGGGGCTAATTATAGTTGGTTTTTTTCAAAGCCATAAAAAAACTTATTCCATCCAGAACTACTATGCTGAACCCAATCATCATGTGTGAATACAAAACAGAGGGTTTGTCAATACCTTTCGGAAAAGTCACCAATGACTTCTAGTCTAGCCTTACTTTAGTATGAACCAGAAACATGAAAATGTTATCAGAATGAAGTCAAAATTAATTCTTATGAAGCTCTTCATAAAAGGACCATACATAGTAAAATAATCTATGTAAACCTGAGGAACTTACCAATAAATTATTAACCATATCATAACTTATGTCTGAATCAATATGTTTGCAAACTAAAAACTAAATTTAAATGATAAACTTGTAATAAAAAAAGGAGAGACATTTGCTGTTTTATTCTTCAGAGTGAACTGTTTGAATTAATTAATTAAGTTTGTTATCTGATTAAGTGTGTGTATGTTCTTTTCAATTTTATAAATAATTAACAATCATTTTAATATTTAGAATGTCTTAATAAAACTTTTACCATTAATATAAACCAGGGGTCGGCAACCGTTGGCACCCACGTCAACGATCATTAATGGCACTCTGAATAAATTGAAATAGTAGAAAAATATATTTTAATTACAGCATCTTTTATTTTTGTTTTTGCATTCAACATTGAATTTACAATTAAATCATTATTTATCTGAAAATAATACACTTAACTTCATTTAAAAGATATTTTTGTTTGCAAGCAAAATAAATTCTATATATTCACATTTACTTCTGATAATATTAAAAAATGAGATCGTAGTCCAAATAAAAAAACTTATTACGTTATCAATTTTAGAAAGCTATTTTCAGTAGTTGAATAGTAAATAATCGACACTCATTGGTGGCACTTCTTTAAAAAAAGAGATTCTCGTGGCGTACTGACTGAGAGATTCCCAAAATGTCTCACAAAAGACAAAAACATGATATTCGCTCTTTTCAAGACTCTTGAATAAACGAATATGGATTTGGACAGCAAAAAGATCGTGCTGGGTGTACATTATGCTGTGATAGTATTGTGGGTCACACCTCAAGTGTACAAAGACATTATCAAACTAAACATGTGTTCATGTTTAAAAACTCAGATGAGAAAAGTGAAGCTATAAGAAGAGCTGTTTTTGCCTTTAAGAAACAAACTACAAATAATTGGAACCCAAAATAAAGCCACCGAAGGTAGTTATACAATTGCTCATTGTGTGACTTCGAAAGGCAAACCTTTCACAGATTGGACAATTCATCAAAGAAACGTTTTTGAAAAGTGTTGAAATCTTATTCAGTGACCTACCAAATAAATGATACTGTCTCCAATTCAAGAAATACCAGCTTCTGCAAGCTCAATTCAAAGAAGAATAACTGACATGGCTGAAAATGTAACAAAACAGAAAACCAGTTTACAACAAGGTGTTGCATTTCATGTTGCTCTTGATGAAAGCACTGATGTGAATGATGTGGCACAGCTAGCAATAGTTGCACGATATTGTGACAACAATCATATTTCAGAGTAATTATGTTGCTTGATTCCTCTTACTGGTACAACAAAGGGACATGATATTTTCACTGCATTTTTCAATTATTTTGAAAATCAGAAAATTAACATAAATAAAATATTTAGTGTTACTACTGATGCTAGCTGTGCAATGGTCGGAAAGGAAAAGAGATTTGTTAAACTTCTTGAAAATCACACTAAACATCTAATATTAAATTTCCACTACATTATACACCAGGAAAATTTAGTTCCAAAAATCTCATCACAATGCTGAATTCTGTAATGGACACTGTCATTAAAATAATTAATTTCATAGTTTTTCATTAACACATAGGCAATTTAAATCCCTTTTACAAGAAATGAATAGTGCATATATAGACTTTCCTCTATACAGCAATGTTCATTGGATTAGTCGAGGTAATGTCTTGAACATGTGTGTATCATGTCTGAAAGAAATCAAGATGTTTCTTGAGAAAAAGAACAACATTTTCCAGAAATAAATTATGAAGACTGGTTATGCAAATTGATGTTTCTGACTGATATAACTAAACACCTGAATGAGTTAAACTTGCATTTGCAAGGGAAGAGTCAAACAGTACTGAACTTTTTGAATATTGGAAAGGATTTGCATCAAAATTAGATATATTTTGCCATGATATTACCATTAACATCTACAAGTACTTTCTAAATGTAAAGGCTCATGAAAATCAATTTAACATTAACAAAGATGAATTTCAAAAATACACTGAAGCTCTCTGAGAAGATGTGAAGATTTCCGTCTTCACAAATACACACAACCCTATTTTCTTTCCTCATCAAACCTGACTTAACTGATTTAAAAATGGCTCCATCTGATTTATATTTTTTTGAGTGGATAAATATTGATAGTTTTGAAATGGAATTAATCGAATTAATGTCATCAGAATTGTGGAAAGCTAAATTTGTAGATTTGTGGAAAACTAGAAAGGTTGGCTGTTATTCTCAATTCTTGGATATCATTACCTGAATGATTTAATTCTTTGCAAAAAAAAACTACTTGTGTTCTGCTTTCAGCATTTGGTTCAACTTACTTAATGTGAACAAATTTTCTCACATATGAAAAATATTTTGAGTTGACAAAAAAGTTGCTAACACCTGAACATTCAAAAGCATGTGTGAAGCTAAAAATGTCCAATTACATACCTGACATTGAGCAAAGAGATACAAGGGCGAGGTTCACATTAATTTATTTTAATAATAAAAAATGGCTAATCGATTATATTAGAATTCATGATATTTTTTTCTTATTTAAATTATATATTTTGTATAGGTAAAAAGTTGTAATTTATAATTTGTAATATAATTTTTAATAAGCATGTTAAAAATTACAACTTTAAAAAAAGGTACTTTTCACATGATTCTAAGTATTTTAATATACTGAATGACCAATAACCAATTTTGATAATATAATATAATAAGATTGACAAAATCATGTCGCCACACAGAATAACATTGTAACATAGGTTCGGCACCACACTATTAAAAGGTTGCTGACCCCTGATATAAACTTTTCATTGTATGATTAATTTTAGTTTATTAGATTTTTATGTTAAATAATTGTTTGAGAAATGGTATAAATTACTGATGCCAATATACTTGTTTAATAATCAAAGTCTGGGAAAAGTAATATAAAATATTCCTTTAGAAGCGTACTTTCTAAAATATTACATTTTTTATTTGTTATGAATTAACAATGTGACAGGATCAGTGGGTCTATAGACCCGGGCAGCCTCATAAATAACTAAAAAACTGATTCTGCCAGCAATTCAAATCGTAATCAGATATTAGGTCAGCTAATCAAGAAATATAACTATGTTCTCGAAATATTCGAATTCATACATGAACAGAATTTTTTATTTTAGTAGTTTAATTAACTAAAACACATTATAGTGCATAAAATAAGACTTAAACTACGGAAAAATGGTGTAATATATATAATCATAATTATCCCAAATTCACAATCCAACCAAACTAGCCAAGAAAATAAATTCTAAAATACTATCAATGATTTCACTGCTACAAGCTGACTTCTCAGGTGTAAAGAACTACAAAATAACAACATATTTAAACTAAACATTACCTACAATTCCACTTATCTCCTATACTCCCTTAATATTAAAAGAACTTTTAAATAAATTAATTGCTTCAGGATCATAAATTTTTAATAATAAAAATTCTTTAATTTTTTTTATTTCATTTCTCTCAAAGAAGACAACCTTAGCTTCATCAAAATTAATAGTGTGACCTAAATCTTTTTCATGGATATATAAAGCAGAATTAAGATATTTATTTCTAACCTTTTTATGTACCTATATTCTTTCATTTAAGCTCAAACTACTCTAACCTATATATACCATCTACAAAAACAAGGAATAATATTCATTACTCCAGGAATAATTTTTCTATCAAAATTTTTCTTTATATTATTTAATAAATTATTCAAAGTAATATCCCTTTTGCAAGCAATTTTTTTATTCCCAAACAAATTACTGCCTTTACATACACTTTTATAAGAAGACAATTTAAATGGCAAAGAAATATGATCATATTTTTCTTTATCCTTTACATCATTATAAATAGTATTACTATTAAATAAAATATTTTTAACATAGTTTAATACTCAAATAATCTTTATAAAATTGATCTTTCTGAAAGAAAGCTATCTCACTAGAATTATTTAATCTCTTATTTCTATAATAATAATTTCTTAAAGCAGCTACTTTATGAGATGCAGATTGATAGCTATCAAGTTTAATCATAGACCTTAATTCTTTAATAATGACTACATACCAAACAGTTATTCTTTACATGTTTTATCACCAGTAGATCTAAAAATTTTAATTTAACCCCCCTCCTACCACATATTTTATAGACGGATCAAAACCCATTTACCAACTCTTTCACTTTATCATTCTCAGCTACAAACAAACAAATCATCTACATATCTAACAAATAACGTTAAATATAAACAAACCTTAATAATAATTTTCTCTTCCAAATAATATAAACTGAACAAATTAAAGAAATAATATAATCTATTCTCCACCCTTCCTTAATCTTATAAAAATTACCATTATAAGTAAAATATGTAGAATCCTCCAATAATAAAAGCAAATCTTTAATAACATTAATTTTATTCTTTGGTAAAGATCCATGTTTAACCAATATTGACATAATAACATCAATACTACTTGATCTCTTAACAGATTGATATATATTTTCAATATCCAAACTACCAAATACCCAATTACTTTCCATTTTAAAATTATTAATCTTATCAAAAGCCTCAAAAGAAGAAGAAACTGTGTAATGACCAAAATCAACAAATTATTTTAAAAAATTGTTCAAGAACCTAGAAATACCCTCCACAACACTACTTGTAAAATCAAAAATCATTCTTTAAAGAAAGACCATCTTTATGAATTTTAATATTCATAAACACTTAATCATTATGTTAAGAGTTTATAAAGAGTTAAGGGCTATAATTAAACCTGATAGCTATCAATCTGTATCTCGTAAAATGTTTTAAGAAATTATTGTCATAGAAATAAGAAGATAATAGTGTTGGCTACTCTGATAAATTTGTTTAAAGTATTTTATTTAATAGTAATAATATTTGTAATGATGTAAAGGATAAAGAAAAATATGGTTTTATTTCTTTGTCATTTAAATTGTCTTCTTATAAAATTGAATGTAAAAATAGTAATTTGTTTGGAAATAAGAAAATTTATTGGAAAATGGGTATTACTTTGAATAATTTATTAAATATTACAAAGGTCATTTTTGATCAAATATAATTTTGATGAAGCTAAGGTTGTCTTCTTTGAGAGAAATGAACTAAAAATTAAAGAATTTTTATTATTAAAAATTTATGATTCTGAAATAATTAACTTATTTAAAAGTTCTTTTAATATTAAGGGTATATGTGGATAAGTGGAATTGTGGGTAATGTTTAGTTTAAATATGTTATTTTGTAGTTCTTTACATTTGAGAAATCTGCTTATAGCAGTGAAACTGTTGATAGTATTTTAGAGTTTATTTTTTGGACTAGTCTGTTTGGGTTGTGAATTTGGGCTAATTTTGATTATTTTTTGACTAGTTTAGCTTTATGCTTTTAATATTTATATATATATAGCAGCCAATTGACATTTGGTTCAAAGTCATATTGCAGATATTGAATTCACATATGTATTATATGTGGTTTTAACACACATATGTATGTGTGTATGCAATATTTGTAAACAAACAAATTTTAAAAGTAGAAAATATAAATTTTACTTTTTTTATTTACTATTTTTTTCTTTCACAGATAACTGAATTTGCAAATATAGTAATAGATAATTTGAATATTTTCATAAATAAAGTATATTAATTGTTTATGAATATTTAATGGGAAAAGTCTTTGCATATATTTTAAAATTATCTTTATTACATTTACCAAATATTGAAAAAACATCCTTTCTTTGTCATATGAACTTGACCAAAAGTTTTTTTCATTAAAGTACATATTGGTTATTGGCATTTTAAGATGGCTTGAATATAAGCCTAAATTTAATAAGATGAATGGTATTTGGAAAAAGTTGTTGGAAGAAAAATCATCATTTAAAACTTCTCAATCAATAATCCAAAGTGGAGAGGAAGATGAGTGAAGAATTTAGAAAATGGACACATTCTTATAATTTAAGAAGCTCTGAAAATGGTGTGTTTGCCATCATATAAAAGTCATAGCTACTTTTTAATTTAATTTTTCTTTCTATAAAACTTTGATTGCTATTGTATACTTTAATGAGAAAGGTTTTGGTTAAGTTGTCATGGCACAGCAGGAAAATACTAACATTTTTTTTTAGACATTCATTAAGGCTAATTAAAGCAGTTTTAAAATACAAAATAGTCATATACCTACTTAACCAGGAATTTTTTTTTTTTATACACGTAAAGTATACATAAATTCAGTTTTTTACTAGTTGTAATAAATGTTAGAATACTACTCTCTTTTTATAATCATATACAATATTTAAAAAAAAATTGTCTTGTTTGTTTAGAGTTTATGAATTAGTAGTGTTTTATATTTCTGAATTTATTTAGAAATAAAGAATTTGTTTAGAGTTTATAAATTAAGGAGAATATATGTTTATTTGAATTATTTAAAGAAAAATATATCTATTCTTTTTCATTGTAAATTTCCTTTTGTTTTGATATTTGTGTTATATTCTTTTCAGAATTGTAATGGTAATTTGTATATTAAGATGCCAAGTAAAGTCATAAAATATTTAAAAGAGTACAAAAAAAAGTCTGAAAACCAGTCAACAATAGAAAGCCCCACATTGCTTCCAAATTTTGCCGAAATCCAGATTGCTGAATTAAATGCCACGGATCATCATTATATAAAGAATATAAATATGAGAAATATTTCTTTTTCCGATAACAATGTACCAATCCAATTGGATCTACTTCCAGATGCTATTATAGATAATATTGACATGTTTTATGTTTGTTCAAGTTGTGGTAAGATATTTTGGATAGGTAGCCATTTTCATCGAGTTCTCAACCAGATGGCTGACATAATGGATCCAAATGCTGATTCCACTACTGTATATGATAGAAATTGAAAATGTTATTTTTATGATGTAAATTCATTTTTCATTTGCCCATTGTTACATTCTGATGATTACAAAAGAAATAAGAAATCAGTTTGTCAAAAGATGATTTATAGCTGTTAATTGCTATAAATTACTGAATGTAAAATCTTAATTAGTTATAGATATTTATTTTTTTATTATGATAAAGATGCCTCATTATATTAATTTTTGGAAACCAGGCATTAAATATGTATATTTTTTAATTAATGGCAAAATAAATAATTTTTAGTCAAACTTCCAATTTTTAAAATAATGGATAACTTTTAAAGATCTTACTTTTCATTGCATCATTTGTTAAATTTTGAATCGAATGTTTATAAAAAAAAAATAATGGAGAAAATATAATTATTTACAAAGGAAAATGAAATATTGTTTTTTGCAGTACTCGAGTACGATTTTTTTGTTTTTTTTCTTTTGTAATTAGTTTCAACTTTATGTAATACTGTATAATAAAATTGTTTTTGACATACAAATAAAAAATATTTTGCAATAAATATATTTCAGTACAGTCTTTTGATATTAATTAAAATGTGAATTTAAATTTTTTTGTTCGATTTCATTATTATTATTTTCTATTTTTCTTTTATAAATTATATTTTAAAAACTGCAATGGTTTAAAACAAACAAACAAAAAAAGAGATAAATTTCTAAATTCAAATGACAAATAGTTTGTATATTGCAATGGTATGGAATCTGGGGATAAACCTGGTATGATGATATTCATCATCATTATATCCCAAGTCAGTGGAAAAATATAAAATTTAATATAAAAGGAATATAAAAGTAATAATGAGTATGAGATCACGAGAAATCAGCACAGCTAACTATAAGTTCACCAACACTACCTATCTCAATATTCATCATCATGAATGATCAACAATAAAATAAATCAATAATTTAATCAACAGTCAATTTTGTGATTGGATTTGAAATGAATCTACTATAGACCAGGCTAATTATTTAGCCCTTGCCACCCTGGGACAGATTATTTAAACATTAATTTGGATGCACAAACTTTAGAGTCAATCCATCAGAACACAACAATAAAAAAAATAATGCTGGGATACTAAAACATGCTGATCATCATCAATGCTCTGGCCACTTGGTACCATTAATGTACTGGCCAACTATAAACTTAATTTCTAATAAATCCTAACTAAATAAAATGTAGTACATGGATTTTAAAGGATATCTTCGACCATTATGCATGAATCTAGCTCAGAGAATACAAGTTCTATAACTTATTGGGAACAAGAGTTGTAATACCACATATAATAATTTATTTGATTAAATTAATTCACTGTAATAATTTTGACAATGAAATATTAGTTTATTAATAACAATAAAAAAATGAAACTAAGGTCTGCAGAATACAGCTATACATATATAAATTAAGCCTTCTGATTTTGATTAATACACAAAAATATGCTACCACATTGTGATTTACATATATGTTCCAATAGGTTTACATAAAATATATCAGTACAGACATGCAGTATAATTATTAAGATATTAGAATAGTCAATAATAAAATTAATTTTAACTTATGTGTCTACTTGACATGCATTAACATAAGCACATATGTACTGTAAATTATCACATTTTAATGATACAAATTCCTCAATGGGTTTACATAAATCATATATACCAGCACACGTGCAGTATAATAATTTATTAACATTTGAATTGTCATAAACCTATAGATGAAATTCATTTTTATAATAATTAATGATTGATTTAACTTGTGTGTGCGCACATTGGTGTTTATAATTTGTCAAAATAAAATTATTAAAAATATATTTTTGACAATTAATTCTATGTTGAAAATATACATAAAATTCATTGTTTTAATAATAAAAGTTTTTCTTTTTTTTCCTCCTTTTTAAAAAAAAAATTACATGTTTGACAATTTATTATTGATTAATTATAAATGTCTTTAATATATATTCCAGCAAGTTTCTGTTTTCCAATCTAGAAGTGCTTTTGTAGTTTCCTTTTATAAAATAGTTTATGAATTAATACTTTATTTTAGAATTTTAACTCCAGCAGAAATTATTTTACTTGTTTCACTTTTAAGGAATTATTTAAAATAATTCACCAGCTGCACTTTATATACATATGATGTTGTACATTTATCTGTGTTCTCTGCACATAGATAAATCAGTATACTTATAACTAATTCTTCAGCATGCTGATGGATTCGCTGGATAAACTGGTCCCTTTTAAACAGTAGACTGGCTTATTGTCAATTTTGGGAAAGGCATTTAGTCTAAGATTGGATAGTCATCAGGCGTACTATCTCATATCATATGGTCTATAAAAAAAACAAAAGCTGGGTCTTGCTTCTATATGAATCTAAACTACCATAGTGAACTAGTGGCAGCTAGTCTTACCTTCAGTTATTTCTTCATGGTAGTTCTGTCATAATCTGTACAACTCTTAAGAACTCCCAATAACTACTCCCTAATATTTTTCCAACCTTTTTATAGTCAGGGTGGGGTAGGGAAAAATAATTAAAAACTCCTTTTCCTATCTTGATTAAAAAAAGTTGAAGATTCTTTTCAATTCACATTAATTCTTTGAAAAGCAACTTTGTGGAGTTTTATCAAAATATGTTATACAAATTTTACTTAAAAAAAGATTTCTAAAATAGATAGTGGCAATTTTATAATTATCAGGATATCTATTTAACATAAAAATATGCTTGTTTTAATTTCAAAATCGGAATTAATAAAATATTAATTAGACCTTTTAATGTTTAATTTATAATAAAAAAAATTTTTAATTCAAAATTATTTAATCCTTAACTGTTATTCCAATGAAATATAGAAAATAACTACAAAAATTTTTGTCTATTTATTTCTACTTTTCAGCTTTATATATATATTCTAACATAAACTTTATGCAAGTCGTTTGAAAATAATACTGGAACCGAATAAGGAATGCTGGTGTGATTATCTAATACTAGGACCAATAAGATTATGTATACCCTGGGTGCCAAATTGTAACTGAAATCGTAATGCCCACCGGAGATCATCATCCATGCTTATTACTATAGGATACAATGAAGAAAGTAATTAAAATGTCTTAAAAAATATGTAATGTTGATACATCCAATTTAATTTATTATGGTCTTAATTTTGAACTTAATCACAATTATGTAAATACTCTCATGATAAGTTACTACTACTAACAAAATAATATAGACAACAAAATTCCATTTAACCCAACTACTATTATTTTTGTTCTCAGCATCTATTACTTTTAATAGTCACAATTATATAACATTAAATGTCTGTTATGTTTTCCTTTATATCTTCTTAACTGACAACTCTCTTATTTCCTTAAACACACCCATAGGCTTACCAGAATGGAATGAACTTTTTATTCTAATTAATTCCAGATTATTATTATCAAAATAGTATTTCCCAATTTTAATATTTCCACTATTTGACTTCCAAGCTAGCTCTTTTAAATTTAATAATCGAAATACTCAAATTTCTCAAGATCTTGATCTGCTTGTCAGGTGCAATTATTAATTATTACTAACTCATTATGATCCGATCCCATAACTTGCTAAAATAAAATTTAATGTGAGTTTACCAGTGGGAATCATTAAATACCAAAAGGAAAAAAGGGGTTTTATGTCTACTCTTAATATTCATTACATTTCAATGAACTCAATAACTAAGTTTAACATATCTAAATTGACTATTTTCTCTTAATTTTATTTTATTTTGTATCATCTGTTTGCCAGAATTAACTAGTACTTTTTAAATCTATGACATTTTATGAGTCGAGTATCTTCTTTATCCACCTGAAATGGTCGTTTCCTTTTATATATATAAAAAATACCTTTCTTGGTTGATAATTCATAGAGGTGAATTATGGAAATCAACAAATATAAGACAATTCATAAATTTAAATGTGATCTGGTATTAACACATTGTATTATACCATGTTTATAAAATTGGTTATGGTAGTATATGGAATATACCTTTTATAAGGGTATGTAAGGTTCTAGATATCCAAAACATTAAAACACAAGATATATATATATATATAAATTTATAACAAGAACAAATGTTTATTACACTTAAATAAGAAAAGAACCACGGTAGTATCACAACAATCTCAAATATATCCATAAAAAAATTAATTTCTTTCCAAACGAAATTCATATTCTACATTTTCAGATTAGCACGAAATCATCCTAATAATGTATTCTATTTTAAGCACTATAAAATAATAATAAAAATACTTTCATATTTAAGTTTCAAAATTAAACTTAATCATTGTTTTGACCCATAGTTCAATTTAAATGTTAATGCGCTTAAGCACGGAATTAGAATTTCACATTTAAGTATAAATGATATTATCGCATAACTTTTACCCAACAGCCTATTTAATTTCTTAGCCCACTTTACTACAATAACGATAAATTTAACTACTCTAACAAGCAATAAGATTTTATCTTATGTAAAGACTATCCAAATTTTCTGACCATTAATTATAATTGTTTGAAATATAAAAATAGTTTTATTTCCATGCATACTAAATATTCACGGCTATCTCCCTATAACCCTGATCATTAATTTACCAATCTAGCAATGGTATTCATTGGGATAGGCTAGTATGTTGCCACAGCTTGACGATGTTTGTATTTATCTTCCATAAACTTTGACTACAAATCAGCCAGCATATAAATTAAAACTGCCATCAATACATCTGATTATAACCCTGCCATAACAACTTTTATACTATCTTTCAAAAACCCTCTATACATTTTATATCACTATGCAGCACTTCACACCGCACACATTAGTGTCTTAGTAAGGAAAATTAAACAAATTATTCATAGCTTCAAATATTAGCATAAACCAGGGGCTATCTCCTTTCTGAGGTTAAGGATTATGTGAGGAACTAGTCTCTACACATCTACTTTTAATAGGTCTGCAAAAATTTTACAACTATATAAATAATTTCCTAATTAAATAATAAATATAGATGGAGCTGGGATCAGGTCCTCAATCTCCTATTACCTGCATACATAATAATTAAATGATAAGATAGCTAATTTCTATCTATCCCTTTGAGGTGGTATGATAACTCCCTCAGCAATACTCAACATTTACCGCTTCACACATACAGGGTTATCGTAATATTGATGCCAAATGATAAAGTTTTAACCGACCATGAATAAATCTATGAACTACATTTTAAAAATCAAGCATCCAGCAACACTCATCCAAGATTTATGATCAAAACAGATCTCATCTACTTGTCAAGATATAGCAACAACTATTCAATTGACATTCACAACTCTACCAATAGGCATATAATTTTGAGAAAAAAAAATTTTTTTTCATATGACTAAGCATTCATGCTTTCTCATTTTTATTATACATAAACAATTTTTTTTTAACTTCAATAGTTGCTTATAGGGTCAAACTGATTGCTTTTTTTTTTATTTTTTCCTATGAATGTTAAATGTCTATTAAACATAATAAATATATAAATAAAAGGCAAAAGAAATAATAAAACATTATGCATTGTCTCTGGTTTGGATTTCTTCGACCTAAATCTGAATATTTTGTAAGGTCAATGCCAATCTAAGGGGAAAATGTGCGCATATCATACATAAACCCCATTTACCATCCAGGATATAACTACATTAGTAATCGGTATTATTTTGAATTGCGATAATTTTAAGACTTGAAAAATAGTCCTGCAGATTCCTTTCCTTTTTTTTAAACACTTGTCCTGGGTTCAAATCCAGATGCTTGATTCCACATTTTTAGTTCATAACTTTTTTTCTTTAGGAGAAAAAAAATTCAAACAAAACCAGTGTTCTAGATGCTACATTCTTAGGTTTGATTTCATTAGTGATGAAGAAGAATTGCTAACTTATTTTCAGCAATTATTTCCTGTAGATTTGGCAAGTGTTCCTTGTAGATTTGAGTGAGTCAAATAAACTCTATTGGCACATTAATTCTTTCTTACCGATGTCACAATCAAAAAAAATAAGAATGATGAGTATTTTAACTATATCTCCAATTATTATTAAAATTCAATTATTAAGTTTTTAATTAAGCCACGGATAAAATACTGTTCCTGAGATAACTTGTTGCTGCGAATTAATTTTGCCATCATTGATTTTGAAGAAGCTGGTGCACCCATTTATACATGTTTAGCCCTTCATATTAATATACAACTATATTTTCTTATGTTTTGCCAAATGCTATTTGAGGCAAATGATCAGATCAGAGAATTATCAACAGAAAATTAAGCAAGCCCCTAGCAACTCATTTGCATTAGCTTTTATATAAAAAGGCAACTTTCAAATTTTGCTTTCATCTTCTCTATCAACCGATGCCCCAGACAACCTTTAACATTTGTTAAATGTTAGTTTTGGTTTATTGACTTCAGAACTCATTATCTTATCTTTTTTGTCACATTTTCCCGCTTTGATTTACAAGAAATATTCAAAAAAATATAATAGTGGGTATTTTATGTAACTGATTTTTAATAAATAAATTTCCTTTTTTTTTTTCCTTTTTAATTTAAAATCAAATTTAGAACTGAAGGCAATAACCAATTCCTGTAAAACCCATACACAATAAATTTTTTCACATTATACTATCAAAAAGTATTGCGTAAATTTCCATGATAAAAAAAATCTATATACATTATACACACACCCATGCATGCACATATCCATAATACTAAATAGTGATCCACTTGGTTATATTTTTATTAATACAAAATATCCATAATTTCCTGACAATTTAAACCTATTCTATAAAGAACTCTCAAACAAATACTATCTATAATAAGTTCAATTTTTATTCCTACTATCATTTTCACTTATAAATATGATTAATATAAATCAACATTTTAAGATATTACAATGCACATAATAGTCAATCCCCCTTCCCCTCTACATAATATGCTATAATTTTAAATAAAATACAAACATTTTTATCTATACATTAAATTCAAGCCACATAGTCATTGGTCTCTCTAAATAAAGCTATTAACTTTTCTTGAACTTAAAAAAATTTTTTTTATTCAGATAGTTATCTAGTAATCCTACTATTTATTTCACAATCATTAGTTTCTTTATGAAAGAAACTAAGGATTACAGTCCCCCTTTGTTATATAATTTTTTTTTCCATTTATTATTCAATTACTAATCAAATTTAAATTACATAGTGTGTGTATATATCTCAGGTTTACTGGTACCATGTCCATTACCTATCCTGTCTCCAATGGAACAGGTTTCAAACACCATGCATTAAATGTTTCTCAACATCAACCTATCTACTGCCTCATATTCCAGCACGGATAACTAACCAACTCATCTTACTGTTAATTTTATTACCAAATAATAAATCTATCATATAGTTAAATTGTTTTACTAAAGAAAATCTTTCAAAAAGAATTTTTATTTAACATTCAACCCTACTACTTAAAAATATAGACATTATATAATCAAAGAAGTGGAAGGGATCAAACCATATGAGATCACTCCTAATTTTACATTCTGTCTCATCACTAACCAACATCAAAAAATTACTACATCTAAATACACTTAATTTTATGAAAACATTTTTCATCTTGCACTTTATCTCATCTTCCCACAATGTACTATCACTATTTTGCGGTTTAAAGGATATTGGTTGCATACAATCCATTTTCATTTTATAACCTATCTTGATCTGAAAGTTTGCTATATTTGTATTAATACTTTTATCATCACAATTACTATTTTGTCTTCTATAATTATAATCTGGCAAAGTCTTATTGAACATATTTCTCTTCTCCATATTAAAACTTACCAACAGATAAGCCTCTTCTGTCTCAGTTCTTTTTACACTCATCTCTAAATTATGATCACTGTATTGTCTAACTATTTTACAATTAAATTTCATTTCTTCTTACTGTAAATTTAGACTGGATATAACCTGATTTTGATCTGTCTTAATCTCTATCTCTTGAATCCTTCCACCTCTACTGTTCTTTTGTTTCCACTATCTTACACTAGCTTTTCTATATGATTTTCTGAAATTTTTTTACCTTCTCTCCACTCTACATCAATGGAAGCAAGCGGACAACTTAATTGATTGACTACTTCTTGCCTACTATTAACTAACTTCTTATCAATTTCATATTTACACTCATTCCACAATTGTTTTTTAGTCTGGTGTAATTTTCCTTCTAAACTTTTTTTCATGACCTCCATCTGCTCTTTCACTGCAAATTTTAAATTTTCTACTGACTTGAGCTTCCTTTTCATTCCTCTCTATAACCTCTTTAACTTTACTTTCTAAAGTGTCAGTTCTTCCCTCTAATTAAACACTTTGTATGTTACAACTTTCTAAATGCCTTAACTGATTGTCTATCCAAGATGTTTGAGCATCTTTTACCTTATAACATGTCTATTTTTTTAACCCTTCTTTCAAGCTATTTTGGTATGCATCTAAGTGTTAATTTCGTATATTTAGCCAATCATTCTGTGTATACAAGCTTGCATTTTGATTGTCTATTCTCTCATTTAATTCTTTCCTCAAGGTGGCAGTACTCTCCTTTTGAGCATCTAATTTTTGCATCATTTTATTTAGAATAGTTTATCGAGTATCTAAACTTTCTTTTTGAGCATCTAATTTTTCTTCCTGGGTATCTAATTTTTTACTTAACTTTTTTAACATCTAATTTCTTCATCTCTTGCATCATTAAGAGAAGTGATTGACTATCTACACTTGTCATTTTAGTTTCAGATATTTCTTGACTCATGGGAACTAATTCTGGGACTTCTTCAAATTCTACTTCTTGATCTACACACTCCATTCTCTTTTCTTTATCTATGAATTCTGTGATCAACTTAAGTGTATATGCTTAACTATATAAATTTTAATAGGTGTACATTTCCTCCATCAACTGAGCCAAAATCCACCCCCAACAGGCCCTGCACTGGTGGTCTAACAAATTACCTCATCTCTCTTCACTCAACAAATTTTGACTTTTAACTTCTATAAGTGTCTTTACAATATCTCAACATCCAGAACTCTATACACTTCTTTAATAATTGATGATAAAGTATGTCTTATAAATTGATTTCCATGTATCACAGATTGACACCCAAAATAACCAGATTGCTTTTATTTATGTAGTCGATGAACATCCTCAATACAAACACCTAATTCTAATCCTATAGCAAATGGGCTGATATTTTATTATACATCATCTACACACACATGTTTACACTATATACACTATCTTAATTACACTCATTCTTTATGGTTTTTTCCAACCACAGATCATTATCAGGCCCCATGTTGGGTGCCAAATCCCTCTTCAAATTCTCTAGCCTAAACTTTGTGCAAGTTGATTGAAAATAATACTGGAACCAAATAAGGAATGCTGGTGTGTTTACTTAATACTAAAACCAATAAGATTATGTATACCTGGGCACCAAATTGTAACTATGAAATTGTAATGCCCTCCAGAGATCATTATCTATGCTTATTACTATAGGATACAATGAAGAAAGTAATTAAAATGACTTCAAAAATGTTGATACATCCAATTTATTACGGTCCTAATTTTGAACAATCACAATTATGTAAATACTCTCATGATAAGTTACTATTACTGAAAAAATAATATAGATAACTTTTTTACAACTTTATATAGATATATGTTCTCTAATGGTAATCACAAGAATTCTATGTATATTTCTAATATATAAATGACTAGAAATAAGTCAGTAATAGCTGCAGAGAACTTGTAACATATGTTTATAATATATACTATTAGATTATTTAATTCAAAGTAAAATAAATGCTATAAGATTATTTAATTCAAAGTAAAATAAATGCTATAAATCCTTCCCATTTATTCCAACTACTATTATTTTTGTTTTCAGCATCTATTACTTTTAATAGTCACAATTATATAACATTAAATGTGTTATGTTTTCCTTTATATCTTCTTAACTGACAACTCTTAATCTTATTTCCTTAAATGCACCCATAGACCTACTAGAATGGAATAAACGTTTTATTCCAACTAATTTCAAATTATCAAAATAGTATTTTCCAATTTTAATATTTACACTATTTGACTTCCAAGCTAGCTCTTTTACATTTAATCAAAATACTCAAATTTTTCAATATCTTGATCTGCTTGTGAGGTGCAATTATTAATTATTACTAACTCATTATGATATGATGCATATGATCCCATTATTTGCTAAAATAAATTTTAATAAGTTTACCAGTGGGAATTATATTAAATACCAAAAGCAGAAAAGGGATGTTATGTCTACTCTTAATATTCATTACATTGTAATGAACTTTCTCTTAATTTTATTTTGTATCATCAGTTTGCCAAAATTAACTAGTACTTTATAAATCTATGACATTATATGAGTCAGGTATCTTCTTTATCCACCTGAAATGATCATTCCCTTTTATATATATATAAATACATCTCTTGGTTGGTTATTCATAGAGGTGAATTATGGAAATCAACAAATATAAGACAATTCATAAATTTCAATGTGATCTGGTATAAACACATTGTATGTATACCACATTTATAAAATTGGTTGTGGTGGTATATAGAAGATGCCTTTTGTAAGGCAGTGTAAGGTTTTAGATATCCAAAATATTAAAACACAAGACATATAAATTTATAACAATAAAAAATGTTTATTATACTTAAATAAGAAAAGAAACACATATATAGTATCACAACAATCTCAAATATTATATCCATAAAAATAAAAAAAAATTTAATTGCTTTCCAAACGAAATTTACATTCTACATTTTCAGATTAGCACAAAATCATCCTACTTTCTTATTATTTAAATTTCAAAATTAAACTTAATCATTGTTTTGACCCATTATCATCATCACCAATCATTATCAATCCATTGCAGGATGGTCTCTCCAAGTTCAATCCATCTTCTCTGATCTTTAGCTTCTCTTCTCCACATCACTCCTGCACACTTTCTTATTTCATCCATCCATCTAACATGTGGTCTCTTTCTGGGTCTTTTAAAATCTCTTGGAATCCAGTTTAAGATTTCAATTGTCCATCTATTATCGTCTCTTCTAGCAATATGTCCAGCCCAACTCCACTTCAATGTTTTAATTTTTTCAATGAGGTCAGTAACACCTGTTTGTTTTGACCCATAGTTCAACTTAAATATTAATGAGCTTAAGCACAGAATTAGAATTCTGCATTTAAATATAAATGATATTATCACATATCTTTTATCCAACAGCCTATTCAATTTCTTGGCCCACTTTACTATAATAATGATCAATTTAACTACTCTCACAAGCAATAAGATATTTTATTTTATGTGAAGACATCCAAATTTTCTGACCATTAATTGTAAGTAATTGTTTGAAATATAAAATAATAGTTTTATTTCCATGCATACTAAATATTTACTGCTATCCTCCTGTAATCCTGATCATTAATTTACCAATCCAGTGATGGTATTCATTTGGATAGGCTCGTATGTTGCCACAGCTTGACGATGTTTATATTTATCTTCCATAAACTTTGACTACAGATTGACCAGCATATAAATTAAAACTCTGTCATCCCCCACATCAATACATACATCTGATTATAACCCTAACCCTGCCATAGCAACTTTTATACTATCTTGCAAAAACCCTCCATACATTTTATATTACTATGCAGCACTTCACAATGCACTCATTAGTGTCTTAGTAAGGGAAATTAAACAAATTATTCATAACTTCAAATGTTAGCATAAACCAGGGACTGCCTCCTTCCTGCGGCTAAGCATTATGTGAGGAACTAGTCTCTACACATTTACTTTTAATAAGCCTGCAAAACATTTTACAACTATATAAATAATTTCCTAATTAAATAATAAATATAGATGGAGCTGGGATCAGGTCCTCGATCTCCCAATAACTACATACATAGTAATTAAATGATGATAGCTAATTTCTATCTATCCCTTTGAGGTGGTATGATAACTCCCTCAGCAATACTTAACATTTACAGGTTCTCGTAATATTGATGCCAAATAATGTTTTCACCAACCATGAATAAAATCTATGAACTACATTAATTTTAAAAATCAAGCATCCAGCAACACTCATCCAAGATTTATGATCAAAACAGATCTTGCAATGACTATTCAATTGACATTCACAACTCTACCAATAGGCATATAATTTGGATTAAAAAAATCTTTTTTTTCATATGACTAATATATAAGCATTCATGCTTTCTCATTTTTATTATACATTAACAATTTTTTAAAAAAAACTTCAATAGTTTCTTATAGGATCAAAATCATTGCTTTTTGTTTTTTTTTTAAAAAAATAAATAAATTTCTATGAATGTTAAATATCTATCAAACATAATAACAAATATATAAATAAAAGGCAAAAGAAATAAACAATAAGACATTAGCGTTGTCTCTCTGGTTGGGGTCCTTCAGAGCTAAATCTGAATATTTTGCAAGGTCAATGCCAATCTAAGAGAAAAACATGCGTGTATTGTACATAAATACTATTTACTATCCAGAATGTAGCTACATTAATAATCGGTATTATCATTTTGAATCATGATAATTTTAAGAATGTTGAAAAATAGTCCTGCACATTACTTTCATTTCTTTTAACACTTTTGTCCTGGGTCTGAATCCAGATGATTGGTTTCACATTTTTAATTCATAACTTTTTTTTTTACACTTCAACATTTTTTTTTTCTTTAGGAGAAAAAAAATCAAACAAAACCAGTGTTCTAGATGCTATATTCTCAGGTTTGATTTCATTAGTGATGAAGAAGAATTGCTAACTTATTTTCAGCAATTATTTCCTGTACATTTGACAAGTGTTCATTGTATATTTGAGTGATTCAAATAAACTATATTGGCACATTAATTCTTTTTTACCGGTGTCACAATCAAAAAAAAAAATTAATAAGGATTACGAATATTTTAACTACATCTCCAATTATTATTAAAATTCAATTATTCCTTGAAGTTTTTAATTAAGCCATGGATAAAATATTGTTTTTGCGATATTTCTTTTAAACAAACTTTTAAAAGCCAGATACGAAGATTGAGGTATAATGCACAAAACTTGTTGTTGTGAATTAATTTTGCCATCATTAATTTTGAAGAAGCTGGTGCACCCATTTATACATGTTTAGCCCTTCATATTAATATAGAACTATATTTTCTTATGTTTTGCCAAATGCTATTTGAGGCAAATGATCAGATCAGGGAATTATCAGCAGAGAATTAAGCAAGCCCCTAGCAGCTCATTTGCACGAGCTTTTATATAAAAAACCATTTGCAAATTTTGCTTTCATCTTCTCTATTCACCGATCCCCCAGACAACCTTTGTTAAATGTTGGTTTTGGTTTATTGACTTCAGCACTCATTATCTTATCTTTCTTGACACATTTTCCCACTTTGGACTATGAGAAATATATAAAAATTATAATAGTGGGTATTTTATATAACTGATTTTTACATTTGAATATCAGCCTTTCATGCTAATTGTGCATATGCTTTGCGAGTGTTAATAATAAATGAATACTTTCTCACCAATACAAGATATAGTATTTATGCAGGAATAAAAGGAATCCTCTTATTCCTACAACTCAAATGCTTATATATGAGCAAATCTGAAGTACTGGCAAAGAAAGCATGATGATGGAACAGTCACTTTAAATTACTATATGATGTCTGAATGAATGACTTCGGTGAAATTATCTAGAATTTACTAAACATCATTCCAACTGAAACTTAATAATATGTAAATAAGCATTTATTTTATATAGCGTATGTAAACAATAGTATTACATTCCAATATCAGCCTTTCATTCAGACATCATATATAGTAATTTAAAGTGACTGTTCCATCATAACGCTTTCTTTGCCAGTACTTTAGATTTGCTCATATATAAGCATTTGAGTCATAGGAATAAAAGGATTCCTTTTATTCCTGCATAAATACTATATCTTGCATTGGTGAGAAAGTATTCATTTATTATTAATACTCGCAAAGCGTATGCACAATTAGCATGAAAGGCTGATATTTGAATGTAATACAATTGTTTACATACGCTATATAAAATAAATGCTTATTTACATATAAATGATTTTTTAATAAATAAATCCTTTTTTTTTTCCTTTTTGATTTTAACTGAAAATCAAATTTAAAACTGAAGGCAATAACCAATTCCTGTAAAACCCATACAAAATAAATTCTTTTACTTTTTCACATTATACTATCAAATAGTATTGCGTAAATTTCCATGATAAAAAAAATCTATATACATTATACACACACCCATGCATATACATATCCATAATACTAAATAGTGATCCACTTGTTCATATTTTTATTAGTACAAAATATCCATAATTTCCTGACAATTTAAACCTTTTCTCCTGTAAATTTAGAACTGTCAAACATACTATCTATGACAAGTTCAATTTTTATTCCTACTATCATTTTCATTTACAAATATTATGATTAATATAAATCAACATTTTATGATATTACAGTGTACACAATAGTCAATTTCCCTTCAACTCTATATAATAATATGCTATAATTTTAAATAAAATACAAACATACTTTATCTATACATTAAATTCAAGTCACACAGTCAATAACTTTTCTTGAACTTAAAAATTTTTTTTATTTGGATATAGTTATCTACTAATCCTACTATTTATTTCCTAATCATTAGTTTCTAAACTAAGGGTTACAATATACATGCACTCACATACTACTATGTTGTATGCCATAAAACAACGGTTTCAATATTAAAATTGAAAATTTGATTAAGTGCAAAAAAATATATGAAAACTATAGCGTGACATTAGTTTAAGTATTTTTGATTTTATTTCTAATATTATCATTAGCATAAACCAGTATGGCAATTCTAACTTGGAAGATGGGTGAGATGAGAAAAAGAGTCGAGTTAGAAAGAAAAAAAAGATTGGAGTCAGAACTGCTATACCTTTAATTCAAGTTTGGAAATATGGTTGATGGTCAAATTAATGCGAAGAGATGATTGACAATATAAGATCTCAATGAGCTGTCTCTGTATTAACCTAAGTGATTGAAATCAATATGCTAAGACAAAGTGGAAAAAGAATGAAAGAAAAAATGATTAATTTACTTATAAATGCAAAAATAATTATTTGTGAATTAAATTAGGAAAAAGATAACTATTCAGAAAATTTAAATATGTAAAAGCATTATTTAAATTTTTTGTTTTTTTACATATTTTATTTTTTGTCTTACTACTAATATATCAATATCCTTTAGAAAATATTTGCAAGTCAAAGCAGCATAATGTGAATTATTTTTATTCCCATTTATAATTTGAATTAAATTTTCACTTGTCTATCCTCATCAAATATATCTTTGGAAAAAATCCCTCTAGAATAAAGATATCCTGTCCACAAGATCTCATTATCCAATGCTAAATATTCTGGATATAATCTTATACATATAAATCCTCAGCATCTATTTAGATGCCTCCATGTTATATGACCATCCTTATGAAGAATCATTGTTATCATAATTAAAAATATCATTTCATCAGTTTTAAAAAAATTAAAGGAATCATGACATTTCTTTATCCAGACACCCCTCCCCATTCATTGTTTGTTTATCATATTCAATATTACAAATTTCCTTTTTAACAAGACGTTTTGCCTTTTTATAACTTGCTTTTTTCATATCCCCATTCAGAAATTTTTTTTTTTTATCAATTTTAATTTATTTTAGAATATATCTTTAGAATGTTATAAAAGTATAAATATTTTACAATTGTCATTTTCTATTTCATCTTTTGCAAACTTAAAATTTCTTATTGAGGCCTACGTTAACATTTGGATTATCTGGGTTTATGTTAACTTTTCAATTTTATTATAGAAAGCTTGATTTAATTTTTGTCTACTGATGTTATTTTTAAAGAAGATATTTTTTCATTTTTATCACTATTAAAAAGAAGGAACAAACCTCCGGTCATGTGTTTCAATTTTCATGTCTGTAAAAGAATGCTTATTTGAGAATTAAAAATGGTTTCCTTGCGTTATTTTGTTATTACAGATTAGTATAAATATATATATTTTTTAAATTTGAACTGTTTATATACAACATTATATATTATTGATTTCTTTGATTTTGTCATGTACTCTTAAAACCATATTTAGATTGTCAAATCTCTCTATTTAATATCAAAAATCTAAACTGATTATCATATACTGTCTTACTTAATAAGGCCAAGATTGCTTCTCCGGGACTGAACAGACCATCATCCATGATGATATAATGGATGGAACGATTCCCACTTAGATATATAGATCAGATTCAACAATCAGCTGGTTCGATCACAATGTATGACCAACTTACACAAAGTATTTATGTGATGATACACTTATTTATAGAGCCCCAAACATTGCTGGTGCCAGATATAATGGACGGAATGATCCCCACTAGCCCCAAAAGTTGATGATGCCAGATATAACAGACGGAACGATTACAACTAATCCCAAACATTGCTAACATCAGTATAATGGGCAGAACGATGACCACTAGCCCCAAAAGTTGATGACGCCAGATATAACGGATGGTACTCTTCATCAACAGTCATAAACTAACCAAGCCCAATGATGGTGCACCAGATGTAATGGATGGTCAACTAACTTGCAGACTGTACTACTATGCAGATGTAGCAATATGGTGTGGGGATAAGTTAATATGCTCTAATTTATTACCCCTAATGAAACAATCTGCAGAGACTTACCAGGCTTAGAAGGGAAAAACATTGCATCCAACTATGTTCAGACTGTGGGTCATCTGATAGAGTGCTAATGAGAACCCGATGAAATGCTTAACCAATGATTGCATACCCTTTGATTTACTAATTCTATCCCTATTTAATAATATTAAATGCAATTTAGGTTAGTTCATCCACTTTTCCCCTTTTAAATTCCGTTATGCCCTAATATTCAAACCCAGAGAGAATATTGCTTTTAACTCCTTTAACAGGTATGAACAGATACACACAGCAACACCTGCACCTATATATAGGTTACTACTAGCATTTATTATATTTGTTTTATTTTGAAGCTTTTATATGATAAGAAAAATAGATGTGTATGCATGCCTAAATGTTTATAGACTGTGGAATTTCTGGACAACTCAATAAAACAGAGACTGGAATAATACAAACTCTCAAACATTTATTAACAATAATAAATATCAAGTATAACAATAATAGTAATGATTAAAAAATAATAATATGTACATGTGAACCTCTACCATTTTACTAATTAATGATTATTATAATCCAACCCTTATACCCCATGGTAGAAATCCACCTATGTCACTCATTCTCTACAAATTATAATTATATAGAAAAATAAACTTTAGTTATTTAATATCATTGAGATGCTGGCTAGCTAAATTATATATATTCACAGATGTTAACAACCTATTTAACAAGTTTCCCCAATTTATATATATGAGATAGATACTAGTTGATTAGTCAAACATACTGGAAAATATATACACAAGGTTAATCACAAAATAAAACATATAATATGTATTCTGTATAAGTGTTGTAATTTAACCTATGAAAATAAATTTAGAGAATCTTACCTCAATATTTATGTGGATATCCTGATGTGAAGGTGGGTGAACCTAAATTTTATTTACAATGAAAATATAAAAATATCAAAATGAATAACCCCCCTGTTCTTCTTTGCTAATTCTGAAAAATGAGGCTTCAGCATCAGAGTGTGAAAATACAACAGATAACAAGACTTGAAAAAAAAAATAAACAAAAATTTACAATATTGATTCTTTGATTAAAAAAAATTGTAATTGGAACAAAGTTCATAAAAATCATCATAATAGAAGTAGTAGTAGTTGATATTTAGGCAAGTTGTTCTTCAAAGCAGTTTTACTTAGTAAATCATTTTCCTTAGCAAGGATAGATAGGTACAATAGTGTCTCCTGTAGTTGTGTTTAATGGCAAACACTTTGATCCTCATTTGATTCACCATAAAGTATTCCAATCCTTGTTTACTTTGGACTGCAGGCATCTTCTTGTGTGTTTACAATAACGTAGAAAAATATAGATATAGAGGTTTAATGCAGCTGGTAGGAAATACCATGATACACAATAGGATGTTTTGCTCTAGCCCATCTTCATATTAAAGTACAATTTAATAATTATTTGTAATCATAAATTTATATCAGATAATATAGAAGCGCTATATATATATATTAATAAAATTATTTCATTTTTCTTTTCCAATTTTCAGCAAATTAATTTCATTATTCTTTTGAAAAAATTTAAAATATTCAAATTTACTCCAACCACTTTTCAAACACGATTTAATTATTTAAGAATTTATCACTTATTCTTACTTATTTTACTTCCTTTCTTCTGAATTTGGTAAACTTTTAATTACAACATTTGACTTTTAAAAATGTTTATAATTTAAATAAAAGAAAAAGCTAAAACTCCATTTTAGCGTTCTAAATTTTACTTTAAACGACTGTCTATTGTTGTAGCTGCTATCTCTTTTGATAAGAAGCACTATTTGTAAAAAGTTTCTATTTTTATATAAAACGCTGATATTTTAAACTGCCTATTGTTTAAATTCATTTAGATTTTTATATGTATTGTTTAAATACATTTCATTTATTACAAATAAAAAATAATAATAAAATAAGTTTTATTTTCACACATGCCCACCAATTAACTTCAGGCTATCCCAAATTCATTTAACTATAAATTAATATTCAATTTTAAATTTAAAAAATATATATATACATTAGTTTATTTAATCAAATAGTTTTATATATATACAATATTACTTTGTAAAATACTGATCGTATTAAATGTATAATAAAATAATCTATTGTGCATTATATGTATATATGTAATAAATAACAAACAAATAATCTTTCCCATTATTAATATAAATTCCAAATGGATTGGGTTCAATAAATATGCTTGATCTTTTTAGGAATGTGTGCATTGTAAGCTACCTTTTACAATGAGAAGTGATGATGTCCATATTCAAGACCCAGACAGTCCATACCAAGAAGTATGATGTCCAGGATCAAGTACCAGGCCATTTTTCTATCCAAGACTAAATATACTAAAATATAAGAAATTTATGATAATTATTACAAAGATGATTTTAAAATGATCTTCAGACCTGAAGTGGAAAGAAATCACTGAAGAATAGAGACAAAAGATGTTACAGTCCTCTATCAGAGAATGCTTTCAGTACATGAGTGGCTCTTACCTAGATAAAAATGTCCATTGTGGGTAATAACCTATTCTTAGATCATGCTATTTAATGTAACTACCTTAGGTAAAAATTCTGGCAAGTTCCTTCTAGATTAATTCAAGGTAACCTACTTGAAAATAATGACCCTCTTAGGTCATTGGATAAGAATTCCAGAGTTCCTTCAATAGTTCCTGATGAGGATAGAATGCCGACTGCAAGAGCTCACAATTTTTTTAAAAGCACTATCCAGGTGAGTTATGCAGAAAAGAATTTCAAATCAATTGATAACATTAGGTGCCAGTTTACATTATGCAGAAATAATTTTGAATAGAGTGACTGCACAGCACTATAGACAGTTGTTTTCTAAATTTCCAAAGTATGCATTTTGTCATGTATTTTGAACCTGGTTAATAATGTCTAACATATATTTAATAATACAACGATCATCCATGGCATTATAAACTATTTGCTGCTTTTTAAAAAATCTGTTTCATCTAAGATTATATTACATTATTGATTTTGAATATTTTCTGGTCATGATCAAGAAATATAGTACTTAGGATATTAGCAATCCATTAATTAAAACTTATCCATTGTTTTCTAAATCTATTTTTGCCAAAAATATACACCATGTATTCTGAATTTTTTTGATCATAACTGAGATTAGAGTTATAATTATGAGAAATAAAGATTCAATAATGTAATGATAATCCAGGTTATGACATCTTTTTTTAAAAATTTAGTTAACTATTTACAAATGTAAATAACTCTATAGAAATTCCAATCAGGAGATAATTTAATTAGCAGAGTTTTTTAATTTTAAAAAGCCTTTCACTTTTTACACACAGGTTAAAAGGATATTAACTAAAATAACTTTCAGATAGGAACAGAGCATTATCAGATTAGTAAACTACTGAGCGATGAAAATAAGATTTTCTTTATTTTACTCTCTAATTAAAATCTTTGATTACAAATGAGTGTTAAGAAAAGATAAACTAATTTCAAATTTATATTGTGCTAGGCATGCTTTTGGAAGAACACTGCCAGAATCATAAGTCTTATTTCACAGTTGAAATGTTGCACCCTTAAATGAATGCATTTCGTTATGTAAAGGAGACATTTAAATATTCGTTTTTGACAATAGAACACGATTCTTTTTTATGTGTACGGATCTTTTGCAATTGGCCATGCCTCATTGTATTTTTTTTTTTTTTTATTGTCTCTTTCAGCGCAAACTGACTTCATGTTAGATTAAAAGCATGATCCGTTGTGTGCTAGTGTTCAAAGAAAAAATAAGTAGATATCCATTTAATAATCAATATTCTAACAGGAAGCTGGGTTAATTATTGATGGCTGACTGCCTGAAAATTTAATCTGAAAATATTTTCAAGTTTGCACTATTATTTCACAGGTTCTTCATTTTTATTATGTAATCAGTATCATCAGTTTCCTTTTTTTAAGAAAACAGGTTTTTTAACTGACAATGGAAAAGGTTATATGTTATTTTTTGTTAAATCTTTAGTAAACTAAACACCATTCCATGACACGAATTAGCTAGCAGAGGCTTTCTAACTGTGACTATGTCTATCTTCTGATAGGAAGAAAAATGCATATTTTCAATTTGGCTTGACTTTCAAGACATAGATTTGCTTGAATAATACATAGTAAAAGATGGATTATTTTGAGAATAATTAGCTAAAAAATTGCTTAATTGAATCTATTTCCATAACTATTTGATGTCTTAACTTATTCAATATTAACAAGAAAGTGATTTTATTGTCATCAAAGTCTGTTAATTATTGTATGATGACAATAGATATAGTAGAATTATCTTCCTAGTAAGTATAAATTTTATTAAACGCCCATTATTATATTAAGTAATAATTTACTAAGGCTGTAACCTTAGAAATAAGCGTCTGAAAAATACGAAGGTAGGGACCTCTATAGGTCTTAAAACACAAGCTTACGCTATGAATAGCTTCACACTCTTAGATCAAAACACTTCAGCTTCACCTATTTATATATAAAAGTAGGTTGAAGTAAAGAAGGATTCTCTCTTTTCTTCATAGCGTAAGCTTGTGTTTTAAGATTTATAGAGGTCCCTACCTTCGCATTTTTCAGATGCTTATTTCTAAGGTTACAGCCTTAGTAAATTATTACTTCCTAGTAAGCAAATATACATTACACATTTTATATCTTTTGTGAATTATTCATAAATGATTCTATCAATACAAGTATCATTTTTATGGCACTTTAACTCGTTGCATTTCTGCCACAAAGAAAACAACTCTTTTTTGTTACTTCATGTTTATTTCTAAAACTTCATAGATAGCAATGCTAGCATACATAAGATAGAGTGGTGCACTTTATCTTACCCACATCTCATAAGAAACATGAAAAATATTAATCAGGGTCAAAACTTTTGTAATAGCAAATTATTAATTTTGATTTTTTTTTTTTTAAGATTCTTTTATTATATGATAATTTTTCATTTGCAATAAACTGTAATGACATTATAAATTTTTAAACAAGTCAGTACTGGTGATGTGATGTGATGCACTGTGACTTCTCCTTAAACGGAGTCAGGAATCTCTCAGCAACTATGCCCAGAGAAACCTGTTAGTCACTTTACCTCACCTTTCCATTCACCACCCTAAGTTCTCCCACATTCTGCTCCATCCCATTTCCACAACATGTTTGTTAACTCCATGGCCTTCATATTTAAATCCCCTTATCTTTTCCCAAACCCAACATAAAAAGCAATAACCCAATTTCTGTATAATCACTTTGTTCACATTTATTCTTCCATAACTTCCTTATTTGTACCCTTTCTGCTTTCAAGCATTTACATTCAATTAACAGAGCCTAATATTTTCTATGCCTTCCATACACAATTTGCAGACTAAATCACCCATATTTTTACATTTATGTGTATATTTCCTTGTTGCTAAAGATGCTGTTAGAGCCTTGAACATGTGATGTGAGGCACTGTGACTTCTCCTTAAACGGAGTCAGGAATCTCTCAGCAACTATGAAAGCCTGTTAACCACTTTACATTCCCTTTCTATTTCCCACCCTAAGTTTTCCCATAATCTGCTCCATGCCATTTCCACAACATAATCTTTATCAACTCTATGGCCTTTATATCTAAATCCCCCTTATCTTTTCCCAAACCTAACATAAAAACCAATAACCCACTTTCTGTATAATAACCTTGTTCATATTTATTCTTCCATAACTGCCTTATTTGTACCCTTTCTGCTTTCAAGCATTTACATTCAATTAACAGATGCCTGATATTTTCTATGCCTTCCATACACAATTTGCAGACTAAATCACACATATTTTTACATTTATGTGTATATTCCCTTGTTGCTAAAGATCCCATTAGAGCTTTGAACATGTGATGTTGTGATGTGATGCACTGTGACTTCTCCTTAAGCAGAGTCAGGAATCTCTCAGCAACTATGAAAGCCTGTTAACCACTTTACCTTCCCTTTCTATTTCCCACCCTAAGTTTTCCCATAATCTGCTCCATCCCATTTCCACAACATAATCCTTGTCAACTCTATGGCCTTTATATCTAAATCCCCCTTATCTTTTCCCAAACCTAGCATAAAAATCAATAACCCACTTTCTGTATAATCACTTTGTTCACATTTATTCTTCCATAACTTCATTATTTCAAGCATTTATATTCAATTAACATATGTCTAATATTTTCTGTCTTCCTTACACAATTTGCAGACTAAATTACCCATATTTTTCCATTTACATGTATATGCTCTTTTTTATATGTATATTTCTCATACTGCCTATAGCGCCATCTCTAAGTCAATGCATGATACAATGACAAGAACTAAAATATCTGGATAATGAATTACAACATGAAATGTGAGGGTATATTTCATATCTTAGCAGAAAATCTACAATGTAATAAAGTGCTAACATTAAATTTTGTTTTAAATTGTGCAGAATTGTTACTGACACATTTGAAATAATTTAAATTATGTGTGGCAGTGAAGCCATGAGTTGCAACAATGTCTTCAAGTGGTTTGCAAGATTTCATGACATTAGAGATAGCATTGTGATCAAGCAAATCAAAAACAATTGGAAACAAAGGAAATGTGAAAAAAAATTGCTGAAATTGTTTGAACTGATTGATGTATCTGCCAAATTCTTTGAGGAATTCACTGGTATTGCCAAAACCACTATTACATTTTAGTAGAAAATTTGAAAAAGAAATGTTACATTTTATGCCTCATTTGTTGACAATTGACCAAAAATATGCCAGTGTCAAGCACTATAAAGACATGCAAAGAACTGCACCTATGGATCTGGAATTTTATCATAAAAATGATGAGATATGATGTTTCCAGTATTAGATATCAACCAAATGCCAGAAAGTGGAATGGAAATTGCCAAAAGAAAAGTCAAAAACATTGCTAATGCAAAAAAAAATTGAACAAAACATTGGTTCACTGGATTTTTTTTAATTCTAAAGGATTATTCATCAAGAATACATTCAAGAAAACCAGACAAATAATGCTAACTACTAATTGGGTATCTTGAATCATTTGTAGCCAAAAGTTTGCACAAGCAATTTAAATATCAAAAGCAAGACTTTTGGTCATTGTTGCATGATAACACAACACACACACACACCCCATGATTTTTTGGTTATTTCCAAAATTAAAATTGGCTATGAAAGGAGCACATCATGATTCAATTCAGGACATCCAGAAACTCACAACAAAATTACTACAAATGATTCCAATGGAAGATTTCATAGACTGTTTCAAACAGTTTTGTAATAGTTTCCACAACAAATTGAATAACAAAGAGACTTTTTGAATAATCAATAGTAAAAACAAAATCTAAGTAATGCCTTGTACTTTATTTCACATCATTTTTCTACTGGCACACATTGCATATATATGTGATCATTAGTATTATGGTTTACTATAGTTCAATTCAAACCCTGTTAACTATCTTTTAATATTATATTTATTGTTTATGTATAAAACTTACTTATTTTAATGCAAATGTTTAAACTGTACTATGTGAATTTTTTCTGACTTAAAAATAAATAAAATATTAGCAATGTCATATGATTTCTGTGGTCTATTATGCTTTCAAGAGTAATTCTCTTTACCTTACTTTTGAGGCAGCTACTGTAATTTTTCACAGTTATATAAATCTAACACTATATCAATTTCTATATATATATTTGGCTGAATTACTAGCTTGAATAGCTAAGGCAATAAAAAATGGTTGTTAAATGCATAAGCTCCAGCTTTGAAACATAAGTCCTTACTGATTAAAATAAAGCCATAAAATCCACTAAGATGGCTTTAAAATAGGATGAAGAGAATTGCTCTTGGAATGAATATAATAACCAGAAAATTGAATAACATATTATCTACACAATTTATATAATAATTACAGACCTCAAAACCAATTAATTTTTATTTTCCTAAGCACTTCTTTTATTCGCTCACCTCTTTAGATCTTTTTCTATTTGATATTCAAAATATATAGCTGTTAAACTTATTTAATTGTAATATTAAATAAAGATTATATTAATTAACACAAAATGTTGACCTGGATAATAAAATAATTAAATTAGGCATACTTTCAAATTTTTTTTTTGCATGAATGATTATTATATTAAAATTTTATAAACATTATAGTATTACATTATTACAAGTCTAATTATTACATTCAGTCTGTTGATTCATTAGTTTTGTCAGGCTGTATAATTTTAACGTTAAAATTGTCTTATCTATTATAAATACTGAGAAAAGTTTGCCTTTTCTTGTCACTTCTTTAAATAATTTTAAATATTTGTGAGTATTAAAATTAAAACAGAAACCATACCAAATTTGTTTTTTAATTTAAAAAAATATAATAATTTTTTTAAATTAGTTTTCTTTTGTTTATATCAATAAATTAAGGAGAATGAGAATCTTATCATTATAATACATTTTTGAAATGTTTTCAGTTCATTAATAAATGATTTTTTTCAGAATACATGTACACTTGGAAAATAGTATCTATTAATAAAATATAGTTATTGGTCTCAGAAAAAACATATTATATTATTATTATAGATTCAACAATACTCTAAGTAAAAATACAGAAAAAAAAATTTATTCTAAGAACTATATTAAATACATTAAAACGTAAAAAACTTAAAAAAATTATTATTAGTATAATTTATACATATGTCACAATGAAGATTTTTGTGGATGAAAGATGTAAACAGTTTCGAGTCTGTTCATATATATGACTGCATGATATTTGTATTATAGGATCAATATTTCAGTTCAATCCACCTGCCATCATCTGGGTAAGTGATTCAGTAGTTGTAATTAGAGATACTGCTAACAGAAAACAAACTAGAGATTACCTATAATGTGATTTGGATGCTGATTATTACATCTAATATGTCAAACCTTTTAGAATAAATTAAACTTCTAAAATAATTTAGTACTGGATGAAATATTGATTAAATCATGCAATCTATGCACTATTTTCTGTTACCTGCAATTCTAGCAGTGGACACAGCCATTATTAATTAGACAATGACAACTAATATTCAGCCAAAATAAATGTTACATACAATGTTAATAACAACAATTCACAAATATGGATTATCCAAAAACTGTGTTTACATATATAGTGAATTCTTGATCCATCATTTTCTAAGAGACCAGAAACATTAAGGTAAGTAAAAACAATAGAAAGCATGTTATTAAAAATTATTAGATAAAAAATTTAATGAGTGATCACTGAAATTCGATATACATAAAATATAATGTAACTATTAGTTCAAAGTACAACTCAGATAATATAAAACATTACAATGTATATATGTTTTAAAAATTGGAAATAAATATGGATAGTCATTAGATTTTTTAAAAATAAATGTAATCATATAATCAGTAACTTACTGTAAAAAAACTGACATTTATTTGTTTATGATACATTTTACCACTTCAATTATCTCTCACAATGTTAAGTTGAAACAACAAAAACTTTTTTAAAAACTTTTAACAAAATCTTTTCTAAAGTAAAAAAAGTACAGAAACCATTATTGCTCTGAATATATATATAAATAAGAATTAATTAAAATAATATATGCTGTTATTATTTTTTTTATTAATTTAAAAATGTTAATTGAAATTAAAAAACTATCCATGTGAATGATGGATACTGATTAACAGTAAATGCATAATCTGATAAGAGTTCATTTAATATACATGTCATTTTAGATTAAACAGCTCCAAAAATAATTCATACTCTTTATTATAGTGCTTGTATTGTCCCTTTCATAATATCATTTTTTAATTTTTTTATATCCTCTTCTTGATATTTGCGTTTTATTCCACGAGGTAAATATCGACATGAGCTAAGATTAAGACATGTCAAATTAGGAGAGTTTTCCAATAAAGCCCTAAAATGAAAAAGAAAATTGTTTTACTTTCATAATTTATTTGTACTAACATATCACATGATTATTTGATGAGAAGCTATATATATATAATACTATATAAAATTAACTACTTTGATTATATCAAATATAGGAAGTTTCCCAACAAATAATCGTAAACAATCTTCTTTTATTCATGCAAATATTCAAACATATTATTTAAAATAATCAATTTTTTAATAATTATTGATAGTTGCAGATCTTTATCTTGATGGTGCATAATTTCACAACAAAAGAGATAATAGTTTAATAAGATTTCTGATATTTTCCATAAATGTGTGTAAAATATTACTGCCTATTTCATTGCTCGTAATCATTAATAGCTAATTATTCATAACTATGCTCATTTTAATTCCAGAAGAAGAAAAAAACTAAAATAGAAGACAAACAATAACTTAATTATGGGTTTTGCAAATGATTATATTTATCAATCTGTGAACACATTACATCTGCACATATAGTATGGCTGTACTTTAAACTATTCGATATCTTGCAATTCTATTTTTTAACTTCTGCAATGACTTTATGTTTTTGAAAGCCTTTGACGTTTTTTCCTAATCGAAGCTTTCCATTGTATTCTAGCTTCACAAAGAAAACAATCAATAAATATTTCAATATTTTTAAAAATTTTATAACGTAAAATCCATTGCTTTCATGAAAATCATATTCAAGTCTGTTAGCATTAATTTACAATTTATCCAAACCTCGAACACTTTTTAGCAAAAACCTTTTATTGTATATATATACTTACACCTATGTTTCGACTGTCCTGCAGTCTTCTTCAGAGCTATGATATAATGAACAAAATAAAATACATAACTATAAAAATAATGTAAACAATAAAGAACTAAAAACAACATAAAATATATAACAAAACCTAATATTTTTATGGTATTATTTATGTAGTTATGTAGGTGTATATCTATATATACAATAAAAGATTTTTGCTAAAAAGTGGTTTGAATAAATTGTATTTATATAAGTTTTGATAATAACATTAATTTACCTATTATGTTCAATTCAATGAAGACTGCCTCTACAATCGTGGATTCAATAGCATCACATTCAGTGAACTGAAGAAAGACCATACTGATTGATCACATGATTTTCCATTATATTTTTAATCTTATGAAATATAAATGAAATGTTTGCAATGTTTTTATGCTAAGTTGATAGGCGATTCATATCTCACTTCTATCCAAAATATATGCTTAACGTTTAATAAATTTATCATGATATTTTAGAAAATTATTCGGTTAATATTGATATCTGATAGCTAATTAATTCCATAATTCACACAATAGATCCATGTTTTTAAATAATGATTAATAGATTCAATAACAATAATAAAGACCATTGTAATAACCATTACTATTTTCTCAAGTCCATTTATTTATGGAAATGCGGATTTAGTTTACACTAATTTTCATTTACTAAATAAATTCATAGTTGGTTATCTAATTTAAAAGTCCAAATATTTTTAGCTTTTACATAATAGTAACTTTAAATGTTAAAAAATTAGGTTGACACAATGAATATTTTAATTTTCAGATTTTTTTTTCCGATGATAAAAGAAGATAGTATATGGTACATCATTTCCATTCCTCAAACAAGTCTGGCTTGAAAAATTATAAAATCTAATAAATGTTTAAAAGATTTCTTGTCACTAATTTTCAAAGTGCAATTATCATCAGATGTATAATGGAATGAATATTTCAGATGCTTGAAAAACATTAGTTTATTCATGGATCTATTAACCAAAATAGGTTTTTTGTGAATTTTAAGTTTTTACTTATAGAGACATATATTTATATATTATTAAATACAAATTACACAAATATATCTCTAAATATGTTAGAGATTAATGAAATAATACTTAGAAAAATGACTTTTGCATTAACCACTCTCTCCATACAGTAGAGCCACTCAGTGCAAGTCATAGTAATCAATGGATAATAGAAGATTTATGCATCAAAATCCTTATCTAATGTTTACTCATCCAATATCCTTAGACTAGTTTCTGTCTTGTGGCCTTCGTCAGTGAGAAGCCTTAGATCTGAAAACACTGCACCTACATCTAATGCAACCCTCCAGCAGCCACTTCTCATTGATGAAAGCTCAAGCTAGAAACTAGTCTGGGGATATTGGATAAGTAAGCACTAGATAGATTTTGATACACAAACCTTCTAGCATCTATTGATTACTATGTCTTGCACTAGGTGGCACTACTGTATGGAATTATATTAAAAGGAGAAATGTAGGGGAGAGAGAGTTAGTATTACTAGATGATGAGGGAACTGAGTGTAGTTCTAGAGAAGATTTAGAGAGAATCTTAAATAGTTATGTAATGAATATAGAAAAGATGTTAAATGTGAATGATAGAATATTAGAAAATATGAAAGAATATAGTAATGAGAATATTAGTTTTTCAGAAAATGAACTAAATGAGGTAAGGAAGAAATTGAAAAGTGGGAAGGCAAGAGGTTTAGATGGATGGGCAGCAGAGATGGTAATGAATTTAGGATATAGGGCAAAAGTAAAGTTATTATCCTGTTTTAATAAAATGGCACAGAATAGAGTTTTCCCAAGTAGTTGGAGTAATACAAGAGTAAGGTTATTATTTAAAGGAAAGGGTAAGGATCATAGAAAGTTGAATAATTATAGACCGATAGCGGTAACATCAGTTTTATATAAAGTTTTCTCGTATATGGTAGCTAGTAAAGTTGTAAAATGGATGGAAGGGAATAATGTAGTGGGTGAAATGCAAGGAGGTTTTAGATTAGATAGGCGTATAGGAGATAGTTTATTTGTAGTTACACAACTTATGGATATGAGTAGGAATGCAGATAAACAGTTATATATGAGTTTTATAGATATAGAGAAGGCATATGATAGAGTAAATAGAAATAGATTATGGATAAGTTTAGCAAATTTGGGAATGGATGAAGCTTTAATAGATATTATTAAGAAATTATATGAAAATAATTATTATATATATCAATTAGAGAATATAGAATCAATTAAAGTTAAAAATGGTGTGGGACTAAGGCAAGGATGCCCTATGTCACCTATTTTGTTTGTGTTGTATTTGAGTGAAATGGAAAGAGCAATAGAAAGATTAGGAAGAGGGATAGAGATACCGTTAATAGGTAGTAAGGGAGTATATATTTTGTCAGGTCTTTTTTTTGCAGATGATATATTTTTGTGTGCAGAAAAAAGAGAAGATATGGAAGTTATGTTGAGGACATGTGCAAGGATGGGTAAAGAGATGGGGATTAAATTTAGTGAAGAAAAATCAAATATAATGATGGTTAATACTGAGGAAAGAGAAGATGTAGAATTTTTATTGGGAGATATTAAGTTAAGTGTGGTGAATAGATATAGTTATTTGGGAATTATTTTAAGTAATCAGAAAAATTATTTGGATGAATGGGAGAAAAAAATGATAAATGAAGCAAAGAAAAGAAAGGGATTGATAAAGAAATTAACAGTATTTTCATATAATAAATATGATGTAGCTAGAATTATATGGAAAGGAGTTGCAGTAGCAGGGTTAACATATGGTAATGATGCATTATATGTTAGTAAAAAGATATTAGATTATTTAGAAAAAACTCAAAGGGAAGTAGGAAGACATGCATTGGATGCAGAAGTATGGACAGCAAGGGAGGCAATTCAAGGAGAAATGGGATGGTCAAGTTTTCATATGAGAGATGCAAAAAGTAAAATGAAAATGTTTGGTAGATTGCAGTTTATGGATAATAAACGAATAGCTAAAATAGTATTTAATTGGGTTATGAGTAAAGGGCAGGTAACAAGATGGGTGAGAAAGGTAATGCGCTATGCAAAAGATTTGGATAAAGAATTTATATCAGTATATTTGTACAAAAGATGGGATGATTGTGTTAAGAGGATTATTGAGTGTTATAGTAGTAAGGAATGGGATAAAAGAATAAATTTATTAATAAAGACTAGGGAGTTAGAGAGATGGAGAAATAGTATGGAGAGTAAAAAGAGTTTAAATATATATAGAAATAAACAGAATATTAGGTGTGAGTTAATATATGATAATAGTAAGGAAAGTAGTTTATTGTTTAAGGCTCGAACGGGATCTTTAGCTACAAAAGAATATACATGTAAATGGAAAAATATGGGTGATTTATTTTGTAAATTATGTAAGGAAGGAATTGAAAATATTAGGCATTTGTTAATTGAATGTAAATGTTTGAAAACAGAAAGGGTACATATAATGAAGTTGTGGAAAAATAAATATGAAAAGAGTGATTATACAGAAAGTGAATTATTGGTTTTTATGCTAGGTTTGGGAAAAGATAAAGGGGATTTAGATATAAAGGTTATAGAGTTGACAAAAATTATGTTGTGGAAATGGGATAGAGCAGATTATGGGTAAATTTAGAGTGGGGAATGTAAAAGAAAGTGGCTAACAGGTTTATCTGGGCTTAATTGCTGAGATATTCTTGACTTCGTTTAAGGAGAAGCCATAATACATCACATCACATCACATCACATTACTGTTTTATGACTTGTATAAGCGTAAGAAATGGTGATCATGTGATGTTTTAGGGGTGTAACATCAATTCTGGCCAGATTCAAGAATATTTAGTTTAAAATCACTGTTCGTCTTTGCAATATAAAGCCTCTTATTTTCATAAATTTAATAAAAAATTTCTAAATCAACACAATTCAAGTTGTACTATTTCATATATAATAATAGTTATCTCCAAAATGATTGCCATAATGTATAATATTGAATGCACAAAAAACATCAACATTGCATTTATTATCTTCAACTAATAAATAATTTCTCATAATTCAGTGTCCTCATATTAGACTGGCTGCTTTCATAATTTGTTGACTTTAACCAGTTCATCAAGATGAAATACATATGATTATATGTACCAGGTAGCTAATGATTACCAAATCTATGACCTACAATGGCAGGAGTGAAGAATTTCATAAAGCTTCTGGTTCGAATCTAATTTTTTTTTATAATGTTACTAGTTAGTCTTTTAAAAAAATCTTATGCTAAATAAATAAATAAACAAACTGATTTCTTGAAAATTAATTGTCTTAACTAGTCTAACATATCATACCATTTACACCTTTCTTAAACACTTTATCAATACTTTCATTTATATCAAACTAACAGTTTAGACAGTCCTGCAAGTTTGATATAAATAAAAGTATTGATAAAGTGTTTAAGAAAGGTGTAAATGGTTATATTACTTAACCAGTTTAATTGTATATTTCAGGATTCCCTATAAAAATGAAAGGTTAAATTTTTTCTGACCACAATTATTGTACAGATGATTTTCTCAATAGATAATAATAAGCCATAAGCTTCAAATTTTTAATATATTCACACACTATTATTTGACATGGTACAGATTTTCTTAAAACTCATTTACATAATTCACAAAGTAATATTATGAATGAATTCTAAATCATTATCCTTTGAAAATAAAAATCAAGCAGAATAAAGTTCCTATGTGGGAACTTTATATATATATATAATAGAGTAATGTAAATATCATTATATAACATGATTATAAAAAAATAAATATTTGTAATAATACAGAAAAGCTTTTTTTGACACAATTTTATCTTTTCAATGTTAAGCATCTGCTTTAACCATTAATATATATTACTGCATATAGAGTGACAGTTTATTATTTTATAATAGAAAAATAACTACAACAGTAAATAAATAAAATAAAATATGAATAAAAATACAACTATGATACAGCAATCCAAAAAAGAGTGAAATAAATTAATTATAAACATAACAAATTCATAGTATGGCTAAAAATATACTTTATACAACTTTATATATACTATCTTATTGTATAATTTTCCATTCATTTTTGATTGAACAATTATTAATTAAATTTATTGAAGTTTTATATATATTCACACAATTATCTTTGTTATAAACCAAAATAATGTTTCATATATTTGTCTCTTTGAATCTACAATGTAATTTAAAGGTTTAATATTTTTTATAGCATCTATTTTATATCCATATTAATTAATTAGTGTACAAAGCAGGCTTATCATCTCTTCTATTAATTTGTCAGTTATATTATTTTGCTCTTTCATCTAACTCTTTTCCTACATATCTGTAGTAAATCATATTATAAATATCAATTAATTTTATATACAATTCCTTTTGGTACTTTGGTATTAGTTCTACTATGATGTATTACTCTTAAGTTTGCAATGTTTAAGATAATGTCTCCAAGTAATGTGCAGACAAACATAATCGATAAAATTTGTCCGCAGATACTGAGGTGTTATTTTAAACATATGTAAACTTAGAATATATTATAGCATGTGTAATTAAAAAAATAATAATTATGGAAAAAAGTAAAAAGATATTAAAAAATTGGTACTTTGCTATTAGTCCTGCTATGACATATTACTCCAATTACATATTTCTCTACATTTGTGATGTTTAAGATAATGTCTCCAAATAATGTGCTGACAAACTTAATCGATAAAATTTTTCTGCAGATACCATGGATATCGCAAACTTAAAATACATTATAGCATATGTAATATAAAAAAATAATAGAGACATAAACAGCAAAAAGACATTAAAAGATTAAATAAACAGGGACATTTATTGTGTATTTATTGGATGACACTGTGTTGCCAAAAACATCTCCCTCCCTGCATACTGTGGCGCTTTGCGCCATCATAAGTAGCATGTTCAATCTAAAACAAAAATGACGAACTATAACTTTAAGGTAATATTTTAAAAATTACTTCAAAAGAAAAACAAATATTTCTGGCTGTAAAAAAAAAAAATAACAAATATTTAAGATTTTAAAACATTTAGCAAAAATAAATAAACAATAAATATAACAACATTTAACTAGAAATGTAATTTCAAATTTAAAAAAAATTACTTACAAATGACAAGAATCATTGTGGTTGACTGAACTGTGTAATGTGTTTTAGAATGAAAAAAATCTCAGTGAAAGGATCACATTGTTAGCACGGACATGATAGCTTAAAAGACAACGATAGCACAAAATCTCACAGGTAGCATACGTCATAGCGGGACTAATACCAAAATATCTTCCTTTTTTATATCTTTTATTTTATAATGACATATTAATTTTTCCAGATTTCTATTATTTGACAACTTAATATTTATATATTTATCAATATAACTTTTGTTTTATATTAATAAATTTTAGGATATGAAAATTTTATCTATTTTTTATTTGAATTATCATTATTATAATAATTATAATCATTTTGCGTAGAAATATTTAATATAAATTTTTTACAATTAAAAAATATATTTTAAGGACTATATCCATAATCTTTATATAATTCAATAAACTGTTTCATTTGTAAATTAGCTATATTTTTATCTGTATTATATTTATTATTTCTATACTTAAAATTTTTAATAACTACCATCTTTTGTATCCATGCTTTATGTTTCTTAATTTATCTTCTTTAATGAAATGTTTTAATATAATTCTTTGATCATTATCTATGCAAATTTCTACATCTAAATATTTAATTTTATCTTCAAACTCTACTTTTGTAAAATTTATATTATATATAGTTATTATTAAAATCATTATAAATATTATTCATTGTTCTTTTATTAAAATATTATCTACATATCTAGGATAACATATTATTTCTTGGCATTATTCTTTTTTTAATTTTAACACTTTCTAATTCATTTATAAATATTGATGACATTAACTCATTAATTGCATCACCCATAACCTGTCCTTTGTGTTTATTTCAAAATTTATTGTGGTATTTAAGATATAAAACTATTATGTACAGATGTTAAACTTTCATCTATAGTATTTAATGTATATATGTCATTTGTTTTTTATTGATATTTGTATACTTTTAACTCTTAAAATACTTGGATATATTTTTTCTATATCTATTACAAAAATACTTTAGTTTCTATTCAAATATATTAATTTGTTTATATTACTATTTGCATTTTTTATACAAAATTATTCATATCCTATAATATTTGCTATCTATTTATTTAAATATTTACAGAATTTCTATAAAATAAAATCACTAAAATTAAATAATAATCTCATTAAATTATTATCTTTATGAATTTTATCTTTAGTAAAAAAATCAATTTCATAAAAAGAATATAATAATTTGTTTGATTTATATTTATGATTTTATAATCTTTCATTTTATTAAGCAATTTTATATACTTGTAGTAGTAGGGTCTTTTGATAATTTATTATATCCTTTTTTTTTTAAATTTCATATTCTAGTCTATTTATATAATCATTAGAATACTTAATAACAAATTTAATCCTTTTATATTCTTTACATTTAAACCACTAAACATCACATGATCACCATCTCTTATACTAACACATAATTGTTATAAACAAAGGCAAAATTCTCCATACAGTAGTGCCACCCTGTGCCAACCAGAGTAATCAATGGATGCCAGAAAACTTGTGCATAAAATCCCTATCTAGTGCCTACTCATCCAATATCCCCAGACTAGTTTCTGTCTTGTGGCCATCATCAGTGAGGAGCCTTGGATCTGAGAGCACTGCACCTAGATCTTAGGATCTAATGCAACCCTCCAACAGCCACCTTTTAACTCTACTTTACTACAAAACTATGAGAATGAAATTGAAAACACAATAATATTTTCAATCTAAGCTCAATAGCTTATATAGTCATATGGGTCTGAACTCAATTCAGCACCCATACATTACTGTATGGAGAGTTTTGCCTTTGTTTACAACAATTATGTCCTAGTATAAGAGATGGTGATCATGTGATGTTTAGTGGTTTAACACCAATCCTGCCTAATAGGATAGTGGTGGCTATGGTTGTTTAAAATCCAAAGACACCAAAATGTATGGGTGCTGAATTGAGTTCAGACCCATAGGACTATATAAGCTATTGAGCTTAGATTGAAAATATTATTGTGTTTTCAATTTCATTCTCATAGTTTTGTAGTAAAGTAGAGTTAAAAGGTGGCTGCTGGAGGGTTGTATTAGATCCTAAAATCTAGGTGCAGTGCTCTCAGATCCAAGGCTCCTTACTGATGATGGTCACAAGCCAGAAACTAGTCTGAGGATATTGGATAAGTAGGCACTAGATAGGGATTTTATGCACAAGCCTTCTGGCATCCATTGATTACTCTGGTTGGCACAGGATGGCACTACTGTATGGAGTGTTTTGCCTTTGTTTATTCTTTACATATTGTAATTTTTTCAATATTAAAAACATTCTTAATATCTTTAGTAATATAGTCTTTATTACTAATTTTCTTTTCATATAAATGTTTATTTCGTAAACATTTTTTTAATTTTTATTAAATAGTTTAACTATGCCGACAGCAAAATAAGAACAGTAGCCCAACATTGTACAGGATTTTCAAATAATAAAAAGTTCAAGAACCCATTTTGACTTGAAATCAAATTTTACAAATGTTTTATCTAATAATTTTTAGATCTTCAAAAATCATATGATGTATATTGTCATATTTTTCATTATAATATTATGAATTCTGTTAGTTGATATTAGTTTTAATTCCTAGCATCTCTACTTTTGTTAGATGGAGATTACATTAATTTATTTGGATCAGTAAAGCGTTACTTTATGGCTTATAAAATGGTCTAATGGGTCTAATGTTATAATATCTTATAGTTAGAATAAAACTGTGTTTTAATAAAAGAATTTTAATGTAGATATTAAGGAATAAATTCTCTAATAATATTTTACTTTTGAAATGTTCTCTACCCAAAAGCAGGTAGAGAAAGTAGAGAATGGATTTTTATGACCAAGTAATAATATTTGTTATCAATGATAGCACATTATCATTGGTTGATATTCTTTTAATACAATCTTTTCTGGCTTCTCATTTTTAGAGTTCCATTCCGATAGTAGGGACTCATTTGTTCTGATGATTAATTGGTTGGATAACCTGCTTTTTTAAAGAGGAACATAAAAAGATCTTTCAATTAGAATAATGATGCAGATGATAATTATTACTATCAAAATTCTCGCATAAAACTTTGCTAAGCAGGAATATTGTTTCTAGTACAATTAACATTAGATGTCTTTCTTCAATATGCATTCAATTTTGTAAAAATCTTAAATGGCAGATGCACAATGACATAACTTTGCAGAAAGTCATATGACCGATTATTAAATTCAATTAGAAATCTATATTTCAGCAAGTCATCTTTTAAGTTTTTAGACTTGTGATTCATAAATTATATTGTCCTGATTCGTCATATGGCATTATGAGTCATTCCAATCCTAATTCTTATTCTTAACAATGAAATTTATATTTCCATAATTTTTCTCTTGGAAATTTTTTAGTATTAGGATTGTAGCATTGTTATCTTCATTTACAGTAATATATTTAACAATGAAGGCTTTATTTTTAACTTTGTTTATTGACTTTTCATTGTTTTGTAATGGTATGTCTTGAGATTTTATTCTTTTGAGATATTATATTCAATTTGGTATAAAAGCTGTTCCAAAATTTATATAAATAATATATCTTTTTTTCTGTAATTAGAGGAATATTGTTATAGTTCTCTTTGCTTTAGTTTTTCTTTTTGTTAGAGCAGAGATATCCCTTATCATTAATTAATTTTTCATATTTTATCTGAAATGCTATCATAAATGAAAAAATTTAATAAAAGACTTCATCAAGAAACTTTGCAGAATTATTAAACATCTATGAATCATATGATGCATGGAACTTATTTGCCATCTCATAAATAAACTTAAAAATGCATAAAATAAAAGTGAATTGTATGGATAACTTTATATAAATATTTGATGCAATGTACAGACCTAGCAAAAATAATACTTTATTCAAACATTTTGAGATATCCTACTTTATCTGGAAAACACAAATTTTTTTGCAATAAGTCTGATTCAATAAATTCCTCTTGATAAGATTAAATCAGGTTATTTATTGAAATATGAAATTCAAGCAGGGATAAATTCCTAGGAATGAGAAATGTTAAAACAACATTACCTTTTAAAGAAATGTGTCAAAAGTAAGAATGATAATGAATTAATACCATCATATGTTTTCTTTGATTACGAAAAACTGTGTGATTTTACTTTCAATTTTGACCTGGATAATATTAGAATTCTTCATAAAGGAAAGAAACATAATAAAAGGAACATCAAAGAGGCAATGTTTATAAATAGAAATAATAAGTATTTAATTAACAAATAAAATGCAAATATTAAAATTAATGATATCACATGATGATGTGACTTGCAGCAAGTTTAAAATGTGGTTACAAAATTAACTGAAAGTACTTTTGTGTTTTTATAATTGTTATCATGAATACTGTTTTTATTATTGTCATTAATATTTTATAGTTTTATTTATTCTTATTATAGTTGTTAATCATTACACGTATTTGATTTGGTATATGTATACATATAAAGTAGCATTTAAATTATCAACAATCAGAAGACAAATTCTCTAAAAGTCAGTAAATCTGGATTAATTATACAGAAATAATTAACAATGTGAGAAAAATATCTCCCAGTTACAACTGATTTCAGCTTATAAATCTATCTCCAGAAATTGGATGTGCAAAGAAATAAAACAGCCTTTAAACAGTCTACTGCAATACAAATGGATCTCCAAAATTCCTTACATGAAAATAGGGAAGAAGAGTCATTCATTAGGTTTGTCAATTGCCATCTATTAAGAGTCCGAGTGTCTCTTATCCTTGTATTACTCTCTAGCTAAGAATGGATACCCATTTATCAATCATTATCGGATAGTTAAACAGGTATAATGTTTGTTAATAAAGTTATGTTTGTAAATTTAAAAAATGCATCTTTTAAAAGGCCAATTAATTTTTCCCCCTTATTTTAGATGCTTACTATTCAATAATGATATTTATTTACTATAAAGAATACAACTTTAATGGCAAGTTTACATTTCTGAGATAACTCATTACTGGCATATAATCAACATAATAATTTAAACTTCAATTTACTAATTTTACTTTTTAATTATTTTTTTTCTATACTTAGATTCATTCATAATTATAAAAATGAATGAATGATGAGGATAGTAATTATATTGAATTATGAAAATTATGACAATATAAGAAATAAATGCATTGGAACTTACTTAATAATTTTAAATGATACTGCACTTCCTGATAAATCAAGAGAAATCAGCTGAGATTTGCAGGAATCTTTGACTAGTTCCATGAGAGCAAAATCTAATACTTCAGAAGTATGGGAATTCCAAGAAAGATCTATTTCAAGAAGACTGTGCTTCCACTAAATCAAACAAAAGAAAAATAATCACTTTTTTAACATCAGGTGTATGAAATTATATACTTTCTGATATGGGCAAATCATAAATCTTAAAAAAATGAATAATTCATAAATTAAGATTATAATAAATTATGACTCTAAATTTGTTAATTAACAATAGCTTTTACGATATGTATATGCACACACACCCACACACATATATAGTGACAATCAAATTACCATTATTTAAAAAGCAGAATAACACAACACCTACAGATTAATCTATTAAAACATTTCTCATTATAGTAAGAACAGACTTTTACAACAATAAGAAGTGAGAGAAATGACATTTTGCTTAACTCACTTCTTCTTTAACATTTAAAAGTATTAATTAAAAAATTTTAATTTTAGCAATAGTAATTATATAGTGTTCTATATTCCTTTTTAATATAAATTAATTTGTTATGTATTTTAATAGCTTCAGCCTTCAGGAGTGTTATCATTAAAATAAACCAAGTGCTTTTGCTGTTCTCAATGGAAATATTTTTATTTATAAAAAAAAAGCTATTTTTTTTTCTTTTATTGAAGATCCCATTTCTTCTATTCTTTTAATAATCATTTTATAATTTAACTATCTAAAATATCAGAAGTTATAAATTCATCAGTTAAAATGAGATATAAAAAGAAAATCCCAGAAAGAGATAAATCTAGTGATGCAATTCTAATGAGACTAGTTTTTAGAAACATATAATCACATTTTCCCAACCCTCCTATGCTTCTTTGTCGATCAGCAAATAAAGCTACTACCAGTATAAATGATAATATTTTAATACTGAGATTAAGACTATTCCATGCTTACATTAAACATCATTCTCTGATCTATTGAATGTGCCAATTTAAAGAGCTTATAACATTTCAATAATGAATGCAGAAATAGAAAACAAATATATAATATTGATTGGCACAATCCAAAAAAAAAGTTTATTAAGTTAAATTGAAATCCAAAATATAATGCTTATCACCACACTCTCCTCATATTGATTACTTGTGTTAACAAAGATTATGATTAAACTGATGGCCAACTTATACTATCTGAGCCATTTTTTCTAGAACTATAAAAACAGGATATCATTAAAACAATAAAATCTACGCAACATTTATGTCAAAATCATAAAGCATTGGAATATTTTATAAAGTAATCTAGATATTAGGATATTATCAGAATGCAAATCCAATGATATATGATTGAATAATGCAAACTTGACTTATATACTCTGCTGAAATTCTTTTAAAAATATTAAAACATAATTTTCCTAATATATCTTTTAAAATTCCTACTAATGTACGAAGAATTTATTTTAAAATGGTGCAATTCAATTGATGAATTGTCACATATGTATATTTATGCTTTCATTTCTGTTTACAATCAGCATTCCAGATTTCCAATCTCTTTGTTTTAAATGTGACATATTTGAACATCTAAACTCTCAATATGATTCCAATAACTGATAAATGTGATAAAACAAATTTAATCATTTTTGTAGCAATAATTTTCAACTCAAATTAGGATGAAAGTTGTCATTATTGTTACTTCCTAGTCTAATCTAATTATTCTAATGATTTTCAATCTCAATATTAATCAACAATATGACCAAGAAAATAATTTTTAATCAAGTTATTTTACCCTCAATATATAATAGTATTAAAATCTCCTTGTCATCCAAAAACTTCTCACAACAGAATCCAGAATCAATACAGCTAATGGTGATCTTGATAACATTCGATTTCCTTAATTACGAATAATCATTTGCACTATTAGTAAGAGTATTATTACTAATTTATCTAATCCTCGAGATAAAAATATAAATAAGAAATATCATTCTAAAACTTCTATAAATAAAATATGGATAAACTAAAATATTTTAACAATCAGTGCTTATGATTTGGAATTTTTGAAAGTTATATAGATTAAATAGTTCACCCTGATTACATATTTGTATTAATATAAATAAAGATCTTTCATCTTCTAACCATTTCTTAAAAATCTAAATCACAGTTATATATTTACTCATAAGCTTAATATTTGTCCATCTCAAAAAGTTTCAGCCTTAATAAAAATGACAATTCTATTAAAAAAAACTAATCATAATTCGTTAATCTGTTTTTCTTTATTCATTTATCTACACAATTTTGCTTTATAGATATTTATCCAAATAATAAAGTCAAAGATGTTGCTAATATTTTGAATATTGTTAACAAAAATTACTGCATGTTTTAAATATAGCTATTCTTTGAGATAATTTCAGTTGCACATGTGATACAGTCACTTTCATTGAACATCAAACCTCACCTAGTTTTGCAACCACTTTCTTATATTCATTAAGAACTGTTATCTTTGAGGAGGACATGAATCTTTTTCATTGATTTGATCTTTTTGTCTCAATCTTATATGTAATCTTCTATGACCATGCTTGTTTACACCCAAATTGTATGGTTTTGTCCACCACAAACCAATATATAACTTCATCATTAACCATCTTATTCTTTGTGATTTTAAGTTAACACTTGCTGGATATGTCTAAAATAATCGTTATTGCACATTATTTCCATATCATCCAATTTATATTCAACAATAGTTTGGATACAATTTAAAATTATTGTTAAACATATTATGCAAATTGCCTTGCTGATTTTTATTCAAAAAACTTGGTTAAATTTTGTTGACTGAATTATATAAACTCTTCACTGAATACAATTTCAAATTTTGGACCCATAAGTTCTTTGATTCATAACTTGCAATTTGAGGTTATAGATTTGTATTTTCTCAGCAAACAAAATAACATAACTCTTAGCAAATTTTTAAATAATAATTTACATATATATAATGAAGTTATTATTAGAAATATAAAAAAATGGTAATAATGTTATTGATAAAAAAATATTTCATATCTGCTATCACATTAAGTTTTTGATATGAAAAATAATAAATATTTTTAAAAAATTATATATAAATAAAAAAATCAAAGCCATATATCATATGACTATGAGGAGTGCCAAAGCATGAAACCATTGGTCTGAGATTAGGAGTGGTTTTCAAGATAGAGATTTTTAAATGCTTTGTTTAACTGGCATTTATCAATAAAGCTTGTTAGAGCAAATTAGCAGAGCTCTTTATTTTTTTTTTTTACTATATATAAATATCTCATGCAAATTAAAATAATACATATTGTATAATTTAACTTAAAAACAATCTTAAAAGAAAAAATATAATTGCTATTATCAATGTAAAGTATTTTTTTAAAATACCAAAATTTGGTTTTACTGCATAACCACAAGCAAGCCTATCTATTGTTCTCTCCATTAGAGCTATTTTTTTTATCTCTAAATATTTCTAATATCTAGAAACAAAAACTAAAATATACACTATGTTAGAATTAACCATTCAACACTGAAAATGTATAAAAATCATGAAAATGTTACAAACTCAAATACTGTTCATTGTCAATGAGATGCATACAGAACCATATAGAGGGTAAATATGGAAGTTATTTAAAGGATAAGTCTTTCCAAATCAATGTGATACGCTATGGCTTCTCCTTTATTGAGGTCAAGAATCTCTCAGTCACTCCACCCAGAGAAACCTGTTAGTCACCTTATTTTCCCATTCCATTCCCCACCCTAAGTTTTTCCCATATTTTTCTCTATCCTGCTCCATCCCATTTCACAACATCATTTTTGTCCACTCTATCGCCTTTATATCTAAATCCCCTTTATCTTTACCCAGCATAAAAACCAAGAATCCACTTTCTGTATAATCACTTGTTTATATCTATTCTCCCACAAGTTCATTATTTGTACCCTTTCTGCTTGTAAGCATTTACATTCAATTAGCAGATGCCTAATATTTTGCATGCCTTCCTCACACCTGTATTTCTCCATCTATATGTATATTCCCTTGTTACTAACAATCCCGTTCCAGACTTAAAATAGCAAACTACTTTCCTAGCTATTATCATAAATTAACTCACACCCAATATTCTGTTTACTTCTATATATTTTTTTAAACTCTATTTTTATTCTCCATACTAGTTCTCCATCTCTCAAACTCCCTATTTTTTAATCTATTCTTCTATTCCATTCCTTGCCACTATAACACTCAACAATTATCCTAACACAAACATCCCATCTTTTGTACAAGTATACTGGCATAAAGTCTTTATCCAAATCTTGTGCATACTGAACTATCTTTCTCTTCCATCTTGTTGCCTGCCCTTTAAACATAACCCAGTTAAATACTATTTTGGCTACTCTCTTACTATCCATAAATTGCAATCTACCAAACATTTTCATATGGCTTTTTGAATCTCGTATAAAAACTTGACCATCCCCCTACTTCTTGAATTGCATCCTTTGTTGTCCACATGTTTATATCTAATGCATGTCTTCCTACTTCTCTTTGTATTTTTTCTAAGTAATCTAACACCCTTTACTAACGCATAATGGATCATTACCATAAGTTAATCCTTTTACTCCATTCCCTTCCATGAAATTCTTGCTACATCATATTTATTATATAAAAATACTGTTAATTTTTTGATCAGTCCCTTTCTTTTCTTTGCTCCATTTATTAATTTTTTCTCCCATTCATTGAAGCAATTTCTCTGATTATTTAAGACAATTCTCAAATAGATATACCTTTTTACCACATTTAACTTTATATCCCCCAATAAAAATTATTTCTCTTTACCCAGCATTTATCATCATTATTTTTGATTTTTCATCACTAAATTTAATCCCCATCTCTTTACCCACCCTTGTGCATATCTTCAGCATAATTTCCATATCTTCCCTACTTTCTGTACACAAGAAGATATCATCAGCAAATAAAAGACCTGATAATATATAAACTCCATCTATTAATGGTGTTTCTATCCCTCTTTCTTAGTCTTTGTATTGCTTTCTCCATTTCTCTCAAATATAACAAAAACAAAATAGATGACATCGGGCATTCTTGCTTTAGTACCACCCCATTTTTAACTCTGATTCCATTTAATTTAGTACTTTAAGTTCCCGCCACTATCAAATTTATTTTTTCCATATTTGGTCTTCATTAGATTCCTTATTACTATATTTCATAGTATATATTAAATTAAAAATATCTTCTTTAGATATTAAAAAACAGCAATAAATATTTGTAGTATTGCCACTATAAAATATTTTACGCGCCCAACATGCACGTTTGCAATACTTAGAAAAAGCAAAAAGATATTTATAAAAGTAAAATATATTTTAAAAAAGTATATATAAGTATCAAATTGTTAAATATTTAATAACTTTTTTAAGAAAAAAGAAACTTTGAAACAAAAAAAAACTTTTTCCACAGTCATTATCTATGTATAAACAATCCTGACAAAATCTGTTTTCTAATATGCAAGTGACAAAAATATCCTTCACCCAGTTACAGCTGTTATCTAGAAACAATAAGTAAAACTAAAATATAGAATTACACACCATTAAATTACAACTATTCTTTGAATAGAAAATAAGATATATTTCAACAGAAGCAAAAATAACCACTTCACTTTCAGCATCTATGCCAGATATTAAATATGAGTGCAGTGCCATACAAAAAAGTGAATATCTTTGAAGTGGGATAAATTTGATGCTGAAGGCATTAAAATACATACAAAAATTAATATATATATATATAATTAAAAAACATAAAAAGCTATGCACTTTGTATTATTAAAACTAAAAATTTCATTCAAACATTTTTTTAATATTTATTTTAAAAAAGATAAATTAAAATAGGAGTTCAGTAAAAAAAAAAAAAGTGTTTTTAAAATAAATAAATATATATATAAAGTGATTCCCAATGATAACAAATAAAAACTTGTTTTATTTTAAAAGAATGAAACAAAAACAAAGCTATTAAAATACATATAAAAAATTAATATGTATTTTTCTTTAAAAAAAAAGAGCAATATAATTTATAAAAATTAAACCAATACTTTTTAATGTTAATAAATTAAAATGGTACTTATTGTATTTAAACAAATAAAGAACAGAAAACGAATATAAGACTTTTTTTCTATTATTATTTTATAATAATAATAGTAATGGAAAGCTATTCAGAAAAGTTTGAAATTTTAATAAAATAATATCTAAACATTGCTTAGCTATTTAATTAAAATTATTATTATATAATTTTATTATATTATATAAATTATATTATTATATTCAAATTAAGGAAAGAAAATATTTTATTATATTATATAATTTTATTAAAAATAAAAAATTGAATAGTCTTTTTATTTTTAACTTTTGCCTTTAACACTTTTTTTAAAAATAAAACATGACAGATAGGGCATTTTAAAAAAATAATAATGAAAATCAAATGGAGTTTTATCATAATTTGACTTTTTTTTCTATCTTTTTTCCTGTCAGAGTCAATTTTATTTTCAAATATCTAAAAAAATAATGATTTTTTTTTTTTCAGTTTCAATTTAATGTTACTAAAGGGCATAAAAGCAATTTTGATTTTTAAGGCTATTTCTTAAAATATACTAGCTTTTAAATGACGTTATTTAAGTATATGTTAAGTTCTTATGGTTAGCCATTGCCCCCCCCCCCCCAAAACCAAACATATTTATTCTAGTAGCTATTTAATGATCATTTTTTCCTGCAGCAACTTTCATGGTCAACAGAAAAATATGTAAATATCATTAAAAATAAGATACATGTAATCTCTCAATAAGCAATATACTGATTATAATATGTAGTAAAAAAAATTTAAATAAATCAATCTTTCAAGTATTTGATCTTTCAAATATTTTACATTTAAAAATTTTGGTGTTCCACTTTATCTTTTGACTGTTAATACTTTAGGCAAAGCCTTAAGAAATGATTCTTTTTCAAATAAATTCAACAACATATGTAAAAAAAATTAACTTATGAACATTTATGTCGTAAATGTACAACAAAGATTTCTTTAAATATTACCAAAATCACACTTTTCTTTATGTTTGCCGTAATATCCTATAAATATAATTTGTCCAAACTTCAAACATTTTTTAGCCAAAACACTTTATTTGTACATACACAGACACCTACGTTTCGACTGACCTGCAGTCTTCTTCAGAGCAAGTCTATTTTGATCTTCCAAATGAAAATAAAAAATTTCATTTGGAAGATCAAAATAGACTTGCTCTGAAGAAGACTGCAGGTCAGTCGAAACGTAGGTGTCTGTGTATGTACAAATAAAGTGTTTTGGCTAAAAAATGTTTGAAGTTTGGACAAATTATATTTAAAAGATTTCTTTAAGTTCATAAGTTGGAATTTGCCTATATTTTAAATAATGAATAATAAAAAATAAATTACTTTTTGAAAGACAAGGTATAACTTTGGACATCGAGAAACTGAAGTGGAGCGTAAAAAAAGTCTTTCCAGATTTTCTACTGGGAGATTTAATAATCCTGAAACTGTGACACTGTTACAACCACTAATATCAAGAACTTGTAGTTTCTTTGATGTAATTAAAAATCTAAAAAAAAAAAAAAAAAAAGGAAAATCAAGATATTAATACTTTGTACATTTCAAAAAAACAGTTTTTACTTCCTAAAAACTTACTTATATAAAATTTCATCATTAACACGACCAAGACATTCTACATTCATGGTAAGAATAAGAGAGCGAAGCTCGGGAAATCCTAAACATTTAGTATCCTTTTTCTGCTTTGAATTTGGCATTGTTACTATAAAAGGAGTATTGATAAGTTGAATATACCTCAGTTTGGGACAAGAATTCTGTAGAATTTCAATGTTAAAACTATGATACACAAAACTTAAGTTTACACCAGACAAGTTTAATTCAATCAAATTTGGGGAATACTGCTGAAAAAAAAAAAAAAAAGCATAGAATGTAAATCAAAATATTATATTTTGAGAACTAATTATTATGTTTATTAAAAAAAAAGTTGGACAATATTTTTATAAAAAGGACAAACATTTAAATGATAGTTTTTTAAAAAAAAAAAACAATTATAATTTTTAAAAATAATGTTTTAATATATGAACAGGTTTTTTTTTTTTTTTTAAAGCTGGTATAAATGAAATTTATCTTATATTGAGGTAATTAAGACTTTAGACATATGTAATTTTATTATATAATCACTTTTATAACTACTGCCCAATATTCATAGTTTTATTTCAATATCTAATTTGCAAAAAGTTTAACTATTATTACCCATTTATATCAATGTTCAATGAAAAAAAATTTTTTTATTCTTTTTCAAATATATGACAATTCATTGCTTTAATAAAATATAATAAGATATCACAAAATAGAGAAAATTAGGTACCAATCTACTTGGCTACATTTTATTTTTAATTATTTCTTTAAAATACACCATCTATGTTATGAAATAATTTTGGGATAATTAATTGATATATTAATGATTCAACATATTTTACATCTCTAAAATTTGGATTTATAAATATTCAAAAAATACAACAGAAATCTAAAAAATTAAAAAGAAACATTTTCCCTTGCATTACAATAAATACTTTTTTTTTTTACTTTTTAGAAATTAATTTAAAAATAAACATTGTGTTCTGCATTGATACTGTTAAATTGTTTTGATTTGAAAAAAAAAATGTAAACATTATATTTGGAATTAAATTATCAAAAAACATTATATTTGGAATTGTTCATTTAATTTGTTTGATTATTTTTTTTAATAAAAAAGTAGAAGCACATTTTCTTACATTCTTCATTTAGACCTTGGGTCATCTGAAACTAAAAAGGAGTTTAAAGCAATTTTACATTTTTCCGTCCATGTTGTGACTGCAAAATGTCTTAGTCCATATGAAGCAGGGATGTTTTTTTTTAATGAAATAAAAAGAAAACAACTACTAGGTGTTGGGAATTCTAAGAAATAAGTTTCATTTTAATCTTTTTTTAAATTTATTGTTTCAAAGCCAGCCAGGTCATTTTTATTTGGATTGTTTTATTTGTAATTTATACTGAAAGTAGAAGACGATTATTGTTTTCATAAAAATCAACAATACTTATAATTGATGCTGTATCATCATCCTCACTTTTCAAAAAGGAAATAAGAAAAAGTTTAAAGACAAATAATAATAATTCCAAACAAATCTGTCAATTACAAATATGAAGAGATTGCTTGAAATTATAAATAAATTACTTTGCAAATCAATATTAGGTAGTATTAACAGAAATCAAAATAACTCTTGAAAACTAACTATTGATCATACTTCCCTCCCCCTTTTCTCAAAATTAAATAAGAAATAGAAAAGACAAATAATACTATAAGTTTCAAGAAAGAAAAAAAAGATCTGTCAATGAAAAGTAATAAAATGTTTTAGATTACACATTAAATTTATATTTTACATAGTAATCATTAAAAGCCAGTCAAGACTTAGACAATCCAAGTATCAATAATAATCAACAATTTCAAATTGTTGTCAAGGTAACCTCCTTTTAGTAATAAAGGTGGAGTAAATATTACAATAAATTCCTTCTCTAAATCAAAAAAATCTTAAATTTGGCAATTAGTCATCCCAGTATTCTTTTATGACATTGAAATAGTGTTTAAAGATTTCAACTAAAGAGAAAATTGAATGTAGGTAACAGAGTAAATCAGTACCGAAAATTAATACATATACATATACTGCGAACATTAAGAAAACTATTACCAAAAATTACTATATAGTATATTACTTTAGTTTATAACTGTATATTGCAAATAATTCTAAAATTATATCATTAATTAAAAGTTGTGTTTTTTTTAAATATATATATATATGCATTTTCACATTTTAAATATGCCATAATATTCTATTTGTTCTTTAAATTTATATTAATTTAAAATAATTGAATGATTTATTGCTCAAGAGTTCATAAGATGTTAGAATGTTGGAAATGCCAGAACTGAAATCGATCTGAGGACCATACATTCTAGAACCTGAGACCCTACCACTGCGAAAAAGCTCACAAAGTAATAATATTAATTAGTGTATTTTATATACAAAAGTGTGTTATACACAGACTAAAGATGATCATTAGATCAATTAAAACATTTTATGAATAATAAGCATACAATTGAAAGAATTGATGACTTATTATAATTCTTAATAAATAGTACCACATACTGACCTAACCTGATGTTAGGCTTACAATAAATGTATATTACTGTATGAGATACCAAGTTTAAATTTAATTAACACAGAAGCAAAGAAAATTATTAATGACTTTTTTGTATTTGATCCTTTCTAAATTTGAAAGTCAATGTTAAATTTGAACTTTGCTATAATGCACCACTCCCACCTCATTCTTGCACTAGAGTTCCAATCCAAGTTTCTGGCTAACAAACTTATAAGATTATTATCTTCTTCTATGTCTAAATTGATTAGTTCATAAGCATCAATAGAAAAGTTAATGACCTTTTGCTACTGAATTTATTAATGTAATCTTTGTATTTAAATAAAGCTTAGTTATTTCTGTATCATCTTATCTTGTTCTATTAATTTGCTAATAATTTGAAATTTTTAATTTGATATAACTTTTCAAATTCTTTTGAAATATTAATTTATTCTTCCAATCTTTTTCTTGTCATAAATAGAAGGCTAACATGGCCTAACCAGTCATACTGTCTGCAATCTTAATGTCTGCCAATTTCACAGTGGTTAAACATATGATGAGTGATGACATTTAGAACAACATAGCTATCTTTTTTTCTTATATTAAAGCAAATTCATTCACGTTAAGACATACAAAATGGATATTTTAAAAATGAATTATTCAAATCCAGCCTATTATTTTGGTTAGTTGAAATCCAATGTTCTCTGTAGACAAGTTGCAATTATCTTGGTAAAAATTTTGTATAAAACTAATAAAAGATTGATAGATCTGTAATTTCAAATATCTTCTTTATCACTTTTTGAAAATAATAATATTAAAGCATTCTTCCAATTATTTGGTACAACTTTATCATTTAGACATTTGGTATATAACTTTGCCAAAAAAAATTATAATTCTAAAGTATGTACCATTAAACATTATTTTCTCAGAAACAAATATTAACTGCACCCTTAAAGACTTTCCTCTTTGTAACTTTTGGTAATTGTTTATTTTTAGCTTGAAGTTTCATTTAAAATATTGTTTTCATAATTTATCTATTTGAAAGAATGAAAGAGCTATAGTTGAGATTTTGTAAAGATGAACATCAAAATTATACTAAAATTATTTTATTTAAAAGAGCAGACCCTCATTTTATGAGGAATAAAAAAAAAAAAAAGAACACTTACAGTAAATTACTTTCCTACTTTTATGCCACCCAATATAAACTTTAATAATCAATACATGTCAGATGGTAGTGCTTAATATATCCTTATCCAATGCTATTTTATCCAAATATCCCCAGACTAGTTTCTATCTTATGGCTTTCATCAATGAGGAACTTTTTGAATTTTTTGGAATCATGCATTAGGATCTTTTGAATTTAATATAGTATCTATTTTTTTATTATACCACCAAGCTGATCAGACAAATTGAAAAACTTTTTAATTTTCTCAATCCAAACATATTTGCTTGCATAATTACATAGAACTGAAACTAGTTAATTTTTTATATATTACGGTGATCTTAAGTTTTTTATATCTTAGATATCTTTATTTTTTAGCCAGAATTAGTACAAAACCATAATACATCACATGACTAACAATATATTATACGATCTTGGCTTACATATTGCTAATGAATTAATAATATGTAAACTAATATTATATAATGTATTAACAGTTATAACAAACATGAAATACTGATTTTACTGACTTACTCTCCTACTTATATTAATTGATATTAGTGACATCTGTTACAATTTCAGAAGCTGCTACAAAAGCAATGAGTAAACTCAGTAAACACTAAATGGAAAAGCATTAGTTTCTAACTAATTCAACTTCTAATAGAAAACACTGAATTATGTTTCTTACTCAATGGTCATTATCTTCCTATTCAAAAGGTCAAAAAAAAAAGTCCATTGTTATTTTAAAACTGTAATTAGTGAAATATATAACTGCTGATATCATGCCACACTATATAACTGTACAAGCTGAAGGCTTGGGTTCAAAAATCTTAGGGTACTTAAATTTTTAAGCCAGTAGCTTTGAATAGCAAAATAAGAGTTAAAGTTACTCATAGGTAGGTATGATAAAAACTGTCTTCTTGAGGAGGTATAAAATGAATCAAAGGTGTTAGTCATTATAATGTTTTTATCGACATAATATTCATGGTCTATTATCCTATCTCTCTTCTATATCATTTCCAATTTCAATTGTATCTCCATCAATAATCTTATCTAAATTCCTTCTTCCAATAACTAAATAACATACATTCCAACATCAGATAATAATACTTTACATCTCTTATCCTACCAGTAACTTATCATGAATACTCTTCCATCTTTATCATATATAAATATATGATCAAAGATGCATTATAATTCATAATAATTTTCAAAATCAACTATGTAAAATATTAAAATATATAACTGTATTTCATAATTAGTCTTTTACAACAACTTTCTATATCTCTGCAGCAGCCAAATATCTTCATATATTTGAAGGCAAATGTTATTTTGCTGAAATGTCAATATGATTATATATTTTGCAAGATTGTCCCTGAAAACTACCATGAATTATAATTTATATGTATAAATCATGAGCTATCATATATTGTTAATTTTCATATAGCCATTATGCATTCTTCAAATCCTTCACATTCCCTCTCCCGATTAACTAGCATTCAATTATTCTCATATTACAAACAGCATAATAATCTACTCCTGAACTTTTTTTTGTCCCCACATCTCACCTTCTTAAATAATACACAGGAAAAAAAATAATTATTGAACAACCTAGAAATTTCACCAAGCTTCTAATCCATCTTATGTTGCATTCCAAATTATTCAATTAAAAATTTTCTTCATAATCATAATATCATTCACAAATGACAGGAAATTTAAATTTACTCTTTGTTGCCCTTGAATAACTCATGTGGTCCTCACTGCAATATATACATTTGCTGCCAATGTGAATTTCCCAATTTCTTTTGGGGTAATTTCCAAAAGATCAAATTATTCACTTTTTTAAACATTCTATCTTATTACTTATATATTAAATCTAAAACTCTAATTTCCATAAAATTTGACATACTTCACATCAATTATAAGCAAGTAATCCATACTTCTCTAATTACTTTTTGTTATTTTCTTACTACAATTTTTTTTCCTCCCACATTTCCATAAATACTCTCTTCTTTCACTTATCTCAATCACTAAATAAATGTATCTGTCTACAAATTCTGTTTTTACCTTTTTCAATAGCCATCTCTCACTTTTTCCAATTCTATCTTTGATTATTCTTATCAAAAGTAACATCATTTTTTTCTGCCAGAAATCTCATAGCTTTCCAAAAGAATACCCATGTTTCGCATTCTCTGCAAAAACAATACTTTTAAAGTATACTTTTCCTAAATCCCCCCTCTCCCTTTCTGGAAGTCTATATACTACATCCACTAATTGCAGTTCATTTTGCAAATTTTGTAAATATAACATAAACAACAAAAGGCAACTGATAATCCATCAAAATTAAATGTTTGACTAAACTCATTACACACACGCGCACGCACGCACACACACACATATAAATGATAAAATATTTAAAAATAGTATTGTTTATATTGAACATAATTGGACTTAAGGTTGTTGTGAAACCTATTTACTTAAACAGCATTTGAACTTCAATATATTTTCAAATATCTTTATACTTTCCATTAAATATTAAAGATTGACGATCAATATAAGATTTGATAGTAAATATTTAACTATAATATGTGGCTGATTCCTAGCTGAGAAATCTGTTCACACAGAAATTTGAATGTGAATTAAGACTTTGAACTGAAGCAATATTAAATTAGAAATCACCGAAACTGGCAAAAAAAAAATGATGTTCAAAAAAGAATTGGCAAAAAGAAATAAAGAAATAATTTTCAGGAAGATTTGTTGAGAGGCAATCAGGAATTACAAAACATAATATTTAATTGCAGATTGATTAGAAGTCAAAGACTTTCCATTATTTTTCACTTGGATTGATTTTCAAATAATGTTTATTTATTGCATCCAACATAATATGTTCTAACTATTTGTTTAATGACACTACATTATTACATAATGATTCTGGAGCAGATCAAATATATATTGGCAATAGCCAAGAAAAAGATTACAAATAAAGGCAGTTCTTCCCTACATTATTCGGGGTGTTTCAAAAAGATGGACCTGTTTGAAATCATTATATCTCTGTAACCACAAATGGCTCTTGAATTAAACTCTTACCAGTTGAAAGCATGGGCATAGAGTTTCAAAATAATTACTGCTAGATGTCTCTCTCAACACACAATCATTCATAAAATGAAATCTCACAACACAAGGTGCTTTGCTTTCTGCAGTTCAACAAGAATGAAGATGTAATCACAATGTAGTGTGCATTTTAACAGCATGTTGATATTGAAAAGGCCAATGTCAAAGAGCATTCCTTGTTAGTATCAACAATTTGAAAAAAATAATCTGTTTATATAAGAGAGAAAGAGAGAGAGATCACAGAGTGACAGAAGAAAACAAAAGAAGAATTCAAGGATTTTTTTGCATAGTTCATGCAAGTTCACTCATCATGTCAGAATGCTTAATAAAACATGATAAGTCATTAAACCACTGTTAATTTTTTATGTAAAACCACTAAACATCACATGATCATCATTGCTTATGCTTGCTCATTACTGTTATTAAAACAGGCAAAATTCTCCATACAGTAGTGCCACTCAGTGCAAGCCAGAAGGTTTGTGCATAAAATCCCTATCTAGTGCCTACTCATCCAATATCCCCAGAATAGTTTCTAGCTTGTGGCTTTCATCAATGAGGAGCCTTGGACAGTTCTCTCAGATCCCAGGCTCCTCACTGACGAAAGCCACAAGCTAGAAACTAGTCGGGGTATTGGATGAGTAGGCACTAGATAGGGATTTTATGCATAAGCCTTCTGGCATCCATTGATTACTCTGGCTTGCAATGAGTGGCACTACAGTATAGAAAAATTTTGCCTGTTTTAATAATTTTTTATATAATTGTAACATGTTGACACTGTGAAATAAACTGCTTTAAAATTTGGTCCCTCATTTTGAAGCACTCTGCACTATAAAGAATACATTACAATGAAAACAATAAACTCATGACTGATATGACTTAAGAAAACTTTAAATATTTTGATAGTAAATATATTTATCAATACAAAAAGCAACAATGAAAAGTAGCCAAACATTAAAAAAAAAAAAAAAGAATCTTAAATATACAGGTGATATATAATAAGTTTTCTATTTAAAGACAGGTTTCTGTAACTAAACACAGGATATAATACCCAAGTATAATATTTATTCAACATTGATGATAGTTTCCTTTTGCTTAATATTGATAGCTATATCACAAGTTTAATGAGCCCCTTATATTATTAAAGAATTTTAAATAATAAATTTACTATTAATAATAAAAATTATACTGACCGTTAAAAGATTAATTAGACTGCTCATACTTCCTGTTTGCGTACCATTAAGACTCAAATGAGTTAATCTTGAATTCATTGAAGACAGAATAATTTTTAGATTTTTTGGATTCACAGCTCGCTAAAAAAGAATTATATGTAAATGTGTGGTATGTATATATAATACATCAGTAAATAGATTATACATCTGTGAAAAATTTCTTGAAATAATTTTCAAAAAATGTTATTTATTTATTTATTATAATCTAAAATTAAAAATATCACTCTTGTGACTTTTATTTGCATAATGTAACTGTATACAAACATATATATATTAAACACAGTATCTTAAAAGAAAAATTTTATAGAGGTAACTATGCATCAAAAAAATTCACTGTGAAATTAGTATTGTGAATCTTGTACTATCAGAGATGATAATTCAGAAGTTAGCTATTATATAACAATAGATATCTTATTTCATAATTGTTTGCTAGAGGATGCATTAATGCTAAACTCTTATACAACCCTATATAACCAAATATTCCACGGCTCTCAGAACACATACAATATTCATAAATAAAAGAAATAAGTGAAGCTTAAATTCAAAAACTTTTATCTCAAAAGTTCAAAAGAGAAGTTGGTGGTGGCCATTGATTTCACTTTTATACAATAATAAAAAACAAAACAAGTCATTAAATAAAATAATACAAATATATGATAAAAAAAAAAAAGAACCTAAGATTGTGAGCAGAATATACATATTTCTATGATAAAGTAGTGTATTTGTATCATCTAGATTTTTAAATCAAAACATTATAAATCTTATATTTATAAGTTTTTACATTAATTACTAAATCAAAGCACCAAGCATCACGTGCAGTAATACTGGAAATATAACTTTGCTGGCATAATAAGATATTATAACAAGGATAATATTAGAGGCATGGATTTTATTTTTCTAATTTACAGACTGCAATTTTTATATGCTTAAAATTCAAAAAATTTGAATTATATGTCAACAAGACATTAACAACATTCTCCTGAACAGTTTAACTTAGTTACATTTGACAATTAGAGATTTTTGAATTAATTTTGCTTAATGAAAGGAAGGAAAGAAGGAATCTGATTATTTGAATGATTTATGCTGAACCTGACACATTAGAGTTAAAATATCACATAAATACTCAAGCAACTGACAGAATGCAATACGAGTAGTCTAAAATATAAATTTGAGTTTTTTAAAAGGACTGCTTATTTCCAGTGAATTATATTTAATGGAATAATCAAAATCACATTCTATGAATATCCATCATTTCATGGTAAAACATTAGTTTACCACCATTTCTAAACTGGCAGCACAATCATTTTGGAAAAAAATTATTCAAATAATCTGGATGAGTTTATTTGAATATACTCAATGATTTGATTGTTTGTTTGTTTGTTTTTTTGTAAATAATTATTAGTAACTTTGTCCAAAATATTTCAATTAGATAATTTCTAAACAGCAAGCAAGTGCATCGTTGATTCTCACATTGATCTACAATTCTTGTCACTGAAATTTTAAAATAATCACTACAAATTGTTTTGACTATAGAACCTAAAAATCTACTCATATTAAGAAATATTTTTTTTAAATATATACCTATATTAAAATAAATTAATAACTTCATATATAATTTGGAAGTCCAATAACCTGCATGTCTATTATATCATCTTGATTGTACTATATGTTAAGTTTTCTGCCCAAACGCAGGTTTAGTTAACTAGGCAATAGAATATCATGAAATGATAATGCATGATTATTGTTAGTGATGGTTTAACACAATTTGTTATAAAATCTCAATTTTAGAGGTGCATAATAACTTCATTGAGCCCCTCATCGTCAAACAGTTTGGTGTCATCAAAAATAACTAACTACTATGAAAAAATATATAATCTTTTCAAAAGTACATTTTAATCTAAGACTATAGGAAGCTTTTGGTTTCAGGTCAAAAAAAGTACTCCTTCCCCAGCAGCATTATTTTCTTTTTGAAAATAATTTCGAAGCTATTGTTCATTGTATTTGACTCTCACTCAATGTCAGTATTAAATTTGTTTAAATCAAAACATTTTCACGTTGGTATTTTACGTTAGAGTTGAAAGATGATCAGAATCTCTCTCAGCTAATCCATAGCAGATTGGTATTCTTTTTTTTAACCAGCCTTTTATAATTGGTCAAGTTGGAATATTTGATCATTCGGGAAAAAATGCACTTCTTATAATAACTCTCTACTGTCCTGCTCCATATAAAAATAAAATTGCCATTTGTCACTATGTATCTAATCTTCTAACAATTGTAATAATGTCGCTTAATGTTAGGCATGACAATAATTACTGAAAAACTATATGAAATAAATCCAATTATAATTGTATGCTCCACTGTTTAATTGATAAGCATATTTTTAGATCATGATATAAATCCTTACCTAAATTTTTAATTTGTTTTTGTAAAATATTTTCATTAAAATTCTACAGCCTGAATATATATTGTAACGGGATGGGGTGGGTGATTGAATGGAGTAAACATGGGGTGATGGAAACATCATCAGCACTCGCAGTCCATTTAATGAAATACAAATATCAATAATTTGAAAAATTATCTATAAGTAAATATTTAGTATAAAATATTTAAGGATATAAGAGCATGAGATTAGAAAATCTTTGAGAACATTGAGAGATCAGCCAGCTAACTCAGAAGAGCCACAAAAAGCATAATTGACCACCAATGAACTGAAGCACGACTTCCTTGCATTCTTACATCTCCATCTTTGTAGCTAGTTTTACTGTTGCCATTCTCTGCTGCAGTTACCAACTCTTCATAAAATACTTTAACCAACTTTACAGCTAGCTCTTCTGCTAACTCTTACAAAACTGAAAGCCAAACTGTTCTCTTCAAAATCACTATCCAGACTGGCTGATATTTTTTTGTCAGCTCTTTTATAAAATCATCTAAGGTGATAACATCTTAATTAAAAACAGTTTTTATTTTTAGCTCTCTAATCCCTTTGAAAACATATACATGTTTTAATTAATTAAAAAAAGTTGAAAACAATATTGTGTGTTTACATTTCACAATCAGAATAATAATGATAATAATACAATATTTATATTTATTCAGACCTTTTAAAAGTTTAATTTATAAAACAATTTTTATTTTAAATCAGAGTTATTATTTAACACTTTACTTATTATTATTTTATTTTAGGAAATATTAAAAAAAAAAATCTACAAAAATTTTTTTCTGTGTTTATTTCTACTTTTCCTTTATTTTACATATATATATACACACACACTATATTATTATGGGTTACAATAAATTCAAATAATTTTCATAAACCTTTACATAAATTATTGCTATTAAATAGGTAATGCTAAGAATACAAATTTATTTATGGACTATCCGTCAGATTCCTAAAAAATAATTTTTTAACAAACTGGAAACAAAGCCCACCTTTTTTGTATCAGTGCCAATTTATCAAACAAAAGACAGAAACTTTTATCTGTCCCAAGTTCTTAGATGGTGAATAAATCAAGCAATGATTTTTGAAAAGGTTGAAATTTTACTCTGGTGTTGATTTTTAGAATTTTTAATTAAACTAACTTACAGTTTCAAATAATAATCAAGATGAAAAATCTAATAATTTCAATAAGTCCATAAACAAAATACTGCTATTAAATATGTAATACTGATAATACTGAAAATAAATATATATAAATATATAGTGAAATAGATAAATATCTATTTCATGGTTACCCCATGTGGTCTTATATATGATACAGTTGGTTAACAGAAGTTATGAGATAGAATAGTACAAGTAGCTTTGCAATACTTTAAAAGATATTAAATAAAAACATATTTTTTAATATATGTTTAAAAATAGCAATACTGTAATGAGTTAGTTTATTTTTGGTATCTAAAGAGTTTAAAATTAGTGAAATTAAAAAATATATATACAGAGACTTCAGACCACTCAAAGAAGTATGGAGAGATGCATGTTGGGAGTAACGAGAAGAGATCGAAAATGCAATATATGGGTAAGAAAACAAACAGGGGATACTGACCTCAGTGAAAAAATTAAAAGACTGAAATGGAGTTGGGTTGGACATATTGTTAGAAGAGATGATAATAGATGGACAATTGAAATCTTAAACTGGATTCCAAGAGATTGTAAAAGACCCAGAAAGAGACCACATGTGAGATGGATAAATGAAATAAGAAAGTATGCAGAGTGATATGGAGAAGAGAAGCTAAAGATCGGAGAAAATGGATTGAACTTGGAGAGAACTTCATCCTGCAGTGGACTGATATTGGTTGATGATGATGATGAAGAATGTTTTAATTTTACTAATATACATAAATAACAGACATAACATATTGAGAGTAGAGCTTTATTAGTGCAGACAATTATGAAGTGCTGAGCATGCTTTCGACTGGATTCAGTAACTGAAAGATTTAGAATTATAAAAAAAAAAGTGTACTTAAAAAATATCTATGTTGGAAAGTTGATTGAATGTTACATTATTTCAATTACAACATAGTAAAACTAGACAGACTAATTTTAAAAAAAAAAAACATAATTAAATGAGGTAGACTAATTAGAAAATATTTTTAAAAAAAATAAAAGTAATTAAAGCATCTATATTTTGATTAAAAATATATTCACATATCAGCTGTACCACAGCTTCATTCATGTTAGTAGAATAAAATAATATAACACAATATGTAGTTGTTTCTGCAGCTTCTGTATTTACAGATTACTTAAATGAAATAGTAATAATGAGTTATCAATGGCAATATTGCAAAAAAATTAACTTTTTACAATCAATTATACTACTGAATAATCAACTTTTCGCATTTTAAATATATTTCTCACACAATAAACTAATTAATATAATTAATTATTAAGCATACACTCTGATATATAATACATCCAAGACATGTCAAAACACAAAAATATATCACAAAGTCAATTAATTACAAGTAATAATCATTTGTAAATAATAATTAGTTTCATGGAATTTGTTCCAGGCCTGCTATTTAGAAGTTATAATATATTTAAATATGCATTTTTTCCCCAAGAGTTTTATTAGTATTAAATTTTATTTTATTGATCAGAATCATGCACATCTAATTTGAATAATTGCATATAATATTCATTTATATATGGTAATTAAGCTTTAAAAGATACACTTCTTAGGCATTCTATTCGTAATACATATGTATTTATATGTTTTCAATATATATATATTTATCCATCTCTCTCTTGAAAAGAATTGTGCATTTCTAAATTAACTACTAAATATCATGTTGACAAATGGGAAGAGGAGATCATATTGATTTAATCACCAGAGTCACCTGATAATGTCTTTGTTCTCTAATAAAATAATGAAAATTTATTAACTACTTGGTTTTCTTTAAGCATTGACAAAAGTAACTATTTATTCATTTTCATGCTTATGTACAGTTTGATTAATAAACTTCATTAACAATTATTATTATTAACCAAAGTAATATGTGTGTCCAAAATTTAAAAAAAAAGTGAGTAATACTCTATCCAAGCTGCCTGAATCTCTGAATCAATACATATAATTGTGTAATAATATACTTTAACTGTTCACTACAAAATTTGTAAGATATTAGCATGTGTTGTGGATAATTTTTAATACTGTTTTAAAGTATATAGTTTATAAATCATTTAAGAAAACATTGTTAATTTATTATGCACACTGCTATTATTTTTAAAAATAATTTATTCTATTTGATAAATTTTAAAACTGATTCAAGTAATTTATAAAGCACTATAGAAAAATCAGCTTTTTAAAACTTATTGTAAGCCAACATTTTTTCAAATATAAATGTGAGGCTATTACTTGCATTTATTTTCACTGATTTATTGCTTAAATTGAACTAAGTACCATAAAGCAAAAATCCATAGACTATGTATATATATAAAAATGATAGGTAAATAATACACAAATAAATAGAGAAAAAAAAATTTTTTTCAATTTTCAATACTGTAGAAAAGTTATCGTTTTATATTTATTGTAAGTAAACATTTTTTAGAAGATAAATAATGGGAGTCTATCTCTTATGCTTTTTTCTTCTTCTTATATTTAGCCTATCTTTCTATTATCATATCTATATTAGTATTTTAGTTAATTAATGAAGGTTACTATCTTTAAAACAAGCAAATACCCATACCATTTTAAAACTTTCTTTCTCATGTATCAATTAAATATATTTAAAACTTACTTTATCATGTGAGAATATACTTAAAGGAAAATGGTAACATTTTTATTAAACTCAGTAATAATTCTCTTGCTGTATCCATGGCATTTTAAAACTTACTTTTTCAAAGTGTTAAATATATTTAAACTGACATTTCTAAAAATGTATTAATTTTATAGTAACCGCTGATCAAACTCAATGGTATTTCTCTTGCTGTACCTGGGTCATTTTAAATTTTACTTTAACATATGTTAAACATATTATAATGATCCGGAGAAGAACTTAACATAATCTGCACTACAGGGCGCCATCTAGGCATTTGAACCTAGAGAAATTTATAAATTAGACAGATACGTAAGTCAAAAAAAAAAAATTTTTTTTTTTTAAATTTTGATTCCGGTCATTAACCCAAGTCACTAGCTCAAGGAGTGGCAGAGATTAAATAATATAATATAAATTCTTATCTAAGAATATATAAAAAAGGAATAAAATAAGCCACTGCCAGTAATTAACATACAAAAATTTATTTACGCATATATATATATAAGATTTAACATTATTATTTTAATATGTTTACTTTAACATTTAACATTATTTTTACTTTTATTTTAGATTTTTAATTTACATTTTAAATTTTATACTATTATTAGTTCGCACAGATTTGTTTAAAAATGTTGAGTATAGATCGGTTACATAGATTCCACGGTCAAAAACATTTCAAAATAAACATAAATGATCAAAATACAAAATCATTGATACCATCAATTGCAGAGGGAAATTTATAAGTAACCCAATAGCATTCACCATAAGATGCTTGCATTAACACCAATAACTTAAAAGACATCCGAATAAATACATTTGGATACTCACCGTAAGGTATCAATATTTACCAAATGTCTATATATATTTTGATCGAATATGAAAACCAAAAACATAATCAACTGGTAACGAACCCATGCAAGCGTCTATACCCAACTTAAATTTAATGCATCTTTATTTAGAGTGTCGAGTATGAATAGACTACATAGATTTGCATTTGAAAAGAAAATATTCAATCCTTGTTTAACATTAGGCCAAAGCATCGCAGTCAAACCAAACTTCAATCCATCTGATATAATCGATGTGTTCAATGTAATATGAATACGGCAGCACAATTTGGTTAAGAGAAGAAACTGCTTCTCGTCAGATAGGAATATTACATCTATCAGATGATGAGAGCAATAAAAAAAAAACTCCATAGGAAGGAACAGCGTTCTACGTCTTATAATCCCTTCCATAGGCAAAACGAAAGTGCGCGGCATATAAAAACGATTCTGCCCATAGCGAATCTCGTACATCTACTAATTACACCAATATATCCAATCCATTGACCTAATTCAACTACAAAACGAATAACCTAAGATTACCCTCCCCTAATATAACTTTACAAATCTATATAGCCATTCACACCCGACTTAAGTTTAATATTTATATAACTAGTTTACTGAAAAACAGAAATCATAATAAACTTAAAGAACAAATAAATAAATAAATGGAAATGATTTTACAAAAGAAACACATTAAATAAAATTATAACTAATTAATAAATAACGTTGGTCAGATAGGATTCTATTTCTTAATTATTTTAAATACGGAAAGTTTTTAATTTAATGTTCATTAATTATAAAGTTCTTACGGTTTAAAACAGTTCATCTTTATCTGTTGCTTGCCATTTGAACACGAATTCCCATGCCGTCCTAAAAGATTGGTTGAGTTAGCCGTTGTTTTTTTATTTATTTATCCGGAGGTCTGTTAGTTTAGTTGGTCCTTAATGTAGAAAAAAAAAACGATATCATTTCTCTTTTTTTTTTTTAACAAAACTGAAGGGATTGAAGGCGTCTTTTCAATCCCTTCTCCTTCAACTCCACAATAACACATATAGTGAACCAGTCAAAAAGAAGCCAACACATCAACAAACCCAAACTCAAAGTCGGATTCAAACTCAGGTGGTTCAAACTGAATTCAAACCCAACTCACGAGCTCAGATCAAATCAATGGATGACATATATCAATGGTACATGACTATATCAATGGTACATGACTATGCGCCAAGGAACTAGCTCAATGGATGATGATGATTAATGAGACCCCTGATTTAACTCTAATGAAGTATAATAAAATAACTAAGAATCTTTATAAGTCAATTCATATATATATGTGCTCGGGTTGCCAATGCAGACAGCGAGCATTAATATTAAAATAATTATGAATAAAAAGACTTAAGAAACCAAGTGTCTTTAGAAAATATTTATATAATAATAATAATTTTGTTCAACTTTTAGATTATGATATAGATTATCTCTAGTCTTTAAACGGAATTTATATTTACAATAAGAATGGCAGTCCTTATTATATGCCAATACGATTACGCAATATTCTAGGAGAAATATATATATATCTATGCCCCGACGAGGAAGTAAAAGTAGATAAAGGTATTTGGCTGTGACAGAAATTATGATTCAAATTCTAAAAGAAAGAATGTGAGATTTATTTTCACATTCGTAAATCAATTCACAAAGAGCAAGATACGTATTTAGGGCATAACTTTAATATTTAATAGAAAACTTACTTAATTATAAATAAATATGAATTTGTTCGACTTTAATAAAATCAATTCATCATGATTTAAGAGTATTAGAGTGGGCTTTACTGGAACTGATAAATAAACAGTACTGACGACTTATGAGCTATAAAAATGAACACGATAAATATGATGGCTGGTCGGTGATTTAAGTATGAGGGGAAACCAGGCCGGGTCGTAGCCACGAGCCTTTGGTGTTCCGATATAATAAAAAAAACGATCAAGTGGAGGAAGTGCTTTCTTTCTAGATAATTAAACTAATAGAAATATCACCGAGGACAAGCCTATGAAACAGGAGATGGCTCGCGTCAGCAACGTTCGAAAAATGATGACTCGGTAATCATCGTATTTAAATAATAAAACCCAATTTATATAAAGAGTGCTCTACGTGATGACCTGATCAAGTTAAATTAAAGTCAAACGTGCTTTAATCAAAAAGTATTTAACGCAATTAGAAATTATATTAATTATGCCCTAAATCCCATGCCCTTCCTGAATATTACTAGAAAGTATAAAATTTGAATTAGAATATATTCATTTAACTCCTTTATTGACCTTTTTGTGAAACAATATATTAATGTGAATAAATAGATATTATAAACTCAGTAAAGTGGCCGGGAGCATAGGTTAGAAATTGAGCTAATAAAATAGCAAAAATTGTATAAATCCTTCAACTCGATAATTAATAGAACTGTATCAAATTAGTTCTAGTGGGTAAGAATTATTATAAAAATAAATATAATATTATTTAACACGGCAAATGCAACAAAGGAAATTATTATCGAGTTGAAGTTATTATTGGCATATAATAAAAAATAAATTATATTAATAATCATCTAGCAAATATATAATAGGGTTAAATAAACGAACCGCCATCGTAAGAAAGGAAAGTTAACAGATATTAAATCTAAAGACTAGAGATAGATAGAGAATTACTAAATTTAAAATAGCATTAATAAAAAGACAATTTTACAGTAGATAGCTTAAAGATGTTTTAACTTAAAGTTCAGAACTGGCCAGGTTCAAAAGGAAAGATATTACCATTTCTTCATGGATGGCTTCTGAGTTTCCACAGGGCAGAGTCCAGGTGGATGAAACGTATGCGCGCATTTTGAAAATTATGTGAATGGCATTTTGATGGATTTCTCTAAGGTTTTGGCAGCTTACGATTGGTATATGAATTTTTATATTGCAGCCACATTGAAGATTTTCAGGGGACTTAAGGAACCGTAGTCAGACTCTTGAAGTTAAGCCCCCCCCACCATGGTAGAAACACTATTTTACTTCATAATTTAACTGGGCGGCTTCTTCTCTAATGAAATATATATGGCTTCTCTTAATGAGGAATAATAGCTGCTTGGAAACTTTTCCTGGGCTCTTTATACTGTATCTGATGCCTTTAGGCTAGCGCTTCTTTCCTAATCAATCTTACAAAAATTTACTAGTTGTTTTTAGATACATTCCTTCGATAAGGCTTTCAAACCCATTAACTTGAATTCATTTTCTAATTAGAAAATGAATTTTTAAAATCAGAAAATGATTTTAATTAGGACCGTCCTAACATTTTAAAGACTTATCTATTTCTAATTAATAAAAACTTTAACTATTGTTTTGGAAAGAGAAAATCTGAAAGCTTATCGAAAGAATGTAGCTTTTAATCACTAAAAATTTAACATATTATTTAAAAGTAAAATAAACATTCCCGACGCAATGACACTTTCGAACAATTATATATATTTAAACATTTATAAATATATACGCACAATCCACACAGTTGTAATATATATAAATTCATGAATAATTTTATCATGAATTTATTAATAGCATTGATTAATTTAAACTCAAACAAATTAATTTTAATACACATTTATAATAGTTTTTCTTTAAGGAAACTAGCGTGGACCAAACGTGTAAAGCCCCATTGCATCGGAAATTCAAGGTTGGTACAAGGGTTTGAAGTTGGCTACATGTGAAAGATCATGAAGCTAGGATCAAACTTAGATCTGACTGCTTCAATAGTCACATCGTAATAACTAATTCTTTTATTTTCAAACCTTTCCTTTTATAATAATTTTGTGATGGTGAAAACCTTTTCGTTGAGGTCCGATTTCCCGATGGATTTCTTTCATTTGCTAAAAGTTTCTATTGTTTTCCTATCTGACCGATGCTTATACATTTAAATGCTCAAAGGCTAGTTTACTAATTAAAATAATCATTTCCATTTTACAAAAGATTAATTAATTTGTTTTCAAACTTAAACATATATTTTTATCTCTAAATCTTTTCTGAAAATTTAGTTTTAAACTACTCTTTTTTTAATAAAGTTTTATTTTAATAATTATTTATCTGTGCGATTTTATATATATGCGAGTTTAAGATGATTTTTTTAATTTTCAGTTTTTAATTCTTAAAAAAGAAATTTTTATTGGCGAACTTTTTTTTTTATGTTTACTAATAAAAAATAATGTAACGTACGTATGTGCCCATTACAATATATTTGAATTAAATTGATATAAATTATTATTCAAGTGAGAAATTAAATATATTGTGCAAACACAATTTAATTAATTTAAAATATATTTACTTGCTTTACCAAAAACTATACTTTTCATTTAAAAAATTTTTCAACTTTGCAATCTTTTAATCAATGTTGCCTTCTTTTTGATTTATATGACATTTAAAAACAATTACTATATAAATTCTCCACATATTTTTATGCTGCAAATTACAAATTTTTTTAAACCAGTAAAGCAACAATTTTTATGCTAGTAAAATTCTATACAAAAAAATAAAATTATATAAGATTTTTCAAGATTTGTGCAATATTTGTTGAGTTATAAAGTCACAAACAGACAAACTTTCATATTTATATAATAATACAGATATAAAAAGGAGATGATATAAGATTAATATATTATAGTTTTTATATAGTGCATAATTACAACTCTTCTACAGAGAACACTGGACTTCCACCAATCAAGAGAACAAGCTGGATTTAAAAGTGGTTTTAGTACAGTAGATCATATCCAGGTATTGAGAGAAGTTATAGAAAGGACAAATGAATATGAGTTGCCATTATGCTTAGGATTTGTAGATTATGAAAAGGCATTTGATTCTATAAACATTTCTTCAGTGATTAAAGCATTGGATCATCAAGGTATAGATCCAGGATATTGTCATATTTTAAAGAATATTTATAAAAATGCAACAGCAACAATTGGATTACATAATAATAGTAGGAAAGTCAACATTGAGAAGGGTATAAAACAGGGTGACTCCATATCTCCAAAACTTTTTACAGCAGTGCTGCAAGAAATATTTAGTGGATTAAAATGGGAAGCTAAAGGAGTGAAAGTTAATGGAGATTATTTAAGTCATTTAGATTTTACAGATGATGTAGTTGTTTTTGCAAATAATGCTTTAGAGTTACAGGAAATGTTGCAGGAGTTATCAGATAAAAGTAGGACTAAAGATAAATGTTAAAAAGTCTAAAGTAATGTTTAATAGGTTTTCTCAAAATATGAAAATAAAGATTGATTATGATAAATTAGAAGAAGTTAACAGTTACAAATACCTTGGTCAGATTATTAATACAGATGGAAACATAATGGATGAAATAAATCATAGAATTAAACTTGGTTGGAGTGCTTTTGGTAGAAATAACTTGATACTAAAAGGAAATATGCCTATGTGTTTGAAATGTGTTTTGCCAGTTCTTACTTATGGATCTGAGACTTAGACACTTAATAGAATACAGAGACTTCAAACCACTCAAAGAAGTATGGAGAGATGCATGTTGGGAGTAACAAGAAGAGATCAAAAATGCAATGTATGGGTAAGAGAACAAACAGGTGTTACTGATCTCCTTGAAAAAATTAAAAGACTGAAGTGGAGTTGGGCTGGACATATTGCTAGAAGAGATTTTAAACTGGATTCCAAGAGATTGTAAAAGACCCAGAAAGAGACCACATGTGACATGGATGGATGAAATAAAAAATGTGCATGGATGATGTGGAGAAGAGAAGCTAAGGATCGGAAAAGATGGATTGAACTTGGAGAAAACATCTTGCAGTGGATTGATAATGGTTGATGATGATGATGATATAGTTGCATTTTGGTGAGAGACAATATTGATACGGGGGTGATGGGGGTTGAATAATAAAAGTATTACAGTCTAGTTTTTTACTTTAAGAGAAAATTAAAAATTAATTAAAAAGATAATTATAAAGAAAAAAAAATTAATTAAAGGTAATTATGGGATTTAAGGTTAAACAAAAAAAAAACAGGCTGTGTTGCATAGTATGTATAAAAGTAGTGTTTTTTTAGAAGTTCTCTTTGAATCTAGACTCTAAAGAAGATAACATGACCTTCACTGGCTAAAAAGTAGAAAATACCACCAACTGCTTGAACCCATAATTGCATTTTAAATGTTATAAGAAATTTCAGTTCCCAATTCAAACTAGAAATAGATTATGATGAATCAGTAAATATTATGCAAAAAAAAATAATTTAATAAACAAAATTGTAAACCAGAAAAAGGAAAATTAAAATCCTCATGAAAAAAAACTTAAAATGTAATAATTTTTATATTATATTATAATTCTAAAATTTATAGATTAACATTAGAGCATAATAGACATGTAATAGGATAGATGAATTACAGTAATGTGTGTGCATATAAATGTATATGTGGGTATATACAAGAAGTGCCTAAGAAACAGAATTTAAAAAATAATGCTATCATCATTTATATTCCAAATTAAGCATGTAAATTATTTTTTTAATAATCAAATATGATTAAGCATTGCCTTAAATGAAGATTTACACTCCTGTGTTAATGAACATTTATGATATATGCTTTTATATATATGAACTTTTTATATTGAACGACAGTGAAGTCGTCTGTTTCTGGGTGTCATTTGACGATTCTAAACCACTTTTCCCGCTGAGCTTTTCTTTCAAGCCCGTTTGTTTTTTTTTGTGTTTGTTTAAAAGAATTTAATGTAAGGTATGGTTAATGTCAAATCATGGTAAGTGATATTTGTGTGTGTGTGGGTTGTGGATTTAGTTAGCTCAATTTAAAAGTTTCAATTGCGGGTTTTTTCTTTAATTTTAATTTTGCAAATTATACAAAGTCTTTAAAAGCTGATCAAAAGTCCTTCCTTTGATCAGTATTTTTAATCAAAATCTTCTTGTACAAATGTATAGAATAATTAATTTGTCTCGATAAATTAAGATATGTTTATTTTTGTATTCCGAATTCGATGTAATTGTTTTGTCAATTTAGAATCTGTATTAAATTTAAAAATAAATGAGAAACGTAGAACCTTATCAAGAAAGGCAAATGCTATTGTATAGTCAAATTAGATATTGCTGGAGGCGAAATCAAAGGAGGCGGAGTTATGAACAAAAACAGGCAGAAAGGTCAACCGTAGCCTCTTAAATATAATATAGCCTCTAACTTTTGACTGGCTGTGTTTGGATCGTCTCAAACTACAGCAAAGTAGTTGTTCCAGAGAAATCACTGAACCGTTTTAAGAAGTTGCCCGGTAAACTGAAATCATGATGGGCTAAGTCCAAGAAGCTGATTCCTGTTCTGCCAATTTAAATCTTTCGTACCGCTGATCTGTAATGTTTTCCGTGCTTCCAGTCTTCCAAATTCACACATTTAAATTAACCATGCCGTTCTAAGAAATTCAAAAGCGGCCACGTTCTCCATACATATCACCGCAAGAAGAAAACCGGACGAAGAAAGAATGGTAACTTTGTTACATGAACTTTTTAACTTTCCTCTCAGTAATAATTTTATATTTAATCTGTTAATCAAAGTAATTGCATGTAAATTTCGTGCTTTCCATTTGAAAATGTTACACTAAAACCTGTCAGTAAATTTCTTCTCTAATATTTCTGTGCTCTAGTCTTTAGATGATAATTATTAATATTTGTGCCTACTAATAATCCATTTGTGAATACATTTATATTTTTACTATTACTTATTTTACAAACAAAACGATGCCAATAATAATATTTCTCAACTCTAATTAAAGTCAGTAAAGTTTATCTCATAATATTTATTATATTCATTTTAAAAGTAATTTTATTGTATCGAATTAAAAATCGTTTCATTTATGTTGAGTTGAGAAATATTCAAGTATTTTTATTGTTTCTTTTACTTTGTCATGATATTTTAATCTATACTCCAAATCTCAAATACTTAAAATAGTCTAAAATTTTATTATAATCTTTTGTTATATATTATTACGGAGTAAGAATAATAATTTATTATTACCTTCCGAACAATCTGGGGAGTTATGGGTTTCAAAGTAAATTTAATTAATTATTACTTTTGCGATCGTTTGATTTCGCCATGTTTTATTGAATAGTTATATCGGACTGTTGCGTAGAAAATGTTACGGAGAGAAAGGGTTTTATATAATTTCGTTTTAAAATCCACTTCCGGTCATTCTTCCTCGATGTTACTGTGGCAATGCCTTTACCTTCGCTTAAGTTGGCGTCTCGTTTTACTACCACATGGAGAGAAAGAAATTCTTCTCCAGGTAATCTCTTGGATCACCGGGGTTCGAAAATGAGCTCGGCTGGTTGTAGTGTCCCGGATCTACTTGGGGGCATTAAGACTTGTCAAAGTACAAGCCGCCCGGTATTCCGTCAATGCACTGCAAGTTATTATTTGTAGTATACATTAATCCCTGCAACCATCAGTACATCAGTATTATATATCATATTTTTATATAAAATCGCCTCCCATTTACCGTATGCGCAACGGTTTGAAACTATTAAAATAAAACAACTTAATAAAAAACTAGTAGATAAATATTTTAAGTGCTCCAATTACTCTGATTCTCATATCAACCTGTACAACCATTTAAACATATAAATATTGGCATGAGTTTGTTAATCAGTACAAACCGATTATTGATGACTAGCAGCAATTTATTATAAATACATATGAGAGTTACCGTATCTGTAAATAATATTATTCAATGCTTTCAATAATTTATTAAAAATTTGTCTAACCTAATTTTGTCTCTCTTGCATTATTACTCTCGAAATCTAGCCAATCACCTGCTGTCTGTATCGACAACTTAAATATATACATTAAATTATTAGCCGTACCAATATCCCGACTATAAGATATCTATGAAATAGCTGATTGTAGGTAATTTAGTCTGTGTTTTTCGATGAGCTAGTAAAGAGAGAGAACCCCGTACCGTTGTAATGTTGTCATCGGTGGGTCATGCCAGGGTTTTGGGTTCGAATTTAGTTTGCATTTTGGAATTTATTCCTAGACGTGGACTGGGTTCGAATTCGGATTACTGTGTGTGAATAGGCATGGTGATTTTTACCGGTACAATATAAACCCATTTATGAACTATTATTATTATTTAATATTCAAAAATTATTTAGAATTAGAAGTGATTAAGAAGTAAGCTCACCACCTCTATGAATTATGAGCTTATGATACCGTTTTATAAGGGTAGCATCTAAAGACTGATCACTATGTAAGTAATGTTTATCCAGATTTTCACTGGAGGTATACTGGTAGACTAACTTTATTTTAGATATATATGTGATTACCATGAATTAAAAACTGATTAAGTAAATTGATTATATTTTTGAGTGTCATTAACATGTAGATTACATCCTTGATGCATTAGAGGTATGGGTGGTATTGGTCAATGGCAATCAATTCTTGGTCATATAATCATATCATTATATTATATGTCAAGATTTATATAAGTAACATTTTTAGAATTTCAACAAGTATTTTTCAAGGGCATTTGAATGCCATAATTTGTTGCATATTTGTCTTTCTACAAATGCTCAAGAAATGTCAATTAAAATAAAACTTAGAAATAAAGACTATTCAAGAAATAATATTGCTCAGTAAAACAACTTAAAAAGGATATTTAAATAAGGACTTATTTATTTAAAGAGGAATATAATTTAGATTAGAATAATATAATTTAAAAGGAATTAATAATAGCTGTTGTTAACTGTAATGCCTTATTTTATGCTTTATAAATATTAACTAAAGAATGCATCATGTTTTCTCAAAAATAGAAATAAGGAATTGTGGGCACTGAAAATTATTTGAAATTATGTTATTGCAAATTTGTAAATAAATTACTGTTTATTATTATTCATTTAAATATTGTAAGATTTCAATTATTTTCATGTGAAAAATTCTCAGATAAAAATAGCAAGTCTATGGTCTATTTCATATAAAAGTAATCCATGATATTTGACTTGGCCAGCTATTGTAAATTGAGGGCTAGTTTAATCATTGAAGTATATGGAGGGTTAGCATAAGCACTAAAATATTAAGAAAAAAATTGTGACAAAACATATTAGTATAAAACAGGATGTATCCTTGGAACATTTCCTGATGGTATTCATCAAATAGCACTCAGATTTTGATGATCATGATCTCAATCCTGAAGATGGAGTATGTATATCATTTAATAGTATTATGCTTACTGCATATTATCAAGATAGATAATAGCATATTTAATGGCATAATCATATATTGCACATTATCAATGCATCATGTGACCATTACAATATAAACTAGTATTACATTTGACACAAATTAAATATACTTTCCAAATTTTTAAATATCACTTAATCGAACATTCTACACTTTCGTGCATACTCATGGCTTAATATTAAAATAATATTCAATAAAAAAGAATGCACTATTCATTAAAACACCAATAGTAATTTAGTTGAATACTGCTGGACCACTCACTGAGGACATTGGTATTTAAAATAGATTTAATGAAAACTCAGTCTGATCATCATAACTAACAATACATTATGCATTTGATTTTTTTTTGCTATATAATACAGTTTTTTTTTTTTTTTTGCTATTTAACATTTCTATTTGTTTTTTAATCTCCTCAGCCTTGATACTTTTAAATATAGATCTCCCTAAACATTACAAAATCCATTTTATATCTAAAGCAGTATTATATCATATAAGCTAAACTCTCCATACAGTAGCGCCACCAGTGCAAGCCAGAGTAATCACTGGATGCAAGAAGATTTGTGTATAAAATCCCTATCTAGTGCCTACTCATCCAATAACCGCAGACTAGTTTCCAGCTTGTGGCTTTCATCAGTGAGGAGATACTGTATGGAGAATTTAGTCTCTGTGTAAACAATTTGTGTAAGCATAAGAAATAGTGATCATGTCAATATTATATCACTGTTTAGAAGATGCTAAGATATAGTAAAGCTTAATAACGAGAATCGGGCTGTGTTTAAGATTTATTTTAGAAATTTACCTTCCGATAGTAACCTTAAAAGTTTATGGTCATTAGAGATTTAACAATCAAAAATATTATTTTAGAACTTGATGTTAATTAATTAATGCTGTCACTCTTGGGCTAAAGGAAATAAAATAATTAATAATTATGTTTTTTTTATATATATTTTGAATTAATCAAATCATTTTAGAATTCATTTCAGTTACATCACCCTTACTTATTTTTGGATTACCTTTACCATATATAAAAAGAAAGTCAATAATAGTTATTTAAATTCATTGTTTCTAAAGCTGATTAGATAGCATCTAAATAAATTTATATGTTAACTGTGAAAAATTTAAATATTAATCATTGGTTTTAAAATCTTTTGTAGTTGCAATAACTTTTCCAGAGATAAATAAAAAAATTATTTTATTTATTTTGAAAGTAATTTGATGATTCTGTTCTTATTTAAGTGTAATATATTTAAATAGAGTTTTGAGCATTTAACAAGACAAGATTATAAACAATAGCTTGAAGTATTTCATAACATCATCATCTTCTAGCAACAAAATAGCAATTATTTATTCTTGATATATTTCTGTAGCTTCATTATTAAAAGCAGTAGAATTTTCATGTACTAAAATATTAATTTCCAACCATTTATTGAATGTGATTTCTTCAATCACCCTTTACGTTAATGTATAATTGTAAATTTTTGTTTTTAAACTAGTCAAATATAGACATTATATCAACATACTTAAGTGTGCTATGTATATAAAAGAGAAGGCACTATTCACCAGGTTTGATGAGTGTTTAAATGGTTTGCAATTATTGTTTACCCATTAGTTAAGAATGGCTTAAACTCAAAAAAATTTTCAAGTTTTATCTGAGCAAAATTCTAATTCAGATCATTGAAATGTTAGGGCTGATATGCTAACGCTTCACAATATGATTCTATATATATGTTGAATTAAATATTTTCATGGATTGTTATTATTAGAAAGAATAAAAATAAGATTATATTCATGTAAACAGAGATAACTTTCATCTTTTGATGTTGCCAGGAAACTATCAATTATTACTAATTGACAATCCTCCTGAGGCTAAACAAGTTTTCTTCATTAATAATAGCTTTTTTTTGATGAGGGTTTATTGAAGTAAAAGGAGGTCTTCTTTTACTTCAAATATAAACATATAATCACAAATGGTTTATTATATTTATACAATTGTCAAATGAAGTCTCTCCTTGTCAAATAAATCTTAAAAAGTGATAACATGTAAAATATAATTTTACATGTAGGCATACTTCCAAAAACTAATTCTTCAGTAAAAGTGAAATATAAAGTTAATAATGATAGTACAATTAGTTCCCAAGAAGTCATGTAATGCCTGGGTATTCAAATAACAGGTAGAGCATAATAGTTCTATTCACATGACCAAAGATATTTTTTTTTACTCAGCTGAGAATTAATCTAAAAACTTTAGTACTGAGTTCAGCAATACAGTAAGAGAAAGTGTTTAAATTTTAGGACAAAAGTGAAATAGTTTTTACACAATCTCTACATAGAATATTTACTTACAAATTTTATAATTAACAAACATTACTAACTTCATTTATAAATCACTCAATAATATTATTTAATACTTCTTTTAAAAAATCACTTTAGAAAATATTTTAATTATACAATTTACCCAGTAAGTTAACTTTTAAATATTTAACTATGAATTATTATTTTGTTGCAAAATTTTTAAAACTGTCAAAACTTCCCTACACTTATTCAGTTCTATATTAACAAACTTCAAGTTTCATATTGCTATTTTTCACAGCTTCATTCGTATGCAACTTCATCCAGAATATCATTTTATATTCAGATAGTTTTTATATTTTTTATTGAATAATTCACAAGTATTTCATTATAAACTTCAGAATCAACTTTATCAACTAGTGTTTAGTTAACGAATAACTCTTTACATCAGTAATCAGATATAAATCTTTTAATAACACAGACAAAACTCTCCATATAGTAGTGCCACTCAGTGCCAACCAGAGTAATCAATGGACGCCAGAAGGCTTGTGCATAAAATCCCCATCATGCCTATTTATCCAATATTCCCAGACTAGTTTCTGGTTTGTGGCCTTCGTCAGTGAGGAGCTTTGGATCTGAGAGCACTGCACCTAGATCTTAGGATCTAATGAAACCCTCCAGCAGCCACCTTTTATCTCTACTTAACTACAAAACTATGATAATAAAATTGAAAACACAATAATATTTTCAATATAAGCTCAATAGCTTATATAGTCATATGGGGAGTTTGCCTGTGTTAATAACAGTTATGTGCTAGCATAAGAAATAGTAATCATGTGATGTTTAGTGGTTTAACACCAATCCTGCCTAATAGGATAGTGGTGGCTATGGTTGTTAAAGAGCCAAAGACACTAAAATGTATGGGTAATGAACTGAGTTCAGACCCATATGACTATATAAGCTATTGAGGTTAGATTGAAAATATTATTGTGTTTTCAATTTTATTCTCATAGTTTTGTAGTTAAGTAGAGATAAAAGGTGGCTGCTGGAGGGTTGCATTAGATCCTAAGATCTAGATGCAGTACTTTCAGATCCAAAGCTCCTCACTGACGAAGGCCACAAGCCAGAAACTAGTCTGGGGATATTGGATGAGTAGGCACTAGATGGGGATTTTATGTACAAGCCTTCTGGCATCCATTGATTACTCTGATTGGCACTCAATGGCACTACTGTATGGGGAGTTTTGTCTGTGTTAATAATAGTTATGTGCTAGCATAAGAAATGGTGATCATGTGATGTTTAGTGGTTTAATATAAATCTTTTGTTAGAAAAAAGCACATAAATTATAAATTCTGCTAACAACAGATGCTTAGATAAAAAAAAAAATCACACAATTTTATCTGCTTAATAACAATATCTGCATTAGGATTAGTAATTCAAGATATGTATATCTAAATTCCAGAATAAATTTATAACTATAGGCCTTATCAATGAAGAATATTGGATTTGCATCAAACACATTGACCTTTACTTCTTTTATTTTATTCACATTAATAATCTGAGATTCAAATTTGTTTGTATGGTTAAATAAATCTGACCATTAGACTAGAAATATATATTTTAATTACAGTTTATGTTAATTATAAGTGCTTTGACATTTGGCAAGGGTAAAATGTATATATATATTTAAAAAAGCATATCGTGACTGTCCTTGTTTATTTGCAACATCTAAGTTTAAAACTTTCGAAGATTTAAATCTCATGTTTAGTTTGGATAATATAAAATAAGTATGGTAAATGTACATTAATCTAATGACCTTCGTTGATAAAGACTAATTGCCAGAAACTAGTCTGCAGATTTGGATGTGGCATAATCATCTATTGTCCAATGATTATTCAAAATAACTTTAGAATATAGTATCGAATGAATTACTGATTGTAGGGTACAATTAATTTCTAAGCATTCATGTAAGTGCTTAATAATAATAGTCTATTTATTTCATTATTTCTTTAAAAATACTTTCAATAAATTTATCTGCAATTTTTATAATAATAATGTAAATTGTATCTGTATTTAATAAGTATGTTATTGGGATTAAGTGACAATCGCTTTAGGATTAATAAATAAATATCCATTCAATGGTAATTGTATTATTCATAAATTATGACAGCTCTAAAATGAAAACAATACAAATTAAAATAAACTTACAGTTACGTATGAAAGATCTATACTGCTGAGTTTATGACATTTTTCAAGAATATTATTTATCGGACTAAATGTAATCTTTTTACATAAAGATAAATTAATGCCTATCAAATTAGGACAATTCTCTGAAATAATCTGAAAAAGAAAAAAAATATATAAAATAATATCTCTAAGATTAACATAAAATATAATAATACATAAATTTATCAATAAATGTTTTATGACAAAATACACATTTTATTTTGCCTTTAATTGTGAAGATTTTCTTATATATTTAAGCCAATTTATATTATCACATACACACACCCACCCACATAATGACTTTATATATGTATATTTTAAACATACATTTGCAACATTCCAAGAAAGACCCATGCCAATAGTTTTCAAGATTTGTCTCTTTAATTATATCAACCACCACCATGCTCTTCAAATCCACAAGCTGTTGTTTTGTATTTATTGATGCCATTAATTATAAAACAAAAATTATGGAATATGTGCAGATAAAGGTAAAATAAAAAAAATTATTAGAAATTATCATATACCTATATACAAATGCTGTTATACAAATTTCTTTTAAAAATGAATACTTTTTAGAAGCAAGTATTCGTTTTCAATAAATGCTTAAATGATTCTTATTCTTTCTTTATTAGAATTTATTACATTTTATTCAGCTTAGCTGTATATGGCTTTGTTAATATAAAAAAATAAAAATAAAGATTACTACTAATAAAAAATTTCAATCTTTTCGAGTAACGATGCTATAATACTGATTAACAAACCGAAGATGAGATTAAAGTGGTCATCTTTTAACTGATAAAACAGATTGGTATTGATATAACAAAAGATGGACATTATTTACAAATTCATTTATATGATTCTTTAGGAATCTAGCTTATAAATTATTTTAGTAACTTATTTGGGCTTATTTGTTCCATGAATGGGTTTATAGTATTTTTTACATAAGTACATGGTAATTTCCATCTTTTTTTCTTAATCTTTCATCTCTTTCTAGATATGCACCATAATTTTATTCATAATTAATGATTTTTTCTAATATTTAGCATATCTTAATGATGTGAAGGCTTTTTAAGGACTATGATGCACCTTTAAAAGTGAAATGTCAGAATATATTATGTTAAGATGGGAGCAAGTAATGAAAACTACCACTAATAATTATCAAAACAGGTAAAATTTTCCATACAGTAGTACCATTCAGTGCAAGCCAGAGTAATCAAGGGACTCATCCAATATTCCCAGACTAGTTTCTGGCTTGCGGCCTTCGTCAGTGAAAAATGGTGATCATGTGATAATAATTATCAAGTGTTACTATTCTATTGCCTAGTAATTTTCTCCCTTCAGACAAGATCTTAACTCACATATATTTTAAATATATGATTACAGACATTAAAAAAAATTATGTCAATAGCTTTTACGATGCATTTCAAACAATATAGAACATAAAATACAGTAGCTTCTACTATTTTTGCATAGTAATATTCATTAAAATTACTCTGTACTTTTCATTTATAGCACACTAAATGTTACATCATGTGACTTTCTCTGATTACTTTCATTATTTACAATCTGGGGATGTGGAAATAGATCCATCATTTAATTTTTAATAGATAGCTCTGGAGAGGAGTAAATAAAATACACTATGGCACCTAATGCTTATTTATAATACTAATGTTATAAGTCGAAAACCTTAATCATTATTAGTAAAAATAATATTACATAAAAAGGTGTGTCCCATCTTGAAAATTAAGACAGTATTTTGTATAAATAATTTTGGCAATTTTTGAAGGATTAGATAAATGATAAGATTAAATTTTGGAAGAATTAAATGTAACTAAATAAGCAATGACTTAAATTTTTTTTTATGTTAGTATTCAATGAAGAAGTAATAGAAATTCTATGGCTCAACAAAAGATGAATTGCATTATTCATAAAAATAAAAATTTACATTAAGAAAAAAAAAAGAGTTAGAAAAAAAATAACTCTAAGATAAATAAAACAATTACAAGGATAACATAGATATTTATTTTGTGAATTCAAAAAGTAAATCACATTAAAAAAGCCTACTAAGTGACTTAAGACAGTCTCAATTTAATGCTTTAAAAATTTTCAAAATGGTTTGTGCCTTTCTAGATTTCTTACTGAAAGAGTTCCATAAATAAATAAATAAACTAATAGGAGATTAGTAGTTTTGAAAACTAGGTTGATAATTATTCAACATGCTCAGTTTTCCAAAATAATAAAGATATTAGAGATAGATTTAATTTTTCCATAATTTTGGAAAAAACGAATATAAAGATAATAGAACAATAAAAAATATGCTTATTATCCTTTTTGGGAATGTATTGAATATGAATCATTTTTCACCACTTGAAAAAGATCAGTTTATATTAAACCCCAAATTGATAGCTAAGCACCCAAATAAATTCAGAAACACAAATTTTTAAAACAATTGCCAAAATGCTGTTTGGACAGGAAGTATTTCTAATATCAAGATTGAGAAAAATGTATAAAAGTATTGTAGAAAAATAAAAACAATGAAAAAAAATTTGAACAATAATTATTGAAATCTAAAAGAGAAACTAAAATACATTTTATAAAAAACATTTTTTTTTAAACAGTTATAAAATCATTATTATGCTTAACTGCAAACAGAAAGGAATGGATCTCAAAAATGTAAATGCTGCTTTAATAGTAATGTTATTATGATTGGCTTGGATGATAAATTTACATTTATTGCAACAATCAATATGCTCAACATTAATTACTGTAATGTTATTATTTTCCATTTTAATAAGGCTTAATTATTTACAAATTCTTTGAAAAATTACTTAGCGATGTGATAATAAACATTCTAAAATAATGTTTTTAACATATTGGATATTGTGACCCTGTTTGCAGAAAAAAATATTTATACTAAATTCCTGCATAATCAAATGCACTTTCTTGCATGAATATTCAGAGCTTTAAATTAAAATTAAATAATTAAAACATTACATGACTACAATTTCTTATTCTTGCACAAGATATTAAAATAGTAGCAATTCTCTCTATACAGTAGTGCCAACCAGTGCAAGCTATAGTAAACAGTAGATACCAGAAAGTTTGTGCATTTAAATCAATATCTAGTGCCTATTCATCTAATATCCCCAGACTAGTTTCTACCTTATGACTGTCATCAATAAGAAGCCTTGGATCTTATAGCAATGCATTTAGACCTTTGGATCTTATGCATCCATCCAGAAATTATCTTTTAGCTATTTAGTTAAGTATAAAGCAAGATACCCAAACTGGAAACACTATAATGCTTTCAATCCAAGACAATTTCTTGTTTAATCATAAAGATCTGACCCTAGTTTAGTATCTATATATTTTGGTATCTTTGGTTTTTTTTACAACCATAATCACAAACGTCTTCTAGCTAAGATTGATATTAAACCATTAAAACATTCCATGACCATCATTTTTTATCTTTGCATAAATTATTAAAATAGTAGCAACTTGTAGCACCACTAGTGCAAGCTATAGTAATCAATAGATACCAGAAGATTTGTGCATTCAAATCCCTATCTAATGCATACTCATCCAATATCCCCAGACTAGTTTCTTGCTTATGGTTGTCATCAATGAGGAGCTTTGGATCTGAAAACAATGCACCTAGAACTTTGGATCAAATGCACCTCCCCAGCAACTACTTTTTGTCTATTTAGTTAATTATAAACCCAAACTGAGTTCGGTATTTATATATTTTGGTTACTTTGGGTTTTTTTAATAATCATAGTCACCAACATCTTTTGCTAAGATTGATATTAAACTATTAAAACATCTCATGATCACCATTTCTTATCCTTGTACAAGCTATTAAAATAGTGGCAACTCTCTCTCCATGGAGTACAGTCATTTAGTGCAAGCTGTAGTAATCAATAGATGTCAGAAGGTTTAAATGCATTGCATTAAATCTCATAGGGTAAACTCACATTAAAAAAATTAATTATTCATGAATCATAGTATAATACTTACTATATAATGTTACTTCAAATCTTCAAAATTCCTCAAAGTTGAAATCTTCTTTTTTCTCAATAAAATTATTATTTAATCAATGGAATCATATGAGATAATTATTTGTTAAAGTAGCAAAATTGGAATAATTTTGAATAAAAAGTGGGCAATTCACAATATTACAGATATAATTTTTTAATTAATTTTACTGTTTTTCTCCTTTGTTTTATTATCCAAACATTAAACATCTATATTTCTAAATGTATGCTGAATTTATTATTAATTATCTCTTTAAAAGCAGACAGTTAATATACTAAACTGAATTATCATTAAATTCCTTTAATAATTTCCTTACTATCATCAGAGTTACAGAGTCCATACTTGACAATAGCATCATTAGCTTTTAAATGGGAATGTTCATGATTTTGAATCATTATCTTATTCACATAGAAATTCAATTCTTCAATTACATGAATGAATGTTTTGTCCTCCAGGAAGTCAGGTGACATTCTACAACTGAAGTTATAAAGATGAACTTTCACCCATGGATCTTTAGCTTTTTAAATTAACATTCTACCACTGCATTAAATAGTGATTTTTTTTTTCTTTCCTTTGAAAACATTATATAATGAGGTTTTTAAATAAATTCAGAATTTGTGGAGCTGTTTTCTGTATGGTCAATAATTATGGCTGTCAACTAACATATGAATATGAAGGTGATGAGTTTAGCACATTATTTTTAGTAATACGATAAAATTGAATTGTTTTTCATTACCTTCAACTGGGAAATGATTTAGAAGTCTTCAGTTTTTGAATCTATCCCATAAATAGTACAAGGCCTAAAAATAATTTTGTTACCATTACTTTTTTTTGTTATCTGTACTTTGAAAAAAAGTAAAAATTAGATATAAACTGATTCAAAAACTTACACAATATTCATTTTTTGCTGATGTAAATATTAAAAAAAATTTCTATTATTAAATATAAAAATTATTATATTCATAACTTGTTTCAATTGCTTCATGTGAATTTGTTTCAACTATTTCATATTTACCATTAAGCATCACATGATCACATTTCCTATACTAGCACATTAATAGTTGATAAACAGAGCAAAACTCTCCATACAGTATTGCACAGGTGGCAATACTGTATGGAGAGTTTTGCTCTGTTTATTTCATATTTAGTTATTCCTGACATTTTATGAAATAATGAATAGTAGGCTCAATGGGAGAGAGTTATTTGATGAGCAAAAGTTAGAAATGGATTTCATATACTAAAATTAATAACAAAGTTAGTTATTAGAAGTAATCAAACTAGCAGAATTTTTAATAGATTAAAATAAATAATCAATATATATATATTCACTTTTTGTATATAACATAATGTTGGCTATCAAAAATTAAAAAAAAACAAAAAACAATCAAAGTAATAAAAACTAAAACAGCAAGAATATATATAATATTACATTTTAAAAAATAATCATAAGTAAATTAAAGTACAGAAATGAATAATTAAAAACTGTAATACATACACACACACATATATATATATGGTACTGCTACTGAGCAGTGCTCTTAAAATTGTTGTTTACAATTACTAAAAAATGTTTAAACTTGATTAATAAATAATAAAATCAAATTATCAATAAATAAATAAATAATAAAATCAATAATTTGTCCGTAAATAACAGAATTAAAATATCTCATTTAAAAAAGAAAAAAACCTTTTGATTGAAAATAAATAAATTTATAGAAGTCTGAAGAGTTTTTTTTTGGTATTAGTTTAAAGCAAAATACAGTTTGCTAAAAGTCAATTAATTCATAGTTTTATATATTAAGGAGTAATTGGAAGAGGGAAAATAATTTAATTTAGAAAAATTAAAAGTAGTTGAATTTCAAGTAATCAAGAATTAAAAGTATAACAGTTTAAACTATAAATCTTTTACATGAAAGTAAAAATACTTTCGTTTCGTTTAAACTATTAAAAGAAAAGAAAAGGAAAAGAAATCTTAAAAAATAAAACTAGAAATCTCTTTGTAGATAACGAATTGACTGTAAACATAAAAAAATGGTAAAATGTATGTGTACGGGTTAAAAATATTAAAAATATAATGAAATAGGAAAGTTAAAACTTAAAAAACAGATGAAAGCGTATAATTGGAATTTCCCCTCAAGGATTGTATGCAAATAGAATTAGCAATGGCTACTAAGTAAAAATCCACAAACAACAGAATTAGAAATGGCTACCAACTGAAAACAGGATTAAAATCTTATCAGAATTTAATCAAAAACAGTGAATGAATTTCAACAATGGTTATAGCTGGCGGATATAAAAATTAATTAACAAAGTGTCAACAGGTCATCATATAAAGAGAGTGAGAATCAGATTCAATCAATCAATCAGTTCTTCAATCAGTTGAGTTTTACAATTGGCTATACAATCAGTTTTTCATATCAGCCAGAGTCAGTGATGTATCTAAAGATCCTGCAGTATTAGCAGTTATCAGAAGCATATGGCTGGATTCCAGCTCCAGTCTGATGGAACATCAGCAGCCTGCCCATTAAAATTGATGCCCATCTAATAATTTGAAGCTGCCAGAAATATCTAACTGCCTGAATAAAAGAGTATCACAAGATAGCAGTAATAGGAACCTCCACTGAAGAAACAAACAATGAGAAGTCTCCACATTCCAAAACACCTACAGGTAATAACATTTTCTTACTTCCACTTCTGATATTAATGTAGGCATTGCGATCCTTAAAGCCCCCAGAGTCAGTAAAACCAATGAACTCTATAGCATGCATAAAATGAACTATTGATGTGTGTGTTTTAAATGCTGTGTATTATTTAATGTATTTGTTATATTATATTTTATTGTATGTATTAAGTTATGGGGTTATTATATAAAAACATTATTGTTTGGATTAATTGAGAAGTTATAGAAGTAGTTTAAAATTAGTTAATAAATTATTTTTAGACTTAATAGTTGTCGGTCAATTCTTTTACCACTACATAAAGTAACAGTATATTATAATATCCTTTTGATTGAGCTAGTTGGGATTTCTTAGGTGTTGAATTAGTTGGTCATCATTCAGGGCACATTAAGTTGCTTTGGTAATTAACTGGTGCCCAGAGTTTACTCCAAACAAAAAAGTGCTTTGAATGATAGGTGTTGACTTCTGCAGTCGAGAAGATCTGTGCCGTTGAAATGTGGCCACAGTTATATATATTTTATATATAGCTCTGGCTTGGTAACAGGTACCCTTTGGGTATTATGCTTCTCTGCCTAAGGGACCATGGTGGTGCAATAATTAAATTGCATTGGTGTAGATCAAATGTATAATTTTATAATATCATATTTTGTATGTATAAAAGTAAGACTTATAATGTTGTTTTCACAAGTTTAAATTTTTTTATTTAAAGAGTCAAAGTTCATGCTAGTTTGTGTTTATCATCAATCAACCACCACACCCAGTTCAATATATATATATATTTATTTATCTATAAATTATCATCATCATTTTCATTCATTAACAATCCACTACAAGATAAAAGTCACTTCACGTTCAATCCAGTACTTCTTCAAATCATTCCAGAAAAATTTCTTATCTCATCAATTCATCTCATGTGTGATCTCTTTCTAGGTATTTTAAAATCCTTTAGGATCCATTTAATATTGTCCGTCTATTATCGACTCTTTTAGCAATACATCTAGTCTAGCTTCATTTTAATTTCTTAATTCTTTCAATAATATCATAAACTTGATTATTTTCTCAACCATGTATTTGCTTTTATTTCTTCCTTGTAACTCCCATCACACATCTCTCCATACTTTGTTATATGGTCTGAAGTCTGCATTGTTTTTCTGTTAAGAGCCAAATTTCAGACACATATGTAAAAATTGGTAAAACATATTTATAGGCAAATTTCCTTTGAATATTAAGTTATTTTACTAAAAGCACTCTATCAAAGTTCAATTTCTCTATTACATTTGTATATAAAACATATATATATATATTTACCAAAGTATCAAAACTACTTTATTTCATATGCACTGCATATAGCAGAGATATCTACCTTTTCCAAATTTGGATAAGACCACAATCAATATTTGTAGATACTATGACCAATTCCTGATTATTCATTCAATAGACATATATGAATATACATACCAGAGAAATAACTATTTTTTATCACTCAACAATCTTATATCAACCAATGGCTGCATAAACAGCTTATAAAATGCCCAATGGACATCCAAGAAGAACTTTCAATAAATCCAATCACTTTTTGTTGTTTTTAAGTTCGAGAATTTGAAATGAACACAAATCCATTATTTATTGCAATTAAAAAAAAATTTTTTTTTCCTTCTAAGCAAAATGATATGCAAATTTGGTTTTAAAAAAAAACCTAAAACGAGGTTCAAAAGAAAACTTAAGTTTTAATATAAGAATCAGTTTCTTTTCTTTTAATCGGATTGGAATACTACTCCATTCAAATCCCAGGATTTCACTATGTCTTGTGAATAAAAGGGAGAGGCATTACTAACAGTTAGCTAAATCTAATCTAGAACACTTTTGTTTCATATTTTGAATAACTTCGACTGAAATGAAGAATTAGCGCTTATTTAAAAAACAGCTAGAAATTACAAGGCTATACTATCACCCTAAATGAACTTTTAATAGTTCTCAGAAAGAAGTAAATGACAATTATTTTGTTTTGGAGTCTTATATTTAAAGGGGGATTTGTACTTTAAATAATTTGGATTTGTAAATAAGGTTTATTATCTAGGTATTATTTTAAAATAAATTAACATTTAAAAACAAAGAAATTAATTTTTAATAACTTCTCTTTACTTGTTAAAATTCTTTTTTAAAAGAAAAAAAAAAAATTATTATATATTACATATGTATACTAAGTTTATGAAAATAATGATAAATCATGTAAATGAAATGCACACATATAAATTGTTACATCTTAAATAACCGTAGTTAACATGTAATTATTTCCATTAGACTCATTTAGATGAATTTATATATGCACAGTTGTTTGTCCAATGTTTAATAGTTTACATATGTTCACATCCATATGGTAAGAATACATTCCTGTCAATTTAATGAGTAAGGGATCGATCTCAGAATCCCTGTATAAATTGAAGCAGTATTAAAGTAAGTTTAGGATCAAAAAGCCATCCTTTATAAATATTGTATAGAAGACTTATTCAGTTAGGGTTAGGATCAAAAAAATCATCCTTTTATAATTATTATTATATAAGTGGTTATATTTAGGATTAGGATCTAAGACCATTCTTTATGATCATTGTGATAAAGATAGCATTGATATCTATCCCGTATAGAGCATATGTATGTGTAAGTACTAGGAGACATGCGAGTCAAAGAAATGTTTGTATTTATTGATTCATATATGCGTAGAATTATATTTAAGTTTACTGAAGTCAGGGTTAAAGATATAAAAACAGGCAAAACCTCCAACAGCCACCTTTTATCTCTACTTAACTACAAAACCATGAGTCTTAAATTGAAAACACAATGATATTTTCAACCCAAGCTTATTAGCTTATATAGTCATATCAGTCTGAACTCAGTTCGGTATCTATACATTTTGGTGTCTTTGGTTCTTTAATAATCATAGCCATCACTATCCTGGATCAAGCCAGAACCTAGTCTGGAGATATTGGATGAGTAGGCACTAGATAGGAATTTTATACACAAGCCTTTTGGCATCCACTGATTACTCTGGCTTACACTGAGTGGCAATACAATATGGAGAGTTTTGCCTGTTTTAATAACAGTTATAAGCAAGCATAAGAAATGGTGATCATGTGATGTTTATTGGGTTAAAGATATAGCAAATGTGTTACATTATCTATGAATATATTGATATTATGATGTATAAAGATTAAAAAATTTTGTTAAAGAAATAAATTGCATATCAATTAACGACTATACTTTGCAAATAAATTATTGTTATACGATTTGTTAATTTTATTAAAGAAAATAAATTGTGCATCAATTAATAAATACACTTGTAAATAAATTATTATCACATGATTTGTTACTTTATTTATATATGAATGTGTGGTCTACTGTCATTCACCAGGTGTAACTTTTGTTCTCCATGATTTAGCCCAGAATTACTAAAGCAGCTATGTAATGCTTACATTATTATATTGAATAAAATATTGTATTAAATACATGTGTTAGTTTATTTATGATGCATAAAAGCAGGTGGTGCTCATGTAACTTATGTAAATAAACAAATAGAGAAAGTGTAAAATTATGAAATATGGTAGTCTAATCATTACAATATATATATAACTTAAAATTTTCTTTAAAAGTCCAAATGCAGTAAATTTTACACCATTATAAATAAAATAAATAAAAATGTATACACACATTTAAAGAAGCATCTTTCAGATCAGTCCATCCACTGAAGTTCAAATATCTTACATTGAATAAATGTTCTTGGCAATAGGACAACAGATGAGTTTTATTTACAGCTTCACGATGCGATAAATCAACCTCATGCCACAAATTAGGATCACTGCAAACATCTTTCCACCAAGTGCATACTTTAGCAGCTCTGTAATAAGAGAAAAGAAAAATTATTGTTAGAAATCATTAAAATAATTATAAATTATTATAATAAAAACAATTTAAAACTAAACTGAAAAACTATCTTCATGAAAATACTAAAAAAAAAAACAATCTAAATAAAAATCAAGTAATAATAAAATACAATTCATCCATAAATTCAATTTCGAATGACATAGACTTTAATAAAAAGATGCATTAAATAGCTAAACTTTGGGTAAACAATATTTTCTTAATTATTAACATCTTTTAAAAACTTTATTAATGCTACTTATAGTGAGTGAAATAAAAAAATAAGAATAGTATTAACAAGTAAAGTTTGTTAACATTGCCACAATCATATCGAATAGAAAAGACAGGAGTGGGAGAATTTCACAGTAATTAATTTGATTAAATGAAGACAGCCACAAATGAAAGATCAAGTATATCATCACAATAATGAATACGACTTTAAAAGTTTGAAAAATCAAACATGCAATAGATTCTTCTGGAGAAATGCTATTTATTTGGTCATCAGGAACCGATGTCAATTTAGAAATCCCTAATGTTATAAAAACTAGTTTGTATTTTTTCTGACTACTAAGCTCAGTTCCAAAAATATTGTTCTTATATAAGCATGGCTCATCTAATTGATGGTTATCTAAAAAATATATAAATATTTCCAGTACATACTGCTATCTGAAATAAATATTAAATCATCTCAAACATTAAAAAATTTCCAGCTACGCCCTCTGTGAATAAACATATTAGAGTCCACATCTCAAACAGCTAATTCAAAAAGATACCTCTCTGAACTATAGGCTGCAAAAATATTAAATATTGAAACACAGACTAATTCAAACAGAGAGTGTGAAATTTATATAAGCATCAATCTTTAAATTGCTTCTAAACAAATATGTTTACTATACTTACAAACACAAACATTTTTAATCTTTGAAACAAACACAGATACATACAAAAAAATTTAAATTAATAAAATTATTTATTACCCTTTAAAAGTCCAACTTGTTCCTGTATAATTGACAGGTTGATCTGGATATTCCATTTAAGTTCCGACTAAGAATATCAGGGATAACATTATTTTTACCCTGACAGTATTGCACGGTGTAGTTAAATTGTTGAGAGATTGAAAAAATTGTGTGAGAGAAATAATGTTATGTTTGTGGATGTGTGGGATTGTTTTATTGGAAAGAGAAAGTTATATAGTAAAGATGGGTTGCATTTAGGAAAACAAGGACGTGAAGTTTTAGGGAGTCTGATTTATAAAGAATTTTTTTCGGGAAACTTATAAAGGGGGGTGGGATTTTAAATTATAATATTATTAAAAAGAAAAAGAATGGATGGAATATAAGAAATAAGCAAAAGGAATTTGATTTAGATATAAATATAGATATGGAGAAGGAATGGGTTTGTAAAATTATTGGTAAGAAAGTAATTTATAAATGTAATGGAGAAGAAAGAATTAAAAGAATTTATAAAAGAGTAGTTAGGAAAGAAGAAATTGTTAAAATTGGGTTTATGAATATGCAAGGTAGTAGGAGACAAGAAAAGTGGATGGAATAAATAAAACAATTGAAAATGAAGAGCTTGAGATATTAGCAGTAGTGGAAACACATCTAAGAGAAGAAGAACCTATTTTGGAACAGTTGGTATGGCAGGGTATAAATAGAAAAGAAAAAGAAAAAAGGGGTGGTTTTATAGGTATTATATCAAAAAAATATTTAAATATTGTTAAATGTCAAGAACAATTGTGGTTTGAATTAAGGTTGGGTAGACAAGATAGGATGGTGGCTATAGTTTATATAGCCACTGGAGATAGTCAAATTATAATGGAGTGGAATAGTAACATATATGAATGTCTAGTTAAGGATATACTAAGTTTTAAAAAAAAGAGGAAGAGAATAATGGTTATAGGGGATATGAATGGACATATTGAAGAAATTGATGACATAGATAATAAAAATGGCCAGCTTTTGAAGGAATTTTGTCAGAAAGTGAATTTGAGTATTGGAAATTTATTAAATATTTATGAGGGACAATATACATGGTCTAGAAATAATATATTTCATACATTACATTATGTATTGGTAGAGAAAGAGGGAATGAATAAAATATAGAAAATTAAGGTGTTTGATAATGAAGAAAAAGTACGCACTAGTGATCATAACTTTATTGTAATTGAAATGGTTAGTAATGTGATGGAGAATAGAAATAAAAGTTGAAATAATAGTGAAAGATGTGGATGGAGAGTGAATGATAAGAATAAGTTGGAAGAGCATAAAATACAAGTTGAAGAAATCATGGAAGAGTGGGTTGGAGATGAGTATAAGGACTGGTGTAAAGAAATAGAAAAAGTGGGAAAAGGATTTTAGGTGAGAATATTCAGAAGAATAAAAGTAATAAAAAATGAGAATTAGTAAAAGTGTAAAAGAGAGGAAAGAAGCATGCAGAGAATATAAGTGTGCTATTAAGAATAAGGAAAGTGAAAAAGATATTAATGCTAAATGGAATAAGTACTTAGAAAAGAAGATGTTGGCTAAAATAGATAAATATAGAGAGAGAATGAAATTGAATAATAAATTGTTGGAGGATATTAATAAAAGTGGAAGAAATGGAAGTAAAAAATTTTGGAATTATATTAAAAAAAGAAATGTAGGGGGGAGAGAGATAGTATTACTAGATGATGAGGGAATAGAGTGTAGCTCTAGAGAAGATTTAGAGAGAATCTTAAATAGATATGTAATGAATATAGAAAAGATGTTAGATGTGAAGGATAGTGATAGAAAACATGAAAGCATATAGTAATGGAAATATTAGGTTTTCAGAAAATGAATTGAATGAGGTAGAGAAGAAATTGAAAAGTGGAAAGGCAAGAGGTTTAGATGGATGGGCAGCAGAGATGGTAATGAATTTAGGATATAGGGCAAAAGTAAAGTTATTATCCTGTTTTAATAAGATGGCACAGAATAGTTTTCCCAAATAGTTGGAGTAATACAAGAGTAAGATTATTATTTAAAGGAAAGGGTAAGAATCATAGAAAGTTAAATAATTATAGACCGATAGCGGTAACATCAGTTTTATATAAAGTTTTCTCATATATGGTGGCTAGAAGAGTTGTCAAAATGGATGGAAGGGAATAATGAAGTGGGGGAAATGCAAGGAGGTTTTAGATTATTTGTAGTTACACAACTTATGGATATGAGTAGGAATTCAGGTAAAGTTATATATGTTTTATAGATATAGAGAAGGCATATGATAGAGTAAATAGAAATAGATTATGGATAAGTTTAGCAAATTTGAGAATGGATGGAGCTTTAGTAGATATTATTAAGAAATTATATGAAAATAATTACTATATATATCAATTAGGGAATATAGAATCAGTTAAAGTTAAAAATGGGGTCGGACTAAGGCAAGGATGCCCTATGTCACCTATTTTGTTTGTGTTGTATTTGAGTGAAATGGAAAGAGCAATAGAAAGACTAGGAAGAGAGATAGAGATACCATTAATAGGTAGTAAGGGAGTATATATTTTGTCAGGTCTTTTTTTTTGCAGATGATATATTTGTGTGTGCAGAAAAAAAGAGAAGATATGGAAGTTATGTTGAGGACATGTGCAAGGGTGGGTAAAGAGATGGGGATTAAATTTAGTGAAGAAAAATCAAATATAATGATGTTTAATACTGGGGAAAGAGAAGATGTAGAATTTTTATTGGGAGAGATATTAAATTAAGTGTGGTGGATAGATATAGTTATTTGGGAATTATTTTAAGTAATCAGAAAAATTATTTGGATGAATGGGAGAAAAAAATGATAAATGAAGCAAAGAAAAGAAAGGAGTTGATAAAGAAATTAACAGTTTTCATATAATAAATATGATGTAGCTAGAATTATATGGAAAGGAGTTGCAGTAGCACGGTTAACATATGGTAATGATGCATTATATGTTGTAATGGGGTATTAAATTACTTAGAAAAAGTTCAAAGGGAAGTAGAACGACATGCATTGGATGCAAATGTATGGACAGCAAGAGAGGCAATTCAATGAGAAATGGGATGGTCAAGTTTTCATATGAGAGATGCAAAAAGTAAAATGAAAATGTTTGGTAGACTGCAGTTTATGAATAATAAAAGAATAACCAAAATAGTATTTAATTGAGTTATGAGTAAAGGGCAGGCAACAAGATGGGTGAGAAAGGTAATACAGTATGCAAAAGATTTGTATAAAGAATTTATATCAGTATATTTGTACAAAAGATGGGATGATTGTGTTAGGAGGATTGTCGAGTGTTATAGTGGTAAGGAATGGGATAAAAGAATAGATTTATTAATAAAGAATAGGGAGTTAGAGAGATGGAGAACTAGTATGGAGAGTAAAAAGAGTTTAAATATATATAGAAATAAACAGAATATTAGGTATGAGTTAATAGATGATAATAGTAAGGAAAGTAGTTTATTGTTTAAGGTTCGAACAGGATCTTTGGCAACAAGAGAATATACATGTAAATGAAAAAATATGGGTGATTTAGTCTGTAAATTATGTAAAAAAGGAATAGAAAATATTAGGCATCTGTTAATTGAATGTAAATGCTTGAAAACAGAAAGGGCTCACATAATGAAGTTGGAGCAGAATATGGGAAAACTTAGACTTAGGAATGTAAAATTAAGTAGCTAACAAGTTTCTCTTGGTATAATTGCTGAGAGATTCTTGACTTCGTTTAAGAGGAAGCTACAGTAGTACATCACATCACAGAAATATGATGTTTAAAAGGCCGTTCATAGATATTACATCCTGTAAACTGTTCAAACACTAAGATGTTGTTGAAGTGCACCCGTCACCCAACATCGCTAGCACGTGAACATTGTTAGCGATGAGTTGCGACACTTTCTATAGACATTACACTTGACTATTGTACAACATATGATATGAAGGTTTCTGTAGTTGTAATGACGAAAAGTATATTAGAACGAATTTTTTTTTTTTTGGGGGGGGAGGGGGTAAATGTAATTTATGTGAGTAGTAAAAATTGTAACCAATTCTCAAACGCCCCTAATTTCGTTCTCAGGGGGTCACAATTCACTAAATGAGAAGTGTAAATCACGATTCGGCAAAGTTCACGATTTTGCGCACTTTCCAATACTTTTTCGAGATCAAAACAGTTAAATAGCAGACAACCATTCGGCATTGAAGTTTTTAGATTTACCTGCTACAGAAGCAGATGCGGTGGCCTTCCTTCAACCAAAAAAAAATATTTTACCCACACAGAAAAACTGTCTTTTTGGTGGTTTAATGAAATTAAGGCATTGTCAAACATCTGAAATGGAATGTCAATCGCGTCAATGTCGCTGAAGGTATTCCATTCGGTCATGGAATATGGTTTGAGGGCTGCCAAATATTTATTATTGGAACCGGGATGAGCTTACAGTGAAGCATATTGGAGCTGAGTTGGAAATGTGCCTATGACGACAGCTCTTAGAGAGCTCTGTCAAGAAAGCCTTGTTTAAAAGTAAAAAAGCAATTTCTATGTTATTTGTTTATGAATAAAAACACGGTAAATGACAAAAAAAAAAAAAGTTTCTTCAAAAACAAAAAAAAAAGACTGAAAAAAAAATTTCTTAAAAAAAAAAAAAGACCGGAAAAAAGAAATATTTGTTTTTAAAAAAAGACAGAATGTTTTAAAAAGCCAAAAAAAATCAAACACATCCAAAAATTAAAAACATAAATCAACAAAATAAAAACAGCCCGGTAACGTTATATTTATTTGTTTTTCACTAGCAACAATGCCATCGAGCGGTGTGGATGATTAGACAATGTATTACCGAAATTTTCAGTTAAATCCTCTGTGAATAATCATATTAGAGGCCATATCACAAAACAGCTAATTCAAAAAGATACTTCTTTGAACTATAGGCTGCAAAGATATTAAATATTAAAACACGGACTAATTCAAACTGAGAGCATGAAATTTACATAAGCAACGATCTTTAAATTTCTATTAAACAAACATGTTTATTATAACAGGCAAAACTCACTATACGTATTGCCACTCACTGCAAGCTAGAGTAATCAATGGATGCCAGAAGGTTTGTGCACAAAATCCCCATCTAGTGCCTACTCATCCAATATCCCCAGACCAGTTTCTGGTTTGTGGCCTTCATCAGTGAGGAGCCTTGGATCTGAGAGCACTGCACCTAGATGTTAGGATCTACTGCAACCCTCCAGCAGTCACCTTTTATCTCTACTTAACTACAAAACTATGAGTCTTAAATTGAAAACACTATAATATTTTCAATCCAAGCTCGTTAGCTTATAGGGTCATATAGGTCTGAACTCAGTTCAGTATCTATACATTTTGGTGTCTTTGGTTCTTTAATAACCATAGCCACCACTATCCTATTAGGCAGGATTAGTTTTAAGCCAATAAACATCACATGATCACCATTTCTTATGCTTGCTTACAATTGTTATTAAAACAGGCAAAACTCACTATACGTATTGCCATTCACTGCAAGCTAGAGTAATCAATGGATGCCAGAAGGCTTGTGCATAAAATCCCCATCAAGTGCCTACTCATCCAATATTCCCAGACTAGTTTCTATCTTGTGGCCTTCATCAGTGAGGAGCCTTGGATCTGAGAGCACTGCACCTAGATCTTAGGATCTAATGCAACCCTCCAGCAGCCATCTTTTATCTCTACTTAACTACAAAACTATGAGTCTTAAATTGAAAACACTATAATATTTTCAATCCAATTTCATTAGCTTATATAGTCATATAGTGAGTGGCAATACGTATAGTGAGTTTTGCCTGTTTTAATAACAGTTGTAAGCAAGCATAAGAAATGGCTTAAAACCAATCCTGCCTAATAGGAGAATGGTGGCTATGGTTATTAAAGAACCAAAGATACCAAAATGTATGGGGTACTGAGCTTGGATTGAAAATATTATAGTGTTTTCAATTTAACTCATAGTTTTGTAGTTAAGAAGAAGTAAAAGGTGGCTGCTGGAGGGTTGCATTAGATTCTAAGATCTAGGTGCAGTGCTCTCAGATCCAAGGCTCCTCACTGATGAAGACCACCTTCTAGAAACTAGTCTGGAGATATTGGATAAGTAGACACTAGATGGGGATTTTATGCACAAGCCTTATGACATCCATTGATTACTCTAGCTTGCAGTGAGTGGCAATATGTATAGTGAGTTTTGTCTGTTTTAATAACAGTTATAAGCAAGCATAAGAAATGGTGATCATGTGATATTTATATGTTTATTATATTTACAGAGACAGACTAAACATTAGTCATTTTTAATCTTTGAAACTCCCAAACACAGATATATGCTAAAATATTTCCAGTGTTTACCACTAATTAAAATAAAGATCAAATCACCACAAACATTAAGAAATTTTCAGCAATTTAAAAAGTCGTTGCTTATGTAAATTTCACGCTCTCTGTTTGAATTAGTTTGTATTTCAATATTTCATAACTTTGCAGCCTATAGTTCAAAGATATATTTTTTTGAATTAGCTATTTTGAGATGTGAGCTCTAATACATTTATTCAGAGGGCATAGCTGAAAATTTCTTAATGTTTGAGGTGATTTGATAATAAAATATATATAGTATGATGAAACTATCTGAAACATTAATTTTTGTTATTATTTTCATTCTGACAATTTTAGATTTAATATTTGTTTACATTGATGTTTTGCAAATGGACAAGTTATATCAAAATATATAATGCTAACATATAGATGACATTTTAAGAATACATAATTTTAAGTCTTCAATAAAGATGCTTGCCTCAAGCTACTGAGAATTTGATGAAAATATGTTAGACAAAGATGATTGTTATGACTTTTTTTATTATATATATATATATTTTTTTTTTCTACAACTATTAGTTAATGTTCTATATGTGTTGAAATATAAGGAGTTTGAGACAATTCAAATATGTGGCTTTTGTGGCAATTATAAATAGAAGTGTGTTATTTATTCTATTATACTCTCTTCCCAAAAAAACTTTATGTGCAGTGGCTAAAAACTTGATTTTACAATATTCTGAATATAAAATGGCTATCCTAAACTTGAGACAAGTCATGCACTTTCTACAATTACTCATCATCTTAGCATCCACTCATAAACAATATAGCCATACATTAGTACTAATGATAATTTATAAATTTAAATTTGTACATTTTGGATGTAAGCCAGTTACATGAGTAAGTAAATAAATTAAAAGAGGACTTTACAAAAGAAAACAATTTATAAAAAATATCTTTACCTCCAGAGAAAAGGATAAACACCTTCCTCATCAATCACATATTGGAAAATTTTTCTAAGTATAACAAAAGGAATGTGCTGAAATAAGAAACTTTCATCTATTTTAAATTTTTTAGCTTGTGGGTCTTCTGAATGTGTTGAAGATGAAGACTGTTTTCTTCGTGCTAATAACTTTGAATTCGTGTTATAAACTTTGGATTTTATTCTAAGTAATATAAAGTACATAAACATTCTTTTATTTTATATAATAGTTTTTATTATCTAAAATGAATATCATAATATTATTAATAGAATGGAAAAAAGACACATGAATATACTTATTAATAATAATAATAATAAAAATTAGAAAGTAAGTACAGAGGCTATTATAACACAGAAAAAGTAATTTGTATAATAAATGCTGTTACTACTGTAAAACTAAAATATTAATGTTTCATAATAAATATGTTTAAAATACATTTCTAATTACTTCATATATATATATTTAAATATAATACATTTTTATCACATAATCAATAAAAAAAAGAATTAAATTATATTTTGCATAGTACATTTAATTAATCAATCAATTATTGTAAATAAAGTCAAAATCTAATAGCAGTCTATGAAAGATATAATTGATTTAAATCTTGTTTTATAATCCACACTAATTGCTACAAGTTTAAATATTACTAAGAATAACCATCGCTACCTAATTCAGTGATCACATGATGACTGTGGTAATTTAGATAACAAGATTAATACTCAATGGGTACTTCTCTTTTTAAAATCAATATCTGGTGTACAGAAAGACTTAACTATTAATTATCCTTTCCAAAAATATGTTCTTGATTATTTAATAAGTTCTTCCTGTTTGAATATCATTCAAGTAGTCATTTCTTAGATTGCTCTTTCGGACTTTTCATTCATTTTACTTTTAAAGTCATTATATTCTATTTCTGAAAATAATAATAATGGTTTATTATAAATCTCATTTTTTAATTTTAACCATATTTATTTTTTCTTTAATTACCCATATTATAACATTTTAATAATTTGACAACTTCATTAGAATATGATATAATCTAAATCTGAAATGTTAGAATAAATTAGGTAACTGCTAAACTCCTAATACCAACGTTAAATTAGGTAACTGCTAAACTCCTAATACCAACGTTAAATTAGGTAACTGTTAAACTCCTAATATCAATGTTAAGTGTTGTCTCCTGGTTATAGTATATTATTGCCTAGTTAAACCCAACTAAGAGTAGAATTTAATACAAACCCTTCAATATATTATCCTTCTTTTTGAATATGTCTGTAAATGAGAATTTTATCACCTTATGCCAGAAATGCAGGTTTGATTATTTTAATATGAATTTCAGGTGGATCTATCAATACAACATTCACTTGTCTTTTTCAAATTAAGTCAGTAAACCAGAATATTTCTCCTTGCCTACTCTAGCACCATCTATGAGAAGCTGAGTGGCTTAGAAAATGATAATGCAATTTTAATCCTTATCCCTAAAAGAGTTTCTAATTTTTGACTTTACAAATGAGAACAAGGGATTCATATTTACTTATATTCTATATGAAACTTTTAATAAATTATTTTCTTGCTTAAATCAAAATTTTATTTGCTGTAATTAAATTTCAATCATCATCAAATATTTTCTTTTGTTTGTAACATTCTAAAGACTGTATCTTTATTGTGTGTAATCATACTACTAAGCTAAGTAGCAGATAGACTTTGCCCTAATATAATACTTCATTTTCCAACCAAACATCTATTTAAATTCCCTTCACATCTTGAGCGTTTAACAATATATGTATTCTTTTTGATATTTACGTTACATTAAAGATTGTTTATCTCTTCTAGTGATTTTCTTCTACAAAAGCAAAGCCACCTGCTGTAAATTCTCTATTGTTTCCTTATTATTTGGTTTGAAAATAAATAAAAAAAGCTATACGCTTGTTTCACTACTTTTGTAAATGATCTACCATGATGCTATAATTCAAAGAGTTGTTGTGAATAAAATTTAGTACTAATCGAGTTTGTTTTAAAAATAATGTTAAAAAACTCTAGAAATTTATCAAGAATAATCTGTAATAAAATTGAGAGAATACAATAATGCTTTGCAATAACAATAATAGCATGATTTTTATATGATGCAACTCTGCAATTCTGATAGTTTTTCAGTGATAGACATTCAATGTCTCAGAATTTATTTCTAAATTTATTTGTAGCATAATAAATAAAGAAATATATAATTTAAGAGTAAATATACTGTTTTATAAGTCCAGTGCTATTGTGGACTTAACACAGAATTATAATATTGTCAGCTATGTGCATTCATGAATGAAAAAAAAACATATATTGCATAATAACAAAGGTCTACTCATTCTGCCATTGTGATGTGGTGTTATTGAATATTTTGGTCTAATAAAAGTACTGAATACAAAATACTATATTAATTTCTGTTAAGGATTATGGGAAGTAACAGAAAGCTACCATCCAATAAAGAACTTTTTTTTATGTTTGAGCGCAGTGTTCTTGAAGGTCATAATTTTTCCAAAAGATCCATATGATATTAGTTTAGATATTATCAAGTTAATATTTAATCATGAAAATTAAAAATGACATCCAATTCAAAATCATATGACTTTAGGTATATAAAACCTTAATCATCACACTTTTCTTTAATATTATTTATTACTGGAAAGAAAGCTAAATTTGTGCTTTGTTTGAAATCAATATTATGATTTTAGTTTCCAATCAATCATGAGTCATCAAACAGTTATAACTATTAATATCATCTATGTTGTTTAATATTTTTACAATGCCTTTTTTACCCCAACAGTTTCGATTGCCCCAGCAATCTTCTTCAGAACTTCTGTTATATAATGCTGTGACAGTTTCGATTGCTCCAGCAATGAAGAAGATTACTAGGGCAATCAATGAAGAAGATTTCTGGGGCAATCGAAACTGTTGGATATAGAAGTTCTGAAGAAGATTGCTGGGGCAAAAACTGTGGGGGTAAAAAAAAGCATTGAAAAAGTATTAAAAACCATAGATGATATAAATATTATATGGATTTCGCAATGCAATACGAAAGATAAAGTTATAACTATTGGGTGGTGATCTTTTTCAAATAAATTTCTTCCTTATTTTCTGTGTAATATTTCATTGAAAACTTTTCACAATCAATCAATTCTTATTACTTTTTTATAACAATTTTTTTTTATAAATGTCAAGACCCATTAAATTTTTTATCATCATTCGTATCTTATATTTTATTAATAATAATAAACAGCCACTTGTGAATGAATATGACTATTCCAACTTCGAAAAGAAAGAGAGCCAAAACTACTCTAGAAATGAGTTTTGTAGATGATTATACAAACCAATCTGCTGAAATATAAATACATCCACATATAGTACATGCAGATCCATTTTTCTGCTTTCTTGATATTTTACAACACTATCTTTTAATTTCCTCAAAAGAAAACATTTTTTGAAATACATCAGCATCATATGTAATTGTAGCTTTCGGAATGTATTTTATTCTCTGCTATATCTTCCCAATGGAAACATTGACATTGCATTTCTATAGAATGCCTTTGAAATAATCCTTATAATATGCATTGAGTTTATCCTTTAATAAAACCATGCTCAAGTTCATTTTTCATGTCTAATCCAATAAAAGTGTGCAATGATGGACTCTATAGATCACATCCAGAAGGTTGAACATATTGAATGGTTTTATGATCTTCCTTTATATTTTTAAAATTTTTTGACCATATTGAATGGTTTTATGATCTTCCTTTATATTTTTAAAATTTTACACAGCATCCTTAATGCTTTTGTAGTGCACCAATAGAGTGTACAAGTTTCACTTCTGGTCAATAAATTAAGTAAAATCATAATCATCATCAACCATTCTCCTATCTTTAGCTTCTCTTCTTCACATTACCCTTGCACACTTTCTTATTTCATCCATCAATCTCACATGTGGTCTCTTTCTGGGTCTTTTACAATCTCTTGGAATCCAGTTTAAGATTTCAATTGTCCATCTATTATCATCTCTTCTAGCAATATGTCCAGCCCAACTCCACTTCAGTCTTTTAATTTTTTCAATGAGGTCAGTAACCCCTGTTTGTTCTCTTACCCATATATTGCGTTTTTGATGCCTTCTTGTTACTCCCAACATGCATCCCTCCATACTTCTTTGAGTGGTCTGAAGTAAACAGCTCTAAATACAGCTAACTTACTTGTAGTAACTTTTTTCCTGTGATAAAATATTTTATTTTTTAACTTGTTAAAAGCAGCAGCAGCAGATTGAAGTCTTTCTACTTACAAAACTACCAAATTATTTCTATTCTCAAATTGATAACCATTCCAAGCTAAAAGTTTCTGAAGATTTTTCTTCTGCCACTGGCTGATAAAGAACTTTTTTTTTAGTTTTTTGAGTATTAATTAATAACCCAATGTTTTTACATGTGGCATTCAAAACCTTAAGCACATAGTGTAAATCACCTTTTGAACTGCAAAAATAGCACAATTATCAGCAAACTGTAAATCCAGTATCTAAGAAGTACTAGTTTTTGCTTTTAATTGATTCAAATTAAAAATTCCGCCATCAAACTAGTATCATATCTTGATCCCTGTTTGATTAAGCTATCTATAAACAATTCCAAAAACCACTGTTAAAAAATTGAAAACAATGTTGGAGCAAGCACATATCCTTGTTTAACACCAATTTTCATTTCAAATACCTCAGATTTTTACTACATAATAACATTTCCTCTCATTCCATCATGTAGAAGCTGCATAATATAAATAAATTTTAGTGGGCAACCAACTAATTTCAAATAATGCCATTAGACTTGTCATATTAACAGAATTAAATGCCTTGACATAATCAAAAAAAGCAATATATAAATCATTCTTTTGTTCCTGACACTTTGGCTGGCAACAAAAACTATATCTATAAAGCTTCTTGATTCTCTAAAATCACAACTGAGTCTCTGGTAATTATTAATCATAAATATTCATGTTCAATAAAATCTAATTTAGTTTTAAACTAATTTCTTTACTTTTCCAAAAAATAATCATAACAAAAATTGTTCTGGCTATTTTCGGACTTATTTTGGTGGTCAAAAACATGAATGACTTTATTTATATTCCTTAATTAAAGTAACTAGTAATTACATTTCCAAATAAAAATTATTTTTAATACTCTGAAATAAATTTTATACACAGTCTAGTTCCATCATTTTTGATTCCTTTCTTCATTTTCTCTTTCCAAATACCATTGTTCTGGTTTTATCTATATTTATATTTTCTAATGTTGATTCCAGTATTTCTTCATCTCATTCAGTTATTATATTATGTATGTATATATATTAAAATAATGATGCTCATTCGCACTGAATTTTTTCAAATTTTTCCTTGAACCAACACATGATTCTTTCTATGAATATGCTTGAAGAACTGGATTTCTTTGTCTTTTAAATTACCATAGATCTAATCTTTAGATAAATTATTTTATTATCACATCCATTTAATTCAGAATTTCCCACACAATCTTTTGACAATGCTTTCAAAAACTTTCTGAAAATCAATAAAGCAGACACATACACACACATATTTTTTTTTCTTTCACCTATATTTCCAATGAGATAAAAGACAATATATTTGTCCATGTATTCACATATTTAAATTCAGATTTTATCTGGGAAGTATTCTATTTGAGACATTAATGCTTATTTAAATTATTCATTAGAACTTTATAAATGATTCTGAAAATTCACATTGTGCAATGCTTCCCTTTTTAAAGACTTTTATTTAACTTAGAAACTCTGTTTGTTTGTTTAGGTTAAATTTTGTAATTGATTTTTAATATGCTTCTATCAAATGGATTTCTTTAAATTTTGTATGTGTTAGAAATTGATGACAATGAAATATTGCAGGGTTGTTCAATCGTTTATTTAATGTGATGGTGTTAGTGGATTGAATTTCAAACCGGTTGATATTGGTTCAGTACATTTTCAATGATGTGCACTAAAAGACAATATATTTAAAAAAAGCTTACACTAAAAAAAGTATTTACAATAAATTCAAATAGAAATAAAAATTAATTTCTCTTGATTGTAAAATTTTTTTTTTTTTAAATGCTGCTTTTGTAAACAAAATAATATTGGTATCGATTTTTAATTTGCATGAATTTCCTTTCAAATATTATACAGACTGTAATATTGTTTTTATTCTCTTTTTAAAATTGGAATAATTACAAAAAAGATCCAAATATTAAAAAGTTAAAAATAATATATATATATTTTATAATAAATGCTTTTATTTACTGTGCACTAAAAATCCAAAAATAATTGTTTTCTTCAACCACAATTGGGGTTTTTATATTTAACTTGAAATAGAAGTATGCTGCAATCAGAAATTAATTAATCTAATCTAATTACTTTCTGCACACCCCAAGTTTTTATTATGAGTTAAATATAAAAACCCAATTGTTATTAAAAAAAAGTATTATTTTTGACTTTTCTAATGCATAGTACATAAAAGCTTTTACTTTAAATACACTACTATATGCCATGAATATGGCAAAAGTATTATTTTTGACTTTTCTAATGCATAGTACATAAAAGCTTTTACTTTAAATACACTACTATATGCCATGAATATGGTACAGTAAAAATATACTGAAAGCATTCTGGGCAGTAATAAAGCTAAATATTATTTTTTAAAAAACTACCTTTTCTCTGTGCATTTTCATTATACAAGATATTACATTGCTCAGAAAAGAAGAAAATTAATAACAATTGAATTACAAAATATTTTATATAAATATATTTTTGTAAATTAACACTAACAATGATTTTGATTATTTTTTCCACATAATATTTCATAGCCTGACAATTTTTGCTAAAATAAACTAATTCCATCATATTTGATCATTATTTAAACCACTTTACCATTCCCAAAATTCCTCTGAATTTCCTTATAAAGATTGTATTTGTGTGCATACAATGACATCACTTTAACCTTTAAAACACTCCTTTCAATCCTTTTGCACACACTAAAGACTGCAATTTCTATATATTGTAGATGTTAAACAATTAATGAAGATAATCACAAATCCTATCTTGTCTTCCATGCATTTTTTATTTCTTTCACACCAAGCTTGAGATAGTTATGATAAAATTTATTGTTACCATATCACCTTCATAAGAAATCAGTTTACACAAAAATAAGCTAATATAAATAGATCATTTATATAATGGGTGTAACATATAAAAATTCTTAAATTAAATATAATATCAATGAACCTCAATTTTTCTATGTGTCAATATCTGTGATTAAAACATCTAAGACATAGAAGAATATATAAACAATTTGAAAATAAATTAACTTTAACAGAGTTTGACAAATCTTGCATAAAAATTAATAAAGTTGATAAAAGACAAAATGACTACATCTGAATGTCTATATGTAAACTGCAGTATGGTATATCATGAAATGGAAAGTTGAATTATATTTCCAATCCGATATCTTTATTTAGATTAGTCAATTTCTTTTAAAAAAGGCTTTTTACTTAATAATGGTTCCATTAATCAATAATAAAGAATATTCATGTAGAAATGAATAGCTCAATAAAATGAATATTACAAATGATAACATAAATGTAATATTAACATTAATACGATCTCATTGGTAAAATAATAATATTGTTTGCTTAGTATAGTCATATTCATTGAAACCTTCAAAAAGTGCTACCACTAAATAGTTTAAATGCATTAAAAAAAACAAAAGTCCATATATGATCATTTCATGGATTAGCTTGTGACAAGATCAGATTGTCATTATACAAAAGTTCTTACTGACATATGATTATAATCCATAATAATCCCTTAATACAACATAAAATGGTGTGAATTCTATCAAAATAGTACTCTTAAAAACCATGATCATAGTAGGTGATTAGAAAATTTATACTATATAGGTTCTTACTAGGACATATCTAGAACTTTAAAAAAGTTCCATTTCTATCAATCAAATTATAAAAATTAATTAATAAAAATTGATAACACTTAACATTTCCATAACTTCTATGGGAATGAATAACAGATTATGCAGCATAAATCAGAACATACTAACAATGATATAATCATCCATAACTTCTCCTTCCATTGTTAAACTAAATGTTGAAATATCATAAATTACTAAAACTTCCTGATAGATGATAGTAAATATCTTAAATCACTGAAACATCCATCATCTCTATTAGAAGTCATTTAAAAACAAGGATGGACCTTCTAACACCAGAAGAAAAAAAGATGAGAAAGACAAAAAAAATAAAAAAATAAAGTTGAGTCAAAATTGTTTTGCATATAATTAAAGAATAGAAAGTGATTGTAAATATACAAACCCATTGTTACAATTAGTGCACAGAAACGAAAAATGTCATGACAAAAATCACAATGACTGTCTAATCTAAATAACTGAAGTAAAATAATAAAAAAATGGCAAGAAAATAAAAGAATAATAATCATTAATTTAATTAACCTAAGAAGATGATAACTTTCATTTCTCTTTCTTTCAATTATAAATATTTTTCTTTTGCATATAATTTCAAAATTTAAATAAATCAATGATATAATATAAAATATTCTTACATAACAGCAATAATATAAATAATAATAATAATAATAATAATACACAAAAAAACTCTTTTTGGCAAATATAAATTTTTGCCCTTTTCAATGTGCTTCAACTAATTTACAATTATAATGTGATGCACTATGGCTTTTCCTTTATCGAAATCAGGAATCTCTCAGCCACTATGCCCAGAAAAATCTGTGAATCACCTTACCATCTCTTTCCATTCCCTACACTAAGTTTTTCCCATATTCTTCTCTATCTTGCTCCATACCATTTCCGCATCATTTTTGTCCACTCTATGGCTTTTATATCTAGATCCCCCTTATCTTTTTCTAAATCCAGTGTAAAAACTAAGAACCCACTTTTTGTATAATCACTATGTTTATATTTATTCTTCCACAACTTCATAATTTATACCATTTTTACTTATAAGCATTTACATTCAATTAGCAAATGCCTAATATTTTCCATGTCTTCCTTACATAACTTGCAAAGTCTTAACCAGTAAACTACCTTCCTTGCTATTATCATAAATTAATTCATACCCAATATTCTATTTAGTTTTATATATATTTAAACTCTTTTTACTCTCCATACTAGTTCTCCATCTCTTCAACTCACTATTTTTTATTAATGGATCTATTTTTCTATCCCATTCCTTGCCACTACAACACTCAACGATCCTCCTAACACACTCATCCCATCTTTTGTACAAGTATACTGACATAAAGTCATTATTTAAATCTTCCGCATACCATACTACCTTTCTCACTCATCTTGTTGTCTGTCCTTTACTCATAATCCAATTAAATACTATTTTGGCTATTCTCTTACTATCATAAATTGCAATCTACCAAACAATTTCATTTTGCTTTTTGCATCTCTCATATGAAAACTTGACTGTCCCACTTCTCCTTGAATTGCCTCCTTGTCGTCAACACATCTGCATTTAATGCATGTTTTCCTACTTCTATTTGTATTTTTCTAAGTAATCTAACAACTCTTTACTAACACATAATGCATCATTACCATAAGTTAACCCTGCTACTGCCACTCCCTTCCATACAATTCTTGCTACATCATATTAATTATAAAAAACACTGTTAATTTTTTTCTCAATCCTTTTCTTTTCTTTGCTTCATTTATCAATTTTTTCTCCCATTCGTCCAAACAATTTCTCTGATTACTTAAGATGATTCCCAAATAGTCACACCTATTTGCCACATTTAACTTTATATGCCCCAATCATTCTTTTGATTTTCCTTCAGTAAATTTTATCCCCATCTCTTTACCCACCCTTACATAACTTCATATCTTCCCTACTTTCTGTGCACAAGAAGATATCATCAAAGACCTGATAATGTATACACTCCCTTCCTAGTTTTTCTATTGCTCTCTCCATTTCTCTCAAATATAACAAACACAAAATAGTTAATATAGGGCATCTTTGCTTTAGTCCCATCCCATTTTTAACTCTGATTCTATATTTCCTAATTGATATGTATAGTAATTATTTTCATACAACCTCTTAATAAGATCCACTAAAACTCCATTCATTCCCAAATTTACTAAATTTACCCATAATATATTTATATTTATTCTATCATATGCCTTTTCTATATCTATAAAGACCATATATAACTGTCTACCTGTATTCCTACTCATATCTATAAGTTGTGTGAATACAAATAAAATATCTCCTATATGCCTATCCATTCTAATACCTCCTCGCATTTCTCCCACTATATTATTTTCTTCTATGCATTTTTGCCATCCTTCCAGCCACCATATATGCAAAAACTTTATATAACAATGATGTTCTCACTATCAGTCTATAATTGTTTATCTTTCTATGGTCCTTATTCTAGTCTTATTCTTGTATTATTTCATTTATCTGGAAATTCTGTCTTTTGTGACATCTTAATTAAAACATGATAATAGATTTAATTTTGCCCTATTGTCCGAATTCATCACCACCTCTGCTGCCCGTCTATCTAAATCTCTTGCCTTTACACTTTTCAACTTTTTCCCTACCCCATTCAATTCATTTTCTACAAAACTAATATTTCCATTACTATGTGCTTTTATGTTTGTTAACACTGTGTCCTTCACATGTAACATCTTTTCTATATCCATTACATACTTATTTAAGATTATCTCTAATTCTTCTTTAGGACCACATTCGTTTTCTTCATCATTTAGTAATACTATTTCTTTCTCCTCTACATTCCTTCTTTTAATATATTTCCAAAAATTTTTACTCTCATTTCTTCCACTTTTATTAATATCCTCCAATAATTTACTATTTAATTTCATTCTCTCTCTATAATTATCTATTATAGCCAACTTCTTTTTTAAAAAATACTTTTCCCATTTAATATTAACATCTTTTTCACTTTCTTTGTTTTTAATAGCATATTTATATTCTCTGCATACTTCCCACCCCCCTTTTTTTACATTTTTACTAATTCTCACTTTTCTATTATTTTTATTCTTTTGAATATTCTCACATAAAACCTTATTTGTCACTTTTTCTACTTTACCACATCAGTTCTTATATTCATCCCCAACAAGCGCTTCCATGAATTCTTCATATTCTTCTAATTTATTCTTATCATTCATTCTCCATTCACATCTTTCACTATCCTTTCTACTTTTATTATTATTTTTCATCACATTACTAATCATTTCTATTGCATACATAGCGACTCTATCTTTTGTTTTAGACAATATTATCTATAATCTATTAAAACCATACAGTATTTTTAAGGCATTAAAAAAAAAAACTTGCATAAATGTATATTACATAACTTTCCATTCATTTATCATTAGCTAATTATTAGTCAAATCGATGTTTTATAGATGTTCATACAATTATTTTAGTTATAATTAATGTAATTTGTGTATTTTAAATAAAGAATATATAATGCAGATCTATCATCACTTCTATTAATAGCATTATTATGTTATTTTGCTCTTTCAATGAAGATTGCTGAGCAAAGAATATGAAGAAATCATTATACCATGATTTAATTAACCACTAAAAATTACATAATGATATGAGATATTATTTTCATTCCATATTTATAAAATCACAATAAAGATATATGTTTATTTCTTTACATTATTTTTATTTGCTGGCAAATATTTATAAAATCAATTTGATGCAGGAAAACTAAATTTATTTATTTAAAAAAAATATTATTATTATTATTATTATTATTATTATTAAATATGCTTTAGAGAATTGAGAAAAAATTAAAATAGATTTTAAGTTCCTAAAAATAAAATTTGAAGTAGGAAAAAAATGCATAATCTTTCAAAAAAAATATGTTTTCCAAAGTGTGTGTAAATAAACATCAATGCACAAAAATTAAATCAGTTGAATATTTGTAATAAAATATAGAACACTATTTTCATTTACAAAATAAATACAATTTTTTTTTTTAACAAAAAAATTAAATATCTCAAAAATAATAATATAATAATGCAAAAAATCTTACTCAGATGGCGCTTTATTATCGGATGGACAATAATCAGAGTCTTCTGAATCGCTTGATGGCCAGTCTTCACCAGAAAATGGAAATATTCTTAATGCAGGATCTTTACGAAATCCAAAGATTCCTCTCTCCTTTCGTGGCATTTTATCTGTAGTAAAAAATAAATTTCTATTAAAAAATAAAATATATGTACGTAGTTAATAATATAGTGAATAAAATAGGGAATACACTTATACTTTGCACTTCTTTATTTCTTTGTCAAAAGATTTTTTGTAATAATAAAATCTCCAGAAGACAACTTAACGTGCCCTGAAAATAGAGAATGAAATCTAAATTAAATAATTTTTTTAAAAAATGTAAAAATAATGAATACAAACAAAAATAATAGTAATAATAAAAAAACAGAAAATGATTTCCAAGAAACTTAATCTAAAAATTTTACATATAAAAAGCATCATTTTGAAATGATATGATCCATAATTTTTATGATTAGAATGTTCTCATATTTTGGAATATGTACATAATCAATACATTTTAAAAAATTCCAGTAAAACCATAACATACAAAAATCTCCAATTCTCCTGATTGACAAATAATCTTGTATATAGATAATTCTCTATTTACAAAAGGAATTCATTCTGCGATTTTTTGCATAATTCAATTTATGAATAAGCTGAAAGAGCATAAATTATTACTGTTGCAAAATTTCAAATAACACCCATAATGAAAATGTCTTATAAAGTATATTATATGAATGATCGTATTTATAATAATATTTAAAATACTGGATACCTTGTAATTAATAATTTTGAAATAAATAATTGATTTTTTTTTTTCAATTTCAAATGGTATAAGAAAGAAGTAAAGTTACTAATGAATGTTTTTTTCCTCTTTTTCATATCTGTAATTATCCAATTCTGAATTGTAAATATATTTGGAATACTTTGCACAGTTTCTGAAAATTCTGTATATGTCAGGCATTATTTTCATACAGACACATATTGGGTTTACAAAGTATCATTTATATCTACTGTAATGGGAGGAGCAAGAGTAAATACCACTAAATTCCTAAGAAATAACCTAACTATAAAATAACCACATGTTGGTCCATCAAATTATAACAGAAGAAAGAAGATCTAATATAAAAAAATATATATACATGTTATGGAGTTTGAGTGAATAGATCCATCACATATATTTTTATCATATTATTAAATATTAATTTAATCTTAAGTAATTTTATTACTGCCCAGCTATATCTCATAAATGAATTAAATTCACCTATATTATTGCATAAATGTAAAATGAGGAATAAACATGAGGGCAACAATAATCATGTCCATTGAATAAAAAGGCATCATCAAACAAAGGGAGCATGAGAGAATCAACATAGAATAAATTAATTATAAGTTACATTACTAGCATTAAACTTAAGTAATCATTCAATAGTCATCCCTTGTGACTAGGTCTACAAGAGGTTTAGTATCAAAATGAAAGCTAATTATCAAACCAGTGCCAAACTTAGGGCATAAAATGAACCATAATCTGCATGCACATACTTAAATGCTAAAGTATTTATCATAATAAAAAAAATAATACTGGGATATAGATACATGCTGATTATAAAAAATGCTCTGGCCATATAGCACTGTAAGTTTATAGGTCAATTATAAACACATTTCTAATCTCTATAAATAAAGTGTAGTGAATAGCCTGTAAAAGTAATTTTACATTTGAGCCAGTCAGAGAACTATCTAGATGTCTAAACACAGACATATACCTCACATACAAATAAATTAACTATTGCAACAGTCAGAAAACATGTGACTTGTTAACAGTGCAGAATTCGACCACCACACAGAGCTGCAGCACCATCTAGGTAGTGAAGCCACCCGTAGTACTAAGTTCGAACATAGTTTATCGGTTCCACAATACAATCTACGAAACAACGCATCTGATGCAATATTAGTAACCATTTCTTTAGGCACAGTGGTCAGGGATATGCAAGAGATTCATGATTTTATTTTCGAGTTAGCCAATAATCACACTAATATTAATTAAACATTCATATTTACATAATCGAGGAAATATTATATAAAATGGGTATCGAATAAATAAAACGTAACTGCAGTCGTATAGTTTAAAATTATTTATTGAAACATTTTAATAAAAAAAATCATTTACTAATAATATTTTATAGATTTAAAGTTTCAGTAGCGGGATTTCTGATACTATTATATATTAAAGAATACATTTATTTATTTAGACATATTTTATATTTAAGACTTCAGTAGCGGTATTTCCAATACTGTAATGTTTACAAAAGAAATACATTTATTTGAAGGCGTAATCTAGCTACCTAAAATTCTCGAGCAAGTATTTCTAAGGCATGCCTTGAGGGATTTATACCTTTGCAATGCAAGAGTCTAAAGTAAAATTTATAAGAGTAGCGGAAGACATATATTTATTTAATTAAAATATTTATTTATAACTAAGGGCAAACATTTATCTGAGAGTGAATTATGAAGATAATTCAGGGACAGAGTGATACATAGAATAAAGTTAGTTAAAGGAAACACGTGGTACGCTAAAAGACAATATGGAATGGCAGTATATTGAAACTGCAAAGCCGTGAATGAGTTTATAAGAATGACGGGCTGGCGTTTGCCATCGGGCCAAAAAAGTAAGGTGTCACATAAGCATAACCAGGAACAAGCGGTTCGTGCCGAAATTGCCTGCTGGCTGCATGATGGTCGTCAAGCCCTATGGGAGCATTTATTATGTCCGCTTATGTAGGACGACTGGGGTTAATTTCAACCCTATGGAATCCGGAATATTCATGGCTTGTAATGGGTCATCGCGTCTCTAAACATAGCACATGTATAATGTACAGACAATCCTGTCAAGACTTAAATATATTTCTAACTCGGCCCTACATTATCAACGTTTAAGAAAGAACGTTGGCGACTCTCAAAGAAATGTAATTTTATGGAATTATTAATTAAGATTTAATAAATATAAAACATATATAAACTGGGTGATTACTACAACTAATACGCCAGCCATTTGCTAAGTAGTAGACCCCTGCATTACAATAAATGAAGCATTGAATGAGTGTCGATTTATATGAAAATTAAGTTATTTATGAAAGTAAATATTAATGAAAATTTGACACGCATTCACTGTTTCAAGCAATCATAGATTTATACTTAGAAAATTATGAGCATGCGATAATTATATGATAAAATGTAGATTTTAGAAATACACACCCAAGAAAGATAGAGTGAGGTAAGCTAGATTATTAGAGAAATTTGCACAATAAATCAATTATTAAATTTTAGTTTTACAAATGATAATTTTACATTTTATAAGTTATATAAGTAGTATGAAGAATGAGCTATAGCATATTACTAGAGTACTCTAGAGAATTTGGACACAGGTACCTGTTTTATGATAAGTTTTCCGATTCCATTGGTCTGTAGCAATTTGTTCATGATTAGCAGTTCTTTCCTGTATTGAGGTGGTTCATTTAATTTAACAGCAGCAGCAGCTTTCTCATTATTTTAGGCAGATCTTCGTGGTTGATTTCATGAAGGGCAATGGAAGGTTTGGCATCCGATAGGCCATCTCCCGGGCGGAGAATAGTCTGGGCACTTTTACTCGGTCATACCGTGGCAGAAACAATTTATTTAATATTTTGGAGACTCTCAACTGATCGAGAGCAGAGCTAAAGTTAAAGTGTCTGTTTGTAGCAAGTCTAAGATGGCCTCTTTTCTTAGATCTTAATCTTTCACATTTTTGTCATAGTTTATTTTTGGATTCCATTTAATCTGCCCTGAGGATAATCAATGCATTTTTGTTAATTCTAATTAGAGAAAACTGCCGTTCTATTGTTTACGTTTAGATTTTACATTTAGTTTTTGCAATTAGATTTTAGGGAATTTTTCTTTTTAATTAATCTATTATCTCTCACCAACCGATTCTTTTAAAATTTCAAAGACAAAAAGGAAACATACGATTATTTTTATTTTTAATTAAATATTACAATCTATTTCTAAATTATTATTAAATGAAATTTAAACAAAGCAATATATAACGAATTTTACAATTCCAAATAAATGATTAAAATTACATATTTTTATATAACTAAAAGAAGAAATCTAAATTATATTACTTATCTTTATTTATTGCCTTAAATTTGAGATCGAAATGTGTGCGCGTTTATGTTGAATTCTACATATATCTATACATTTTTAATATTGCTACACACACAATTCGATACCAAAAAGTTTAAATTTGGGTAGGATAGAGCGGTGAGTGAGAGACAATAGAAAAAGGTGAAACTTAAGATTCGAATACGAATCTTACTGTTTCACTATTACTGCTGTAGATCTAGCTCAGGATCACAAGTAGCCTAGATAATGTGACTGATAAACAAGAGAAAATATAAATGTATACACTTAATCCATTATACTTTAAAGTGTTACTAGGATTATTTACAAATCCCTTAAAGCATTATGATAGAATGAAATTATCATACACACTGCCACATCATAGAGCAGACAACTGGAAAAATAAAGACAATAACACTTATTTTTTAACAATTATTTAGTTAACTAATAAATTAATAAATTCAGAAAAGGTATGACAATATGATAATTTCATTTTTATTACAATATAATTTATATAGCAAATAAGATTAACTTGTTGATTCTTATTACTAAATTATTAAACATTTAAATTTTTGATATATTCACCCTTTTTAATAATTAAATCTGAAAACAACATTTCACAATAAAAGATAAAAAATTTAAGACTAGCATCAACATCCTTCCTTTTTTATATAAAAATGGGAGCATGCTACACTCTATTACATTTTGGAGAGAAATAACATTTAGAACAAAACAACAAAAAATATTCATTATAATCAATTACTATCAAAATTAGACAAAAATGTTTGAATAGCACTAAAAACCTATATCAAAATTATTCATTACTATTAATTATTCTTTATATTAAAAATCTCTAAATGTAGATATGTACACTATAATACCTTTTTGCCATGGATTTTTTCTCTTTTAGTCCTTTTAAATTTATTATTTTCAATACTTTTCAGGTCAGCTTTTCCTTCCATTTTTTTCTTGTAGCTATCATTTTGAGAGTGGCAGTTATTTCAGGTCAGGTGAACACAGAGTGAATTCATCATTTAGACTCTCTCCAATTAGTTTTTTCTTATTATAGTTTCTATTTTACAATATGATAATTTTCAGGTCAGTTTAATACAGGCTAAGATGGTCATACTTTGGATGGAACATAGGGCTTGTTGCAGATTTCTCCCAGGAGTATTCTCCTTTTATATTTTCTTTTAATGAATTGGCTACATAGTTAGGTTTGATGATGATCAGCTTTTATCTAAAGCTTAGCACATGGTTTTCTTCAAATCCATATTTAATTGTTCAGTACCAGGATGGCAAATTGAATTTAAAAATTATAACATAATTTATATATCTTCTGTTTGAATACATTAAATATAAAGTTATATGTTAGAAAAAGTAAATATGAAGTAATGTAATTAAGTTGAAAAAATATAGTCATTACCTTTAAAAAAAATTAAAAAAAAGATATTTAATATTTTTTAAAATGCTTATTTTTACATAGGTTTACAATTTCTAAATTTTGAAAGTTAAATGTTAAAGCCATATTTTTATTAACAACTTCATTATATTCTGCATAAAATTTTGAAAAAAAAATTGATATAAAACATGACTTATCTGAGAATCTTCATTAAATATTGAAATATGTATTGGAAGTGATTTCCATTTCTACTAGATGACCCTGATTTTGTCTTTCCATGCATGTATCTGCTAGAAATATACTTATTTCTAATGGAAAAAAGTAATATTTAACAATAAATATTGTATATCAGATATTATGCAAAAAGGACTTTAGTAAATTGTAATTTATCAAAAAATTAAAATAATTGCAAAAAAAATTAATATACAATATAAAAGAGGAAAGAGAAAAAGAGATAGGATGAAAAATCAGTTTTTTCAGGGAGTACATATATCTCATTTCTATACATACTTACTAGGTAGATGACATTATTTTAAAAAAATTAGGATCAATTATTATAATAGATTATATGTATAAATTCCAAAAATATTACATTTGTATATAAAGTAGAAAAAATACCCATAACTTACAAAAAATGAAATATATTTGCTTATGTGCAGTTAACAAAATTATGTGATTCAGATACATAAGACACTGTTTGCAGCAACTGATATGGCAATGAAATAAATTTGCTTTTTCATTATAATCATTACTTACAAAAAAAATGTATTTTTATAAACAAGCAGAAAATAACTAGATTAAAAAAATATAGATAAAATTGGTTATAGAATAGACTAAAAACAGACATTCTACAGCACAAAATAGACCATTATTTTACAGCATAACAAATTACTTATATCAAAAAAAAAATATGAAAAATATTATCAACTTATAGCTGGTAGAAAATATTATCTCTGGAATTTAATATTTACTGTTGGTTAGATTCTAAATCCAACAAGTTACATATGTATGCTTTGGTGCATAAAACAGACTGTTATTCTACAATAGGAAACAAATCATTATTTTATAGCATTATAAATTATTTACATAAAAAATATATGAAAAATATTATATACTTATAGATGGTAATAAAAACTATTTTTGAAGCTTCATTTAAAATTACGATTGTTTTAGATTTTAAGTCTTCAGACTTACATATATATGCACTGGATTTATATATTTTGTTTTAGGAATAAAAAAAAACACCATCATTCTTTTTCAAGACATTTAAAAACAAAGAATATATATATAACTCCTTTTACTAAAATGATCATAAAAAATGCAAATTTTATTGTACAGAAGAAAAATACACCATTGGAAAGCTGATTCAATAACGAAGAGAATGTTGCATTACACATATATGTAGACTTTATTAATTTGTGCTATATTGATTTAAATTCCATGATTGGTCAAAATTCTAAAACTATGTCATGAGTCATCATTTGATCAGTAAAAGTTAAGAATTTTTTTTCCAACTAATGGTGAGGTTAGTTTTGCTTCACTGAAAAACTTAACTTCTCACTGTTCTCTTCAACAGCTGCACTGTTCCTGCTCTTCTTCTCTCAACAGTTGATTCCAGAATGACTTGCTGACTAGACTAGATACTGAAGTTTAATGCTTTAACCTGCCCCTATCTTATTTTTTGGAGCAATCTTCTTACCCATCTAATCATACAATATCTCAAAAATAAGAGCATTAAATCTGCCTAATAGATTCTATTTTTACAAAAAGATTATTTTGTCCTTCTTTTCTTGTGAATAATTAAATATTCCAATCACTGAAAATTCTTCTGTTATTTTTTTTCTTTCTTAGTAACTAAAAATAGATAATCCTTTAATGTGAAAAACATTAAATTTTTAGAGATAAAGAGAAGAGTATTCTTTAACAAAAATGATGACATTTGAAATATTACCATCCAAAATAGCTTAAAATTTTCCATTTCAATAAAATCTTTAAATTTAATTGTTTGTGTATTTTACCATGATGAACATTTTTTAGATGTTTTGGTTATTTATTTGGACAGTTGAGAGGTATACAATTACTATGTGGGAAAATGATTGTAAAGATTTACTACTCCATCATCACAATTAATAATGCTGAGATGGATAAATTTAAATACTGACAATTTTCAGCAGATAAGTAACAATGAAAGAGAAAGATTCCTCTCATGTATATTTATTTATAGATTTTAACACTGTGACTAATTTGATTGTAATCTTCACTCAAATGTCTCAACTCTTTTAGTATTTTACATGAAAGTTTTATATTGTTGTTATAGTGATATATCATTCCTAATGATTTTTTAAAGAAATTTTAGAACCCAGTACAATAAAATTATTTTAAAATTAAACATAACATTTTAAAACATATTTAAATAAAATATTATACTGTAATAAAATTAAATATACAAATCACAATGTTAGAACAAAATATTTATATTATAGATATTAAAACAAATGATTTTTATTTTATTTACCAGTCTCACAATAATTGAGATTTTATTTCAGATTTGAAATAACTTTACCTAAATATTTTAAAATAGTATTCCTTTATATTTAAATATATCAGAGAAACATACATTCATCTGTGCACATACACTTTAACTATTACATTAAAAGTTTACATCACTATTACAAGTAATTTCATCATTATGTTTACAATAATATAAATACTGCTTTACTGATCCTATTTTAACTATATGTGGATGTATACAATATTATGTATTTTATTAATGTATTGCCCTTTTTTTTTTTTTAAAAAAAAAAGTTATCTTTGTGCATGTGTGTCTGTTTAAAACTAAACAGAGAAATGCAATTTTTCTAAAATTGCTTCGAGAATTTCAAACACTATAAAAATACAATGAGACATCTTACATTTTTTTTAAAAAAAACATTTTGCTTGATATGGTAAATTTAAAATACTTTTATAATAAGCCAATAAAAAATTTGAAGTTATGTTTATTATTATTTTAGAAACAGCAAATAATCACAATATATATACATGGCATGGATATTAATTAGTAAAATGGGCTGTTCCATTTTTGCATCACATGGCAATGTTATGTGAAATACAGATCATATAAATCCAGCTTAAAAAGATATAACTGAAAATATCATAAGAGAAAAACAAACCATAGGCAATTATAATTGTCAAATCGCATTTCAAGAAGTGATTGTTTATTTTAATATGTTTATATTTCTTTATTTTGTAGAAATAATGAATCAAGTAGCATTAATTAATATTCAAAACAAAACAAAGATGTATTTTTAATTTTGCACCATTTTCATATCCCTCTTGTATCAGCGCACTCATGCCTTGCTTACTGCCTTCCACCAGCCGATAAGAAATAATTATACCGTTAACATTTTTCTTTAAGATAAAATGACGTGTTGGTCTCAATGTGTCCTTCACATTGCATTCATTTTCTAATGCGGAGATATTATTCCCTTGATATTGCATAACATCTAGCTGACTTCCAGTCAATGAATAATTGGATATTGATCTCATCACACCTGAATTTATTCATTTGAGACAGATTGAAATGGTGTTATGGTGATCTGTTGAAGATATCCTCAATATTAGTCCTATAAAACACCCTTGTTTTCTCTTCTTTTCCACTTTTCTTTTGTGGACTAGACTATTACTTCTTTTGAAAGATATACTACTTACATTCGCTTTATTGCAATTTCTTTGTGGACTTTATTTTCAAAGTTGGAGCAGAATCCCTTCTTATATTTTTTTGATTCATGTACAAACAATTCAGCAATTCTGCTACTTCCTCAAAATTTTTTATTTCTACACACATAATCATTTGTTCTACTTTATATGGCAGGTTGTGTCTAATAATTTGTATTATCTGACCGAGTACAAGCAATCAAGTCTTTCAACTATGAAACCTGACATCAAAAAAACTGATTATTGGTTACCCCACTTTGTTTGTTTCTTGTGAAAATTTGTTTTGATTACCATCTTGACACTCTTTAGTTCAATATTCATGCAATACAGCATCTTTATATCTTTGGAAATCTTCTGGGTTTTTGGACAGTAATTTGTAGATCCCTGAAAGGAAATACAGGTCAGAGACATTTTTTGGTGCCTCTCCATTTTGTTCAAGAAATAATAATTTTCTAGACTGTCAAAATCCTCCACAGGGTTTCTCCTGCCTCATCCTTGAATGTTTTTATTTTAAAAAAGTGTTCATCATCTAATGGTTCTTGGAGATTTGCTTTCTTCTTATTGTATCATTCACCATCTTTCATTGACCTTGTTTGTGAACATTCTTGAGTTTTAGCCTTTTGTGTCATTCTTCATACAATCTTTTCATATATATCCCTGCTCATTTTTCATTTAATGAAAGTTTTGCATAACTCCTCTTTGTAAATTGACATTACTTATCTCTCCATTCCTTAGTTTCCTGTTTAATCTTTGATACTTGAATCTGGACTTGTTCTATTACTTGCTCCTTCACTTATAAAATACAATAGTATACTCTCTACACCAATTGATCTATTCTTTTGGCTTCCTCATGCATTATAACCCTCACTTGATATATAACATTTTCCATTTTCTTGTCCTGTTCTTTATCTTTGTCCATTTTCATCAATTTTATTATTTTCTTTTTTCTAATCAATTTCTTCATTTTTAATCAGTCTTTTGGTTGCCTCTTTTATTTTTATCCTGTTCTTTCTTAACTTCTTCCATTATTTGAACAATATTCTGGATGGCTTCATGATAATCTTTTTAATCTTCCCTTGTGTAGCGGAGTAATATTCAATAGCTTTACCTGTGTACTCCATTCATTACTTGATTGTCTATTACTCTTTTCAGATCAATTTCCACCAATTTTGTTCACTTTTTGATTGTCAATTTCTATTTTCCTTAGCAGCATTTCTTTGCTGATTATTTTCTTTCACTTTCTGTAGCAACATATGACTTTGCTGACTGTTCTCTTCTATTTTCTTTAGCAACATTTCTCTTTCTTTTCAATGTCTTCCATTTTCTTTAGCACCATTTCATTTTCTTCTGCTCTTTGTTAATTGATTTATTTTCCTTAAACATTTACCAAAAGTGAACTGATATGCTCAGCTCCTCTATTCCCTAGATTCTTTCAGTTAATTGCTGATCTTTTTCATCACATTTGTCCTCCATTTTCTTCAATTTTGCTCTTATCAGCATATGAGTGGATATTTGATTATTTATAATCTTACAGAAAAACTGTATTAAATTACTTTTACAAAAAAAAGCACAAATATAAACTTTAAAATAATATTTCATAAAATAAGCTTTGTGTCACTTCCTCCATGCAACCTTTCACTATTACCTAATACTATGCCTAATCTGCTTTTGTTTAAACCTGTTTTAGTACTTGAGTTTACTTGTCTCTAATTTATTTTCTTTTGCTTTATTCTTCATTTCTATCTTTCTCACACATGTATCACTAATTTCCTTATTCATTATTATTATTTTTAGTACATGAGCTTATATAAAATAAAGTTCATATAACAAACCATTGCTCAAAATATTTTTCCAAAGATCTGTCACCTGACAAAAAAAGAATGAATAGTGGCCTGCAATCCTGGTATAAATACAAAAGGCCTACCACCATTTAAACACTATAAACTACTTATAATCCTAAATATTAAATAATGCAAAAATTTTGCAAAGCTTTGCTCCTTTGAGTCTTAGAGGTTGGTAAATACACAACTTTGAAATTATGCCTTGCTCCTTTCCTTTGAGACATAGCGGCTGATGTTCATGGCAGAAGATTGTTTGTGTTAACTGTCCATGATAAACAACATTGCATCCTCAAGTGAATGATAAAATCCTCCAACAGTATTAAAAGTACAGTTAAATTCCAATAATCAAAATCTCAATCCAATCTCCAAAATTCATGACTTGATTTTCTGTCCTACTTTACATGTGACCTTTTGAGTATATAATAACATGACTATTTTTATAATTTCCAAATAATTATAATTTAATCAAAAAATCATCATCTATACTCTTGTCACATATTCCACAGTAAAATATTTTCTTTTATTAATTCAGCATCAAAATTGACTTTTCTTTCTCATATTTCAGCTTCAGGTTATGTGACTTTTTTGTATACTGATCACCAAAACTCTATCATCAGGCCAACAATTAGTTCGCCATTTGTAACAGAATGTAAAATTATGGGTAAATATGGGGACACAACTATCCTCCTCACTGAATAATCATCAAATATAAAGGGAGCATGAGAGAATGAGCACAGAATAAAGTAAGTAATTACAATAATTATAAATTATGACACCAGCATTAAACATGAATAATCAACAATTAAACCTTGTGACTGAATCTAAAAGAGGATTAATATCAAAATAAAGGCTAATCCTATTAATCAACTAATGATACAAGTGTTTTAGGGTGAAAACTTTTATGGAAAGGTTGTTATAAAATCTGGTTAATTTTCTGCAAGTACATATATATAATCCTTTCATATGCTGATATTATAATTTTTTTACTTTTAAATAAAATTTTTGTTGATTCAATATGATAATGCAAACAAAATACAGAGATGCACTTTGTATATGTGATAAAAATAAATAACGACATTCCCTTTTTTTTTTATCTTAAAAAAAAAAAAAGTTTCAGAATAAAACAAAACGTATTCAAATGCCCTGAAGTTCTACACACCTAGATCATAATCAAATAAAAGGTGATCTTTTAACTAAATAGTAAGCAAACAGAAAACAAGAAGCTTTGAAAAGATATCTTGTAACTAATTAAACAAAATTATAACAAAAGAATATATCCAACTTTGTCTTGCGTTGTTAGCCGAGAGGTATCGCAGCCGCCATGCAAGCAAGTAGTTGGTTGCAGATGGTTGTGGGTTCGCGTCCCGGCCGATGCTATGACATATGAAAAAAAAAAAAAAAAGAATATATCCAACTTTATTGTCTCTCTCTCAATACCTTTTTTAAAAAAAAAACCCAAAAATTTTATTAACAAAGTTTACATAGTTTCATGATGCTGGTTTCATACACCTGGTATACTGCATAGCTGATTGTAAATGTTCATAAGATTAAACGCTTGGAAGATCAATTCTGGACCAAGTCTCTCAATACTTTACTTACCTATTCTTAGGGTATGGCATAAAAGTAACTAATGAGATTTGATTACTTCCCAAAAATATAAAGTAGAAAAAAGGGAATATTTTATTGAATCTAATTTATAATTCCAAACAACTAAATGAAAAAAAAAATTAATATTGTTTTTATATGTGCCAATCCAACTTATAGATTTTTAATACAAAAGCATATTTAAAAATAATTATATTAAACAAAAGGAAAATGTATTTAGTTACATATATATATAAAAGCAGATATATTAGGCAAAATTATATTTCAAGACAAGAATGCAAGAATAAATTGCTTGTTATGATCAAGCTCTTTAAAAAAAAAACAAAGAAAGAAAGAAAATAAAAAATTCAATCTCTTAAAAATAAAACTATTACTTTGTATTTGCATTTAAATTAAAATTATCATAAGGAAAATTTGCATAATACTATAAAACAAACAAAAATAACCAATTATTTAAAACAAAATTATGTTAGACAAGAACAATAATGCCGAAATTTTTATAAGTTTCCTCATGACACTAAAAATCCAAATAGAGTGTTTATCTAAAAATGAATAATATTTCTGTAGAGTAATTTTCATGACACCACTTTCACGCAAAGAGAATGTTTTCTATCCACTTTTAACACCTTGTGGAGATATGTAATTATAAACATATGATCAAAGATGTGAAAAAGATCTATGATCTCCAAAATACACATTTCATGCTGAACCAAAACTCATCAATTGTCCCAGACCCTAATTTCTTACACATATCTTTGTCATTATTCAGTATATATCAAGATAGCAAATTACTACACTTTAATTGATGTGTCAAACATGCAACTCTCACAACCTTAACATAAATTATTATTGAGATTGGCGTAATGAAAATTACACTATCCACTTATCAATTAAACTATAGTAATTTGCTATCTTAATATATACTGAAAAATGATAAAGATAGGTGTAAGAGATTATGGTCTGAACCAACTGATAAGTGCTAGTTCAGCATGAAATGTGAATCTTGGAATCATAGATATTTTTCACGTCTTTGATCACATGTTTATGATTACAACTCTCCACAAGGTGTTCAAAGCGGATAGAAAACTTACCTTGCATGAGTGGTATAATAAAAATTACACTACAGAAATATTATTCATTATTGGATAATGTCTAGTTTACTGAATGACTAATAAAAAGGTATTAATATACTTTCAATATGGAGTGAGTATCTAGTTTCTGAGTTTTAGTTTATGTTAATTTATTTTAGAAAAGAGACCAGTTTCTGATGTATTAAAATAAGGTGATACTTAAAGAACCAGAGGATGAAAAGAATAAAAAAAATCATTATTTTGATGTTGAATAGTTAGATTTCAATTAAGATAGTAAGGAAAGGAATATGGGAATGAGTGATTGATGAGATTACATTGCAATATAAACAGAGCATTCAAAAACAAACTGTTCCAGTGTCTCGTCTATACTATGACACAAAGGACAAACGGCATCAAAATTTGCAGTTGATAGCCACAGGAAAAATATAAAGTCATTGGTAAAGCCTTCAGATTCAGTTTCATTAGGAATCTAACTATTTTGATCCCAAACTTGAAAACCTGAATAGCCAAATAATGTCTTTTATTATTTATATTTACAATGACTTTTCATGGTCAATACTATTAGCTCATTCAAAAACTTTCACACTAATTAATTTTCATGAAAATGTAGAAATGATTTGTTCTTTATATTTTATTATGAATTAAATTATTTTGTGGTTCACAGTTTAAGCTTCCTAATTTAATTATTCCATTAACAGCAACCTGTAACTGAAAAACAATGCTACCATGTAATGAGAGACAATTATATTTAAAATGTGCTCAGAAACAAATAATACTAATGATCAGAGCTCTCTTGCACCAAAATAATGTAGCACACAAAAAAAATTGAGCCTATTACTAATAACACTGGTATATCTGATGATAGGAGTGTAGTTAAACAATTGGGGGAAATATCAGAGTATTTATTAGGGAGATCTTAGCAAGAATAAACAAGTAAGATTTGCTGAAAAAGTAAAATAGTGATTTCTATTGACTCCACTGATCTCATCTCAATTGTCATTCTCATTTCATTATATGATACATGAAGAAATTCAAAAAACTGTATTGCATACCACCGAACACTGATATTACTGTTTTGTCTGTGAAGATGCTACAACATGAGGGCTTATGGTTTCTGAAGTTCAGACAACATTTCTCACTATAATCTTCAGAATAATGAGAAATTGCAACAGGTATTTTTTTGAAGGGAAAAAAATAACCAAATTATCTATATAAATTTTTTTTAGATAAACTGATCAATATAGGATATACATATATTGAAGAAAAGCCAGCTGCGCTTAATTGAGATGGTGTGTCGATATTGCGGAACTAAGTGCAACTACTATCCTTCACTTGACTTGCAATTCACTATGCATACAAATTTTTATATATTCCCACATAACTAAAAATATTCAATACTTTGATAATAGACTCAATAAAATAATAAAAAATTTTTCATGATTATGCAATAATATGTGCACTCTTAGTCTTATTCTATAATTAATAAAATCTTTGCAAATATATTGTTTTTTACTCTAAGAACTAATTAATAATGACTCAAACTGTGTTTTAAAACTAAAGCTAGCAATTTTAAATATAAAGTTAATTAATGATTTATCTCAGGGTTTTATAAAGTAAGAAAATAAATGCATGGATATAAAGTGTGTTTACGCATTTTAGGATACGACAATGTAAGAGAAATTTTATGTACATCATCTTACCCAATATTTTTATATTTCAGATAGCATTAATCCAATAATGATGCATTTAACCCAAATAGATTTTATGTGTTAACTAATATTTCACATATAACCTTTGATATCGTGAATATGTTGTTATGACGTTTCTTTAACAACAAAAGTGAAATATTAAAAATTAACAATTACTTTATTAGACAATATAAAATATCAAATATTATTATTTGTTTCATAAATCTAATTTGAATTTGGGATATGAAAATTGTGTTATCAGACAGTGTTGTGAAGACACTAATATTAAATAGGAATAGGTTATTACTTAAAAAAAAAAAAAATCCTCAATTTAAATACTGGAGTATAATAATTATCATCATAACGATCAATGATAAATGTTCTATGTGGTTCTTAATTAGTTTGGTTCATTAACTAATCAATTATTAATGAACCTCACTTAATAATGCTGGAGAAGTTTTCACATTTTAAAAAAAAAACAAGTACAATCACTGCTTAGCATACCTACATGATATTTACTACATTGGACTTATTTATTTTGCCTCAAGATCCTTTATTGGATTTAATTGCAGGCTTAAACATTAGCAGTGCTACTCTACTAATAAAATATAACTAGATCATTTAGGATGCTATATAACAGTGAAAAAATAATACTAACATATGAGTGATGCATAAAATATTCCTTACAGATCTATTCAATTGAATAAGGATGATTCAACTCCATTTAACTTTGAGATTGAAACTTAAGAACCCATAAAACATATAATAATTGCAATATAGCAGTTTTATATAAGTTAAAATAGTTACTTACATTTATCCAACCTAAACTTAAAATAAATAACATTTAATCTGATTAAATATCAACAATAATAATATTAAATAAAAATATTACCTGGGATACTCGAGCATAGTAATATCTGAGAAAACTTTATTACATTAATAACAACTATAATATTAACTAATTAAGAGAGAAGCATTTATGAAAAAGTGCATTAAATAATTCATCGGTTTATTGCACACTTAATTTCATTTTTGTACTATAATCCTTTCTGGACATAACATAAAGATTAATAAGTTCATTTATCATACTTTTTGATTCAAGGTAAGTTGCATTCAACACAATCTGTTTTAAGATTGCTTATCATTTGGCTGTTTATCATATTTAATATTTGCTTTGATAATCCACAATTCAGGAGTAGCATTTAAATATTTAGCTTTCATAATTCATTATCCATTAAATGGTATTTAAATATTTAGCATTGATCTGTAATGCATTTCTCAAGGAAAGAGTTTATTATCCACAACAAAGTAATTCTTATTAATTTTTGAATCAAGTTCAGCGTTTCTCTAAGATCATGGAGGTGTACTTGGGTTGAAAAAATTACTAAAGGTAATTTCCTTCTATAATTAAACAAGAGACAATTCACAACATTAAGACAAACATGCATTTTTTCTTGGAGTGAAGAAAATAATTATTTTGCAACATTTTAAAAATAAACATCAGCAATTTATTTGAAAAACAAGGCAAAACTCTCCATACAATTATGTGCTAGTATAAGAAATGGTGATCATGTGATGTTTAGTGGTTTAACAATTTATTTGAAGTCAGTAAGTATATTTTTTCCAAATATATCAGCAATTTATCATTACTTTCAATTGAAGTAATCCAGTGATTTATTGTTGAAGTAGTGAGACAGCATTCCATAAGTTTTCAAGTAACAGTTGACAATAATAAATTAGACTTCTTGAAATAAAGAATTAATCAATTAATCAATTAATCAATGATAGCTTCTAGTTTATTTGTTGTTGTTCATCTTTTTTTTACTATGATGAAAAAGACTTTTTGCCTAGCAAAGTAATCCAGCGATTTATTGTTGAAGTAGTGAGACAGCATTCCGTAAGTTTTCAAGTAACAGTTGACAATAATAAATTAGATTTCTTGAAATAAAGAATTAATGAATTAATCAATGATAGCTTCTAGTTTATTTGTTGTTGTTCATCTTTTTTTACTATGATGAAAAAGACTTTTTGCCTAGCAAAGGCAAATACCTAGCTGTTTAATCTATCTGATCATCATGTAGAAGGCAATCAAAAAGACTATTTAAAAACTATAACCTGTTTAGGTTCTGCCCGCAATAAAAATTTGTGATGACTGTCTGGATTTTTCAAACTTCAGCTTTTATACCAGTTATCACATGATGTCTGGATTACAGAATATTCTCCATCATGCACTGGGATTTCTTATTTTGTCTGTGAAATGCTAAATGCTGAGATTTTTGATGCAGCATGGTAAAACTTTAGGAATGACTTTAAAAATGAAGAAAAAATAATAATAATTTCAATCTTTTTCAATCACTTCAACTTTATTTCCGGTTTTGAAATAATTCTACAAAAATTTACTAAAAATAAATCATAAAACTTAATAGTTCTCAGATATTTATTCAATTAAATTTAAATTAACCTTTTAATGAATATCATTAAATAAATATTATAGCTCCTTGCTAAATCTAATAGCTTCCATACATACACACAAAATATAAAAATGTAAAAACTGTTTATTCTGCCCATAAATAAAAATGTAATCTGAAATATAATTGCTTTAGATCAAAATATTTTAGTGTGATAATATTAAATTAATGATTCAATTTTTTATTTTTGTATGAAATTAGTTGTTTTATGAGTGATCTTCTCTTTATATCATTTGATATCTTTGTTCCTTAACAAGAATAATAAAATATATACACGTACGTATTTTATACAAGCTTTGATAATAAAATCTGCTTGGAAAGCCATTCAAAATGCTTTATAAAATTATATTTCTCATAAACAATAGTATGAGAGACTATTAAACATGATAATGACTATATTCTATGCTATACCACCAATAACAGTGATGAATATACTTGCTTAACTATAAAAATTTAAAGACAATAAAATTTTTGCAGTTTTTTTAAATATAATAGTCGATTTACAATGATATTGTAAGATTACATTATATATATCCTAGCTATATCCATGGTTTTGCTCACATTACTAAAATAAAAGAATATAAAATAATTGATAATTAAAACATATTTAATTAATATTCACATGATATAATAATACATGAGTTATTCATCAGCAAGTAAAAATGACATACAACATTGTTTATAAAAATACTCACAATAATTTTTGCCTGCTATTGATAAACTCATGCATTATTATGTTATATAAATATTATTTAAATATGTCAATTACATTACATTTTTTTAATCTACTAATATAAACAAAGTCATGGGTACCGCTAGTTTCTATGAAATGAATTTGAAAGAGATGATGCTCATTATTGTACATTGGTGGAACTGCTTCAATTGTAGGGTATATTTACCCTTGAACAAAGAAAGTTGGTGAAAATCCAGCTTGTATGATTGTTTAATCAGTTCCGAAAGATATCATTTGAAGACAAGAATTATATTTGTGGATATGAGCAAGAAAATATTAAAAATTATAAGAATGATTCAAAAGAATATTTTTAGTGATTGAATTGACTTTTGTAAGTAAAGAAAAAATATAAACAAACAAAAATACACACATAGCAAAGGCCTAGAATTTCATTTTCTACTTCATAGTGCCACAATATTGACATTCATGATTCATTCAGTTGATTGACAATAGTGCTGAATTAGCATAATGAATTGATGGATTGTAATTTAGAGCAGTGCCATACAGAGTCTGAATAATTTTTAAAATGCTCTTTCTTATAGTCATTTGTCATTGAACTTGCTGTTGAAAGTGCATATTACTTTGGGATATTATTTCCAAGAGTTCTTGATATTACTTGACATTGTGCCTATCATCGAAACTGTTTCATATTGAGCATAGATTCTGCATCGCTTATAGATGCCTGACATTAATTTTGAGCTTTTCAGTGTTCAGCAGTTTGATCTTCAGACTCTGCAGTGTTTAATGCTCTTTGACACTGAGCCTACTTACAGTGATGATTATCAGACTGTTCAGCTGCTTCTACGGCTCTGAACTGCTTGTCGCTGAGCTTGTTCATATCATCAGTATTTCATATCAGCTACAGTTTCTTTAGCTCTTGATAATTGCATTGATTATACCCTGGATGAATAAAGTACAAAATCAGACTTCCTCGTTTCTGACATTTTTGATACTATATAGGTAAAACAATATTAACAGATTACATATTTATATGGTGTTCAATTAAAAGGTTATTTAAAAATATTTTTAAATGTTTTGTACACTATTGAATAATGTTATTTTTAAAAATAAAACTTATCATATGAAGAATATATTTACGCTGAAATTCTAAAGGTAATATTTAAAGGCAACATTAACAATCTTTCTGAAATGTTCCACATATTTGACTTGAACAATATCAATAAAAAAAATATTTTTAATTTTTTTTTCAAAGACAATAATTATTTGAATAGTTTAAATGTTAATATTCCTTATGAAATGTACCACATATCCACATATTTAATTTCTCACTTTTAAGTTTAGTGTGAATAAAAAAAATTCCAACTCAAAATAAAATGTACTTAATCACATGAAAATATATTTAAAGGGAAATTGTAAAACCACATATTTAATTAATCATTTGAACAATGTCATTTATAAAAATAAAATGGTTTTAATTTTTTAAAAAGACAATCTTATTTTAAAAATGATCATAAATGACAATTTGAAGGCAATGTTGTTTTTAAAACATTATTTAAATAAATGTTTTGTACAATAAAATATTTTTTAAAGACAATTATTTGAATAGTTAAATATTCTTTTTAAAATCTACAAATTAATTAAATTTCATTCATTTACTTTTTTAAATGTATTAAATTGATGAAATCCTTTTTTAAAAAAAGTTTTAATTAAACTTCTAAAGCAAAAATTCCTAGACTGGAATAAAAATTCAAAGATATTTTATAACTTACTTTATAACTTATTGTTAGAAATCTATTAACATAAGCTTGTGGTTAAGACCTGTAGAGGTCCCTACTATCACATTTTTATGTGTACATTCTTGAGGTTACAGCCTTAGTAAATATTATTTCTAAATGACAATTTTAAAATGTTTTAAAATATTATTTTTGTGCATTCTATTGAACAATATTACTTTTAAAAATAAATATAATAGTTTTGAATAATACAAATTTAATTACTATAATAATTTAATAGAATTCCTGATTTGTATTAAATGAAGTTTAATATGGACACTTGCTAATGATGTTATCAAGTTCTAAAAGACTTTATTTACTATGTGGGTGGGGGGGGGGGGTCTACCTTAAATTTTCAACACATTTTTATTTTATTTAACATTATTTCTCTAAAGAAGTAAATACATTATATAAGTGGAAATATTTTAAGCAATAATGATTCACTGAAGAATGAGTCTCTCAAAGTTAAGATTTTTTGACCCATAGATTATCTTCCTCATATCACTCCAGAAAATAGCCATATTTCATTCATCTATCTCACATGTAATCTCTTTTTAGATATTTTATAACAGAAACGAGTTTAAAAGGTAAACTATCTATTGTTAATTTTTCCAACATCATCTACCCACCTACATTTATAGTCTCTTAATTCTTTCAATGATGACAACCACACCTGTTTGTTCTTTCATCCATGAATTTTTTTATCTACTTGTTATTTCTAACATTTACCTCTCCATCTTTTGCTTAATCTGAAATTTCTGTATTGCCATTTTATAAGGTGTGCAAATCTAAGGGCCATTTATGAGCATTGGTAAAACAGTTTTAAATTGTTTTGAGTCACATAGGCATAATATAATTTAATAATACATTTTTATCAGAAGCATTCCAGCCACATTTAATTATATGCTCAACTTCATCCAGTATATTTTCAACTATATTAATAAGTAAGATATTTGTAAATAACTTCTAAAACTATCAATCTTTATTTTCTCATTTTTCAAAAAGCCAATGAACATTTTCTGTCTTTTTATCATTTAACTTTAATTCTATATTCTTATTTTTATTTGATAATTCTATATTCTTATTTTTATTTGATAACTCTTTTAAAACATTTCCTGAATATTGAAGCATTATTTATAAAAACAACCACATCATCTCTAAAATGTAATGATTTAAATAATCCCCATTTATTCTTTTAGTTTTTCATTTTAATTTAAAATATCTCATAAAATGGGTGTATTTTTTAGAAATGCAATCACTCTGTTGTATATGCTTATCAATGTCTTTTTTTTTTTAGTATTACTAATAATCTTATCATTGTTGCATTTTATCAATATTCTTTAGAATTTAACAATATTTTATATCTATATTTTGATGTTCCAAAACTTTATTCACTGTTGAAGTGCTTATACATTCTAATGCATATTACAAATTGCAAATCTAATGCAAAATGGCAACTCATTCATACTCATTGTTTCTTTCTGTAATTTCTCTTAATAATTGGATGTGATCCACTATGCTATAACTTCTTACATTTGCAGTTTTTATTAATTGATTTTGAGTTCAAAGTTCTCATGAATTGTAATGATCTTATTAAAGATTTTGTATAGAATAAAAACTGATTGTGCTATAATTTCTAATATTTTTATTCTTAATCCTTTTTAATTATCATTATCACCACAGCATTTGTATATAACTTTGCTAACATTTTTTCTATTTCTTCATCTGTTTTCTTTTAAGATGTGAATTATAATTCCATCACTTACTAAAACATTTCTACTCTTCATTGATTTAATTGCATGTCTCGATTATTCATTTAAAATAGTTGTCATTTCAAAAGATAATGTTGTAATTGTAAATACTATTTTGTGTAGGCTTTAATATTATATAATTTTTTTGTAAAACTCTTTCACACATTTTACAGTAGTGTTATCTTTTCTTCTTACTGCTGAAACAATTTCCCTTTCACTACTACTATGTTGTGCAATATCTTTAAGATCTTTGTTATCTTCTATAACAGTCTTTGCTAATTCTTTACAAGCTTTCAGATATATAATTCTTCTAAAGAATTATTTTTATTGGGAAGTACCTTTAAGATCTTTCTTTTCTTTTATACTTGCTCTTATCAATTTTCAATTGTATTATTTAATTCTTATTCAAATCATTTTACAAGCTTCCAGATATCCAATTCTTCTAAATGGATTATTTAAAAATATTTTCATAATTATTCTTTTCTTCATGTATTGCCTTGCCTCACTATGGTGAATTGCTACTTTTTTATATATACCAATTATTTGTGTAACTAAAGATAAAATATAATATAAAATCAAGTGGATGCTCACTTTAATTTATTCCTTGCTAATGAAAGGCTTTTACATTTAATACATATGCTTTATTATTTTTTAATGTTTTATTGCCAAGAAAATGGAAATATTACTCAAACTTTAAATTCTTAAGAAATTCATAAGAATTGAACCAGAATCAAAGCATATTAATATTCTTAAATAAATTTTAGATTCTAGTTTAAATTCAATGAAATATGTTTGAAAGTTAAATATATTAGCTGTTTATAACATCTTTCTTAACAGTATTTGATTTCTATTTTCTTAATAGTATTTGATTTCTATCTTACATTAACAAATATCTTACAACTTACTAATCAATCATCAAGCACATTATAATCCTAAAATATATTTTTTCTGTTACTCAAAATATAATACTGCTCTTTGGTATCTTTATTTTTGATGATTCCATGTTCACTCCTATTTTAATACTTAAAAAAATATACAATTATTTCATTTTTGGTAATTTTCACAATTTTATATCTTCTTTCATTTCTATCTATACCAAATTTATCCACAGCATTTTCATTTTTCAATTGCGTTCCAATTCTAGTATTAAAATCTCTTGTGGAAATTTTAAAATATCATTTGGTTTGATTAAAAGTATTCTGTATATATATAATAAAATCAAGTCACATACCACATGACTTATACAGCTTGCATTTACAAATATGTAAAATAAAAAGCATGCTAATAGCTCTAAACAAGCTTTTTTTAAAATGATAAATGCTATTAATGCTCTTTATTTTATATATATCAAAATCTTTTAATTCATCTTAATGAGAATTTTTTGGGGTGCAATAACTATTAATCTTAATGGAAAATGTCAAATACAATGCAGAAATGGTTGAATAAATATAGTCTTCTTAGCCTATCAAAAATACCATCAAGCTCCATAACGTTGTTCTCCATTTCTGATTACTTGTGCATCCAATATTTGTCATTATAGTAATGACCACTTTTTCAATTAACTATTACTTTATTTTTTTCTTCATCATCGCAGAATTGCCAATGCCACATTTAATAATAATAATTCTTAGAATTTGTAAAAATTTCTTTTAAATATAATCTACAGTATACATAATTAAACAAAAAATCCTCAAATGCCAGTAAATGTCTGTAACTTAGTGATGATTCCAATTGTTGCCTTGGCTAATAATTTTAATCTACAGGATATGAGAGCTACAATTTACTAGTATAGAGCATGATTGTAATATAAAAGAGACTGAGCATTCATGCACATATTCACACATTCATCCTGCTTTAAAAAAAAAAATCTAAATAATGTCTCAATTAAGAATTATCAAACTTCTGAAAAGGATATGCTTAATCTTTCGTGACCTTAAATTCATATGCAAAAGTTAGTAAACTGCCATGTTAGCAAGCTGAAACATAATGATTTATATTAATTTATCATTTAAATAATCGCATACTAAAAACAACTGCAATGATAAGAATGTGTGAAATAGACATCAGAATTTGCCCAGCTCGGTTCCTTTAAAGCTTTAAAAAAAAAAATTAAAAGGATTTCCTTGTAGTTAATAGTAAGATCCTTGTTGCAGTGCAGCTTGAAAGTGCCAATGTATAACTGGTTTGTTTTTCAATTTTCAAGAAGATATTTTACTTAAATTTGGATAAGCTTAATCTTTCATGACCTTAAATTCATATGCAAAAGTTAGTAAACTGCCATGTTAGCAAGCAGAAACATAATGATTTATATTAATTTATCATTTAAATAATCGCATACTAAAAACAACTGCAATGATAAGAACGTATGAAATAGACATCAGAATTAGCCCAGCTCGGTTCCTTTAAAGCAGGTATGGGCAAACTTTTCTAGTTCAGGGGCCAAATTATCTTTCTGTCTTTGATCAAGGGCCAGACCAAATAATTAAATAGTACAATATAATAGTGAATGATAAAGAGATACATAAATTTCATAATAATGACGTAACAATTTAATGTGAGGATTAGCCTTGTACTTCAACAATGAAACTATCAATGTTGATGGGAATACTGCTTAAGAACAATCACATAGAATTTTCAAGGTTTTTGTCAGTTATTCTTGTCCGAATTTTTGATTTATTAAATTCCATTCTAGAAAAAAAAACTGTTCACACATATATGTGCTGCCAAAAAGACAAAATTCTTTTTGAAAAGGCACTACATTTCTATATTTTTCTTCCACCAAATGTTTATAAAAATCCATCAAAGCAATGTTGTTAAATTGTAATTTTAGTACTAAATCTGCTTGAACCTCAATAAATTCCATCTGCAAATTTTCTGGCATATTATTTATATCAGCATCCATCAGATGATAAAATATAGTGAATATGGAGTCTTTATTTTGGAAGTCAGTGAACCTTGTATCAAATTGCTCTATTAATGTCTTCAGTTGATTTCCATAACAAATTATAAGGGATATTTTTATGAGTTGCTAGAGTAGGAAAATGGTAACAATTTTTAGCTCTTATCTGACTTTCCAACAATTTTACTTTATTACAAAAAGCACTCACATGTCCATACAGTTCATGAATCAATTGTCCTGGTTTTTGCAATTTAAGATTTTCATTTAGGTATCCAGTGACATCTACAAGGAATGCTAAATCAAACACCCACTCATCATCTCTTACTTGGTTGTTTTTCCTTTTATGTTCATAAAATCTGCTGTCTTGTCTCAGATCATAAATCATTTTAACCTTTTACCTCTACTCAACCACCTCACATCACAATAAGACACATTTTCATAATCTGAAAATAAGTCTGCCAAATATTCCTTAAATTGCAGTGATTAAGTACATGTGACTTAATAAAGTTAATACTGACTACTACAACTTCCATAACATTTCTAAATTTAATTGATTTTGCACACAGATTTTATTTGTTAAATTTTTCAGATGGATCTGTAATTTTGTTACTTTTTCATGAACAATTCCAATAAATCCCTTCCATGCACCAACTATTGCAGGAGCTCCATCAGTGCATATGCCAGATAGTGAACTCCATTTAAGCCCAAATATCTTGAAGACTGTTTTGACTTCTTCAAATATATCTTCACCAGTAATTGTCTGTTTTAGCGCCAAAGTAAAATTCTTTTGTGATATTAAATCCACATCAACTCCCTGAATAAATATTGCTAGTTGTGTTGCATCAGAGGCATCAGTGCTGTCATCCAAAGCAATTGAAAATGCTTTGAATCTAGCAATCTTCTCTTTTAAACTTTTTAGGATATCATCAGCCATGATTTCTATCCACCGGACAGCAGTACATCTCAACAAACTAATATTCTCAAAATCTTTTCTCTTTTCAGGACATATTATACTTGCAACATTCAACAGACGTTCTTTGATCTCCTTCACCAAATGATTTAGAATGCTTAGCAAATTTTTCATTTACCACAAAGCTGGCTTTCACAATGCTTCCATGCTGCATTTATTACTTGGTGAACATTTTCTGCGGGGTATCCAAGTTCTTCAATTTCTCTATTTCATCTTTTCATAGTTGTCCATCAATTTTTTGGTGATCTGCATGTTTTGAAATAAAGTGTTTCTTCAAGTTGTATTCTTTGTTGACTGATATGGATTCATTGCACAACAAACTTATAGGCAAACCTTTATTCAGAATAAAATAGTACTTGTCTGTCCAGCTGTCTTGAAATTGATGATCCTCTGTATCTAGTTAATCCCTGACATTGTTCTAAATTTCAAACTATATATTCAGAACTGTCAAACAAAGCTGTTTTTAACACTGCAGATACTGAACAGAAAACAATATAAATGCAGGCACTTAACAAGACACAAACCCAATGTAAATATTCAAATAAAAAAAAACTGATTTTTACACTCCAGATAAAAACAATATAAATACAAGCACTGAACAAGGCACAACCCCAATGCAAGTATCAAAATGACACATTGTAACATGTTCACACACTGCTAGTCAAAATGGGAAAAAGATCTTGATGAGAGAAAACAAATGTGTTTTGCAGTGTCATATGATGTCAGCTTAACTATTCAAAATATTAATTCTGAGAGAAGCTAAATAAGACAAAAAAGTGATTTTCAGTAATTGCTAATGATTATAACATAATATTTTTATAAAACATTTATTATTAAACCAAAAAGTACATTACTAATAGGGAATTGTCTTTAAAAATATTTTCTTTTAATAAAGATTGCTCATAGGAAATATATGAAAAAGCAGAAATCGCTATTGCTGGCTTTACAAAAATTGCTTTTGCAAAAACAATAGAGAATAATTTTTTAACAACAGTAAATAATTTATTAACTTTTATAATTTCTTTTGTTTCTTTGATGATAATTAGTTGTGAATGTATAATTTTTTTTAATGTTATAAATTTCTAATATTTCATCCTGTGCCATAACATTTTAACTTGGTTCGTAAATTTTCTAAGATTACACAAATACGGCAATCACCAAATATATTTTTTAAATCAGAATACCGTTCCTTCTGCTAAGTAATAACACCTGAAAAGGAATTTAATTAATGAAAATGAATCAAATTATATAGTTTATATATTTTGATACATTTTTTTAAGGAAATTAAATATAACACCTCGGAGATTTTATCAGTTGTTGTAGAAATCGAATTATATTATTTTGCTTTAATTAAAAGTCAATTGGTCCCGAGGTTTACGAAATTCCAGAAAGGTGTTAAAGTTTAGTAGAAGGATATAAATAGGCCTTATTTTAAGCGGGAAAGAGAATCCATCTTGCTTTTGAAGAGAGTTAACATCAGAAGTCAAAATTGTTAATTTTACCATGTCTGGCTAAAGTCAGGCAAGAATTGCTGCAATTCCCGTGATGGAACGCCTAGTTCAATCCATCAAATGCCAAAGGAACAACCAAGCTTACACCAGCTAAATTTGAAGATGCCATAAGCTGTAAAAATAATTTGCCCTCGTTCCGATTTCAATCCAGCTAAACAAACAATATTTTAAAAATCGTCTCCCAACTAAATTAAAGATGCCATAAGCCGCCCAAGAATTCACCTTCATTCCAGTTCGAATATCTCCAGCCCATCTACAGGAGAACTGTTTTAATATTTAAAATCGCAGAGCTCTGTAAATTTCAAAAACAGTCATTGTTTCTTCAAAACAGGTTAGCTAACCATATCATTGAACTTTCTCGCTAAATTGTTTCTGAAATAATATTTAAATGAAATACTTTTTGCTAATTTTTCCTTAATTCAATAGTGTAAACTGTCTAAATTGTTTCCTAAAATAATATTTTAATTCTAGAAAATGTAATACTTTTGCAAATTTTTCTTTATTAATTAATATTTTGCTATATAATTTAATCACTGCAATTATATTTTGCTTTTCTTTTGCTTATTTTAATTATTATTAGTTATGCCTATGTTTCGAAACAGCGTGCATTTAATTATAGAATATGTTTTTAAACATATAAATTTAAATTATTTATATAGCGTCATTTCGTGCGCTGTTTCGAAACCCAAATTCATATTTTTCACTTAATAAATTAATTAATATAAATATAAAATGTGGCTTTTCAACCTTTATTTATTATGTTACTAAAGATTAAACTAGCCTGGAGTGTAATTATAAGTATATTTTTTTAGTTAAGTATTCGTAAGTCCCTTATTAAATATACTTTTCCACCTTTTAAGAGTTTATTAGTTATAGATAACTAAAGAGATTGAACGGGATAAAGTAAAGTTTGTATATACATTCCTGTCAGTAGCATATCGTATTTCTCATGCTACAGAAGAGTTGGCTCTTTTGATCAAGCTGATAAACTTGTGTTCATTTAATATGTGATATTTCATTTATAATATCCTTCGGCTTGGCGGATGTGGAATTTATTTATTTATATCTTCTCGTTATGCTGTTTTTTTTTATACATATATAAGATGGAGCCACGGCGTTGCCAGCCCATCTTCTCTTATGGGTAGTGCAGTAGCGAAGTCTGAGCTACGGGCCAGATTAGCACGTAAGTCCCCCGCCTCTGAACCAAATAAAGGTTCCCCATTAGCAGCATGACGACCGGTTCTTTGGTAAACCGTTGTTTGTCACAAAAACCCTAAAACTATTCTTCCATCCAGAGCCACTTTATTATTATATTTTACTTGTGCCTAGCGTATTAGTAAAATCGTTATAGCCAACTCTTCCCTCCCTAATATGCAGTCTTCGGCGTTGATCCGAAGCATTCTTGAAAACCCGTTCGATCTAAAGCTATCTGGGACGCTTTAAAAGCCCATAGTTAAAATAAATTTATTATAATTAAGATGTATTAAGTTTCACTCCAGACTTGGTTTGATTTTACGTAAAAGAGCCACTCGAACTGATTATAAAAGGACATAACAAATAAGTTAATGTAGTGATTAGTTGTATAGCAGGATATTTGGCTCCATTGAATCATAGCCACAAACCTATTTGCCAACATCAATTATTGTTCAAATAGTCTAGAGAATGTTACTTTATAAATGAAATGCCGGTGTGCATTTGCCAACCACAAGTGTCAATAAATAATAATGAAAAAAAAAACCTTTTGAATGTTGGATTAATTACACGACATTAAAAAAACATTTACCTTTTTAAATATAATTACGTCCTATACAGACTAGGAAGTTGGAGACTGCTGATGTTATTGTATGCAGCCCAGTTATATGAAATAATGTGCGTACACTGTCTACAACTTAAGAATTTAAAATAACTACATTTATAGCACATGTTGCAAAAAAAAAAAGACACCTTATGTGTCCAACGGCGCGAATTACACGCATACGTGTACAGTTTTATAGTTACAAAAGATGTCTGCTACATGCTTAGTACCTGATAGTGAAATTTTAAGGGTTGCTGCTATTCTGGCAGAAGAATGGAATATGCGTGGATTTGATGACAATGGGGAGCCATTAATTGTCGAAATAGACGAAACCTACTATTTCCACCGAAAATATCACAGGGGGGCTATACGGACAGGTCATTGGGTGTTTGGCGGCATAGAGAGAGCATCAAGAAAGTGCTTCTTGATAGAAGTGGCAGACAGGACGGCTGATACACTGGAGGGCCTGATACAGGGGTCATTTTACCAGGTACGACATTATTTCAGATGGCTGGGCTGCGTACAATAACATCAGCAGTCTCAACAATGGTGTGTATTTGCATTCGGTTGTCATCTATCAGGAAAACTTCATGGATCCCAAAGACCGAGACATACACAGCCAGAATATTGAAAACATATGGATGAGAGCAAAGTGTAAGCTGAAATTCCAATGTGGCATTAGTAGAGCTTTGTTTTCATCGTACCTGCACGAATTGCCCTCCGGAGTAGATACAGCAATATCGCTTTTTTCTCCAACTTCCTAGTCTGTATAGGACGTAATTATATTTAAAAAGGTAAATGTTTTTTTTTATTATCTTTTACATTTGAATAAATTTTCATGTAATTGTAAGACAGTAGCATATACTTTTTTATTTTAAATTCTTAAGTTGTAGACAGTTTAAAATCTTAACTTTCAAAGAAATTAAAAGTAATTATTTTAATTAATGTCGTGTAATTAATCCAACATTCAAAAGGTTTTTTTTTTTTTATCATTATCTTTTACATTTGATTAAATTTTAATTTATTTGTAATATAATAACATACATGTCAGATTCTCAAGCAATTTAGTTTAAATTTTAAACAATAGAGGGCAAACAACCATAGACCGTTATAGTGAACTTTTACCCAAAACTTTTACAATTCCCTTTTTTAAAAAAAGAAGTTTTATTATTAATTTTTAGTATAGTTTTATTATAAAATAATATATACGCGATTTTAATAATATATATATGTGCGTATATACCTATAAGTATAAGCTGGCAGAAAAATACCAGCTCTATTCTAATCTTTTCAATTCGTTCCATGCAGCTAATTAAGACGTGCTTTTTTGCTATTGCCAAGAACTTCGTTTTCACATTTATTTTCATTATTTTGAAATATTAATAATTTTAATTTTTAAATTTTAATCATTAAAAAACTTAAATAAAGATATAAATTTATTAAACAACATAATTATTTAATTGCACAAAAAGTAAAAATCAAACGTAACTCTCGCTAGACTCTATTCAAAAATTAGACAGTCGGAATCAAACATGGCTGAAATAGATTAGTGGCGGGCCGGATTAAAAGTCATAAAGGGCCGGATCTGGCCCAGGTTGCCCATATGTGCTTTAAGGCCTTAAAAGAGAAATTAAAAGGATTTCCTTGTAGTTAATAGTAAGATCCTTGTTGCAGTGCAACTTGAAAGCGCCAATGTATAACTGGTTTGTTTTTCAATTTTCAAGAAGATATTTTACTTAAATTTATATATGAGCCTGATATGAAGATGTATTTCTATCGTAGGAAAATGTAAATAGAGTGAACCAGATGAAAATATATTACAATATCATACAAAAAAATATTATCAACGTATATCCTACTACATTAGTGTAATAATCAGTAGACGAAAACAATAATAGAAGTGCCAGGAGTATTAAAAAAAAAAAAAATCAGGCAATCACATGCATATACAAAGTAATTATAAAAGTTGCCATAAAATAATTTTAATTTTAAACTTCGACAGATATGGTATCAACATATAAGTACCCCTAAACTATAACATGGAGTGCTACTTTTCTACAAACAACAGACATAAAATTCAAACGAATGAATTAATTATTACAATAAATGCAACGGACACTTTTAAACAAAGAACTCAAAAAGTAATAATTTTTTTGACATACACACATAAAAAAGATGATATAAATATAAATCGGTGCCGATAAATCACTAAGACAAATAAAGTAGCCACACTACAGTTCAAAAAATTAAAGGAAGAATAAACGTTTAAAAATAAATAACTTTAAATATACATTTAAGATTTTCTTACGTACCCATTAACAATCAATTTTATAATTACTATATTTGCATTATTTAATTTATTTATTTTTTAATCCTATTCCCTCCGAGGTTTAAAAATTGTACAGTAGCGCCTCCAACAATTTTAAAACTTGTAAAGGTTGGTGGCTAATGTCGTAAAATTTTGTTAGATATTTTAAAAATTAAAAAAAAAACATTGTTATTTTATGGTTACATTTTCAGAAGCCCTTTTTCTTTTTAATCGTTAATTTTAATCCAAATTTGCTACTTTCAGACATTAGTAGTGAGTAAAATCTTTCAATATTAAATATTGATATTTTTTGCTTAACCAAAATATACAGTCGGTCGTTATATCAACAAAATGTTACATTTATTTAAGATTTAATTATCTCTACAGATATTTATTTATATTGTATTATATTCTACCTATACAGGTTTGCCTGGTTATATAGATAATTGGAATTACTCAAGACTCGACAAACTTTTTAATGTTTACAAAAAAAAATCTACATTAATTGATTTAAATAAATATTCAATGTGAATTTTTGAATTGTTTTAAAATATAATTACGACATCAATAATGTTTGTTGTGATTATTCAAATATTATTTATTAATTGCAGGAATAAATTCACCCGGAGGCTGTTTACAAATCTAGAAAACATCCCTTCTACTCGTTATTTTCAACGAATATAAATAAAGCTCTTTTATATGTTTACTTGAGAAGATAGGATACCAAAGTAGCTAAATTTGCGCTTTTATTTATTCATTATTGCCTCACTGTTCTGTGCAATATTAACTAAATTAGTGAAGTATCATCAAAACAAGAAAATGTGTTGTTTTTTTCTGTTAACTTTTTCTGAAAAATTTAAATTACCCATATGTGCAATACTATATAGATAATTAAAGGATTGTCAAAACAATTACCCGTTTTACTGTAAGTTAATTCATGGGCATTTTTAATTACCGACATTTACATTGAATTACATAAATATATTTACATGACATTTTTAAACATTATTGCTGATACAATTTTTATCTAATTTATATATATTAATGTACAAAAGAAGAGAAGTAGAGCATATTAGCTATCACTTGGAGACGTTATCTTAAAAATCGCAAGTCAGACAGATATGGCTTCAGGGCAATACGTCATCGGTTGGCAAATACGCAAGAACCAGCTAATTATAATGAAAATGATATTTAAAGCCAAGCATATAGTTACGTTTTCATCATGAAAGTAAGAGAAAAGACCATACTTTATTGCCATAACTAAAGTTATTACAATGCATATATTACACGAGTAGTCTTTCTCTGTTTTCAAAAAAAAAATTGATTAATTAGTGGCAGACCATCACAAAGGTACAAGAAGTGCTTGTTTGGGGCCTTTAAATATCAAAGGCTCTGAAATTTAACAGCTTCAAAAAGAGAAATTCTGTAATTGTCTATTCCAGATATCATTTTCATTTGGACTATTTATTGAATGATAAACAGCGTAGTAAATAGTTTTACTAATTGACAGATAAGTGACCAATAAAGTTTTATTTCAACCATGAGAAAATAATATTTAGAATTATTTGGGCATTTATCTACTTACTATGCAATCAAATATGCCAGTTGATCTTTTGCAAATTGTGCAAATGAATAAAATAAGTTTTTAACTGCTTCTGACTTTTTGTCAACATGTTACTAGCTCCACTGAAGAAGATATAAGACCTAATTGTAATTTTCAATGAAAATAAGTTATGCAATCCTGAATAATACAATTATTAATTAAGAAAATCTCATTGTAGCTGATTCAAATAACCTTGTATAGAATTTAGAGTTCATTGCTGAGCCACCAAGACTATTGTGTTTCGTCTGGATTATAGACCCAACCTACAGAAAATAGTACTAACACCAGTATTACAATTAATATAATATTTATTATATTACAAATATATACAATACATAATAATATAGCTATAATGTGAACTCTTGGATCCGGGTCTTGTGATTCTACTGCTTCCATCTACACCTGATAGCTTGCCTCACGGATAGGGAGAATGACTTCTAGCTGTACAAGACAACTTGCCTCGAGTCAACATTAGTCTTAGCAATGTCCAGTCCATTTGTGGACTTGCCTAGCTGCATGGATGAATATCATATTGCTATTGTAGAAATGCTTACTGCTGTTGAGGGTAGCAGGGCTTCCCTGAGAGAATGGATATTGTCTTTTTAGGTCAGACAGATGTTCTTTTTTTCTCCCAAAAGGCTGACTATTTATAGCCAGATCCCTGACCTTACTGGAAACCTTCAGATTCAGTGAGCATCACTGCTTATTGGCCTGATCTAACGATTGGCAATGTGTTTAGCTGTACATCTGCCTATTGGCCAGTAGTAAACAATGCTTAATCCGATCAGATAAAGAAGGAATCTGGAATAGTCCACTTCTGAGGGAAAGTAGGACTATAATATCCCTCCCCTGGCTAAAATTATTCCTAGAGAACATAGTCATCCAGGTGTGCTGGAGGTCGACTAATCCGCTTCAGTGCTTCTTCTGGTTTGTTGCCATTTTTGGTTTGTTGGTCCTCCTTGCATGCAATCCCTGTTCCTGGAGATTCATTCATTATGGATGCATCTGTATGATCCAGTCTAAGTTGATTCCAATGGTGATGATGTTGACATCCATCTGCTGTTTCGACTACTACAGTGTGGAGTCATTTCTGTTGAATTACGACTGCTAGAATCCATTTTTGTTAGCAGATTTTTATTGGCTTCTGAGTAATCAAGTTTTAATGTAGTTAATGTTGTGATATGTTTCAGCTTTGTCACTGCAAAGCCTAAGTAACTGAACCAGTCATGGCCGAATAAGTTGCTGTGATCACCTGTCGCCACCACCACTGGTTTGTTAGGCTTAATAATTTTAACTCTTGATTGACCCAAGAGTTTTATTTTCTTGCCCTGATAGTTTGTTATAGCCTTGCCACTAGGATGCAGCTTATATTTATTCTTATTAATGAGAGCCCAAGTCTTATTTGAAACAATACACACTGCAGATTCTGTGTCCAGTTCCATTCTAACTGGCGTATCATTAATTATAATACTATGTATAAATCCAGGATGATCGTCTTTAATGTGATTTATACAGGCAACTTGTTTATATGTCTTATAGTTGCCTTGCTGTTTTTTGGAATGAGTTTTTCCATTCTCATATTAGCTGTTTATCTTTTTAATTTTAGACATGCAGCTTTTATATACCCGATTTGCTTGCAGAATCAACACATAGTATGGTGGTGTCGGTGTGGACATTCTTCTTGTGCGTGCATCGGTTTAGTATACCTATCACTCGTTGTTGTTGAACTAACTGAATGCTTGACCGACTCAGTCTTCTGTTCAATTTTTTTAATGGTAAAAAAAATATTTTTAATGGCCTCTCTTGACATGTTATAGATTCTGCCAGCATGGCTTGAGATACAGCCATTTCAAAGTCTATATCAGATATCATTAATAATTTGAGTCTTAAATTATGATTGTTCATGCCACAAATGAAATGATTGTGGAGTGCTTCATTTAAGAACTCTTTGAAATCACACATGGTTGTCAATGCCCGGATTCACATTGTGAACTCTCTAAGTTTTGTGCTCTCTAGGTTTTTGCCCTCCACTTGGACACAGAGATTTGAAGTAATATCTCTGCATTATTGTTAGTGGTTAGGGGGAGAAATATTCTATGAGAATCGCTAATGCCTTCTCAAAATTCAATTCAGCCAGTGTTTCTGACCTAAATTGAAACTTTATAACACTATATGTCTGAGACCCAATTATTGTCATCAGAGTGGCTAATTTTATTTCAGATTTCTTAATCTGATTAGCTTGCATATAAAAGATGGCTAATTTTATTTCAGATTTCTTAATCTGATTAGCTTGCATATAAAAGATTAGATGCTCCTTGTAGCTTGACCAGTTCTTGAGGCAACCTGGGTCAAAAGCTTCTATCAAGCCAATTATATTAGCCATTCTTTATTTTTCTCTGGTATGATATGAAAAAAATATTTTGTATTTATTGCAAGTAACCACTTAACTGTTATTTTTTGATAGACTTTTTACTCTGCTAGAGTGAGCTTTTATCTTTTTTAGAATGACCAATTTTGATTGGTTTGTAAACCACCAATAGCCTAGCGATCAATTTCCTTAACCACCTTGGGGAAAAATCTTTTTTTCAATAAGCCGAATCTGTTTTTTATTCAGACTGCAAGAGATATTTAATTATCCCCTTAAAAAAAATACGACAACTGCCTAATTGCATATTCATTTATTTTATTTTGTATTTTCCCAGAAATAAGTAATTTTAACAATCACTGTTTAGTAAATACAATGAATGTCTATAATTGTGTATTCATGTATTTTACTTTTTTATTTTTCCAGCTATATGACTGCATCCACCTCAGTTAGCTTGGGTAGATGTATGTGTTTTCCAACCATGGGGAAAAAATTCTTTAGTTGTACTGCATCAAAAATCTGTTGGTTTGAACAGTATTTATGTGTGATTTAATAATCACCGATTCATAACTTAACCAGCGTCTATACAAGCACGCACTTGTGTATTTATACTCTTATTTTTCCAGCCAAGGGAAAAATTTATTTTGTCTGACTGCGCCAAAATCTGTTGACTTGGGCAGTGTTTAAGTGTGATTTAATAATTACTGATTCATAAACTTAAATGAGTGTCTATATAAGTGTGCATTCATGTATTTACACTCCCATTTTTTTCCAGTTGTGGGGAAAATATGTTCTTTTGTCTGACTGCATCAAAAATCTGTTGAGTGTGGTCTGGATTACAGACCCAACCTACAGAAAATAATGCTAACACCATTATTACAATTAATATAATATTTATTATATTACAAATATACACTATACATAATAATGTAGTTATAATGTGAACTCTTGGATTTGGGGCTTGTGGTTCTATTCCACCTACACCTGATATGTTGCCTCATGGGTAGGGAGAATGACTCTTCCAGCTGTACAAGATAGCTTACCTTGACTCAACAGTAGTCTTAGCAGTGTCCAGTCTCTCTGTGGACTTGCCTAGCTGCATGGACAAATAGCATATTGCTATCATAGTAACGCTTAGTTCTGTTCAGATCATCAGGGCTTCCCGGAAGAACGCCTACCATCTTTGTAGGTCAGACAGATGTTCTTCCCCTTTTCTCCCAAAGACTGACTATTTATAGCCAGATCTCTGACCTTCCAGGAAACTTTTAGGTACAGCGAATATCATTGCTTATTGGCCTGAACTAATGATTGACTATGTGTTTAGCTATACGTCAGCCTATTGGCCAGTAGCAAACACAATGCTTAATTCAATCAGATAAAGAAAGACTCACTTCTGAGGGAAAGGAGGACTATAACAAAGACTTTTTATTTTTATATCTCTGATCTCAACTTGTCTAATCTCCTACCAATTTACACCTAATTTTTTTGCTATTGATGCGCTGCATATATGCTTGCATATATTCATGCTTCATTTTTTTTAAATTCCCACCACTGGGCTTGAGATACTAAAACTTCCTTTTGATTCACATACATAAATAATAGATTCATGTGTGTGAGTGCAATTATATAATTTTTAAATTACAAACAGTGCAAAGTAAACCTGGGGAAATTAAAATATTATAAAAAGTTAAAAAAGTAATTATTATTCACGAATTTAATGGGGAAAGTAATGAGAACAATAGCGAAGGTTCAGTAATGGAAATAATCCATTAAGCAGAGAAATAATCCATTAAGCAGAGTAATATTTGGTGCCTTATTCAGATATCAGAGAGAAGATCAGCAAAAATAATTACAGTTTGACACCTTTGTGGTAAAAAGTGGCAAAAATACTACTCAAGAGTGTCAATGGAAGATTAAAAGCTGAAGGGCAGGAAATGAACACAAAGATTAATGTAAAAGTAAATGCATTCACACAAAAGGAAATTGAAAGTAAATTAGACAAATATAAAATATGCAAAAATCCATTAAGAAACTTGTGACGTGTAATTGTATGTTTCCCAAAGCACTTCCAAAATACTATATATTTTTATTTTTTTTTACACGGAATTAATTTGCTGAAAAAAAGAGAGAAAAGGAAAATAAAAAAGATAAGAAATGAAGATCAGCACCTTATCCAAAGTATACGAGTAATTCGGCATTGGCTTTTCCATGTCATTGAAGGGGGAAGAACGGTGTCAAGATGATAGTTCCAGTGGTAATTGTATCTAGATGCCAAATGTAGTTAATACCTAGACAGAGTTATCTATCCATCCACTATGCCAATTTCCACCACATGAAACTTTGTTTATCAACTCACCCATGATGGAGGGAAGTCTTTCCATATTACCTTCAATCCACAGCATACTGAAGACATAAATTGTACATGTTGATTCAAGTGCTTAACTCTTACTTTAGGAATTGCCAGTAAAATCTTATCTGTATTATTAGAAATAATTTCAAGTAGGAAGAAATGCATGAACTTTATATGTTCATTTAATATATTATAATTTCAATCATATATTGAAATATTATTTGTTTATCATCCCGTTTCACCTACTATGTCCCATAGTAATACTCTTTCTCCAGTTCAAATTCATCCAAGTCCAGTATATCATAATTTAATGTCTTTTAGTGTATAATAAGGTATATTTAAGTATATGTGTATATTTAGATAGTTGTGTATATATAAATATTAAAGCCTGTATGTGTGTTTCATAAAAGTATATCATATACTAAGTTATAAATTGTATAATAAATTAACGTAAGTTGTGTATACATTGCTGTATGTGTAGGAGAGCACCTACATATATATATATATATGCGAATGAAGTTGCCATATAATAGATTTTATAAACATTACAACGCTATTTAAATTATTTATCTTTAAGTTATTTTAACTTTGAGTACAAATTTACTTTTATTCGCATATAAATTTTCAATTCCAGAAGTGACAAAATTACATATATAAATGAATGTTTACAGAACTTAAAATCTCTTTTTAAAAAATCCTCTGATTCTTGGAAATTGTCCTACATCACACATACCTGGTTTAATTTGTGTGAGAACCAAGAACAGATTTTTAAAATAAAATACATTTTAAGACAAAAGAGAAGCAGTCAAGCTACACTAGTTTATGAATAACTTAATTTTACTTTTGCCTTTGTTAAACTTAATAAAGAGATGTTAAAACTTTAATCTTAAAACTTATAAACTATAAACAACTTCATGCTTTCACAGGAGGGAGTAAAAATCTTTATATTAAAAAAATCCAAAATCAAGCACTAAGGTTCACTCTCTTAAAATTAATATTCAGTTACAGCTAGAGGCTATGCCCAATATTACAATGAGCACCATCGGCTAGAAGGCAATCCATTTGCAATTTTCCTTTTGGAAGGTCAGCCCAGGATGATGGGAGTTCAAGACCAACAGCCTGCCATGAAGATATCAGAGACAAGCCAGCCCAGTAGAGAAAAGCAGTGCCAATGCCATAAAGATGCCTCAGCTCGAAGATTGGTAAATATTTTTTCCCACAGAGCTCTTTAAAATTAATTCTTAAATTAAACTAATTTAATAATTATTTAACTAGCTATAATGTTGAACATTCAGAAATAACTTATTGTAAATTTCGATACATAGTTCATTAGACATGTGTGCCAAACAACCCAGATAGGCTGCATATCATTTCTTTGGGGGGAGAGTCCCCATATCTTATACATCGTTTCCAAAGCATAAGTAAAATTGGACAGTAGATGAATCCTGCCATTTGAAGTGACCCCATTTTACTTTCTTGGATGTAGTTTCACAGTCTGATCGCATCCCAATGTCTGGTGAAAATGCCGCATATGAAGCTTCATTTCACATACATGTAAGTCAGTCTACGCCAGAAAATTCTATATCTGCCTCATCTTAAAATCCCTATCTCACCAGAAAGGAATGTTGTCCTTGTGGTCATCATTCAGCACAAGATCATTGTAAGCAATGTTGTCAGTCTTGAAAGAAGAAAAGCATAGTCAAAGAAGATTTCCCTCAGCATATGTAGTTCCAGATCGCCAGTAAAGAAAGTAAATTTAGAAAAATAATAATTAATATAAATAGTTCAAAATATGTTAAGGAAGTTTCCAGAGATAAAATGGTCAAAATGACGCATTTTACTCTTGACGGGGGCAGTGTAGTGTATCACTATTTAAGTGTTACAAATTTCATAATAAAAGATTTAAGATTAAAATTTTATTCCAAAAATATTTAAGAGGGAAAAATAATTAGTGTTAGAAGTTCGATGTCAATAGTAAAGTTTAAAAAGTTTTGTTTTGTTGAAAAGATGTAGCGCGCAGATTATTAGTAGAAGTTTTACTAGTTTAAAATAATAATAAAACAATGTGAAGGGGAAGAAATTTAACTAAATAAAAAAAAAGATTTAAAAACTATATTTCTCTCTTATCACTTATTTAAAATAAAATAAGAAAATGCATGTGTAGATTTTAAAAAAATGCATTAAAATGTGTATAGATCTGTGTAAATAAAATATGAAAGGTAAATATTAAAAGAAATGAAAGCTTATAATTGAATTTTAAAAAAATTCCATATACTGATAAGCTATGTAGGAATGGGATTAGTAATGGTTACTAATTAATAAATTAAAATCCATAAACAACAGGACTAATTAAAATGTATCTTATCCAAAATTTGATCAACATAAGCAGTGGACAGATTTTGAACAATGAAAATAATTAGCAGATTTAAAATTAATTAAAAGATAAGATGGCATCACATAAATAGGACTGCACATTTAATCATTCATGTATATAGATTCAATCACCTATTAGACATATTTTTTCACTGAATACAATGTCGTGCTAAGCAGAAGTCTGAGCATGTGACCGAGCTCTAGCCTTCATCCACAAGAACATTAGCAGTCTGCTCGATAGAAGCCATGCCCATTTAATGATTTGGAGCCACCAAGAATGTCTAACTGCCTGAAATAGAAGTAGCCCAGAACCACAATCAGTACCACATCAGAAGCCTAAAATCCAACCAGTTGGTAAACCAGACTTGCAGCAGCAAAGAGCAAGAAGCCATAAGGTTTAAAAACCTATAGGTAATAACATTTTCTTATTTCTATTCCTGATATTAATTTAAGTAGCCATTGCAATCTTTGAGTATCTCTAGAGTCAGTATAAAAATGAATTCTATAGCCAGCATATAATGAACTATAGTATGTGTAGGTTCATGTGTTTCCTAGTGTAACAAATAAATAGTTACAGAGTTTCAGGTCATGAAATGGTTAGTTTATAAGTCCGAGTTTGTGTGCGTTCCATATACATGATGTTTATATATTATGATTGTATTTTTTTATACACAATTAAAAGTGTATGCTCATCATATAAGTGGTAATTGTTTATTTAATTGAAGAAATGTATAAAATTATTCTATAAGTTTTAGTAATAAATCTATTTAAAATATGTCAATAAAGTACTTGTCTGTGAATTATTGTTGGCCAATTCTTTAATTATACCACCACTAAGAACAATTTAGCAGAAAAGTTATACAAGCAGTTTATTGAATTATATTTTCGTTGAGCTAGTTAGGATTTCTTAGGTGCTGAATTAGTTTGCCATTATTCGGGACATGTTAATTAATTATTGTAGTTAGCTGGTGCCTGAATTTAATTCTAAACAAATAATATGCTTTGAATGACAGGGGTTGGATTCAGCAGTCAAGAAGATCTGCAGCCTGGAAAAATGGTTGTAGTTATATATCTTATATAGCATCGGCCTGGCCACAGGTATCCTCTGGGTATTATGCTTCTTCGCCTAAGGGGCCAGTGGACACAATACTAAATTGCTGAAAGAGGGGATTGAATTTTAATAAATAATTTTATAATATTGTCATATTTCTATAAAAGAAATCAACAATTTGTTTTATAATTTTGCTTATCACAATTTTTATTAAAGAGTAAAATTTTATTCTCTCTCTCTCTCTCTCTCTCTATATATATATATATATATATATAATCGATCTTCTCCCACCCAGTTCAATATATATATATGATTTAAATTATGATTAATTAGTGAACATATAAAGTTCATGCATTTCTTTTTATTTGAAATTATTTCTAGTAATACATATAAGATTTTACCAGAAAGTCCTAGAGTAAGGATTAAGCACTTGAATGAACATATACAGTTTATGTCTTCAGGATGCTGTGAGCCAAAGGTAATATGGAAAGATTTCCCTCTATTGTGGATGAATTGATAAACAGAGTTTCATGTGGTGGCAATTGGATTATTGGCTCAGTGGATAGATAGATAACTCTGACTAGACATTAACTATGTTTGGCATCTGGAACACATTGGATGGTTATACAATTACCATGGGGACTATCATTTTGATGCCATTCTTTTTCTCCAATGACATAGAAGAAGCCAACACTAAATTAGTTATTCATTTTGGGTAAGGTACTGATCTTCATTTCTTATTCTATATTATTATATATCTTTCTTAAATGTATTTTAGATTCCTTTTGTCTCTTTCTTTTTTTTTCAGCAATCAAACTCAGTGTTTATATAGTATTTTGGAAGCAATTTAGAGAACATACAATATATGTCACAAATATCTTAATGGATTTTCACATATTTTATATTTGTCTAATTTAGTTTCAAATTTCCTTTTGCATGAAAGCATTTACTTTTCCATTACTCTTTGTGTTTATTTCCTGCCCTTCAGCTCTTAATCTTCTATTGATACTCTTGAGTAGTAAGTACTCTTGTTATTTTTTACCACAAAGGCATCAAACCATAACTGTTTTGCTAATCTTCTCTCTGATATCTAATAAAGTCATCAAATATTATCCTGCTTAATGGATTATTTCCATTACTGAACCTTTGCTATTGTTCTCATTATTCTATCACTAAACTCATGCACAATAACTTCTTTTTTAACTTTTAAAATATTTAAATTTCCCCAGGTTTGCTTTGCATTGTTTCTAATTTAAAAATTATATAATTGCACCACTCTCACACCTATTACTTATGTGTGTGAGTCTAAGGAAATTTTAGTATCTGAAACACAATTGTGGGAAATAAAGAAAATGAAGCATGCGATAAATGCACCACTTCACTATGTATCATTTTCATTATACTTCTTTCCCCTTTAACCTATTCTTTTAATTTCATAAGCAGATGATTCTGTATGTGTGAGGGATTTGTTTTCGCTATCTATATTTTTAGTTCAAAATTGTATGTCAACAGAAGTTTGAATCGATACATAATTTCATTTATAAGCATCTCTAGTGCTAATTAAGTAGTTACAAATTCAATTATAATAAATGTTCATTTTTAGACAAAATTATTAAACTTTGTTTATATATAGGATACTATGAGTAGAGCTTCTTTACCAATCTGAGAATAATTGTGCTTGGCTTTTTTAGCATTCATAACACAAGTGGCATTTTGAATCATAATTGCTTGTCATGAGCAAATAACTGTCTCCATCCTTATACATAATGCATTAAATACATATATCAGATCTTCCACACCTGACATTTATGTTAAATACTTTTTAGTATTTTACATGCTTGCCTGTTCTTTCCCCAATGTCCACTTAGCTCCTTTATACAGTAGTCTGTAGATAGATTCTGCAAATTCAATTTTATTATGAATGCATCTTTCATAGTAGATGACCAGGCCTAAGAAATGTTGCAGTTCTTTCACATTACAGATGTCTTAGCTTTTAAGATTATCCTAAGTTTGTTTTTAGTGAAGTGAATCCCTGATATGTTTATTTTGAAATATTTTTTTAATGTTGTGTATTGATCTGCATTTTTTTTTTCAATAGTTTAGCCATTGGTAGGGAATTATCAAAATAAAATAGGGATTCCTGGATATGAATTTCTACTCGATTCTAAGCAATGAAATATGTCTATAACAACTAATATTAAAAAAATCAACATATTTACCTTGAACAATAACCAGTTATTTTGTAGATTCATTATCAAGATGTAATATCTCACTCAGCCTTTAAATAATGGACTAGTCCAGATTCCTTTCTCATGGTGATTGGACTGAGCATTCATTGCTACTAATTAATATGTATAGATAAAGATAATGCATGGCCAATGGCAAAACAGACCAATAATCATGAAATATCCCATTCACACAGGAAACAAAGTTAAGAAAATTCAAGGTTTGGTCAATAAGAGTGTTGATGCCAGTAGAAATGTCTGATTGTACCATGACTAATCATAATAACAAAACCCAGTTGATCAAATCTGAATATGTGGGAATTATAGGATAATGGTAAATAAGTATTTAAATAAGGGGCCATAGCCAGACATTGGCCAGTCTGTAAAACCACATCATATTTTGCAAAACTCTATCAAAATTTCGCTATTAACTTTAACAACCTCTGTGTGATGGAATTGAGTATGAAAAAATTAATGCTTTATTACAGGGATTAGATGGTATAATATCTTACTTTGATCACTTATTTAAAACAGCATGCTTAGAAGAGTTACTTCATCAAAGACTTTAAAGTAAGCAAAAAATTTCAGAGATTTGGAGTCAAGTTAAATGCTCAGAAAACATGGAATATGAAGGAATTAGTATTCCTAGGACTTATAATCTTGGATAAATGTAAGTGGCCATTGCTTGAGAAATTAGGAGCCATAGAACTCTAAATAAAAATACCATTAAAGAGCTCTATGTCTTTTTGGGTTTGATAAACTATTTTAAATTCTTTTTACAGAATAAGGCTAAAGTAGCAAAATCCCTATGAGATATTAAATAAAAATCCCAAATGGCAGTGGTTAAAAATGCATGAGGGAAGCTTATTTTATATAAACTAAAGCCTTGCTGTCCTTGGACAAAGTATTGGTTCATTTTAATAATCTCAAAGTGCACTTAACAACCAATGCTTCAGAATGGGGCATGGGGAGAATTTTGTGTTATCCATGCAACAAGGGTGAACAACCTATGCCCTGTGTCAAGAACTCTTTCTACTATCTAAAGCTGAGAAAAACTATAGCCAGATTAACAAAAAGGCCTTGGATATTATGTTCACCTTAAAAAAATTTCATACATATATTTGGTAGGCCTTTTCACATAGTAACTGATCTCAAGCCATTATTGGGAATTTAGCAAACTATAAGCTAGTGCTTGACCAATTGAGCCCATGTATGTTGCAGTGGAGAAATATATTGTCATCCTACAATTACCAACTGTCATATAAGAAAGGGAAAAACATTCCACATGGTGATGCATTATCTAGATATCCAGACAAAGATGAATCACAGTTTAATGAGCTAGAAATTAATTATATAGATGCCCTACAATCAGACATTTTAAATAGCAATACAGTAAAAAAATGGATAAGGGCCAATAAAAGGTACCAGCTGCTGATAGGCCAGATTAGAAATGGCTGGCCATCTAAGAAACCACAATGCCTTGCCATCTGCTTTGTGGTAAAATCATGATAAGTTATCAATCAGTAAGGGTTGTGAGCCGATGGACAATAGGGTAGGAATACCAACAGAGGGTAGAGGAAAAGTTCTAAGAGTATTGCATGAAGGGCATCCAGGATTTGTGCATGCAAGTGTTGCCACATAGCTATGAATGTGGCCAAAGATAACTATAGACATTGAGTAATGCATTAAGAAATGCACAGCTTGTCAGTCTGAAATGAATAGGAAACCTAAGGAGTATACACCATGGCCTAAAGCAATTAAATAATGGCAGGAACTCCAAAGATTCAATCAATGGAAAATATTCCTTATACTTGTAGATGCATACTCTAAATGGAGGGAATATTGCATTGTGACAAATATGAGTGCTCGTGAAACTGTATAAAATTTGAATGCAGTTTTTTCATGCCACTGATTACCAGAAATAATTGTTTCCAATTGTGGTGTGCGATTTATTGCTCAAGAAATGGAAGATTTTTTCCAAGTATAAAAATATCAAACAGCAACTGTGCACCCTTGTACCATACAATATCAAATGCTCTGATCAAGAAAACCATTCAATAAATTAAAAAGGTTCTGAGAAAGTTTACTAAGACAAACATGCAACAAGTTTTATATGATGCTATGATACATCAATTTTCCAAGCCATCAATGGTTACAGGTACATCTCCAGCTGAGTTGCTGATAGGCAGGAAATTACCCATAAAACTATCAATATTACTTTCAAAATGGTCAAACACTTTCAGTATGATAGTGAAGACTTCATATATGAAATAGGTGATAAAGTTTGGATATGTGAACTGATCAAAAAAGAAATGGAATGCAGTTATAATCACTGGATAATTATGCAAACAAATTGTAATCATTCAAATACAGAGTAGAACAGAATATCGAAGACCTATAAACCATGTTTGCCAATGAGTCATAGAAGTCATAGTTTCCAGTGGCATTAGCAGCAGATAGAGAAGAAATGACCTTGTTTTCCCCATGAGAAACAACAGATCAAAATGTAGTGAAATTGAAGCAGTAATAGAAATGTTAAACGGATACCCATGGAACCAACAGAACATAGATCACCCAGACCCCAACATAAAAGACAGACATCTAAAAAGCATAATAACCTGTTTTCTGGAATAAGGGGAGGATTATTGAAACATTGTATTTTAATAAAATAAATTATGAAATTAATTCACAAAGAGAGGAAATAAATAAATAAAATAGATAAATAATAAATAGCCAGAATAAGATAAATGATTTGCTGTAATATAAAATATTTAATTAAAATATGTGTAACAATAATTATTATCAGAAAGAAAAGGTGAAAATTTAATTAATATGAATTAAATGTAAATAAGACAAGATTAAGTTGATAAAATCTACCACCCAGATTTTCCCAAATGAGCTTAATTACTCCAGAAAATAAAAGGATAAAGTTTAAAAACAAGAGAGAAAAAGAACACATTTTTTCTTTATCAACTTCAAGGCAACTGTGACACAAGTATGAAGCAGTGGAAGAAACCAACGGGGGATGTCTTATCCCCAAGATGTCAGCTCCTAAAGATTAATAAATCAATTAGGGTCATAAAAGATCACACAAATCTTATTATTATCTTAAATGCATTAAGGGCCACCACATTTAAAGACACTGACAGTAGTAAAGGTAAAAATACTGCCACTAGTAGTTTTACTGAATAGACTTAGTAAATGAAAAGACTTATTCCTAATTAATTGTGATCAGATTATATTAAATTAGAATAGCATTTGATTCATGTATGTGTGTGTGTGTATATATATATAATACTTGTGCATATTGATGTGTGTATATTAAATTGTATAAAATTAAAGTCTGAGTCACTGTGTTCTTTGTATTCTCAAAAAATTAGATTCCACACTAAATTATTATTCTTACTCTGAGAATTAATGGGCTAAGACATAGCCCCTATCATTGGTAATTTTTCTCTGAATCTTGGTTACAAAATTGAAGTTCCTTTTAACAAAACATTATTTTATTTTTTCATTGGAGCTTCTTTTATTAACACATTATCTTATTTTTGTTCTAATTTCTTGGGAATTATGGAAGCTATCAACTCTCATGTGTATGAGATAGCTATTAAAGAAAATTGTTTTTATGATTTTTCATTATTAGTTCTATACCCCAATTTGACTCATAAAGGAATGGTGGGTATTTTTTTATTATTTATTTAAGCATACACTTTCCAGCAGGTTTCTAGGTTGTCCTTATCTCCATAGTAAACATCTTTTAATGTAAGTTACTCAAAGGCAAGTTCTTGTCATATAACTTGACTCATGCCCATCTGTATAACTATGTACTGATTTATATCTTTTATTCCTGAAATGCTGTCAGCCAATATTGCAGATTGATTTGCTGTAATTTCAGTAAAAGTTATATGGGCTAATACTGACTCAAACTTGTTCTTTGCATTTATAAGCAACTTAATATGTAGGTAGCTGTTTTTTACATCATAAATAAATCTATCTTCAAGTGCTTCATCTTGAAATTTATGAAAATCACAAGAAATCTATAACCTTTTCTATATCTTACTGATATAAATGATTTAATTGGTAATGCTATAGTATAGTTATGGCTTGAGGTAAAATAATGATTTTTATTGCCTTTTTATATGTCAAATCAGAGGGATGCATCGGCATGGCTTATCATACAATACTTCATAAGTTGTCAAACCACGCACACCAACTAATTCTACTATTTTGATTTCAAATTTAGAAATGCCATTGGCATTTAAGAAAAACCTAAAACAATCCACATGTTAGTGGTACAAATTCTGCAAATAAGCCATTATTTCTTCATCCTTGATGTCAGATATTACATTTTGCTTAACCAAAATAGAAGATAGTGCTTGTATTAATAATGTATTATATTTATTATAGATTCTAATATCTCCACATCTATTTTACACATATACATATTCTACATAGATATGTTTTATAGCAATATAGCTTTTACTTAGCTCATTATACATTAATCTAGAATAGAAGATAAGTGAGAATACTGCTTTCTATAATGGTTATCTTTCAATAAACCTAGAACACAGTTGCCTACTCATTATAAAAAAATCAAAGGAAAGATCATTGGTGAATGGCACTGCCAAAATATAATCTCAAATCACTGCAAAATCTCATTTGGATTAGCTTGGTTTGCAGCAATAGAGTATAGTATACTTATCAAATAATGGAAATATTTAATAAAACCCACATTAATTTATTGTATTTGTTGTCCCAAATATAATCAATAATTAAGGCCAGTAGTAAAGTACAATACTATATTGATCATAATGCCATTGATATATTTGATCATTATTTGAGATTCTTTTACAAGATAGGATTTATCAAATCCCAAGTTTCATACCTATTTATTGATTGTGCTCATCATTGTATACTGAATTCTACTCCTAACTCTTATATAAAGAGGGTCTACATTGCTAAGTATTCTAACTAACTTCTATTAGAGCTCTATTTGCCTAGTTTAACTTATATACACAGTTATGAGAGATTAAAGACATCTCACTGAAATGATATGACTAATAAATTTATTAAACCATCTATTTACAATGCATTATCATATTATGAGAGATTAAAGACATTTCACTGAAATGATATGACTAATAAATTTATTCAACCATCTATTTACAATGCATTATCATATTAACAGATAAGTATTAGGGATTCTCAAAAATATTCTACTTACACAACTACATCTTTCAAAATCTATAAAAATCATATTGTTAATCTTATATGATCCAACCAGGGTTTTCCTGCATACCCTTATGAAATCCTGTGACTTTTTTCAAATTGGTCTCCCTAGATATATTTATAACCTTATGTTTTTTGTAGTAACAATAAAAATAAATTTAAAAACATTTTATATATTATTTACTAAAAAATTTGTTTAAATTAAAATGAATTTATAATTTTAAAAAAAAATTATACTAATCAACTATTTATGTTAAAATATTACAGTATTCTAAATTTTTTATACTTATTTGTAAATAAAATCACACATATCAACAATGTGAATAATACACCTCATGTGTTGCCTATGTTAACATTTGTAAAGCATTAAGACTTCTATATGAATAACAATTATAGAATGATGGAAATGTTCTAATGTTGTTACAAGAATGGCCATAAAATACATAGTTAAAAATACAAAACAAAGCAAAAAAATTATAGAATTAGAAGTCCTACTGAAAAGATGTGAAGATGAACCCCACCTGCCCAACCAAAAAAAAAAAAAAAAATCACAAGTGTTTGCTGCAAGAACTACAGAATTAAAGGTCCTACTGAAAATGTACAAAGTCAAGCCTCCATTCTTCCCAACCAAGAAAAACTGTAATCTCAAGTGGGCAAACACTATAAAATGTTTAATAAAGAATCAAGTCAAAAATATTGAAATCAAAGGTGATGATCAGATTATTTTGCCAGTCAAAACTTTTGGCATCTATGATAAAGTGGAAATTGACAATAGATAGGCTGTGCCTGTGCTGGCTAAGGGTGAATGGAATGTTCTCACTACTAAGTTCAAGAAATAAGAAAGTATAGAGAATCAACTTAAATTAAAGAGAAGACCTGACATCTTTTTGAAAGAAAATAACAAAAAACTTTCATATATTGCTGTCATACATAGTTAAAAATAAATTTAAATCCCTAATTAGAAAGGGTGTTGTCCAGTATGTTGAAGATCATACTTACATGTCATTGAGAATCAAACTTACACTTGCAAATAGAATAACAGTGGAAGTTGAATTAAGAAATAGATTCTCTAAGATATTTAATAAAAATGTGAAGTTACTAGGCTATAAATCTCAAAAAGTATCATATACCCAACATCAAAAGACGGAGATTCAGTAAATAAATTGGTTGAATATTGAAATCTATTGAGACTCAGAATGAACTATGTCTGTCATAGTCATTAGTAAACTTAATGAACAGAAGAAAACTATAGTAATCAAATATTTTAAAAAAATACATTTCTTATCTTTAAAACAAAAGTTTTGGCATTAGCCCAAAAATCATCTCGGTTTTGCAAAAGAAGCCTGGATGCCACATTCTGGCAAAAATCTCACATTAACTATGTACATGATTATAATAGAGCAATCACTTCCCATGTGGATTAACATCGGTTGATCATTTTTAAAAATAGTAAAGTGCCGGTTTTAACTCAAAAAATGTCAAAGACTATAAGCCTATTTAGATTTGATTAATTACTCTGAGTCTTTCTTTTCTGAAAGAAAATGCTCACATAATCAAAACTTGATTCAGTATTTTAAAATATATATATATACAAAAATGGAATTATCTCAGAAATTGAACATTTAAACAGATTAAAAGTACAATTATCAAATAAATTGCAGGTATACTACAATAGTGATCTTGAATTAATTTTGATAATAGAAAATATGGGATATGTGTGATAGTCTTCTACACATCCATGGATGAAAAATCAATTTCAATTCAAGTAAATAGATTTTTGTTGTTGTCATTATGATTGTTGCAGAAGTTTGAGTTTTATGAATTTAATTATATTCCCAACAGTTATCATTCAATAAGTGCACAAAGGATAATATTAGTGATTCTTTATTAAATTATTATATTTTATTTTAGGTATAGACTTAAAAAGTAGATATTTAAAACAGGTTTTCCCACTCTTTATGGAAAAAGGGGCACAATCAAAAATTTTACAATAAATAAAAAAAAATTAAATCAGATAAAAAAAAAAGTGTCTTAGATTTAATTTGACACTTGGTAAGCATAATGAATGATATTTAAATATTTAAAAAAAAAAAGATTTCTATGAATAATTAATTATGCGATAGTTTCTTTTATTCAGGCAATACTTGCTAAGAAAAATTGTATTATCAAAAAAAAAAATTAATTAAATATGTGCTGCCATGTTGATTTGCTAATTATTGGGAGTAGTTGATTTAATATTCAAAATTTTTATTTGTGAAAAAAAACATAAACTATTGTCCTATGGAGTCAACATTTTTTTATTTGTGATATTTCATTCAGAGTACATTTTGTCCATAAATATATGTACTAAAACTGATATTATTTTAGTAATTAATATTCTGGATTACATGGATTAAAAATGAACTAATTTTCAATTTTTGTGTAATTTTATCATGGACCCACAACTAGGGAGTACCCTTGGAAAAGTAGTTAAGTATAATATTTTTCATTCATTATAATTCTTGTCTTGTACAAAAATATTTATTATCTTTCCTCTGCACAATATCCTCTTCTATTTATATTGGGCAAGAATATTATAGGATATAGGCAGCAATAATTCATAGTCATGTCAACTTTTAAAATTTCATTGCATACTATGTGAAAATGATGTGCCATCTGTTCTATTTCTTTACTGTGTCTAATTTTTCATATATATTTGTAAGTACATGTTTTTTGATATCAATAAACTTTCAAGATTTATATACAATTTAATGTTCTACAGAGTCATTTATGTTGTATGCTATGCTCAGGCTATCAACAGGCTCCACAGTTGAATAACAAATAAACATTGCCCAATCAAAAAGTCTTGTTGCTTTCTAACAGAATGTAGATTCTGTTTTAAATACAATCTTTTCTCTCTCTCTCACTTTTGCTTTTTTAGTATTGAGTCTCTTGCTATAGGATACTTCCTTTTACTAATTGTGGCAATGGGATTGTGTGTTTATGCAATAATATTTTCATCCTTCACATACACAAAATTTCTGATTCCAATTCCCTTTTTTTATAGGTCAAATGTTCAAGAATTAAAAAAGCAATGGCAGGGATAGATTTAGTAGACAGGTAATCCTTAGTTGTGATTTCCACTCAAGGCAGAACAATCATTAATGAGTCACTTTGGAACTAGGTTTTATGTGAGATGGAAATTTCAGTTGACAAAGTTTTATGTCTAGTAAGGCCTATTTAAAGATCCCTCTGCCTCCCATGGAAGTAAAAGGGCTAGAAAGTGTCTAAACTAGTCTATCTTACAATATGGCTGGGCTATCACACCTTGAAGATTACTCACTACAGTCATAGAAATAATAATAGCATCAGTAGTAGTGTAAAGCAGAAGGAAGTGGTAGTAACTAAAAGTATAATATATATTGTACCAATATTGTGTTGGTACATATAATAATTTTGTCTAAAAATTATTGAAATAAAAATCCTTCATTAAAAGAAAATAGTCTGTAAAAGTTTAAGAGTTTTTTTAGTACAATTTGTTTTCGAAATGTAAAATTAAAAGTCAAAGAGTTTTTTTTAAATAAAAGTTACAATTAATTAATTAGAAAGGGGAGGGGGTTTGCTTTAGAAACATCAAACTAAAAGTTTTATCAAAGAAGTAGAGTTTTTTTTATTATTATTATTAGTTGAAATATAACTTAAAGTTTAAAAATATAAATCTCTTTTTATTTAAGTTAAAGAAAAAAAAGTCATCTTAAAAACTAAATAGTGAATTGATCTTAAATTATATATGTGCATAAATGACGAATTAATGTGAGCTTGAAAGTAAAATATATATATGTGTGATTGTAAATATAATTAATGTATGCATATTAAATATTTAAAAAATGATATAAAAAATTATCATTAAAAAACAGCGATAGCTACTAATTAAAAATGTAAAAACAACACATTTGCATGGCTGCTAACTAAACGATCTCCAAAAACATGTAATTAAAAGCTTATCAAAGGAATGCAATTAAAAACAAGGAAGGAACTTCAACAACAATATAGCTGGAGAATATCAAAATGACAACAGGCCTTAAGTATAAATAGTCCAGTTTTTTTATTGGACAGTTGAGATTACAGTTGGGATTATAGTTGAAGTTGAGAAAAAGTCGAGAAAACAGTTGAGTTGAGTTCTTTAATCATTCAATCAATCAGTGTATCCAGAATCAAAAATGCAGTGCTAATTGGTGGTGGAATTATACGACTTTCTCTAGCCTGAGTCCAGTGAACATCCAACTTGCCCAGAAAGGGATAATGCTTGCATAACAACTTGAAATCTGTTGTAAATATTTAACGGTCTCCAAGAATAGTGCCACTGAATAATAATAAAACTCCTCAAGAAAATGGCTTTAGCCAGCTGGAAATATTCTTACTTGAGGCAGCAACCGGGAAGAAAACGAAGTTCTAAGTCCACATTCAAAATTCCTAAGTAATATTTTTCTTATTCTCATTTCTAAAGTAGCCATCGCATTAGTTTGAAGCCTCCCACAGTCAAGTAATAATGAACTCTATAGCATACATAGACGAATTATTGATGTGTGTGTTTTTAAATTTCAAATATTATTTAATGCTTTGTTATATGATATTATAGTGTGTGAATTAAGAATGTGCATAATCATTATACCAGTGTTATAGTAGTTAAGTAAGATTTACAAAAGTATTTAAAATTAGTATAATAAATGTTAGTTAAAATAAATTGTCTTTTAAACTTAAAGCTTAATCTGTTGGTCAATTCTTTTACCACTAATTAATTGAAACAATAATTTGTTATTGATTACAAGTAGCTGAGATAGTTAAGGGATTTTTTGAGCACTTGATTATGGGCCTACTGACCAAACATGTTAGTTCTGAAACTAGCTGGTGTCCAGGGTTTACTCCGAAACAAATAAAGTGTTTGGATAGTAGGGGTTTGAATCTAGCAGTTGAGGTGGGCCACAATCTGGAAAGGTGATCGTGTTATGCATTGCATAGCTCGATCTGATTGTGGGTATTGTTGACAGCTCTGCTATCAATAATATTCACCACTCTGCTCTAACGGACCGGTTCATTCACATATTTATAATATAAGATTATAAATTTATTAAAAATAAGGTTTAAATCCAGCTAAACCTAGCGAATAGAGGATGTGCAATCTTCTATGGTTCGAACTCGGTGCAATATATTTCTAAATATAGGTGCATGGATTGTGTAAACTCTACTTGATCCAAATTCTTCAAGATCAGAATAGAGGACTGCACTGGTGATTAAGGAGCTGGTCAAGATTTAAAGTCAATATAGCTATTTTTAATGAGACTCATCTCCCAGAGAAAGAAAGTTTAATAGAACAGATGAATGATAGAAATTTGGAAAGGCAAACCAGTCAGTGAAAGGAAAATGTGTGGTATTTTATTTGCTGCAGTCTTATTTAGTATCTTCTATTCATGAATTTTTTGTTGTATCAGTGAAAACTAATGGTGTTAAAACTGGTCATGTACAATGCTAATAGGGATCATTTTATTAGTGCATATGTTTTAATCTTAGATTCATAGAAGAAAAGTGAGTTGTTTTTTTCTTTATTGGATAGTGTTATTGATTAAAAGATCTTTTTTTTTCTTGAGACTTTACTGCATGTGTTGATAAGAATAATAGACTTTGGCCAAAAGTTGTTGAAAGTAAATGGTATTGGTGTTGTAAATTCAAATGGTTTGTTATTATTCAATTTTTGCACAACATATGGATTGACTATCACAAACATTTTGTTTAGTCCGAAAAACTGTTATAATTGATCATGGATGAACCCCTCCTCAAAACAATGACATTTAATAGATGATAGTGAGAAGTCAGAATATAAGAAAAGTTCACATTATAAGAGCACTTACAAGCATATATTCCTAAATAAATAAGAGATAATTACCTTAAAATCTATATTGTTCCAATCATATTCATAGAAAGTTAATATTCATTATTTAAAAGACTCTACCATACATTCTAAATTTCAACACCTATTAAATGCTAAATTTGCTAATGAGATTTTCAGGACTGTCATATTGTTGAAGCATGGAATTCTCTTCAGGAGTGTTTTAGGATGGTAAGATCTATAAAAAGTATCACGATTGGTTTTTCTTCTACAATGATCATATTATTAGTGATTTGATTAAAAGGAAATACACGATACTTTTTGCTTGGTAGAAATGATATATTAAATATGGAATTTCATAATAAATATAAAAAATCTCATCAAGCGTTAGCGGCCAAGTGGTTAGCACAGCTGCCTTACAAGAAGTTGTCCCGGGTTCGCTTCCCGGCTGATGCTTTGACACAAAAATATATATATATAAAAGATCTGAAGATAGAAGTTCAATAACTGACAAAAAAAATGGCTTAAAATGATTGGTGGATTAAAACTATAAAGAAGATATAGACATTCACTGAACATGTCATTCTAAACCTTATTTGATACATGGAAAACAGCATATGAATTCAAGAAATGATATAACAATCTTGTTAAATTCAGCAGTTGCACTCTCTTATATGATGATATTTTGAAAGATGGAAAGAATATTTTGATTATTTTTTGAATAGTGATACAAGAATTGAGAAGTCTTAATGATATGTCCATTTTATCTACTTATATAGAAAAGATATTTACCTTCAAAAGAATTGAAATTTTTTAGGCATGGGTAGACTCATGAAGGTGTGCTGGGTGATCTTAACGATGCTTTTATTGCTCCAGAATTTTTTTAAATGGGGGATAAAGATTGTAATAATTATCATGGAATATCATTATTACCAATTATCGCAAAGATACATTCAAGAATTTTGTTGAATAGATTTACTTCCAATCATAGATAAATGGTTAAACTTGTGGTTTTAGAAAATCAAGAAACATGATAGACACAGTTTGTTGCCAGGCAAATGTAAGAAATGTGCCATGATCAAAAAAGTGTTTTATATATTGCTTTTAGTGATTTTATTAAGGCATTTGATTCAATTAATAGGACAGGTATAGCATTGTTTGAAATTAATTGGTTGTCCATCAAAATTTATTCCTAATATACAGCTTATACATGATCAAATGAGAGGAAGTTGTCATAGTAATTATTTGTAGATGGCTTAATCCAGTGTTTCCCAACCTGTGGTACGCGTACCACTGGTGGTACGCGAGTTGCTGGTTGGTGGTACACGAAAAATAATCAATAATGGTGGACATAAAAAAAAATTAAATCATAAAAATATAGAAACATTTTTTCCTATAATTCATAAAAATTATTTTACTTAATAATATTATACAGTAAAGTTGTTTATATATACAGTCGATAACGATCTTTAATGTTAATGATAAAATTGAAAGTATGATTAAGAAATTAGATTTTTGGAAACAGTAATATATATAAGTATCGAAAACAATCAACTGGAAGTATTCGAAATTCTACATATTTTTTTGTTTGAAAATAAAGTTAGTCTGTCTCAAGATATACGAGAAAATATAATAGCACATTTAACAGGATTAAAAACATCTTTCATGAAATATTTTCCAAAACCTGAAAACACAAATGATAATTGGATTTCAAACCCCTTCTATGCAAAAAATTTAGAAAAAGCTACATCATTATCAATAAAGGATAAAAAAAATTTAATAGAATTATCATGTGACAGAACTTTACAAGTAGAATTCAAACGACACAATCTAATTAATTTTTGGTTAAACATTAAAGAATATGAACAACTTTCTGAGAAAGCACTTAAATTATTATTACCATTTACTAGTATGGAATTAATAGGAAGATCTTTTTCTTCATATATATTTTTAAAAAAATAAGTATCGAAACAGATTGAATGCAGCTGTAGACTTAAGGGTATACCTCGCATCTTTTGAACCAAATTTCAAAAAATTATGTTGTTCGAAACAAGCACAAAGATCTCATTAAATTTATTTTATAAGCATATTTGATTATGATAAAAAAATATACTAATTGGTTTTTTATAATTTTGTGTTTTTATTATAACCATTTATTAGTTAGTAAACGAAATCATGACAAAATAGTAGATAAAGGATGAGTCGGATCAAGGCAATTCAATCCAAATTATTTAATTTGAAAGAATGTATCAGAAAAGGATCATACCTAGAAATTAGACTCTCATTAATTCTTGATCATCTATTGTGGATTACTAGATATAAGCTAGTATTTAATCATCAAAATTTTAATTCTATTAACTTCATGCTGAACAATATAAAGAAAACAAGAACAACAGATAGCCTGATAACCCCTGAGGTTATTTTTACCATGACTTGGGACATGCTGGATTTATCCTCTCCATGACCCAACCAATAGCAAGATGCTCTGAAATAGAGAAAACAGACTCAAATTCGGGAAAACCAAATGAAGGAATGAGAAAACACTTTGAACAAAATATGTACCAAATAACCTTCAATGTAATAATGTAATCTTTAATAAATTATTTTAGAAAAAATATGAAACTTTGAACAAACACATACATATAAATATGTTACAGTGCGTTTATAATTTCAGTGAGTTTATAATCTGGCATGACATTTAGGTGTGTTCCAATGTAATTTGTCTCATTATGAGATGTGAGTACATATATGGTCACACTATAATATTTATAATGCAAATAAAATAACACACTCGCAATAACAAATTTCACGAAATACAATCATTTTTACAAAGTGGTACAATTTAGAATGTTGTACTACCAAGTGGTATGCAAGCCAAAAAAGGTTGGGAAACACTGGTTTAATCAGTCAGCAGTCAAAATACAATATGAATTTAAGGATGGAACTTTTAATTGAATTGATTAAAAGAACAAAAACTTTTTTTTGATTTGGATTTACAATATGCTGATGATTGTGTTATTTTTGCCATATGCTTCATATTCTGAATGCAACACATAAAAACTTTGATTAAATAATTAATGTTAAAAAACTCTAGTTCTTTATCAACCAGCTTATAGTAATATAATAATTTAAATTTCTAATTATTCTAAAAAGCATTCTCTGATCAATTCCAGTTTTCGCAGTTAAAACTTTTTATGAACTCCCAAACAATAAAACTATTTATTTATTTTAAGAAATAATGAATTCTACATGTACACATATAAATTGAATTTTTGCATATGAATATGTGTGTAGTAATTCATTTATATTTAAATAATTACCTTATAATGATCAGATCTATACATTCATGCAACAGAATCCAGGCAAATAGACCAAAGCTGACTGGAGTGGGATGGTGAAGTCCTGAATCCGACCAAGCTTCAACTCATTTACCAGTACTCTGTGACTCAACACCCTATAAATGACACCTCTGAGATTACACTTAGTCTCCATTTCTTCATGACTGGCATAACACAGAGAAACATGAGACTCAGGGGGTGATTCAATATAAAACTGACTAAAGAATTTAAATAGACTGATAGCATGATGATGGAGGTAGTATCTATCAATTAACATTAATACATATGTCACTCATATAGAATATAATAACTAAGATTGAATTTGATTGAAATTAGACTATGAGAAATACATATGAAACCAATGTAATTTAAACATATATTTATTAATTAATAAAGACAAATATAAATAAAAAAGAACATAATTTCATAAGTGTGGGTGAACACACGCAGGCATCACAGTCGATGAGACAAGTGTCATGTCAATCCCATCTTTATATATTCAATTAACATGTATGTGTGTATTGCAGTCACTTAGATTATTCCTATAATGAGAATGCCAAATCCTATCTTAACATTGTGGGTTGATATTTGATAAGTAATTTTACTAGCCCTGGATAGATCATTATAGTATTGTACAAAAGTATATATTTCTATCTAAAGTGTGAGCGCATAAATAAGCTCATGCTGATGTAGATTTAAACTAGTAACCAAGATGCAGTTACAGTTCAATGTTAAATATTTAACTAATAGGGAGAAGAACCAGCTACTTTAAGTCACTAATGTGCTATAGCATTGCTAAAATATTATTAATAATGCTGCCCTGTGGATGGATAATTCTTCAAGGGTTTTTGCAACCAATGCACAGTATACTGTGACCAAGCATCTTGCTGTTAATGATAGGAACAGTGAAGTTCAGGAATGGGGTGGCTTACTCAAACAACCTGACATTAAACTCAGGGATAAACTTGATGCACAAATTTGAAATAGTAGAATGGGATGGCGTAACCGAGGTTCCATTTTAGAAGATGCAACATGTAAAGCACATTGACTTAATATAATACCCACAACACAATAAATGATATAACATATATTTTTAAACTTAACTGTGCTCTAACAATACCTTTTATTGGTTTCTAATAGAAGCCAATTCTTAAATAGCGTTACATTTAGGCTAATTAAAGGATAAATTATTTTGTCAATCTTGTTAATTGAAGGGAAAAGTATATTTGGAGAGGTTTAATAATAGATTAACAAATTTAATAATAGATTAACAAATATACTTTATAAATGCCTCTAAGACTAGTCTATTTCTTATTATAACAATAATCAAAATCATAAATCAAATTTAAAAGCCAACCACATTGTGCATTTGTGTAATAAATAAATAATGAGCACATGACTGTTTGTTATTATTATTATATAGGATTTTGAAACAGCACACATAATTGGCAACATTAATAAAGATAATTAAATTATTTTAAATTATATCTCTGCTAAATTTTACTGAATTTAAAGGCTCACTGTTTCGAAGCATTGGCACATAATAAATATATGAAATAAGTTTTAAAAGTAAATGTAGAGAAAGATATAGGCACAACTGCAGTGATAGAGAAATAAGAATTATGTAAGACATTAACTTGATTTAAAGAGAGTAGATCACAAGTGTAGGTAGGCAGGTTTCACAATTAAAAGATTAATTAATTTAGACATAATTTAAAGTTAACATTAGTTTGAACGTTCAATTATTTCTTTATTTTACATTTAGCTAGCTTTTGAGAGTTAAGAGTTTGAATATTAAATATTAATTTATTCAGAGCTCTGCAGTTCTGAAATATTACCAATTCTTCTTTGCAGCTGGTGATGTAGGCACTTGGACTTCAGGCATGATAGCATTCTTTTCTGGATAGGTTCACGGTGTCTTCTTTTGGTGGCAGGCTATGGCTGGAGAATTTCATCCTTGCAATAATCAGGTTGTTAGGCACTAGGATAGCAGTAACTCACCATTCTTCCATGGAGAAGCAGCAAAACATTGCCTTCCTTAGTCAGACATATCAAAATTTCAAGCAGCATAGCTTCTGGTGGCAATTTCTCTTGCAAATATTGGTGTGGGTGTGTCTATATCCAAAATGTGGCCTATTTATACAATATTAATCTCAGCCACCTGGTTGTTGACAATTTATTATCACCTGAGAACCCACTAGTATCAGATATTAAGTTAAAATTTTAGATTTTAACATTGAATTTAAACTTTTGTTTAATTTTCTGCAAAGTATTCAAAATCCCATTGGGGATTTGAATAGTGCCAGTCCAGTGACTTTATTTATACAACAGTTTGTTGTAAACAAATTAATTTACAAACTTGGTAAATTTAAACTGATTTCCCCACAGGTGTGGGCTTAATGCTAATTTGGGTACTTTAGTATTATTCAACCGATGACGTTTTATACTTACCGATTTTCCTTCAGGCAAACATCCTCGATGATAACATGTTAACATTGTCATGTCAACCAAGACACTGACATGATTAATCCAATTTTTGGATTTTTTTGACCCGCAAGATTTAAAAATCGGAGAGAGCTTTGGGAAATTTTGTCATTTGTCTGTCTTTGCTACTAGTCCACCACAGTGGATGCTATTTATGTGTAATTTTCATTTTTGTTTCTAATAAATAATGTCATTTTGATGTATATTATTTTGTAAATTCTTCTGCAATTATAAAAGTACAATTAATTAATTTTATTTTTAATTTCTGAATTATACAGACATTTTTTTAAAAAAAAATTCATCCACAATTATAAAAATTACAGCTATGAGAGTAATACAATGTCTGGTGTTGTTGGTGGTTTTGTATTTTATAATTGAGCATAATATTGGCCATGCTTTCAGCCCATCAAAAATAAAAAAAGCCCGTCCATTACAGCGCTAAGCGCTGACTTTTCTAATTTTCAGTCAAAAAATGAGACACATTTTCAAATTGTTTGTTTTATATATTTTTAACGTGAATAATTGAGTTAAATACCATCGGAAATGTTGTAAAGATAAGATAATTTTTAACGCAAGTACATTTTTTTTTTATTATAAAAATTCATGGTTGTTTTCTCATCCCTGGTGTTCACCTCGAGATGTCGCTATTTCTAGGTCAATTCCTAGAAATATACCATTTCACCGGCCTTCACTCAACAAAAGAGGATTTTTTCTACATTATAAACGCAGAAAAGAGTCCTCACGTTATGTTGGACGGAGGCAGTGGCAGCGACAGAAGCCAACACAAAGAGACTTCTTTCTATGATAAAACACAAAGAGACTTCTTTCTATGATAAAACACAGAGAGTTCCCGATGGCTGCTGGTTATGGCTTTTTTTTCTATGCTGAAAGCAAAGAGAAAGAAATGCCTTGATTGGCTGCTGTAGTAGTTGATTTTGTTCATCATTTTCTTGTAATAGTAGAATATCTATTTTCTCTGTAGTTTAGAGTGTGTGTATTTGAAGCAGTCATAGTTTTTTTAAATTTGATAAGACGTCTATTTTTTTTAATGTGTTGTAACTTACTTTACTGTTATAAGTTTAGTAATAATGTCCTGAAGATTCCATTATGAATGGGTAACCCTCAAAAATTGCTTTTAAGGGTGCGGAAGGGAAAAAAATTTGAAGGATCACGCGAAAAGTACCGTTTTCACAAGAATTCGTCCATGACCAGTTACTTTTGCTACATATATACATACAAACAAAAACAACCCAGTGTCTAATTATTAGGAATTACTTGTCCAAAAAATAAAATTAGTCGGGTATTATTTTTTTTTGTTACATTTATTATTTCAAAATAAGATTAGTTTTTATATCTACACACTAACAAAAACAACCCAGTTCCTGATTAATTACTGTCTTTAAAAAAAAAATGCAAATTCAACGGTACCAAAAAAAAAAAAAAAAGAAACCCACTTTCTGATTAATTATTGCCCCCCCCCCCAAAAAAAAAGAAAAGGAAATTAGTCGGGTATCATTTTTCAATTGAGTTTTTCAATGACGGTCCTTACTAATAGTAGTCGGGTATCAATTCTAAATTGTAGTATATAAATTACGTTACTTTTGATAGATTTAGAATTACATCTTGCTTTTTTAATAAAATGATTGATTTACTCTTGACCAAAAATACCGTAACTTTAAAAAAAGACACACATAAAGTCCAAAAAAAATGAGAATAAGCCCCGTAACTTTAAAGACACACACACACAAACTAAAAAACAATCTAAGATTAATAAACATTGACTTATTACGTCTTGCTTTTGAATCAAATTATTGATTTACTCTTGCAAAAAAAATACTGTAACTTTAAAAAGACAGACATAAAGTCCCCCAAAAAAAAAAATTAGAAAAAGCCCCGTAACTTTAAAGACACACACACAAACTCAAAAACAAGATAAGATTAATAAACATTTACTTATTACGTCTTGCTTTTGAATAAAACTATTGATTTACTCTTGCAAAAAAAAAGACCGTAAAGTCAAAAAAAAAAAAAAATTAGAAAAACACCATAACTTTAAAGACACACAAACCCAAAAACAAGATAAGATTAATAAACATTTACAAAATGAAAAAACTAACATCATATAATAGTATTAGTTAGTAGAATATTTTATTACAAATCTAAGAAATCAAATCTTTTTAGATCAAATCGATCATTTAAGTCCGGCCTGGAATCGTTATATGTATATGTTTTTGATTAGCATCAACGCCACGCCATCCTGTGGCGAGCACCAGGGATGAGAAAACAATCAAATTCATAATATAGAATATGTTGTCCAGGTCACCATTAATAATGCCAGATAATCAGGAAAAGTGTTCTTTATTTGTCTATTTATTTTAAATTTACAAAAAAAAATTTGTACAATTATAAAATTTACACTTAGTTACTTTCAATTTCTAAATTATCAAACTTACACTTAATTACTTTTAATTTCTAAATTATTTTGACATACACATGTACTTTTTTTTATTATATTTTTTCCAACCAATGACGTATTACCCTGAAGCCATATCAGTCTGATCTTGCGATCTTTAACGTACCAGGTCCATGTGATTTGCGGACAAATTTTAGCGATTGCATTTGTCCACAAATCACTTGGAAACGTTATCTTAAAGATCTGAAGATCAGACTGATATGGTTTCAGGGTAATATGTCATCGGTTGGAAAATACTAAAGAACCAATATATGATATATTTTAAATTGCAAATTGAAATTTATCTGATGCAATATTTTAATATAATTTATATTAACAGCGTCTATTCATATATACATATATACTGTGATGCACTTAGCCATGACAGTGCTCTTATTTAGTTATTTTCAGTGAATTTAAATCCAGCATAGATAAGGATAGTAACCAAAAGTTAGGTGAAATGGTAAGGGATCAACTATTGTTTCAACCCTATCATATTTATTTTGTTTAATCAAAAAGGTAAATGAAATTTTAAATACAATAAAGCCACATGTGCTTTTTCAATATATATTACTACAATTATAAGTTAGACAAAATAAAAAATGCAAATAAAATTTTGAAAATGTAGATAAAAACATTAAAATTGTTTTAAATTTAATAGATTTTATGATTCTGTATTATTTATGATAGGGCAGCAATCATTTTGGATTGCTCTAATTAAATCCAACTTTTCACATGTCTCAATTTAGACATGATTGTGTTTCTCATTTATTAATTATTTTTTTTTATTACATTAAAAACACGTGCCTTTCCTTTTTTTCCTTTCAAAAGTTTAATATGGTGAAATATTTCATGTAATAAAATGTTTTGTAAACTATTATAAAGCTAGTCATTCTATAAAATTTAAGAGAATTTGTCAGGTACTACCCTTAAATCACAAAATAAAGATACTGATTTAGTAGTGAAAGAAAAAAAGGCAGGCAAAATGTTTCTGTTAGCAGTTTGGTTGAAAATAACTGTATACATTCTTAAATGAATACATATTTAAAAATATCAAAACAACTGGAGAGATTGTGTCTGCTGACAATGAAGCTATGATTATGTTTCCACAAGAGAAAAAAAAAGTTATTGAAAAAAAAAGGCTATTGTCCAAAGCAAATGTTTAATTGTCATGAAACTGAATTGTTCTGATACATCAACAGCTTTGGAAGATCAGTCTGACACTTTACAGTACATTTTATTTAAAAAAAAAAAAAATTTTTTTTTGAGTGACTGTGTGCATATATATATATGCAAATGTGCTTTTTCATATTTATTAATAATCAATATATATATTTAATTTTATTTCATAATGTTAATTTGTATATGCATAATATATAAGTAAAAAGTGTGTATATGTTTGTTGAAAAGTTGTGTATATCTATAGGACAGTACAGTGAACACTATACATATTACAATGTAAACAAAGCTTATAAATAAAGCAAGAGTTATGTTCCAGTACATATGTTATATATTAGTGTCTTGAATTAAAATATAGTGGATAATGGTTTCAGTGTAAATCCTTTCAATATAATAATGTAAATACTTTAAAAAGTAAAAGATTTGCTAAATTAATCCAGTTTTAAAATTGAAATATAAAGTATAATTAAAAGTATGATCAATGAATTAGATGTCAGATAAAATTTGGCTTACATAAAGAAAAGTTAATTTGGGTATCAAATGTAAGATTATTTAACTGATAAACAATATTTTATAATTTATATAAGTTATCAGACTTCTAGTCTGTATTTCTTCTATAAGATATTGAGTATATATATTCAATAAATGAAGCATTGATTGATCATTTTTGATAAAAATCTGCAGTTTTAAGAGATAGTATAATCCTATTTGGTAACAGTAAATAAAATTAGTCTGACGTTTAATAAATGTGTAATTCCATGCCTTTACATCAATCCTTTTCACAAATTAGAATAAACTAGACAATCCTTATAGATGAAAGTTACTAACCTTAAAAAGAGATAAAGAATCTATAGACTAGATTTGAGGTCATACTTTATATCAGCGAGATTAATTTTGCCTATAAATACACCACTGACACCATGATTTATATAAAGTGAACTTTTATTTTTTGATCGAGTTTGTCAGCACATCATTATGTTTATGTGTACTATTTTAAGTTTCCTTTTTCATTTGTTTTAAACATATTGCTTCTTGTAAGCTTCCTTTATCTCAGTGAATACTTATTCCAAGAGAAAATATTAGATAAAAGGACCATTGTTTTATAGATAAGTTGTTTAAATATATGAAGGAAATCTGTGAAATATTATTTTTAAGTTTATTTAAATAAACAATTAATATTTAAATAGCCTCTAAATAAAACTCTAAATTAGCATATCTGAATATTAGATTAATGTAATAATGTCCTCACATTACGCTAAATATCTATGTGAATTATAAACAATCATTTTAGAAGATTTAGCATAAGTTTTATAAACTTATTCTTTATAACAAATCAATTTCATTATGATTATTAATTTAAATTAAAATGTTTTAAGCTTCATCAATACCGATATGAATTATGAAAATCAAGTTCTCCATAGTAGGGGGTTCATAATAGCATTAGTCATATAAATAAAACATATAAACTAATATGATATCAGAGTTTGTTGCTAAGGATTTCATTATAATTGCAATAATTTTTATTAATAAAACTCACTTTGTAATAATCTTGACTTAAAAAATGGAACAGTAAATCAGAAAACACACATTTGATTATTTCATATTAATAAATTAAATATCCCAGAATAGATGGTATTCTTAAGAATTTTGGCATACAGTAATGACCAGAAGATTCCTAAAATCATGAACTTGGGAACATTTTATAATAAATTCTCACTCCAATCATGCCACCTAATGTAATACAGATTAATCATGTATGATGGTGGTTCATAAATTCCTACCCAATAGCCTTATCCATATCTCCAGACTAGTTTCTAACTTATAGCCTTCATCAGTAAGAAGTTTTGGATCTGGAAGTAATGCATTTGAACTGAATGCACTCTTCTTCTAGAAGACTTGTGCACTTTTATTATAAACTAGCCCAAAATGAAAAGTTTTTAAATAACTACAAAATACCTCTAGTCTCTGACTAGGACTGGTATAAAACTAAGAAAATATCACGATTCCAACTTAAATTGTTGTTCTGCAACAAATGTGATGTACCGTGATTTCTACTTAAACGGAGTCAGGAATCTCTCAGCAATTATGCCCAAAGAAACCTGTTAGCCACTTTACCTTCCCCTTCCATTCCCCACCCTAAACTTTCCCATAATCTTCTCTATCCCATTTCCACAACATAATCTCTATGGCCTTTATATCTAAATCCCCCTTATCTTTTCCCAAACCCAGCATAAAAACCAATAACCCACTTTCTGTATAATTACTTTGTTCATATTTATTCTCCCATAACTTCTTTATTTGTACCCTTTCTGCTTTCAAGCATTTACATTCAATCAACAGTGCCTAGTATTTTCCATATCTTCCTTACACAATTTGCAAACTAAATCATCAATATTTTCCCCTTTATATGTATATTTTCTTGTTGCTAAAGATCCCGTTCGAGCTTTAAGCAATAAGCTACTTTCCTTACTATTATCATAAATTAACTTGCACCCAATGTTCCGTTTACTTCTATATATAAACTTTTTACTCTCCATACTAGTTCCCCATCTCCCTATTCTTTATTAATGCATCTATTATTTTATCCCATTCCTTACCATTATGACACTCAACAATTCTCCTAACACAATCATCCCACCTTTTATACAAATATACTGATATAAATTCTTTATCCAAATCCTTTGTATACCGCATTACCTTTCTCACCCATCTTGTTGCCTGCCCTTTACTTATAATCCAATTAATTTACTTTCTCATCCCAGATATGCCGCCTAGTGTACACATAAGTAAACAGTAAATGTAATTTTCTTCATTTTCCTGTGTATTGATTTCTACTTTAACATATCATACCATTTACACCTTTCTTAAACACTTTATCAATACTTTTTATTTATATCATAACAGGAATATGTATTAAATAGTAGAATAAATGTTAAAGTTTATAATTATAATAAATTTTTTTTTTAAAAAAAGTGATATAAAATAAATATTGATAGAATTATTTAAGAATAAAGTAATAATATATGGTCAGGTTAAAATGTATATTTATTTATATTGTGTATTCTAATTATGTATATGAATGTGTATTAATTATATATTTGAATATTGTAGCTCTGATGATGACTGCAGGATAGTCGAAACTTAGTTTTGATATAAATAAAGAGTATTGATAAAGTGTTTAAGAAAGGTATAAATGGTATGATATAAACAATAAATGGCAATTACTCAATAAATCCCTAACTAATGTTGTATCATTCATTCTCCTGCCTCCTTCCCCACAATTAGTTTCATCACTGAAGAACTTTAGATCTGGGAATAGTGCACCTGCATTGTTTTTGTATTTTATCATTTCCTCCAGCAGTCATTTTTTACGCCTTTGTTTTACTATCATTAATTCTTTCTCTTGGTATTTATTTCCTATTAATTCTATAGTAATTCAGAAAATCAATGTATACATATTAAGATTTCTGCTTTTTAACAGATTAAAATGTTTTAATTATTAACTACTTTGTTAACTTTACATAGTTGTTTGAAATAAATTAACTGATTTTTTTCTTTTATCCCAAAGTAAACCTGATTAATTAAAAATACAGGTGAGAAATGTCAAGCAAAACAATGCAATTTAACTAAGTGAATTTGATCTAATCTAAGCAAACTAGTAGAACAAAACAAAATTAACATCGATAAAATGTGTTTTAAAAGTTTTTGAAAAATGTTCGACAACATTGTACAGAATCTGATGAAAGTAAAATTAATCTAATTAAAGCATAGACAGATGGAAATTTTGTATACAATTTTAGAGACTTAAGTATAAGATCTGTTGTGAAATATCTCAGTTGTATTGGATTAGGTTTGAGGTAAGAGTTTCATCACAACAGGTCTAATACTAAAGTACCCAATTTTACATTTTATTTTGACAACCAAAAAAAAAAAAAAATATTTTTTTTTGACAGCCTAAAATATAATTAATGAGCAACATATTTAAATCTCTACTTCATAGATTTGGATTATCTATCATTTTTAAAACCAAAGTTACAATCTAAAAGTTAAGTTCTTAAAAAGAAACATTTTTTGATAAGTCACATTAAAAAAGTTGTAAGAATCTCATACTTGCCACAATCCGAGTTTAAATGTCAGGAAAAATTTGGATTTTTTTTCAGTTTCCAAGCATGCTGGATTTTTGTGATGTAGCCGGCCCATATACAGTTAATCATCCATTACTGGACAATTGGGTACCTACCCTTTTTCAAATAAAGGATTAAATAAGAATGGAAATGTTCAGGCCTTCACCATTCGGTAACTGACATGCCCGTTAAGTAATGTTTTTATTTTCATTGTTCCCCCATAAGGAGCTATTATAGGCTTTTACCATGCAATAGGCTATTTTATTTTTTGTCTATCTATTATATGTTTGAATATATTTCATGTAAGTTATATTACTATTCAATAACTTTATTATTTAATTCTGTTCATAATTATATTTTTAAATACACTGAATAACAATGACCATATTAAGATAATCATGTACAAAATTCAAATGTATTAAGCCATTACAAAAAAAAAAACCAACCCAATGCTTTCAGTGCTAATGAAATTATTTTAAGTTTTATGCTAAAAAAATCAAATGAATGGCAAAACTGAATAAAAATATAATTACATTTCATTATGAAATATATGGGAAGTTTCGATGTGATATGGCTTTTCCTTTCTCATAGTCAGGAATCTCTCAGCCACTATACCCAGAAAATCCTGTTAGCCACCTTACCATTCTCCAACCTAAGTTTTTCCCATATTCTCTTACTATCCATAAATTGCAAACTACCAAACACTTTCATTTTGCATCCCTCATATAAAAACTTGACCATCCCATTACTCCTTTGTCGTCCACATGTCTGCATCTAATGCACGTCTTCCTACTTCTCTTTGTACTTTTTCTAAGTAATCTAACATCCCTTTACTAACACATTAACCCTGCTACTGCCACTCCCTTCCATACAATTCTAACTACATATATATATGAAAACACTGTTAATTTCTTTATCAGTCCCTTTCTTTTATCCATTTTTTCTCCCATTCATCCAAGCAAGTTCTCAGATTACTTAAGACCATTCCCAAATAGTTATACCTATTCACCCCATTTAACTTTATATCCCCCAATAAGTTCTTTCTCTTCTCTTGCCCCAGCATTTATCATTATTTTTGATTTTACTTCACTAAATTTAATTCCCATCTTTGTGCATGCCTTACTTTCTGTGCAAAACATTATATCAGCAAATAAGATCTATAATATATACCCTCCCATGACATCTATTAAAGGTATCGCTACTCTTTTGCTAGGCTTTCTATTGCTCTCTTCATTTCTCTCAAATATAACAAAATAGGTGATATAGGGTATCTTTGCCTTAGTCCTACCCCATTTTTAACTGATTCTGTATTTCTTAATTGATACATATAGTAATTATTTTTATATAATTTATCTTAATAATATCCAGTAAAGCTCCATTCATTTCCAAATTTACTAAACTTACTGATAATCTTATTTACTCTATCATATGCCTTCTCTATATATATAAAGACCATATATAACTCTATTAAAGCAGGCAAACTCTCTATATGTATTGCCACTCAGTGCAAGCCAGAGTAATCAATGGATGCCAGAAGGCTTGTGCATAAAATCCCCCATCTAGTACATACTCATCAGCACTAGATTGGGATTTTATGCACAAGCTTTCTGGCACCCATTGAATACTCTGACTTGGACTGAGTGGCAATACGTATAGAGTTTTAATAAGTTGTAAGCATAAGAAATGGTGATCATGTGATGTTTATTGGCATATAAGTGTCTATCTGTATTCCTACTCATATCTATTGTGTGATTACAAATCAACTATTCTCTGATTGAAAACCTCCTTACATTTCTCCCACTATTATTTTCTTCCATTCACCATATATGCAAAAACTTTATGTAATCACTATTGATCTATAATTATTTAACTTTCTATGATCCTTACCCTTTCCTTTAAATAGTAGCCTTTCTCTTGTATTATTCCAGCTATCTGGAAATTCTCTAGTGTCATCTTATTAAAACATGATAATTTTATCCTATTTCCTAAATTCATCACCATCTCTGCTGCCCATCCATCTAAACCTCTTGCCTTTCCACTTTTCAATTTCCCTGCCTCATTCAATTCCTTTTCTGTAAACCCAATATTTCCATTACTATATGCTTTCATGTTTGTTATCATTCTGCCCTTCACATCTTTTCTGTATCCATTACATATTTAAGATTGTCTCCAATTCTTCTCTAGAGCTACTTTTTATTCTCATCATTTAATACTATTGTTTCTCTCTTCCCTACATTTCTTCGTTTAATATATTTCCAAAATTTTAGCCAACTTCTTTTTTTAAAAAAAAATTTTCTCATTTAATATTAACATCTTTTTCAGTTTTTAATAGTACTTTTATATTCTCTGCATGCTTTTTTGTCTTTTAGTTTTACTAACTCTCACTTTTATTTTATTGAATATTCTTACCTAAAACCCTATTTGCCATTTTTTCTACTTCATCATATGTTAATATTTATCCCCAACAAACTCTTCCATGATTTCTACTTTTTATATTCTTCTTACTCGTATCATTCTCTCCATCCACATCTTTCATTACCCTTTCTACTTTTATAAATCACATTACTAACCATTTCTATTATAAAGAAATTATTATCACTACTACATATTCTCTTTTCATTATCAAACATTTTAATTTTCCGTATTTTATTCATTCACTCTTTCTCTACTAATACATAATTTATTGTGTGAAATATATTATTTCCAGACCATGTGTATTGTCCTTCATAAATATGCGATAAATTTCCAATGCTCAAATTCACTCACTGACAAATTTTTTTCAAGAGTTGTCCATGTCATCAATTTTTTCAATATGCCCATTCATATCTCCTATAACCATTATCCCCCCCCCTTTAATCTCTGTATATCCTTAACTAGGTATTCCTATATGCTACTATTCCATTCCATAATAATTTGACTATCTCCAATGGCCATATACACTATAGCCTTCATCCATTCTTGTCTTCCTAACCTTATCTCAAACCACAAATGTTCTTGACACTTGAAGAGTATTTAAATATTTTTTTGACATAACTCCAATAACCACCATCACCCCTTTTTTCTTTTCTATTTATACCTTGCCATTCCATGTCTTCCAGAGTAGATTTTCTGGTCTTCTACCACTTTGCATATTCAAATATCCAATTACTTCTTTTCTTACTATCCTTTTATAAATTCTTTTGACTCTTTCTTCTCTATTATATTTGTACTTACCTTGTTTATCATTAATTTTATAGACCCATTCCCTATCCATATCTACATTTTTATCTAAATCAGCTACCCTTTATTTCTTATATCCAATTTATTCTTCTTTTTTTTGATAATACTGTAAGTTTCCTGAACTATATTTTTTATAAATCAAAACCATGGTTCACTTCCTTGTTTTGCTAAGTGCAATCCATCTTTACTATATAACTCGCTCTTACTAATAAAAAAATCCCACACATCCACTAACATAACATTATTTCTCTTGTATAATTTTTTCAATTTTTCATTTATAGAACAGGCCTTATCTAACATACACCTATTGTCGAAGAATCTTGGTAATAATCCAACTATTCCTTTAATCTTATTCAAATTACAAATCAATTTTGTCCTCATCCATTACTCTCTCCAATGGCTCTGACAAATTATTTGCCCTACCATAGCATAAACATCTCTATTCCTTTGTTTATCATCTTCAGGAAGAAATTAGCACAATCTATTATTGAAATTAGAAAATAATTATCAATAATTTTGATTTAATGTCAAATGATGTACACTAGCAAGATTTTGCCTTATATATATTATCTTCCTTTCCACGAATATAAAGTTTAGTAAATCCTAGAAGCCACATCTGATGCATTTTGTGCCAAAATCTACATAGATTTTCACTTTTATGTCTCAACAATCTTGCTTCTTTATTGCCTTTCTTGTATTTTTTTTTTCTTCTCCTTTAATATTTTATTACTAATATAATGTTAATGATATAACAAGCTTGGGAGATTACTATTTTTTATTATTTAATGACATATATATGCATGCAGAACAGACATTTTGATTGGATAAAATTTGTAGCGAAAATTAAAAAAAAAAAAACCTGGTGAAATAACAATAAATTTTTCTTGTTTTACTTATTACAGCTAAAATAAAGTCACAAACACATAAAAAATTATTTTCAAATAATTTATTATTTTTTAAATACAGTACTTTTTTTTTTTAATTTAATATTTGAAACACATTTTAGGATCATTTTTCAGTGCAATTTTTTTTTAAAAAAAAATCTACATTCTCATTTTGGAGACAACATAATTAAAAAGATAGTTTTACACAATTACAAAAACCAAGCTTTAGAGACAACTTCAGTTTCCATTTTTTTGTGTGCATGTTTCTATGAAATAAAAAACAACAACAACCCAAAGTGATAGTTATATTTCAGCAAAAAAATATTTTTAAAACTACATCTACATATATAAATACAATTTAACTAGATTCTACAATTATTTGTATTTAGAGACAGAAAACAAGAAAACTATAACTGCCTGTAATCAAGCATTTTACTGCTTGAACATTGAATTATTTGCCTCATTACCATAATAAATCAGCAATTAATCTTTCATGTACATATAAATGTGCAAACATTATATAAGCACAACAGAAATATTTGTTTTAATAATTTATAGTTGTGATAGTAATAATTATAATAGGAAAATAGTAATAACAGTGAAAATTATTTGATATTTCAGAAAATCAAAGGAAAAAATACAAATTTTACATTTACATTATATGGGATATGAAATTAATATTCAAAAAGCAAATAAATATAAATTTATGACAATTGGAAGACTTATCTATAACGAAATAAATAAATTATACATAAAAAATAGTTTTCTTATCATGAAAAAGTATAAAAGGCAGAAACAAAATATATACATAAACTTTTTTAAAAAAAGTTTAATAGCAAAATGAAAACTAATATTATCTCTTAGCTCTTTATTTTTCCATTGAATACAAATATACACTATGAGAAACAAATAAAAACATTAAAAAAAAAATACAATAGAAATACAAAACTTTTAGTTTTAGGAAAATGAAAGAAAGCTAAAATTTGGCCCAAGTTCTACTAATGTAAAATAAATAATATTAATCTCACTAGAAAAATTTATTAATACATATAAAATTTCCAATAGCATTATCTTATGAACAATGGCCATCAAAAGTTTCAAAACACCATTATAAGCTCGTTAATTTTGTAAACTGAGAATAAAACTGATAGTTTAACATATAATACTTAATAAATAAAATCATCATATTATATTTTTCTATACATTTGTGTGTGCATGTACATACACACATAATAAACCTTGCCTAATCTAAAGTCAGAGCGCATAAAAAAACTTGAATTATCCAAAAATTTAATTCAAAACCAAATAATTGTCACTGGGGTAGGGAGGGAAAAAAATTGTAATAATTTTCATGTTTTGTTTTACCATTTTTTATTTATGATAAATATTAACAATTTTCTCTTTACTATATTTATAATCATGTTATTTATTTATTAGCTACCATCAAATAATTTTAATAGCCATTTATACTGAAATTATCAACAAAATCATTAACTACATAAATTATTTGATACCAAATTATTTAATATTCAAACACCAGGTTGAACACAACAATTGATCCAGCTCAGAATTAAAAATTTTTTAGTTTTTACATTAACAAATCTGCCATTGCACAATGCTCTCCCCATCATATGACTGGCATTCTCATTGTTTGCAAAGTAACTTTAAAAGATCATTTTGCATAACCATTACTGATTATAATAATACTTGCATGCATGTTTATAAAATACCAATAATTAATTTTTAATCTTTTTTTCATACTTCTATGTGCCTCCTTCCCAAAACATTTGTTTGAACAAATGTTTGAAAAAACAATTCACATGCATTTCTTTTTTTATCAAACACTAAGAATATCTATTTTCCACATGCATGTTGTTAATAACATGTTTAGGTAGAATTATGATAACGTTTTGCTAATACAGCTTTTTTTTTTTGGTCCCTTTTCAACTTCATAATACAGTAATTAAATGATTTCACTGACAGTTTTTTCATAGTGATTTGTCACTAAATTAAAGACTGCTGAAAAATGTGATGGACAATTATTATTAAAACAAAATTAAAAAAAAAAAAAAGATCTAAACAGAATAATAGTTTTTAGTGTAATGTATTTTAAAATTTAATAAAAGCAATCAAATCTTTTGCACAATTTTAAGTATTTTAATTTTTGAGCTAAAAAAATATTTTGATATCGTTTGAAAACACACAGATATATACAAAATAAAAAAAAACCAAATCATTACAAATTTTTACATTTACTATCCAAAATATCTAAAATGTTTAATACTAAATTTATAAAAGCAACATTTTGTGTAATGTGAAACCACATCATAGTAAACTAAAAAACAACAACAAAAGATGGGTTATAGCCCAAAACCTAATAAAAATATTTTATAATCATTGGAAACTTATAATAAATGTACAAGCATTTAAAAAACTCTTAATACAATTAGGACAAATAATACATGTTCATTTAATTTTTTTTTATTTCATTGATGTCAAAGACTAAATCAAAAAGAGAAAATTTTCTATGCTAAAAAATATCTTCACTGATTGAACTTTCATTTATGATAAAACTTTTATGCTTGAAAATCACAATTTTAATGGTGTCAACAACAAAGGTGTCAACAACAAAGGACGATTTTCCAACAAAATGTCATATAGAAATTTCCCAATAAACTAACATACAAGGATTTCTCAATTTTTTTTTTTTTTGTATAATAGTCAATGAATAAACAATGAAGATTTGCCAAAAAAAAAAAAGGTAACATTGAAAAATTAATTTATCTAACATAATAGCAGAATTTTCTCTGACAAAAATTTAAAACTATCATGCTATGCAACATACATTCTAATTCTTTAATTGTATTATGCAATTACTATGTGGTGTGAAGATTATTACAATATATCAAGTCTTAAAATGAAAGCATAATGTATCACATAACCATAGGACCCTGTTACCTAGTTAATCCAACGTGCTCTTGAAAATGACCAATAGTCAAAAACTAGTTTGGAGTATAGGTGTAACATTATTATCTAATGATACATCCATCTAGTTTCCAGTGTTTACCCAAGCATAAAATAGAAGCTTCTGGAAGTGACTAACTAGAATGAATTGTTTATAATTAAAAAAAAAAGTATTCATTAAATTAAAAATAAGGAAGCTAAATTCTTACTTAATCAAATCATTTTTTTTTTTTTTTGCAAATCATCTTACATAAAATGCTGATAAATGAATATGATGTTTTGAATCGCAAATAATCTATCAAAACCAAAATTTTTTTCTTATGCTGTGAAGGAAACTAATAATCACAGTAATAAGAATTTTTTAAAATTTCATAAAAATGAAAAAGTACAGGGGTTTTTCTAGTGAAATTAAGTTTTATTTATACATAATCCGAATTATAGTTGTATCAGGAATGCCAGAAATAGTAAGTGACAACTATATTTGTACAAGTAATACCATCACTAAGACCACAACATTTCTCTAATAATGTCTGTTTTTAGTTTTATTTGACAAGTCAAGAGAAACAAAAAAAAATAACAAAAGATAAAATTTAAGCCGTTCCTAATGAGGCCTAGTTACTTGAGAATCGGAATTATGACGAGTTCTTTTAGCAACACCATTTTTGTGAGGAAGTAGTAAGTCTTGAATATGCTGGACAATCAGATCAATGGCAACTAAATATATATATATAAAACATGTTAAGTAACAAATAAATTATAAAATAATAGTTACATCTATTATAAATATCATTCTTTTGAACAACAAACATAAAAGTTTAAATACTAACATTGCTGACAAAATACATTTCCCAACAATGTTATAAATATGAACTTTAAATTCATTTTAAAAATTAAATATATCTATATTTTACTGGTATCAATTTTCACCATGAGTATTAACTTTGAATTTCTTTGTGCATATATAATTACTAGTATTAAATTAAATCACAAACCATTTTTTTTACTTTTTGCAGAAAAAACACCCAAGAATATTTAAAATGTCAGGCCACCTTGAGCGAATGGTTCATTTGAAGTATATTATTGGAGCAGATTTACATTTTCTAATAACTTTGGAATAAGTTTCTCTCAAGTAAAAAGTGATTTAAAATTCTCAATTCCAGGACTGGAAAAACACAAACTTCAGGATTTCAGAATTCCCAAATGAAATGTATAAATTATTATATTTATTATTAAAATTATATATTACAATATTTATTATTGTAATTGTTTTATACAAAGTATCATGATGATATCTTGATTGTTTTATAAAATTCGTATACAATAATAAATACACCTGGGTCTCGTTTTATGCGGAAGATAGGTTTCGCAGAAAACCCACATTAAAAAAAAATTGCACAAAAATAGACTTAACTTGACTTGAAAAAAATGGGAGATATGTTCCGTAATTTTCAGAAATCTCATAAAAGCAAAGCAATAAGAAAAAATTATTTAAAATTCACATAAAAAAAAAGGAAATAAAGTATGACTAATAAAAAATTTCAAATATCTGAAAAAAATTGATACAAGACAAAATTTTTGTATTAACTACAGTATTTAATTTTATTCAAAACAATGTTTTTATGTGTAATTTATTTTACATTTTTTATACATATTTTAATCATTATCGCTATATGATAATATGCGGTTTGTTTGTGAATTGGTAAAACATCAGATTCATCATAAGAGGAAATGCAATTAGCACCAACTTCACTCTCATGCTATGTTAATTGTTTTCTATCGACAGTGTAATCGGTGATTAAACATTGAGACAATGATTTTACTAATTGTTCATGAAGCTCGCAATATCCAGACTGCTATGTCTAGCTGTTAGAGAATGCACTTCCACTAGTGCAACTCTATATACACCGGGGTCTCGTTTTATCCGGTAGATAGGTTCCTCAGAAAACGCGCACAAAAGAAATCGCACAAAAATAAACGTAATTTACGTTGAAAAATGGGGGATATGTTCCAGTAATTTTCAGAAGTCGCATAAAAACAAAGCAACAAGGAAAAATTACTTTAAAATTTGCATTAAAAAAATAATGAAATAAAGTATGACTAATAAAAAATTTCAAATATTTGAAAAAAATTAATACAAGACAAACTTTTTTATTAACTACAGTATTTCATTTTACATTTTTCATACATATTTTAATCATTACTGCTAGCGTTCGTTTGTAAACTGGTAAGAAATCAGATTCAATGTGATGTATTGTGGCTTCTCCTTAAACAAAGTCAAAGCAATTATGCCCAGAGAAACCTGTTAGCCACTTTATTTTTTATACGTGATGTGATGTACAACTAGCGCCACTTTCAGTCTTGAACTGTGTTAATGGTTTTCTGTTTCTACGCAATTAAAACAAAAAAATTATACATTATCATTAGAAAGATTATTTTCAGTTTAAAAAATCAATAAAATCTTCGTTATTATTTATTTTAAAAATCTAAAAAAATATTTATTTCTGTTAATATCTAACAAAATGTTTTAAAAGTTTAAAATTTTTGAATATTTATTGCGATATTTTTTATACATACGTATAAATCTATTATTATTACTTACTCATTAGTATAAGTAGGTTATTTACATAGAAGCTAAAATTCTAAATATAGCTTCAGGCCATATTCACATTAGCTGCTAATATAACGTTATATTTTTGAAAAAAAAAAAATATTTCAAAACAAAATAAGTTATTAATAATTTAAATTTCTTGATATCTAATAAATATAGTGAAATATGAAAAATATTAAGAAGAAACATGAATCACATAACTTCAAAATCGCATGAAAATAATCCGCATAAAACGAGACCCAGGTATATATAACACGCTTCTACGAATATGTTAATAATGACTAACAGTTAAATTTTCTTTTATATGTGGAGAAACTTTTAGATAGAAAAAAATTACAAGTAAAAATATTTAAAAACTTTTGAAGATATGTTCTTTTTAAGTAGAAATTAAAAGTTCTTAAATATTTTTACTTATAACTTTTTTCTGTCTAAAAGTTTCTCCATGTATATATGTGTATGAAAGAACATATAAACACATTTCAAAGATACATTCTTTTTAAATAGAAAATAAGTTATTTTCTGGCTAAAAGTTTCTCCATGTATATATGTGTATAAAAGAAAATATAAACATACACATACATAACGTAGACATACACTCATTGGAATTTAAGAGCTTGTTCATTGTAGCAAACTCAGATTTCAGCATTTTCTGGCGTTTTTCTTTGTCTCACACATCAACGTAAAATATATGATTAAATGATTATTATTTATCAGAAAATAATAAATTTGACTTTCATTTGATAGATATTTTAGTTTACTACTGAAATAAATTTTAAATGTTCACATTTTGTTTCTATAAATATTAAAAAAATGAGATCACATTACAAACAAAGGGTATTATACGTTATCATTTCTAGAAAGATTATTTTCAGTTTACAAAACCTTTATTATTCCTGATTATTTTTAAAAATCTAAAAGAATATTTATTTATTTCTATTATATCTAATGTAATATGTTTTAAAAGTTTAAAATTTTTGAATATTTATTGCGATATTTTTATACTCGTAAATATAAGTAGATTGTTTACAAGCTTCAGGTCATATTCATGTTAACTGTTAATATAACGTTATATTTTTGAGAAAAAAAAAAGTATTTCAAGTCAAAATAAGTTATTAATAATTTATATTTCTTGATATCTAATAAATATAGTGGAATTTGAACTTCTTTATTGCATAGAAACATATTAAGAAGAAACATGCATCGCATAACTTCAAAATCGCATTAAAAAAATCTGCATAAAACGAGGCCCAGGTGTAATGTAGAATTTATCATGATAGATTGTTTTTGGAAAAATAACATAAATGAATGAATCTATGATGAAGGAGTGCCAATTTTAACAGGAATACTTAACAAGACTGCAACTTAATAAAACTATAGTAATTATTTTTTAATAAATTAAACACATAATACATTGTATGAGTATTAAATTATTCTTTGACAAATAAATATTCTTATAAAACATAAAGAATTAAGTAAGTGCAGAAGTTAAATAATATTTTTAAAAATAATAACTATATAACACAAATCAATTTTGGAGGGAAAAAGTCAATGCTACCCCCAACACATACACCTTTCAGTTAGAAATTAAATATGCCATTACCTTTACCTTCAAATTTGAATGCACGTTTAGAATGTAGATCATTTATTAAAGACAGCTTTTTTAAAAAAAATCATAATCCCATATAAATTAGTAATGAAGATTGGCAATATTTCTCAAGATTTTCATTCTGCAATCTAAAAGTATCTTTTTTATCGCTAGGCAAAACTTTTTGAGAAATTAGAGTGAACAATTTTTGTCTCATTTAAAATGAAACATTTTGTTCTTAACAATCAGAAGTTTATCAGGATAAATTTTTGTCAAATCTTTCCATTTCATTGTTTTTTCTTTGCAAAAAATGTTTAATTGAAAGAAAGAAATACCATTATTTCATGCTCTATGATAACATTAATTTATAACAATTTTTTTGTTTGAATTTGAAAGATACTAAATAATTTTGTTTTAATAAGAAATAATGCATTATGATACTTGTATGCAATATGTAATATAATAATACTGAAAATAACCATTACATTTTAAAATCCTTTGTGCATTTTATTATTATTTATTGAAAAGTTTAAACATTATGAAGAGTCTCTTTCTTTCATTTTGTGAAAACTTTTTAACAACCTGTTCAACAATAATGAATGTGTGAAATATATGAAATGAAGTTGTGGTTAATGATGATTTCATAATGTATGAATGTTTTAACTTTAATTCAGTTTGTAGCACTAATAATATTAAGATTGCAATACATATGCATCAAATAACTATTAAAAAATGTAATGCCAGTGCTCATATAGGTATGATACTTTTTTCATCAAATTCTAGGTTTGTCTTTTCCTTGCCAAAATATATAAGCAAATGCTTATTAGCAAACATGCCATTTTTTATTTATTTTTGTCACTTATCCATATTCTATGAGATTTTTCTTTGTAGTAACACTCAAAAATTAGGTGGCAGAACAAAAATATGTTATTCTGGAGATAGTAGTAGATAAAATGATACAGGTATTCGTTTAGATCCAGGAATAAAAATTTATTATGATTACGGCAATTCCAAAAAATATAGTGATTAATTGGATATTCATATTGAATTACCAAAAATGATTATGCTGAGGTAGAAATTATTAAAAAAAAAAAGTGAAAAAATAATTGAAAAATATAAAAATAATTGGATAGCTAGTGATGGTAAATTGGAATGCAGTAGGCAGGGAAGGAATAATATACGTAGAGGATTATTTGTTAGGAATGAAAAATGACACAAGTGAAAGATAATAATAATAAACCCATAAAATGAAAAAATATATTTATACATTACATAAAAAAAATAATAAGCATAACATAAAGTAGGATTATATTTTGATATATAGATTTAGGATCAGTATTAAGCGTATATATACACATTCTAAAGCTGATAAAGATTTGAATCATATCTTAATAACGTAAAAAGGAAACTATCTTTGAAGTCAATAAGCAGAATTGAAACAAGAAAATAAAGGATTCTGATAAAGTAAAAATAAATACTAGAAATTTTTTTTTTTAATTTGTTAGATAAAAAAATAAGTTGAAAATCAGGGCAACTGATAAAGTAAATTAAAATTTAAAAAAACTTAAGATCATATAAAAAATGCGGCAGTAAAGACAGTTAAGTTATTTAAAAACACAAGAAAAAAAAAATAGAGTCAGCAATAAAATAGTAAAGATAAGATGAAAATTGAATCTCTTATAAAAGAAGAGTGGAGAACCCAATGGACATACTAATTGCCAAATGATGAGGATTTAATCAATTTTTCATATCCTTGCTTTATTCTCCAGCTAAGAATAGCTAGATATCCATCTGACAATCATAATTGGATGGATAGCTGAGTTGGGCATGGGCTGACAACTTAATTTTTTTCCTCTCATTTTACCTAGCCCAGGTCATGGGAATATGCAAAGTTTTATATAAATAAAATGTGAAACACATAAAACTTGAAAAAATAATTATATGAAAAGATATAGAGAGAAAAATAATTTTTTTTTTAAAAAAAGAAAAAAGTTAATATGTAGAAAACAGTTTGCACGAGAAAAACAGGATCATAGAAATTAACCAATAACTAAAAATAGAAATGATTAACACTTTTTTTAAAAAAGTGGATACAACTTAATAAATAATAAAATATTTCTGTAGTGTAATTTTCATTACACCACTTTCACACAAAGTAAAGACTGGTTTCTACACACTTTGAAAAAGATGTATGATTCCAAAGACGCGCACTTTGTGCTGAATCAGCATTTATCCATTGACCCAAAATACAATCTTTTATACATGTATTATTATTATTCAGTAGCAATGACAATATATGCGTAAGAGATTGTGATCTGGGCCAACTGATAATATAGCTCGTTCAGCACAAAATGTGCATCTTGGGGATCATACATCTTTTTCACGGTCAAATGTTTATGATTATAGACTCCTCTGCAAGATGTCAAAAGCGGATAAAAATCAGTCCCTATCTTGCGTCTAAGTCATGAAGTGAAAATTACACTACAGAAATATTAATATAAGTAGATATATATATTCACAATATTATTTCCAGGAGTTTCCATGTAATAGCTAAATAACAATGTTTCAGTACAATAAAGCTCTGAGGAAAGTACTTGTTATTGTATTGGAACATCGCTATTTAGCTATTATAATTTTATTACATGTAAGCTCCTGGAAATAATATGAATTCAACATTTATCCGTGAGAATATTAGAATTCATATATATATATGTAAAGTCCTTATGCATTGTAATCATAAAAAGAAAAAAAAAAAGAAATGAAACAAATGAAAAAAGATATAAAAGCTTTAAATGAATTGAAAAATGATATTGCACAAGTAATAGATGAGATTCCAGACAAATTGCTAAAAACAAGAAAGGAAAGAATTATTTTTATGATTGCTATGTAATCCATGACATAGGGAAATGGCTATTAAATTTCCTCTCAAGAGTTTCAATTCCTGTAGAGAAAAGATTATGAATGTTAAGATTGTAGCACAATTAGCTTAATCTCATATGCGACTAAAATATTACTGTAAGTTCTTGGATTGATGGCTTTCCAATAAACTTTTTTTTTTTAATCTGAAAGGCAATTTGGATTTATAAAAGATAGAGCACAAAAATCTAAAAATGAAGTGATGAAAATTATATTGAAACATATTTGCAAATAATGTGCCTTTGCATTAATCTATAAACCACATGAAAGTGAATCTTCATCCAGTCACAAAAATCTAATATGAGTAGCAAAATATTTCACACGACATTAGTGGCAATCTTAGCAAAATTATGATCAAATCAACTTGCTTTAATTAAATGCCAATTCAGATATAAAATCTATTAATTTTAAAAAATCTGCAAAAAAAAGTTATTAAATATGTAGTGATGAATATTTCTGAAATAATAATCTTCCTATGGCCATACTATAAATCAGAAATCATTTTTAATAAACTTTACTGAGATAGTTGCTAATGTAACATTTTATCCTACAAAATATCAATGATAATTCTGCTATATATAAGATTTTTGAAATCAAATGAAAACTTCATTTTCAACTTATTTATAGATTAATATGAAGGGTGGTTGTTAAGAAGGTTACCAAAATGACTTTTAAAAACTAATTTGTAAAAATTCTTATAGTATGCACATATGAAGATTATACACATGTAAAATAAGGAATTTTAAAAAAAAAAAAAAGATTTAATATTTATTTCAATAATCTTGAGAAGACATTTTATAAAGTGAAATGATTTATTATTTCTGGAAAAAGAATGATATTGGAAGGAACATTTATTAGAAATTTCTATACAAGTCAAAAATATTAATAAGAGTAAATGATTTTCTTAAAGAAGTGATTGAAATACAGAGGAATATATATTTTATTTAATATATATTCAGAAAAAATTTCTAAATGTGTATTACAAGTATAGGAAATTAGATTCTAGTTTTATATGTCTTGAATTATTAGAAGAAAAAAAAGAAAACTAGAAGTTTTACAACGGTGGATTTAAAAATGAAAGAAATATGAGAAGTTCAAAAAATATTGTTAGTAATGGAGAGGTATTATTATTTGCTGAGGAAATTATGAAAAAATTTATTGCTCTTGTACTTATAAGAAATTATAAAAGATGCTATGACTGTAAATAGTAGTTAAGCATTTGAATTAAGGAAGAAAGATTTAGAGAAGTGGTTTGACATATATGTCTTTAAGCAGATATTAAATAATAATTCTAAATTGAATACAGAATAAATATTTGATTAATATTTTTGTATTTTCTTTAGATAAATGTAATTTTTAATAATTCAGCTATTTTATTTTCAATTTCCTATTATAAATTTTTTTTGGTTTTTGTGTTTAAATTAAAAAAAAAAAGATCTTTGCATTCAGTTCAATGAAAAGATAAATACTTTACAGATGAGTTTAACATACAAATAGCAACAATTCTTTTCGAATAAATGATTAAAGCCAATATTTTGCTTCCAATAGATTTTAAATATTGAATATATTTAAAATTTTTAAAGCACGCACACATATATAGCATATTAAAAGTTTGCATTCTGAATTAACTTCAAATCTTATGTAATTTAACAACAACAACAACACTCTTTATATACCTAATAAATTTTATTGATTAAATTAACAAATAAAATAAAATAATGTAGAATGATTCAAATTTAAATGAAAAGTTTTGAATTTTAATAATTTAGATTAATTTAATAACAGTTTATTTATTTCAAAGATAAATGAAAAAGCACATTATTTTGAACTATTAAGTTTTGTGTGCATATACACAACTTTACACTGATATAAATTATATATTCAAAATATAAGACTTCTCAACTCACCTGTATTGTCAGCACCGCGAGGAATGATGACATCAGCATATTTTTTTGTCTGAAAAAATATATAAATTTGTATAAATCGTAGTTTTAAGTTTCAAAAAAAAAATTTACTGTTATACTTTTAATAAACTAAACATCAGCTTTTCAAGCTAATGCACATTATGAATCTTAATAATAAATGAATACTTTCACTTCCAACACAAGATAAAGTCTTTGCGAAAGAATAGAATGAATCCACCTATTCTTTAAACCCAAACGCTTAAGTATGGGCAAATCTTAAGCACTGGAAATGGCTATATAAAATAAATGTCTCATTTACATATGTTATACTTTTATTAACTTTAGTCTTTCATGGACACCTCATAAATTTAATCAATTTACTAAATTAATCTTAACTTTTCTTTTACATTAATAAATGTCTACTTGATTTGAACTTCATACTAATAATTCTTTCTTCTAAAACTTCAACTCTACTAAGAGAATGAAAAAACTTAAATTTTACTTAACTTGCATTTTATCAATAAGGTATGTAATGACTAAGACTTCGGTATTAGTGCTAAAAAAATAATACTTTTCAAATATAGAAATTGGTAACTTATAATTGTACTCCATTTTATAGATCAAATTGGCAGAATTAAAGGGAGGAAAAAATAGAACCGAAAAGTAGATATAAACAATACTATATATATAAATCAGTTAATAAAAAAAGTGATATTAGCTTATTATGAATAAGCAATGAAAAATAAATTATTAACAAACATTCTCCGAGATGTTGACTATTTTTATTGGTAAGACTTCAGCTAAATTACTACTCAACATAAAGTTTAAGAATCTTTTAGAGCATATTAATATTCCTCAGCTTCTTTTACAAATCTATTTATCAATATTAAATGAATCTTGTCTAGAAATGAATAAAATTAATAAAAACAGAAGGATCTCACAATTATTGTATTCCAAAATAGAAAGTTTATTGCAATAATAGAAATAAGTAGATTCAAATATATCTATTAATAGTTGAATAAAAGAACAAAAAAAGTGATAAGATCAAATTCGCATTATAAACCAAAATAAAAAATATTATTGACTGTTTTAGCTGAATTCCACTGCTTTACAAATCTTAATCAAACAAACTTATACCAGATGATTAAAAATAAATAAATTCATGAATAACAAAATTTTTAGAGAGCATTATGAGAAATCTATTGTAATTAAAATGTAAGAGAAAAAAATTTAAAATAAAAATTGACTAAATAACTGCTATTAATTTTTAAGAACTTTTTGCTGCTAAATTTTGTACAATTTTTTTAAATTATTTCTATTAGAATTTCATAGGCCAAATGAGATTGCACAATGTCAGATGAAAATAAAAGTAATTATTGTACAAGAAAACATGAACTTTATATCCATATTATATATTATCAATGTGTGTATGTGCATGTAAAGTTTTACTGAACCCAAATGCTAATTATCATAGCAATTATTTCTTTGTGTGTTAATTATTATAGGCATTTATTTTCGTGAAAAATCTAATTTGTAAATAGCTATATATGATATTTTAAACTTACTGGTAAACAGAATTCATCAAAGGCAGGCTTTACATACATTGTGTATTGGTGAAGAATTTGTTCGAGATCACGACCTCTTTCTTGAGTATCCCTTAAAACTAATACAAATATATATATTAAAACAAATTATATATATACACACAATATAAAAATGAAAGATTTTTCATTTACTTAATGCAATACTAAATAAAATTAATAGTTATAATATATAAATCATTGTGTGTGTATATATATATATAAACAGGTAGACATATTACACATACATATTCTGTTAAAATTAATATTTAGTTATAGTTTTTCTTGTATTAACAGTAAGTGAATTTTAATTACAAACAAAATTTAAATCAAAAAGCATTAATATGAGTAGGGTTTATTTATTTATATTAACCAAAAAACTAATTACTGGAAAATTAATTTTATAATAATGAGATAAAAATGTTATGATAAGAAAGAGAAAGAATGACAAAGTATGTTAATATTTGTTTCATTGATCTTAAAAATTCACAAAAACAAACTGCAATACTTTGTTAGATTCTCTGAAAAAAAGAAATTGGAAGAGATGATCATTATAGAAAATTTTTAATCTTAAAGACAAAATAGGCATAAGAAAGGAACAAATATTTCTTTTTTTTTAAATATTGATAAGTTTGTTAAAAAAATATTGCATTAATAATAATGGAGTTAATATTGGACCTAGAAGGATTCATTGTTTAAAACACAACAAAATATTATGTATGATAGTTGAAAATAAATAAATAAAACTAAAGCAATGAAAATAGATAATAGTTTTGAAATTTTGAATCAATTAGAAAAACTGATTATACAATTAATTACCAAAAAATTAGTGACAATTGTAGTGAATAAAAAGCCTTTTAATAAAGATTGAAGACTATTTTGAAATTAGGTTTAAGAGGATTATTGTAGACAGAAAAAAGTGGAAAAGAGCAAGGAAATGAAATTGATTTAGATGTTTACTTTCAAAGATAAAAAACAAATTATGAAAATACATTGGAAAAGACTGTGAAAGACAAAAGGCAAGTGAAAAGAGTATAAATTACATTGATGATCTTAAGAAAAGCTTGGAGAAGGTAGTCTGGTTTGTTATGATGCCATTATTTTAAATCATCTAAGAAAAAAAAAATCTCTGTTCATCTACTATATGAATCCAATCAACAGGGAAAATCAAAACAAATTCAATTTTAACAGAATTGATCTTAAGATAATAAAAATTATCAACTTTAAGAGTATTGATGTTGGTAAAAAAAAAAACGTAGCCTTTACTTTAGAATTACTTGAGAGGTAGTATCTACCCTATTTAAATTGCTAACTCTCATCAACAAAGACTGTCATTTCACATACAGTTTAAGAATATATTTAAACTCTGGAATTATAAATAATTTTTGTTATGAATTTAGGGATATTGTTTGATAAGCACTTACTGCAACAACTAAATATTTTAAGAGAATTTGTTTAACTACTAAACATCACATGATCATCATCTCTTATGCTAGCACAGTGGTGCCCAACCTTTAACTTGACGCGAGCCAGTTGAGAATTTAAAAAAATTTGGGGAGCCACAATTATATATTACATTTTTCATATTACATTTATAAACATGGTACTTGGGTACTAAACCTGCAATGTAGGGAGATAGGTGGGGGGGGCGGCCTATTCACATTGGTATCAATCCGCCGTATCTAATGTGGCCAAAATAACGTGTACACGGATCTTTCTCGATGAAAACATCAATATATACAGCAAAATATATATGTGTACACGAATCTATCTCGATAAAAACAACTATTTACAGCACTAAACATCAATATATATATATACAGCAAAATATATACGTGTACACGGATAAAAACAACTGTTTACAGCACTAAACATCGATATACACAGCAAAATATATACGTGTACATGGATCTATCTCGATAAAAACTATTTCGAGCACTAAACACAATATATATACAGCACCAAACCAAACGTCTACAAGGATCTTTCTCGATAAAAACAACAATATATACAAGAGCACTAAACACAATATATATATAGCACCAAACCAAACGTGTACAGCAAAAAAAAAAATGGTGTAATATGTTAAAAAGAAAAAAAAATGTGAATACATTTTATTTATTAAAAATTTGGTAACATACATATAAATTACAATTACAGGAAAAATATATTTTATTTAATGTGAAACCTGACACTGCATATCGTTATTGTTTGTATTGTAAAAATGTTTACTTTTTTGAAGAGTGCAATTCGAGCCACATTAAACAGTTACGCGAGCCACATGTGACTCGCGAGCTACGGGTTGGGCATCCCTGTGCTAGCACATAACTGTTATTAAACAGGCAAAACTCTTCATACAGTAGTGCCACCCTGTGCCAAACAGAGTAATCAATGGATGAGTAGGCACTAGATAGGGATTTTATGCACAAGCTTTCTGGCACCCATTGATTACTCTGTTGGGCACCAGGTGGCACTACTATATGAAGAGTTTTGCCTGTAAAAGTGTAAAAGAGAGGAAAGAAGCATGCAGAGAATATAAGTGTGCTATTAAGAACAAAGATAGTGAAAATGATCTTAATTCTAAATGGGGAAAGTACTTAGAAAAGAAGAAGTTGGCTAAAATGGATAATTATAGAGAGAGGATGAAGTTAAATAGTAAATTGTTGGAGGATATTAATAAAAGTGGAAGAGATGGGAGTAAAAAATTTTGGAATTACATTAAAAGGAGAAATGTAGGGGAAAGAGAGATGGTATTAATAGATGAGGAGGGAATAGAGTGTAGCTCTAGAGAAGAGGTAGAGAGAATCTTAAATAGATATGTAATGGATATAGATGTTAGATGTGAAGGAAGTAGTGATAGAAAAAATGAAAACAGTTAGTAATGGGAATATTAGGTTCACAAAAAATGAATTGAATGAGGCAGGGAAGAGATTGAAAAGTGGAAAGGCGAGAGGTTTAGATGGATGGGCAGCAGAGATGGTAATGAATTTAGGGCATAGAGCAAAAGCAAAGTTATTATCATGTTTTAATAAGATGGCACAGAAGACAGTTTTTCCGGTTAGTTGGAGTAATACAAGAATAAGATTATTTAAAGGAAAAGGTAAAAATCATAGAAAGTTAAATAATTATAGATTAATAGCGATAACATCAGTTTTATATAAAGTTTTCTCATATATGGTAACTGGAAGAGTTGTAAAATGGATGGAAGAGAATAATGTAGTGGGGGAAATGCAAGGAGGTTTTAGGTCAGATAGGCATATAGGAGATAGTTTGTTTGTAGTTACACAACTTATGGAGATGAGTAGGAATTCAGGTAGATCATTATATGAGTTTTATAGATATAGAGAAAGCATATGATAGAGTAAATAGAAATAGATTATGGGTGAGGTTAGCCAATTTGGGAATGGATGAAGCTTTAGTAAATATTATTAAGAAATTACATGAAAATAATTATTATACTTACCAGTTAGGGAATATAGAATCAGTTAAAGTTAAAAATGGGGTGGGATTAAGGGAAAGATACCCTATGTCACCTATTTTGTTTTTGTTATTTTTGAGTGAAATGGAGAAAGCAATAGAAAGACTAGGAAGAGGGGTGGAGATACCATTAATAGGTGGCAAGGGAGTATATATTTTGTCGGGTCTTTTTTTTGCAATATCTTTTTGTGTGCAGAAAAAAAGAGAAGATATGGAAATTATGTCGAGGACATGTGCAAGGGTGGGTAAAGAGATGGGGATTAAATTTAGTGAAGAAAAATTAAATATAATGATGGTTAATACTGGGGAAAGAGAAGATGTAGAATTTTTATTGGGGATATAAAGTTAAGTGTGGTGGATAGATATAGGTATTTGGGAATCATCTTATGTAATGAGGAAAATTGCTTGGATGAATGGGAGAAAAAATTGGTAAATGAAGCAAAGAAAAGAAAGGGTTTGGTAAAGAAACTAACAGTATTTTCATATAATAAATATGATGTAGCTAGAATAGTATAGAAGGGAGTTGCAGTAGCAGGGTTAACATATGGTAATGATGCATTATGTGTTAGTAAAAGAGTTTTAGATTATTTAGAAAAAGTACAAAGGGAAGTAGGAAGACATGCATTAGATGCAGAGACGTGGACAGAAAAGGAGGCAATTCAAGGAGAAATGGGATGGTCAAGTTTTTATATGAGAGATACAAAAAAGTAAAATGAAAATGTTTGGTAGGTTGCAGTTTATGGATAGTAAAAGAATAGCAAAAAGTGTTCAATTGGGTTATGAGTAAAGGGCAGGTAACACGATGGGTGAAAAAGGTAATGCGGTATGCGAAAGATTTGGATAAAGAATTTATATCAGTATACTTGTATAAAAGGTGGAATGATTGTGTTAGGAGGATTGTTGAGTGTTATAGTGGTAAGGAATGGGATAAAAGAATAGAAGCATTAATAAAAAATAGGGAGTTGGAGAGATGGAGAACTAGTATGAAGGGTAAGAAGAGTTTAAATATATATAGAAGTAAACGAAATATTGGATGCGAGTTAATTTATGATAATAGTAAGGAAAGTAGTTTATTATTTAAGGCTCGAACGGGATCTTTAGTAACAGGAGAATATACATGTAAATGGAAAACTATGGATAATTTAGTGTGCAAATTGTGTAAGGAAGGTATAGAAAATATTAGGCATCTGTTGATTGAATGTAAATGCTTGAAAGCAGAAAGGGTACAGATAATGAAGTTACGGGAGAATAGATATGAACAAAGTGACTATAAAGAAAGTGAGTTATTAGTTTTTATGTTGGGTTTGCAAAGAGATAAGGGGGATTTGGATATAAAGGCCATAGAGTTGACAAAGATTATGTTGTGGAAATGGGATGGGCAGAATATGGGAAGACTTAAGAGTGGGGAATGGAGAATAAAATGGCTAACAGGTTTATCTGGGCATAATTGCTGAGATATTCTTGACTTCGTTTAAGGAGAAGCCAAATACATCACATCACCTGTTTAATAAGAATTTGTTTACATTTATGACCTTAAAATGCCAAAAACTTGGCAATGATAATACTTCTTGAATTTAATAAAGATAAAACACTTTTCCTTTTGGGCTGAACAAATGCTTACCAGAAATAGTATTTGGTCATCATTTAAATGCATTTTTAAGATAACATTGCAGTGCCCATTGTTTATGAAATGAGGGTTGATGCACTGACTGTAAAAAACAAAAAAATGTGATTATAATATGATGATAATTTTCTACAAAAACTTTGCATCATAGTACTTTTTCTCTCTTATAAATGGTTTGCTGCAATTCCAAAATCTTGCTTTTCTGCATAAATAGAAAATGTTGTGACACAGAGAATGCAGAAATGTCCTTGTTACTCTTTGCTATTGAAAATATAGATACTACACAAACTAAATACTACATTCACAAATAACAAATATAGATATTCCATCAACTTTCAATGTGCAAGTCTATTTCAGTAGACTCAATTTCATATTTACCTATCAAATGATTAAAGTAATATAATTTTGTAAGGATTTCCCTTGTCAAAGTAGGAAAATAATTATGAATTTTCTGATCCAAGAATAAAGTTTGTTTACTGGAAAACATTTTTAAGTGATTTTTTTCCTTTAAGGTATTCATCATTTGACAATAAAAGATATGCATATTTAATGGATATCAATTTGACATAAAGTGCAAAGATAGAGGGGGAATCATGATTTAATTCATTAGTGTCTCTGGAGATTATCTGACTATTTTCTAAATTATCATAAATTTTTTTTACTATGGGAAGTAACACAAAAATGCTACACAGTGTCTAAGTCAAAGCTCAGTTTATATACATTTAATAAGTTTTTTCCTGTTTTTTTATATTGAGCAACTAACACATTAGAAAAAGAGCATACCATAGTGGCAAAATAATAAACTCAAAGCTAGAAGTTTCTGGGCTTATTGTCATTGAAGTAAAATAATATACATTTTTTTTTTAAAAAAAAAAAAACTTACTTTGGTCAATTAAATGAAACTGTTTTCAATCTGTCATTAATGTTACATGAACTCTCAATCAATTATGCACATGATTATTACTGAAAAGAGTATTATATCAGTTTATAAAATCAATTTCTTTAAAATGAAATGTATCAATAACAATATCATACTTTCTGAAAATAAAAAAACTTATATTGTAGTTTATCTTAGTTTCTATAATAGACTGCAACAAAGATAATTGCCTGGATGTTTAATAAATGAAATTATTAAATTTTATCCTATATAACAAATAAATCTCCGAAAAAAATCTAATCTGATGACTGCATTAATCTCCTCAATATTTTTTTTTATAAATGAGCTCTTGATAATCTATGAAAATAATACAGAAATTCATCCTTATCTTTAAAAACTGTTTCAAGACTACATCTGACAGGGGACACCCACTGATTATATGAAATAATTTCTAATATTTCCTCTTCCACTTTATCTAATTAGCTGTTCTTTTATGATATATTCTTTCAGGTAGCATTATAAAATTGATTGCGTATACACTATTTTTGCTAAGTATTTTTTATGAATATTAAGTATTCAAAACCATGGAGCAAATATAATGAGAAAAGAAATGCAGAATAATAAAAATTATAGGAATGATATTAAAATTAAATGTATTAAACAAATTTTGATGACTATAAAATTTTTAATACTAAATCATCAGGCAATTCACAATATTACCTCTCCTGGATAGCCTTGTGTCAGGATCTGAATCAACAAATAATTTCATTTGAAACAAATCTCTAATTTCCTTAACGTAAAAAATGAGGATTCCTTCAAATAATACAACATCAGCATGGTATATAGTAATCCATTCATCTTTTTTTCTGAAACAAAAAATGTGAATAAAGCATACAATGAAAATTTTTTAAAACAAAACAAACTACAAATCCATTTTAAAATACAGTAACATAATTAAAACTGATTTCATCAATTATATTTAAATACTTAATATTTTCAAATATAAATAATATGTTGGACTATTTCCATCATCTATCTGTAAAGGTTGAATGTACAGAAAATTTCAAGCTTTATATAAACTTTTCAAATACAAACAACATGTTAATAATATCACACAAATAGACAACAAAGGTTAGTAATGACAAATTTAGAGTAGTAGTATTGTTCACTCTTCTTCAGGTATTGCTGACCTGACAATTTACAGTATTAGCATAGGAGTCGAACTAGTACCTTTAGATTTTCAAATATTGGATTTAAGACAAACGCTCTAATCAAATGAGCTGAGTTTGACTCCTATGCTAATACTGTCAATTGTCAGGTCAGCAGCACCTGAAGAAGAATGGAGAATACTACTACTCAAAACATTGTGTCATTACTAACCTGAGTTGTCTATTTGTGTGTTATTACTAACAAGTTGTTTGTACTCGAAAAGTTTAAAATTTTCTATAGATTCAACATTTACTGATAGATAATGGAAATAGTCCAACATATTATCACATATACACAATATGTTTGCATAAACAATTTATAAAATTATAGAATTTACAAAATTGAATAAAAACAACTAACTTATAGACATTTTTGAGATATTGTTTGGAAGAGAAAATGAAGATTTAAAAATAATTTTTAAAACAAAGTATTAATGGAAACTTAAGTGTAGAGTCAATACTACTAATAAAAAAACAATTAAAGCATTTATCAAAAACTAATTTAAAAATTTAGCCATTGAAGTAATTAGAAAATAAAAAAATATTACAATTAGAAAATAAAAGTTTGTAATTTTTTTTTTAATTCTCTGCAATTCTAGTCCTATCCTGATCAAGATATTATTCAACAAATACATTGTAATCTGAATACAAGTATTCAGTTTATTAGGTACCATTAAATTAAAAATTAATCTTGCCTAAAAATCTTTCACCTTGATGTTTTAATTTCAGACATCATTTCTGAAATCTGGCAATCATATAATAACATTTCTCGAGAATGATTTATTATGTTTTTTTTTTAGATTGATCAATAGCATATACCTTAAATCATGCTTCTTTCCATTATCAATCTTTCTGATATTATAAACTTTTTAAATGAATAAAGTCATCACAAACCATGACCAAATAAGATAATTCAACTAAAAATTCTAATTAAATTTCACTTTGTTGAAAATCATTAGTGGAGAATTAATAGTAAATTAAAAAATTTTTCAACTAACTAACTAGACTTTCAATATTAATATTGGTGCCAAATGGATATCTAGACATTCTTAGGCAGGTAATAAAGATCTGAAGGTTGAAGTAATGACCATAAAAAAAAAAAACCATGATTAGCATGTACAAACTAATGACAAAGGTGTCATTCTTATAGATGCTGAACCCATGATTTAATTGCATCCACATATTTATTTTATTTGTTGTCCATAATACACTTAAATTTTTGTGCTAAACTTTAATTAATTTAATAAAAAAAAAAATTAATTAGATAAAAAGATGTTTTTTTTAATGTCAAAAAATATTATAATAATAATCGAAGGTGGAACTCATTTTCCTTATAAAGAAAATATAAGATATTTTAAATAAACTACACTAATTAATGAAATTTACATGAAAATTTTAATAAGAATCTATTTCTGCTAAGAAAAAATAATTTATTAGCAAAAAAAATTTTTTTTTTCAAGTATTGGAAAGACAATTTTCACTCTATTAATAGATCATACAACTCGATATCATTTTGAAATTTTTTAAAGATCAAACTAAATTCATTAGTACAACAAACAATGTAATATCTACAGAATGTATAAATGATTTTTTTTAAAGTTCATGCTAATTCACTAATAAAATAGATAATTCAATATTTAAAAAATGTACAAATAATGCTAAAATTTCTGTTTAAATGTTGCAATAAAAAAATTATTCCTCTACATATACTCATATTCAACCATTATCACTGAATTTTTAATATTTTGAAAAAAATTAAAGAATAATTCTTTTAAGATATGGATTATTTCTTACTTTAATAATTATATATTTTGTTTTCTCTTAATATAAACAACAAACAAAAACTATTACACACACCTATAAAAAACCTGTACAAAATTTATACTAACCTGGAATTTGTTTTGAAGTCGTAAACAGGAACTTTTACAAGATTACCAGATTGAATGTCTTTTAAAGTTTTTATAATTAAATCATTGTCAAACGCATCTACATAATAGTAATAAAATAAAAAAAAAGTTATAAATCCCTGTTTTATTGCCAAAATATTTTTATGGAAAATTACATATAGTATTAAAAAATATTTATCACCTCCCCTTATCACACATAAATTGTTAATATAATATTTTGTCTAAATTTTATAAAATGTTCCAAAGCTCTTTTAATGAATGAAAAAATTAATCTGATATCAGATTAGAATAAAAAATTATACAAATTATGTCCAAGGATAGAGAACTTTTAAATGTTGTATTTGTTTTTCAACAATTACACCTTTTTCAGTTATAATTTTTTAAAACTATTTTCGATATTCAAAATTACATTCGTCTTAATAGGGTGGAGGGGTGTCAAAGAATCTTATATTTCAATTGTTTTTAAACTCATTTCATACTTAAACTCTAAATTTATGACATTTAATATTTCTCACTGAAAAAGCTCTTGATAGTGTAGAAAAGCAGTCTTTCAGAAAGTGATGTTTATATTTAAAAAGAGAATGAACTCAAAAGAAAGTTAATTATGAATAACCAATAAGCAGTGCTTGATCAAGAATATCTCATTCCCATATATGATATAATAATTCATTGCCCCAATCTTTTCTGTATTATTTTTATGTTCTTTCTCCTTTTTCTTTTTTACTTTCATTAAATTGCTTAGGACCAAATTGTCATGAATCTTTCGTAAAATTTGTCATCTTTCTGCTTTGATTATGAACTGAGATTTTGTGTATGTAACCACAATCCATACTTTGATTACATATATATAGAGCACTTCTGATTTCAATGTTTTAATTTTCTTGCATCTGTCTAAATTATACAAAGATCTCAGCATTGATAATGCAACAATAAAGACAGGATTGGCAAAACAGCAATTTTTAATTGATATCTTATATAAGTCAGCAACAGCATTCTTCTAAGTCAGCAGAAGATCACTATATGTAACAAAGGTGACAAAGAAGTGGTAGATGGATGTTCATTTTATGAGATTTAGCTAGCGTATTAAACCTATTATATAGGTTATTGCTGGCCAAAGAAGGCAACAGAAAACCACTTTGCCATATAATTCGCGTTTTATTATGAGTATATCTACAGGAATCATTACATTTGGTGTTGAGATCTTAGCTAAGGATGGCTTTAGTATCTAGCCCTGGAATAGGCATGAGACTACTCAGGTTATAAACCTGAAAATCTTCATAAAGTTCATTTATTGAGAGAAGATACATTGAGAATTGGCCCGTGGAATGTTAGATCATTAAGAAGAGCTGGAAAATTTAAAAGAGAGATGAGTATAAATAATATTGATGTTATAGAATTAAGGTAAGACAGGTGGGCAGGATATGGGGAAATAAGTTAATGGAGATGTTAAGTTATATTATTCAAGCTGGTGATAGAGCAATTAATACAGTTGGCATTGTTGTTGGAAAGAAAATTTGGAATAGTGTGGTAAAGGTAGCTTATATTAATGATAGGCTGATGATGATGAGAATATTGGTAATCATACGAGTTTATATGCCAATTATTAGTGATGATATTGAAATTGATGAAAAATATGAGATGATAAAGGCAAGAAAAAATGCATGTATATTGTTATTGGGTGACTGTGGGGAAAGATAAGGAAGGAAAAATTGTTGGAAATTATGGTTTTGGGAAAAGAAATGTAAGAAGTAGACGGCTTGTATAATTTTGTAAGAAGACTGGGTTTGTGATTGCAAACGTTTTAAAAACTACATAAAAAGATTATATGCATGGAAAGCTCCAGGTGATAAAAAACATTATCAAATTGATTATATATTGGATTTAGGATAGATACAAGAAAACTAATAAGGGTTTGCATGCTTTGCCTAATGCTAATATAAACTCAGATCATAATTTGGTTATGACTAAATTAAAGATGAGTTTCGAAAGAATAAAAAAAAAAAGATATGTTAGATGGGATTTAGATAAAGTGAGAGAAATGGAAAAAAGAAAATTTGATTTAATATATGAAAATGCAATAAAAAGAATAGCTAAAGATGAGGAATATATTAATAGTTCTAAGTATTGGTGTAGGATTATTAAAAACAGCAAAAATAAAATAAAATGGGCATTATTCAGTTAAAGAAAGCTAAACGACCTTGGATAATGGAAGGTATGTTGGAAAAAATGAAAGTATGGAGAAAATGGAAGAATGTCAATATTGAGGAAAGGCAAAGTGTATATAGAAAAATTAATAAGCTAAGAAAAGAAACAGATTTAGTAAATGCTTCAGCAGATGAAAAGATATGATCTGATAATTATTATGAAAATGACACTTGGGAGAAAAAGACATGGTTATCACGTGAAATTGCGGATAAGAATAGAAAGAGATTAACTGATAGCAATGATATATTAAAAAGTGATTTGGAAAAAGAAAAGATTGATTTGGAATATGTATATTGAGCAAAGAATAAGAATTAGATTGGAGAATAATGAGACTGATGAAGTGAATATAGAAAGAGGAGTTAGGCAAGCATGCAATATGTCACCTGTTCTTTTTAATATTTATTGAGAAGACATGTTAAATAATTATTTGCACTGTGGAGGAGCAAATATTGAAGGTAGAATAATAAAATGTATAAGATTTGCACATGATGCTTAGAATTGAGAATGAAATGTCTTCAGAATATGTTGCATAAATTAGAGGAAAGATGTATGGAATATGAAATGAAGATTCATATTGAGAAGACTTAAGTCTTTATGGATAGGGAGGAATGCAAAACGACAGCAAATTGAAATCCATGATGACATAGTTCAACAGGTAAAGGGATTTAGATATTTGAGTACTTGGTTGAGTGAGATAGAAGAAGTGAAGATGAAGTTAAAAGAAAAGTAGCATTGGCAAAGGAGAAAAAAAATATTTTGTGGAGCTTTGAAGAGAGAATTAAGAAAAAGTTAATGAAATGCTATATGTGCAGTGTATTATTGTATGGTTGTGAAATGTGAACAGCGAATAATAAAATTAGGAATAGATTAGAAGCCTTTAGGATATGGATATAGAGAAGAATGGAAAAAATCAGTCGGATGAAAAAAGAAGACTGACTGAGGAAATTAAAAACTGGATTGGCCATATATTAAGAAGAAAGTATAGTTTAATGAAAGATGTTTTGGAGGGAATGGTGAATGGAAGCAAGAAGAAAGGATAAAAAAGGATTGACACTGAATGATATAAAAAATGGGAAGAGTTACGTAGAATTGAAGAGCTGGGCAATGAAAAGAATGGAGTGGAAAAATGGATGAATTGATGATATGTCTATTCTTTTGGACTTGTCCATGGAACAGAATATTATTAATGATCTTATATAAGACAATACAATCAATAATGACACTTTCAAATTGGGTTTGAGATGTGGAGTTTCACTCGTCAAATGATTCCCCTGAACTCCACAAACATAGAAATATGAAAGATGGTCTAAAAATAAACTGCCCTACAAAAAACCTAGCTAAATAATAATATTTATTCAAATGATGAAAATAGTTATATTGTGTTTCCCCCAAAATACCTAACCAGATAAAAAGCCTTAGCATGATTTTTCATGATGTTGATAATACGAGCCATACCCCAAATATAAGGCCTAGTTAAAACTGTCTGCCTTATGGACACATTTTGTTCATCTGTTGAAACAAATGGCAGACATACTGAATTATAAAGTAATGAATATAATGTTCAAAACATTTATATATATATATATACATTACAACTAACATAAGAAAATAATAAATATTTAGAATTAAAATAATGAATGTATAAATAAATATAAATGTAGATTTTTGTACTTGAAAAAATATTACTCAAAATTATTTTATAGGCAGATTCATAACTAATAATCTTAATAAACTTGCAAACACAATTTTACTTTTCATTTATCAATGCGCCTTCATTCAGTCTGACATGACAATTCCTCCTTTATCTGATGTCCAACCATATATATTGTAAATAAATTAACATTGATATACAAAAAGACTAAAATTTCTTAATCAAGTCAGCTTAATGTTTTATATATTATTTTAAATTAAATATTATTAATTTCAACATCGTGTTAATAACCTTTAATATTCTCATATATAACAAAAATGTTCTGTGATATGATTATAATCCTAAACATGATATATTCAAGCAGTAGTAAAAGTTATTTATGAACTACTGAAATTGGTAATATTGAATAAATGTACATTTTTGTATTTGAATAAATAATAGATTTTTGTACTTGAATAAATGTATATTTGTGTATGTGAAAAAAATGACATTCCTGAAAATAAACCCCAAGCCATCTTTTGGAACAAAAATTAATACAAGGCTGGGTTTTATTTTCTGGAAATCAATAACAATTATAGTGGCAAAGGAAGAAATGATAGAATTTTTTTAAAAAATATTTTTCTACATACACAAAATCTGTAAACATTACTTAAGGTGAATTCTTCCAAACCTAACACAGGGCAATGCTTGTAGCTCAAGAGTAGTCAAGCTTTAAAATTAATATAGTAGTTTATATGAAATTGATTGCACAGTATTAGATTGACTATTAGAACTAATCCCAGATTTATTAATGACAGACTTATGCTATTACAAATAAGTCTGTGCCCATTTTATCAGTGTACATTGAAATCATACATCTAAAATTTAGAAAAATAATGCTTTTATTTCTTGTAAGACAGTGTTATTGCATATTAATAAGACTGAATTTTCTTCTTAAATTTTTTATAGCACAATCACAAAATGCACAGAAATATGAAATTTATACAAGGGGGGGGGGTGCACTAAATAATTTAAAAAAAGAGAGATATTAGAAAGAAATGACAAACCATATTACAGAACAGAATAAGAATATCAAAATGTATGGACCAACATACTAAAAATATGCTGTTTGATGCTTAAATAAGATCTTGGTTTAAGTATGGGATCAGATAAAGAGTAACAGGCTTCTAAAAAAAAATATTTCATGGTGAATGAGAACATAGTTTTATTAAAAAAAGGCATACCCCATTAATATGATAAAGATTAAGATTGAAGACAAGACTCCAATCTAACGCTACAAATAGGCAAGGTATTGAAATTCTTAAAAAGATATCAACTTTAGAAGTTAAAAGATAGCATTGCAAGATATCAAACACATTAAAATCTAGCAATATTATACATAAACATTTGTTGCACACAGATTGGTTTGTATAATGATCACAAAAAAGCTTTACTTTAGATGGCCATTCTAATGTATGAGTGATTGCCAATGATAATCTTATGATTAACAAACATGATAAAATATAAAATGTAAAAAACTAATTAAAATAAAATGACAATGAAGTAGCATGATGTGGTAGATCAGGAAAGAAAAAAAAATAGTAAAAATAATTATGAGCTAGATGGTTTAAAAATCACAAGCTTTAAATAAGAAAATCATAAGACAATAGAAATAGATTTCAATTAATGTATGTTTTCAACATAGCTTTAATAATGTATGTACATATCTGAAGTTGACATATATTCAACCACATTTTTAGATGTAGTAGAAATGATACTAAATTAAATAATATAAACAGTCACAATCAAAAAAAAAAAAAGTTGTTAGTAAATTAAAAAAGGACAATAAGAAAATTCTTCAAATTCATTGGATAAAAAAAATGTAAATGATAACATAATAATGTAAATTTAAAAAACGGAAAATATTCAGGTCTTGGTTAATAATGAAATAAAATAGCTACAGAAAGATTAAAAATGAAATGAAGTCTTACACAAAAAGTTAGTGAAATGTGGCTAAAAAAAAAATATAGAAAAATAACAGAAAAAAAAAAAATGCTTTAATTTATAAAGGAAAAAAAAATCCAGACTGAGTGAAAAGAACCCAATTATGAATAAAATAATTAAGTTAATAATAGTATTAGTAGAGAGAATGTCATAAGTAGCAAGCATTTATCTTTGAAAAGTGAAATAATTACAAAATAGTTTTTGCAATAATGGAAAATGGTGCATAGTTTCTGCTATAGCTAAGAAAAAGATCCCAAAAACATTAAAAAAAAAAAAACCTACAGAAAATTAAAATTTGTTGAATTATTGAAGGCAAAAAGGTTTGAAAGAATTAGTTGTCAATTAATGTGATTTGTGACTTATAATTGTTAATGTATTTTCTTTCAGAAGAAAATGAATAAATGCAATATTGAAGATGCAAGAGTATTTAGAGAAAAGTATATGTACTAAAAATACATATGCAGTGAAGAGTAGAGATGCAATATGGATAATATATCCAGGGCCATGCAGTCAGTTGGCAGCTGGATAATTATATTTTAATTAAATAAGAACAACAACAAAGCTTAAATAAAACTTCAAGAGTTTATTCAATCTGAATAATAATATTAGTAAGATATTAGTAATTTAACTTGCTAATTGCTGGTTGAGTATAAGATCACTCAGATATCTTTAAACATCGTATCTCCTTAAAACTTAATATCTATAAAGTCTCTTTAACTCAGTAGTTTATAATTCTATAATTCTCTAAGCACAATTTGTTCATGTGCATTAATTTTAGAGATAGTCCAATTAGATTATTGACTAGAGCTCTTCTTTATTAATATCCAGAACAACTTCGCTTTCAAAAGTTTATCTTTCCACTAGTTACTTTTTAGTCTTCTCTTTACTTAATTCTTCTGCAGACTTTTTATCAGCTTGGCTAATTTGCATAAAGTGAACTTTTCTTAACATGTAAATTAGCCTATTGCTATTTTTAATAAGTTTTCTTTTTCTGCATAATTAATTATATTCTAATTCTTTTCTGGAGTATCAGATTTTCTAAGTACACATATACTTTTATTAATGCTTTAAATATCTATATGTATGGGAGTATGTACACACAAAAACAGAAAAAAAAAAGAAATTAGTGCTTGTTTCACTGATCTCAAAAAGATCTTTGCGAAGAAGTTGACTTAATATGTTGCTTATTGTGAGAAAAAAAGTATAGTTTATAAAAAAAAAAAGAACATCTTCGTATATTAATCTATCCTTTTAAAAAAATAATGTGATCTTATCTTCTACTTTGTTAATATGTATTGAAATATCTTTAAATGAGTATTGTTTTGATAAGAATGGAGTTAATACAGAGAATAATAAAGTTTGAGACATCAGTTTTACTGATAGTCTGGCAGTATTTGCAAACAGATAAATTAAACAAATACATCTAATTCAAAAGTAATAATTATAGGTGAAGATAATAAGGAATAAAGATACTGTATTTGGATTCCACATGAAGATGATGGCAATAGTGTCAAAGTGAACTGTTATTTTGTGGCCCATTAAATTTTTTTTTTAAAAAAAGTTAGATGAATATATTTAGCTATATTAAGATATTAAAGAGTAAATAAGAAAAAAAAAAATTATTAAAGAAATTAGGAAATAAAATTAACTTAATTGATATTAAACAGAAAAAACTCTCCATACAATAGTGACACCCTGTGCCAACCATAGTAATCAATGGAAAGCCAGAAGGCTTGTGCATAAAACCCCAATCTAATGCCTACTCATCCAATATCCCCAGACTAGTTTCTGGCTTGTGGCCTTCGTCAGTGAGGAGCTTTGGATCTGAGAGCACATGGAGAGTTTTGCCTGTTTAATAACAATTATGTGCTAGCATAAGAGATGGTTATCATGTAATGTTTAGTGGTTTAACTTAATTGATACATGTTTAAATGTAGAGAAATCATAAAGATCTATAAAGAATAAGAAGGAAAAAAAAGACATGGTCTAATGGATACGAAAAAGGTTGTTGAATTAATATGCAGAACCCTGCTTTTTGGTAAATAACTAATATATTCTTACTTTTTAATTTAAAATAATAAGACTACACTTTGCAATTTTAAATATAGCATTTTCAATTTGGAACTTATAAACATACATGAAATATTATAATACATTATTTATTTGCAATGATTCATTTATTTAGTTGTAGATTATTCTGCTCAATCTATAAAAATTTCTTATATATATTGTAACAAGATATATATATATGCGTTACATTTAAATTTTAATACTTGATTGTTTTTGTAAATATCTAATACTGAATTAAAAGAACGAATGTTCAAAATGCACAAATAACGAATTATTAATTTAATATGATTGATTTAAATATTGAAATAAGATAAGGTTTAAAAAAATTATACAGTCGAAGCAAAGATTCTAATCTTTAAATAAAATATAATAAAAAGCCTTTTGATTTTAAAAATAATGAAGAGTTTTTAATCTTAAAAATAAAAATTACAAACAAATCCTTGGGGCAAAATGACCATTGAAAAGAGATTACGAAAGAGATGAGTCGAGAAATAGAAACAAAAGACTTGCTTTTCCCGCCCAGAGATAGAGACACAAACCTCAGTGGAAAACCCAAAATCTAACCTAGCCACAAACCCAAAATCTACTTGGACACAAACCCAATAAAATATAGAGATGAAATATGTTTGATGGATCCTTGTCTTCCAGAGATAAGGTGCCTGAAGACTATAAAAAAAAAAATCCAAAGGAAATAGTTAATTAGAAAATTAGAATTTTGAATTCGTTTCGTTGTTGCTGAAAAGTTAAATAAATATTGTCACTGTCACCAAAAATGTAATCTGTATAATCGCGCTTCCCTCAGACCGGCCGGCCGAAGGCAGCTTTCATCTCCACGGATCCCGTTTTCAGAAGTCATCGTAAATCTTCATAAATCGTCATAAGTCTTCATAAATTTTCGCGCGAAGGAATGAGCACGGAGAAAGGAAAGTATAAATTATAAATATGAAATATAAACTCTTCAATTTAAAATCTCCGAACTTTAAGTTTCTTTAAATATTAACTATAAACTTTCTCTCTGGAGCAAACTTGAACTTTATTTCTTATTCTTATTTTTTTTAAAATCTTGCAATGTTAAAAATAATAGCTAAAGTTTAAAACGTAATCTCTTAAAATATGTATTGTTTTCTTTTATTTATTCATGCTTAATATCTGTTTGTAATAGGGTAGGGGTTTGCGATTGCAAATTTAAAGATAAAAACACTTGTCGTTATTTGTGCATTATCGAATTTAAAAGGGAAAATTAGGTCAAATAATATTCGTAGTAAAAATAAGTTAAATATAATGAGTTATCTTAAAATGATTTTAAAACAAACAAGATTTTTTTTTAAAATTAAATTAAATAAAATGATTTAAATGTGAGTTGAGTGTAGATGGCTGCTAGACTCATTTAAATATATGTTAGTTTTAAAGGGGATTTGATTTTGGACTATTTATTTCGTAGTTGTGTCAATGCTGGTGGAGAGATATATGGACGTTTACATCAATGTAATGTGAAGTGTGTTAGCACTTAGGGCGACGAGTCCAACTGAATGCATGACCCCAAAGAGGTAGTCATATCGTTGAAATGGACGCAGACGTATTTCCTGCGCCATTGACCCATTCTAGCTCTATGGAGGGATTATAAGTCGGCAGATAGACCGCTCTCCCCCATACGTAGTACTTTTAAAAGATGCACATTCCTGTTCTGACGAAGGTAATGTCTCTTCTAATAATATCACGCTGTTCAGATGCACATTCCTGTCGGCATAATTCTATGCTAACATGTTCACATTGCATTGGTTGCTGATATATATCTGGAAGTGAGCGTTGGTGTGGCTGCGGACTTTTAGCCTGGAATCAAATGTTTGAAAGATTAAAAATAAAAAGTTAAAACAAAAATAATAGTAAATAATAATGAAACAAACAATTTTTTTTATATAATTATTTTTCAAGTTTGTGTGTCATCACTTAATATAAACGTGAATAAAATCTTTGTGTGTTATTAATACTGACAGTGATTGTTTTTATTATTCTTTATTAAAAGAAATATATATAATGTTTTAAACCTCTGCTAATTCATGAGCTAGTGACTTGGGCTGACGGTCGTGATCTTAACAGTGCGTATCTGCCTACTCTATAAATTTTCTAGGTTCAAATGCCTAGTGGCGCCCTGCACGGGAGATTACGGTAAGACTGGAAATATCACCTAATTCCCGACCGTTATAATATATATAATTAATCCTATTAGCTACTCTGAAAGACTTTCTTAAAAAATATAAAAATTATTTTCATTGAAAAAATATTAAGAGCAAATGTATCAAAGAGTTACAATTAAACAAAAAAAAAATAAGAAAAGTTTTTTTATATATGTGGAAATATAGCATTGCACATGCCAAATAAATAAACTAAATTATCAGGATAATATATATGTGTATCACAGATTAGTTTATCAAGTTATTACAAAACTTCTCTCTTATTTTTCTTTGTCTTTCTTATAGTTATCAAGTGGTAGATAATGATGTTGAATGATAATGTGTTAGATTTATATTACTTAAATCTCTAGGTAGAGGAAGATTTAAAGCTGTTTTAAAAAAATGTAGTAGTCAACAATGTCAGTGAGATCATGTATGAAGAAATGGAAAAGTAATTGAAAATGAATTCAAAAAATAATTGTATAATATTATGGTGGTTACTTGGATGACATGGTAGTTCAGAAAAAAAAAGTCAATAGATCTTTATAAATAAATAAAGCAACAACACGGTAATAAAGAATACATGATATTTACAAATGAAAAAAGTGGCAAGAAGAATAGCAGTGTATAATCTGGAAAATCATAGATTCATATCACAATTATTTTAGATTAAAAAATAATAATTAACATTAAGATAAATGGTAATGAAGATTCAAGTTAAAGATGGAAAATATTAAAAAAAAAACAAATGTAACAGTAGAAAACAAAGGTTGCAGATTATAATAAAATGGCAAAAACAAAATATAAGATAAAAATATATGCAAAAAGCTTGACAACAAATTAAAGTATACAACAATAAAAGAAAAGTAATATGGATTAAAAAAAGAATGTAGTGAAATAGAAGAATTATCAAGAAATCTTAAGTCTAATACATTTGATAATGGAATCTAATATCATAGATGGAAAAAAACAATTACAGAAATGAATCAATTGAAATATATTACAGAAAATGATAGTATTGAAAACATGAATATATAAATAAAACAAATTATAAGTTTTTTGTTTAATAGAAAAAAGAATGATAGATATGGCTGAAATAGACTGTGCAATAAGAGGATAAAATTATAAAAACTATAGCAATCTGGCAAAGTACACAAAAATATGGACCATATAATGCAGCCCATAAAAATAGAGATGCTTGTAAGCATTAAACAAAAAAAGTTAAACTTTTCCACAACTGTGAATATAATTATATATATACATCTTAAGTTTTCTGGAGTGAATCTATCAGGATAGTAAGATAATATGACCAAACTATGTTTATATTCTTGATATTGGTTGAAGTTTGAATTAAATCCTGTTACCATCTGCCATAATCTATAATCACATTTTTCAAAACAAAAATTGATACAATTTTAATAAAAAAGTAAAACATTCTTTAATTTTATTTATAATTTACAAAATAAGTATTCTTACATAAAAGATAATGCAGTGTATTTACCTGGATGGTCAAAATTAAACTGTCCTTTAAATGCTTTAGTTTTTTCATCATCTGCTAATTCTTTATAAAAACTATCTTGACTAAGGCAAATAACTTGCCTCTGTTTCTGATCTACGGAATCTTGGCCCAGTCTTTCCATTATTTTCTGACATACCGAAGACTTTAAAAAAACAAACAGCAACTTTAAATTAGGAATTAATAATAAAAACAAGTAAATAATTAAATAAACAACATTAAGTTTTTAAGCTAAATATCTGCTCAAAAACTGAAGTACATAAACAATAGGTATGCTATATCCTGAGAATATCCAAAATACCAGTCAGTCAGCAAGAAAAATTTTAAATAACAAATATGCACAGTAATTATATAACAAATATTTATTAACACTAAGAATAATAATGTAAAAAAAAAAAATAATTGAATGGTACATTAAGTCAAATATTTTCTAAAATTTATCCTGGAGTGGAGTAGACATTTTATAGGCAGGAAGTAAATCAAAATACACATTTATATCTCTAATTCAAAACTCTCTTTAAACACAAACATGCATATAGTCCTTTTAGAAATAACTATTTTCTAGCAATCACAGATAATAAATATTTCCGTTTTTAAACAATACTCTTCAAAGTTCCATTTGAGTCCTTTCACTGCACACCATTTATTATTTTCTTAATCATAACCTCATTACTAAATTATCAATGGTTATGGATAAATTTCTATTACTTATCTTTTAGCGATAAATATTTCTATCTGACCAGTATTTGTCGAATTTGTCTGCATAGGAGTTTATTAATTTCAATTCACTAATTTGAATGTAAATTTTATTTATCAATCACTCTCATTATCTAAAAGTAGTTTTAAAAGGTAATAATTTTAATATTGAAATAATTAAAAGTATACAAAAAATAAATGATCTTTATTTACCATATATTTTATAAGCACAGTTTTTTCACTCTCTCTACTCTAGAAACAATTTGCCTGACATGTATAGACTCTAAGCTGCACAGGATAGCTTTCTACTTTCTTCTATTTTATATTTTTCACAGTTGTAACTTTTTTTTTTTCCATAATGGATGGCAATAACTTATAAATGAGTAGGAAAGGGACAACACATTAATAACTGCTGGATTTCTATTTATTGCTGTCATTTGGGGTAAAATGTTAATTAAACATAACATCCATTCTTTAAATGCTAAACTGCTTTCTTCCCTATTCCATTACTTTCAGGGTGATAAGGTGGAGTAAGAATATGCTTAATCCCACTCATCCTGTAAGAAATTTTTAAATTTCTGCAAAATAAAATCGGTTCCATTATTCATTACTATGATCTCTGGTTACCTATGAGTAACAAATATTTCTTTGAGGACTATTATGGTGCATTCTGCACTCATATCTTTTACTAATCTGTATTCTGTCCAAGAAAATGATCCACTAATATCAGTAATATGTATCCAAGGAGTAATGGCCTTTCTCCAAGTTTCTAACCGTTAAGGTGGCATTTGAGCTGTTTGTTGACAACTAGTGCTCTTTTAACCATCAACTCAATATCACCACTTAAATTTAGCCAACATATATAGAATCGGACCAAAGCTTTCATCTTCATGATTCCAAGATGACTTTGATGAAGACATGTGTTTTAACCTGGGGGGGGGGGTGACAAGTACACAATGTATCATAAATTCATATCCATTGCAGACTGAAAGACTATCTCATACTTTCCAAATTGGTTTTATCACTTCCATAGGACAAGTTTTAGTGCAGCCATATTTAATGCACTTCATTAGTTAAATGTATACCTTAACTTGTTTAGTCCAATAAGTCTACTTAATTTCACTATCACCATATTCTTTCTCCTTAATGTCAAGTAAAAGGGACAAAGTTTTTTCTCAGCTGCTAAAAATACTAGAGGTGTAGGCTATTAGACATTTGCTTCCATAACGCAGATGGGAAATAACAGCTCCAACACCACATTCCGATGCATCTATTGTTATTATAACATTTTGATCACTACAGTAATGTACCAACAGTTTATCAGATGTTAAAAGATCTTTTGCGTTTTGAAAAGCAGAATCTTGTTTACTATATTGAACTTAGTTTCTTTTTCAAAAGGTAGTATAATGGTGATAATCAATGTGACTTCCCTTTAAAAATACTTTCATAAAAGTTTGCAAGTCCCAGAAATCCCTACAAATCTTTTCTTAGCTTCTCAGCATTTTTTAATGCAGTTACCATATCTCAATTAGAATATCTTCCATTTGTGGATATGTCTAAGGAACTTTACTTCTTTAGCGAACCAAATACATTCTCAGTATTTATTCTAGCTCTCACTTTTTCCAACTTTAAGCAGACTGCATCTACATACTTTTCTATTTCTGACCTTGACTTTGCAGTAACCAAGATGTCATCCAAGAAGAAAATCATCACACTGTACATAGATTTTCACTTTGAAAATTGTGATACTATAACGCAATTTATTGCACTTATAATCCCTTATAAATAATCAGTGTCAACATTTCTGATGTTTTCTCAGTTATTGGTATCTGGTGGAATGATCTACCTTAGCAAAATAAAGTAACTTTATGCAATGATTCTAGCACTGCATATACTTGGAACATGGTATAAACTTTTATTAGCATATTTATTCAACGTAATTCGATAATCAACACATAATCTCAAGTTCCACCTATCTTCATTATCGTAATCACTGATTAGGCCTAAGACAAATAAAACATTTTCTCTCAAGGTGAATGGCACCTTGCAAGGTTTACAAATAATAGGTAGTGTCCTTAATCAACTCTACATCCACTGCTCATGTTCTAAACTACATTCACCTGAACTTGAACAAAGCCAAGTATCTCTTCTATATTAGTTTCTATTTGAACTCATATATCACGGAATGAATTCTTAAAGATAGAAAAGTTTCCAGCAATGGAACTAAAAACCTTATTTACTATATATAATATGAAAAATTTTATTCTTGAATTTAACTTTACTGATACTATAACTTTCCCAAATATATCTATTTTGTTTCCATTAATGTCTGTAGCAATCATATCTGTATTTTTTAAAGTGTAAATCTCTTACTTTTCACTGATTTTCATCCAATATCTATTAGATATCAATGACAAGTCTGCTCTGTTATCCAATTCCATCACTATCACTTTATTAGCATAAAATTTCATTTACACTCTTAGTAACTATCCTGCCCCCAGACTTCTAATCTGATATTATTTTATTAACAAGTCTGTATACCATGGATACTAAATTTCCTTTTTTTTGGCACAATTCTTACACGTTTTATTTTTGTGTTCAGTTACTATGCAAATGTCCAAGTTTACCACAACAAAAACACATTTCATCTTTTTTACCTTTACTGGGATCTGGAGTATTTTTCCTGGTTTTTTTTTTTACTCTGTAAGAGATTTTCTATAACTATTGGGCAATGCATATTCTGATGTATTATTCAGCATAGTTTCTTATGTGTCGCATTTATCAATGGCCCATATATAATTTAGTTCAGGACCATTGAATAATACTTTAAAATTTTTGTCTGTCATGTCTTAGAAAAATTGTCTTAATAAAACATTAATTTTAGGGCCAAATTCACAGTCTTTAGCTAAATTTCTTAGGTCATAGTTAATGTCTTTCTCATGAGGTAAATTGCTTTCTATTTTGCAATCTCAGCCCGACTACCCATTTTGATATTCCCAAAATAAAATATCCATTCAATTTCTCAATATCTTTTTAACATAGAAGTTCGTCCACCCTTTTAGGATCAGTTAGTCTATTTTCTAGCTGTATGATATCCTGAACCACAAAAAAAAAAAAAAATGTAGACACTTTCAGATGCTCATCATCTATTTTGTTCACGAACATGTAATATTCTTCATGTTTGATATAATTCTTCCACAAAACATCATTAATGTCAAATTCTCAAATAGTACTATTTAATACCACTGTTCTCTACTTATACTCAAGGCCTTAAATAAATCTCCAATTGTAACTATTCTACTATTGCTTCTTTGCAAATTCTGTATGACAGTTGACATGCGCATTTTGCTATGACCTGAGGGTACAAATCAGGCAGTTATAAAATAAATAAATATGCACAGTAATTATATAAAAAATTAATAATTTGATATTCCATTAATTCAAATAGTGGTTAGATTTCTATTATTCACTCCTTAGTGATAAACATTTCTATCTGACAATTGAACTTGCTATATTTGACTGCATGGGAGTTTATTAATTTCAACTCTAATTTGTGTAGAAATTTTATTCAATTTACTTACTATAATAATCATTGTGATTTTCTAGAGTAATTTTAACGAGAAATAATTATAATATTAAAATAATCTGTATGTTTTTACAAAATATAAATTATTTTTATGTATAATATAGTTTATATGCACAGACATTCCATGTCAATATATTTAAACAATACTGCAGCCAGTGCTTGGGTCATCCCCTTAATAAAATATTTCTCTGGTATTTATAAATATTACATCATAAATTTTAATGAGCTCTTTACATTTTTGAAATTAATATTTATACCAAATGCAGACATGATTTTATTCATATATGTATATATTGTAATGGAAGGGTCCTGGCCTTGCATAACAGCAGGCTTGATAGGCCGCCAGAGTGGGTGAGAAAGCATATCTAGGATCTAAATTTATGGACTCATACCCATTCTGATCTCACTCCTAGGAGATGATGTATTAGCACACAAACAAACATCCAAAATCTACATGTATACTCTTTTGTCCATCCTTAACTTTCGTTTAGCCCAGATATTTGGCATAGAGAGAATATGTACAATATTCTACTTCAGGGAATATTAATATTATTATCTTTATTGTGCAAGCATGTGATTGATAAATGAATAAAGAAAAATATGAACCACAATCTTGAATTTGAAATCATGTTTAACAAACTTATTCACAATTATTATGAGAGATTATAACAAAAGCAATTTATCTGCTTAGATATGTGACTATTCTTTGATTAGTATGGTTAATACTAATTAATCCAATCCCTCTTTTCCTCTCAAAGAATAATCATTCAAAATCAATACTAACAAAAAAATTTAAAACTTATTATTTATATATACACTTGCTTGCTAATTTAAACTTTAGTAGAAGCGTAATTGTCTTCAATATGTTTAATGGTTAATTCATCTTAACAACATGGTGATGGTATGGGATCCCACCTTCTACCATGATTTGTCTTTATAATGATAGAAAAAACCATTCATGTTAGAAATTATTCATCATATATATTGAAAAAAAAAAAAAACAAATAAATGATGAAATGATTATCAACAAACAATAAATAACTGTGTAACTGTACAAGAGTTGGTATTTAATGTATAAGAATATAAAATCTTATGCTTTAACCCTGGTGATGATTAAATTTGTCTGCAAGTTCACACCTGACCCTAAATTTTATTTCAATTTAAAAATAAGGCTAATAATGTTTTTCCCTTTACTAACATCTCAAGAATTTATACCCCCTCAACTTATGGTAAAGGAAAATAAACAAAAAATATAGATACATAAAATATGAACATGATGTCAACCTAAAATAAATCAAGAGTATATCAAGGAAAATGTCTTAATAGGATTATATATGTTCTTATTGCTACAGTTCACGATCCATTTGGTAGGTTAGTGTTCTAGAATGTACATGATGGTGATCTGAATTTCTCTCTTCCATATAGCATGCCTTGAGATGTTAAGTTTACAGTGTCACCTCCAAGTACTAAAGTTGATAGTGCTTTCAGCAGATGAATGGATGCTGTGCCAATCAAATTCGGTTTCGACGTTTACAGCTCCATGGGTGACGAATCTTATCCCATGAGGTAACTCCACATTTACCAGCACATGGTTGTCTGTGTCTCTAGATACATAGATGATCAGGGTCTGAATTCGTTGAATAACAAAGTGTTGGCTATTGAGAATCTCAAGTTAAAGTTGAACTAATTCTCCGACTCATGATTAAAAATACTCTTGAAGTATCGAATAAATTTAAAGATAATTCTGGGATTTATGATTTAAAATCCCTTAGTTTGCCAGTTTAAATCTGTATGCTTTTATTCTAGCTTTTATCCGTATTCAACGAGACATCCTTGTTTAAGGTTTTTACTTTGATGGCTGCAGACTTCTCCATTTGAATGACAAGTTCAACTTTCCGTTTACAAGAGCTTTTGATCTGATCTTTGAGAAGATAGTTTCTATCTATATTTTGCTGATCATTCAAAACAAGATTGTTATTTTTAAATAGTGATTTGATTCTTTCAAATAGCGAATTAGACTTCATACATTGAGTTGATTATTTATGTCATGTTTATCACTTGAGTTTATATTTGATTATCTTTTTTCTTATATTGTTATAATATGTGTATAATAAACAATAATTAACAAAATGTTTTTATAATAAGAGTAAGAATCAATATTTAAGTTTTACAGTTTAGTTTGGATTATGTATTTTATTACAAGTTTGTTAAATATTTAATTAAAGAAACAATTAAATGTTTCTCAGCTACAATGCTTGTGAACATTTTGATCTTTCGGGAATAAGTTTTATCTGGTTTATATTCTCTTTATACACATATTTATCTTTATATTACATGTAGGGAATGTTGTTATTGTCGGTATTGAGATTGAAGTAGCTAAGAGTGTTTAATGGTTCTTGGTGGGATGTAAGACCACATCTTACAATATACAGTTTTGTGCATACATAAAAACATCCACAAAACATACATTTCATAAAAACTGCTCATGTCACTGAAGACCATAACATGTTAAAATTTGTATAATTTCATAATAATTTCATGAGCAGAGAAGAATTCCTATTTTACATGCATATACATAATTTTATTTTTGCCAGTCATTTTTTAATACTATTTTTCCAAAATTATGTTGAAGTTTACTTCATCCAGCATATCTTAAAACATCTATTCATATAAACATTTCAGTAACAAAATGTAAATAATTTCCTCCCAAATGTTATACTTAAATTTTTTTGTTACTAATGTTTAAAAAATCCATTTATTATGTTTCACATCTGAGAAGCAAAACACCATTTTGGAAATATCCAGATGAATGTGCGACAATAAAATTTTAATAGCAAATTTTAGCACACTACAATTTATTTATTTTGAATGTGGATTATTTGAAAAGCAACTCTATTCAAAAACTAAAATGTTTATAATAATTTAATTTAGTATTCAACATTTTACATAATTTAAATGCTATCATGTGGAAATTTGTACAATTGGATTTTTTTTGTTGTAATAATTAATGTAAAACAAAGATTTCCATATAAAGATAATTTTAAAAAATCTTAATTTTATCCATTTAAATTTTAATTTATTATCTTTACTTGTCATTACATTATTTTATTCAATAAAATTGCACGACAGTTGTTTAGTTTTGATATGCTAATTATTTTGAACAGTTTTTAGCATTCCTAATGAACATTGGTTTTAAATTTATCTATTTATAAATTTAAAGACCAAGTTTATATATATGCTGAGCATGTATACATTTAGAATGGTTGTTTACAATTGATATTCTTATCTATATATATATATAAAAGGGAGTAATTCATTTTCCTTCCGGCTATGACTATGAATAAATGATATTCTACATGTTAGCAAAAGTTCAAAGATTTGAAATGAATTTACCTATTAAGCTTTTTACACATAAATTTACTCTAGTCAGATGAAAAATATAGCATAATGAGTATATAATTCAAGAGTAAACCATTCTCCCTCAGGCTATAAAAATATTTATGCTAATGAAAGCTTAAGAATAGAATGAATCTACTTATTCTTTAAGCATTTGATATATGTAATATTACTCTTGCAATATTGATGAAAATTCTGTGAAAATTGATACTTATTAAGCTAATAATCAATTATACAGAGATACAAATTCCATATACATTAAACTATAATAATTTCATGTTTACAATTATTAATTTGTTTGATTATTAAAACAATATGCTTAAAAGTGGCATTCTGTCTCCATCATTATGTAATCTATTATTTTAATAATTATTAATGCCACATTTTCATCTGATTGATATATTGAATTCACCTAAATTTCCACCAATGTTGACAAGGGTAAGCTTATATACATCAAAACTTTGAGGAATAGATGGATTCACTTTATTCTTGATCCTATGCTAACCCAGTTTTACTTCTTCATAGCTTGAGGAAAAATGGTTTACTGCCTATTAAACTATACTAATTTTATTTATATATATGCAAACTATTATATATATAAATTTGTTTATGTTGATAATATAAGCTACTATATTTATATCTTTTCTTATATAAGGACATTTGCAGGTGAGTAATTGTAAAATATGTGACAAATATTTGTAGAAACACAAATATCTAAACTTATTCACAAAAATTATTAGTCACTTAAAAATACAGTAGCAATTTTTTATCAATGTAAAAAATTAAGACAGCAGCTAATTTTTAATTTTAAAAATTGATATAATAAAAAATCATTTCCACATCATCTCTTTAAAATTATGCCAATAAAGTTAAAAAAAAAAACAACTTCACCCCTTCAATCTATAAAAGCAAATAAAACAAAGTTCAATTTTCATTTTTTTAAATCTAAAGGTATTTTATTTTGAAGATTTTTATAATATACATATATGACATCATATGTATATTATAAATATATATTGTAATCATTTTCAACCATTATTGATCCACTGCAGGATGAAGACTTCTTCAAGTTCAATTCATCTTCAATCTCTAGCCTTTCTTTCCATTACCCCACCACACTTCCTTATTTCATCCATCCATTTCATATGTGGTCTTTTTCTAGAACTTTTACAATCTCTTGGAATCCACTTTAAGATTTCAACTATTTATAATCATCTCTTCTAGCAATATGTCCAGCACAATTCAACTTGTTTTTTAATTCCTTTAATGATGGCAATAATACCCATTTGTTCTGTCACCCATGTATTTCGTTTTCTTGTTACTACTAACATGCAGCTCTCCATATTTCGTTGAATAGTCTGAAGTTTCTGCATTTGATAAGAAAGAACTGATAAAACATATTTATTAAAAATCTTTTCAAACACATAAGCATATTTCCTTTTAATAGGAAGTTATTTCTACCAAAAGCATTCCAACCATGTTCAATTCTATGATTAATTTCTCTGTTATGTTTCCATCTATAGTTGTTAACTTCTAAATCATCAATATCAATCTTTATTTTCTTCTTTGAGAAAAACCATTGAATATTACTTTAGACTTTTTAACATTTATTTTTAATCCTACTTTCATCTGATAACTCTTGCAACATTTTCTGAAGCTCTAAAGCATTATTTGCATCTGCAAAATCTAGATGGTTTAAATGATCTCCATTTACTTTCACTACCTTAACTTCCCATTTTAATCCCCAAAAAATACTTTTTGCAAAATTGCTGTAAAATGTTTTGGAGATATGGATTCAGCGTGTCGCAAACCCATCTCAACATTAATTTTTTTAGTATCATTATATAATCTAATTGTTGCAGTTTCATTTTTATAAATACTCTTCAGAATACGACAATATCCTCGGTCTATTTTTTGATGATCTAATGCTTTAATCACTGAAGCAATGCTTATAATCAAATCCCTTTTCATAATTTATAAATCCAAAGCATAATGGCAAACCCTATTCACTGCTTCTTTCTATAATTTCTCTGAATACTTGGAGACCCTTTTAAATCCAGTTTTTTTTTTTTTTTTTTTGATTGGTTAAAATCCAAAGTTTGCTGTAGAAGAGTTGGAATTATTTTTGATAAAAGTATATATAGAAATAATAAGAGTGATAGGTCTGTAATTTCTAATATCTTTCTTATGACTTTTTTAAATATTAATACAACATTCTTCCAATCATCTGGTACATCTTTTATCATTTAGACATTTGGTATATAACTTTGTCAAAATTTTTCCTACTTCTTCACCAGCTTCTTTGAAGATTTTTATTTTAATTCTATCATTATCTGAAGTTTTCCCCTTCTTCACAAATTTAATTGCATGTCTCACTTCATTTAAAATTGTGGACTATTCAGAAGATATAGTAATTGTAGAAGATACTTTTTCTTGTTCTTTATTGCTATATAATTCTTGATAAAACTCTTCTACACATTTCATGATGTCATCCCTCTTTTTAATACTAGTTGCATATTTTATTTTTATTGCAGCAGTTTCCTATTAATATCAAGATGTTGTTTTACACTCTTGAGATTTATTCTCTTCTATAGCTTTCCTTGCCAGTTCACAGTTAAATTTTCATATATCATTATCAATTCTTTTTTGGATCATTTTACAAAATTTGAGATATTCAGTCTTTCTTAATCCATCACTTTTTTATATTTTATTTCCTTCTTTTGTTCATAAATTGTCTCAGAAGAAATTTTACTGATTAACTGCTGCTTTTTGGACCAGCTATCATTATTGCAGTTTTTAAAAGTGTATTATCTTCCTATAGATTTCGTTAATATCTGAATCATGCTCAAAATCTGTTAATATTTGAAAATGATTTGCAAGTTCTAACTTAAATTCATTGAAATATTTCTTAATATTTTTTCTCTCTCTAGTTTTGCATTAAAATGCATCTTACATCTCACAAATTGATGATCACTTCCTGTGTTGAGTTTATTAAAAATATTACAACTTGAAATACATAATTTCTGTTAGCTCAAAATATAATTCAATCCTTCTAGACATTCATTTGGATACTTCCATGTCCACTTCTGTTTAACATTTTTCTTAAAAAAAAAAAAAGAATTCATAATATAGTTTTTTTCCTTCTGCAAACTATCAAGTCTATACCTTCTCTCATTTCCATCATCATAACCAAATTTACCGTCAGTACTTTTATCTTTTAATTGTTTACTGATTCTAGCATTAAAGTATCCCATAACAATTTTACAATGTTTGGTATGATCAAAAGCTTTTTGTATACCCATATAAAAATCCTCTACTTCTTCATCACAATGAGAACTTGGGGCATAAACTTGAATTATCTGCATTTGATATCAGTTATTAAGTTGAGTAACTAATCTTGCCACTCTATCTGATACACTATCAATCTCCACAATGTTGTTCTTTCACTTTTTATTTATAATAAATCCTACTCCACTTGTACTTCTAATGTTTGTTCGTTTGTAGTAAAGTACATGTTCACTTTTTAAATCAATTGTCTCTTCACCTTTTCTTTTAACTTCACAAAGTCCAATAATGTCCCATTTAATATTACAGTTCTGCTAATTCTTGCAATTTTCCTTCACTTAAAAGTGATCTGCTATTATAAGTACCTAAATTAAAGGTCATCAAATGGCAGACTGGATCTGCAATTAAAAGATTCTTAGCACCGCCATCGACCATCAACTGCTGCCTTGACTGGTAACTTTACAGCCTCCTGAGAATAAGGGCCATGATTTATTTTTGTTTGTTATGATTGTAAATAACTTAGGAAAAAAAATAATTCATTCACACACATTCATTCTGCCTCCAAGAAAATTCAACCGATATTTCAGTTAAAGAGTTATATAATAACTGAGAAGACCATAGTCTTTCTTGAGTTTAAACTCAAAAATAAAAAGCCAATAAACTCACCATTCTGGCTAATGCATGTTAGTGAGTAGCCCATCTATGTTGGTGCATCACATGAATAATCACATAGTAGAAACAGCTGTAATGACAGGAACACATGGAGTGGTCATTACGAATTTGCCCTGCTCAAATCCTTTAAGACCACAATCAACAGCAAATTCCTTTCTGCAACCATATATTGTATACATGTCGATGTATAAAAATAGATTTTTATGTAAATAACTATTGCAATTAAATATTAACCATGACTTGTTTAACTTAAATGAATCTCCTATACTTACTCAATACTCCAAAGCTATTGTTTCATTTATATTTAGATAAATTACAATCAAATCAAATCATTGGCTTCACTTTTCAAAATCTTCCTTTCTAGATATTTTAATCACCTTATCATCATCAAAAATCAGACAATTACTCTTTATATTATAGATATAAATTAAACAAAAGTAATGGAACATTAGATGAGTAAGAATAGCCAAACATAGAGATTAGTCTAGTCAAAATTGTTGGGGTAATGATTTGCAGTTTTCTGATATCCTATATTTATTATTTGAATTAAAATCAATTGCTTTATTGCAGAACATTTGAGGTTTGAAAGGAAATTAATTAATTTAGATTAAAGCTTACTGCTTCCTAATTACATATAATGTTATGTATTTCACTCTTTAAATATAATATCTCATATAAGAGTTAGAAGTTGAAGGACTTTTAAAATTGTAACATAATTTGAAGTGTTTGTTATTAAAATTATTCCTATGAACATTTTATACCCATTTATCATGAATTCTGTTATGCTATTTTTCTGAAACCTTAATTAAAGGCAAAGAAAAAAAAATAAGGATCTATTATTTATATGCAGGCAGTCATCAATTTATATAAACATTCACTTTACGGCATTTAACTTTAGATGATTTTTTTCTTCAGCTGCAGATTATGAAAATTTTAAGAAATGGGAAGTAAATATTACAATATGTTATAAGTAATGTTCACATACCATTAAAAAAAAGAGCAACAAAGACCTTTATTCCTTTTTTTAAATTTGTATTTATTGGAAATTATCTAGTTTTATGTAAGTGGAACTGTTATTTAGTTTATAGAAATGTATTTCACCCATATAATAGACAAAAGTGTTATATATTTTTCTATTATAAAATCAAATTTAATTATGAAATTAAAATTTTTTTATTAACATAGATATGATCTAGTGATTATTGATTTTTTGTTGTAGTAGTTGGAAGAGGGTGGGGGGATATCAAAAAAGTAACACTATTTAAAATGTTTATATGTAATATTTCTAGCTGTCTTTGTTAAGATGGATTATAGAAATCAAGATAAAGTGAAGACTCATATATTATATGTATATTCTGACTTACAATATAATTATAAACCATTATTTTAACAGCTTATCTATACAAATTGTTTTAAATCTGTGAATTATCATTAGATATAAGTTCTACAGATAGGGATAATAAAATAGAAGTGCATATCATCAGATGTTGGGAAGAACAAAAAACCAGCAGAAAATATTTCCTCCAGTTTAAATTTCTTTTTAAAGTATATTCTAGATATCAAATTAAGTGTTAGATAAATACATAAAAAAAAAGTTACGAAATGAATAACTAATCAATTTGAACATTAATATGTTAAAAAAAGAAGAAGATAATAAATGCAGAATTAAATGTCCTAATTTGTTTGTAATGTGCCAGTAAGTGGAAGCACTATTAAATTGATGTAAATTACATGATATAATTTTGTATATTTAGGATACTTTGAGATTGGCACTGCTGGTAATCGCTGGCAATAATTATTCCAACTTTGCAAATATATTTTCATTGCTTGTTAAGTATCATTTTAGGTTTAGCAAACTTTATATTTAAAAAATGAGTTTTTGAATTCAAGTTAATTTTAAAAGTTATTATGAATAGGATATAAATAAGATTTGAATTAAATAAACTGAACTTCAAAAATTGCCTTTGTTTACTAATTTTTTTTCTCTTAAAATTGAATTCAAAAACTCATTTTTAAAATATAAAATTACCATAATAATTATTTAAAATTAAGTTGAATTCAAAAACTCATTTTTCAAATACAAAGATTGCTAATCTTTAAAAAAATAAACCTAAAGTGTTAGAATATTTACTACGGATTATATCACAGCAGCATTAATCCTAAAGTACCATATTTAGAATTAACATTAAGAAGTTAAAATAAATTACAATTATTATGAGTTGAAATAAAAAATCAATAATAAAAAAGTTAAGATAAGACTTTGTTGAAATGTTAGATGGATTATTTCAAAAATAAAAGGGATTTAAAATGTTTATTGTTAGTGATAAAAAAGTTTAAAAATATTTAAATAATAATCTACTTATAGCTGGTAATCAACTTTATATACTAGCAATTATGAACTCTAAATACAGATATTTAGATTTATTGGATATTTTCCTGTCATTTCTTTATAGCTAAAATTTATGAGCTTGGGACAGTGAATGTCAATATATATTGAGACATTTTGATCCCATTTTATATTAAAGAAAACAACCATTAAAGTTATTTTCAAAAACTTTTTAAAATTAAATCCTGTAATTATGAATTTTGTTTGGATAGATAATAAATTTATGAGTTTAATTTTAGTTTCCCTTGGGTATTTTAATTAAAATTTGTACTCTTTATTTTATATCATAATTAGTTATAAATATACGCCTTTATCCTGATTAGCAATTAGATCCTTATGTAAGGATTCCTTATAGAGATCATCATTAATTTATACCCATTATTAGCTATTATGATCTGTAAAAAAAATTCAAAACTTTTTAAATGAACAATCACCATTCTGTAATACTGATGGTATCATTAGAGGGTAACTTTATTAAAGCTATATCTTTCAAAAATAAAATGGCAACAGTCACCCTAAAAACATATACCAGTTTACTTATTATGCAATATTATATTTTGATTATAGAATTAAAATGTGATTAATGCACTTTAATTTCCACTCAGTGATTTTGCAAAACATTCAATGTTTTCATTTATATCATATCCAAAATTAAAAGGTTTTAATTTTTAATGAAAAACCCCACAATTTTCATTTAGCACAATAAGTAATATAATCTGATCATGTACAACAAAAAAGTATATTTAGATGCAAAATGTATGTATTAAGTCATTTATATTCATTCATCAATTTACAGATTAAAATTTTTAAGAATGCTATTTAGTCTATGGCAAAATTGTTACGAAAATTAGTCATCATGATTGTAAGTTATTTTGAGAAAAAAATGAATTCATGCACTATACAGCTAATAATCAACTTTATATGATCAAAGATTATTAAATATAAATTTACAATACCATTTAGTTTTTCAATTTCAAATCAATATTCTCAAAATTTTTTTGTGACTTATTCAAGATAACCGGTTTTATAGTAAACAGATTGGCAACACACAGAAAATAGTTCTAATCATTTACATATATCAGTAAAACTATATCAATCAACATATTGCATTTCTTTATCTACACTTTATTTACTTTTATTGTATTTATGTAAAATAAAAACATCACGATTTAAAAAAAAAAATTAACAGCACATTCAACAAAATATAAAATCTAATATCAAAGTTTAAAATTGTTAAAATATAACTATGAGATTATTAACTATTTTACCATAAAGACTTCATGTTTAGCTTTATATTAATTTTGTTATGTGTAATTTCATTTTTATACTAATAATATGCCTTATTATACTTCAATATACCACGTAAACATGAATGCACATGATATCAATTCAAATATATAAAAATGAGAATGAAATCTTTAGGCAAGGTTTAAAACCAATGACCAAAGTATCTGGTCATATTATATGTGTTATCTGGAATAGTAGTAACTTCATTATCAACAGTAATATTATAACTTGTCACTATAGCATACATTCAGTTCTCTACAATGAGGCAAATATAAGATATACATGTAAAATGCATTGATGTATCACATCTAAAATATAATCTGGAAGATGTAACTTAGATTCTAAACATCAGTACAATAAAACACCTGCCTGCATTCCAGTGCATGCATAAATATCTACACCCATAAAATATCATTAAGTCAACACACAATTAGCAAACTAATCATCATATGTCAGGATTTCCATTGCAAATTTAAGGGAGTGAATATAATTATCTTAGACATAAAAGTAGAAATGCACTTTTGTGAGCATGCATATCATTATCAATACAAATAAGTAGAAATTCTATATTTGCATTTTTATACCAGAGACAGAACAATGTACTCGTAATAGAACCTTTAATTCAGACTTATATTTAATATCTTCACACTTGTTACTAGTATTGATTATATATTGGATACACACATATCTCAAGCTCAACATGACCATAAACAAACAAATAAATCCACGCATTTAAATTAAATTGCAGTCATTTTCTAACAAGATTCTATAAAGTTATAGCAAATATTAAACACTTACTCATTTGACATCTATAAAATGAAATACAAAAATCATTTAAATTTAAGTCATTCACATTCTCCAATGCTCTTAACTGTCTATTTACGGATAATTTGCCTGATGATGTATTTGACTCACCGGTTTCCCTTCCGGTAGGCATCGACGATCTTTGTATGACAACGTTGTCATGGCAACGAAGTGACTGGCGTGATTAATCCATCAGAGAGTCAATTTTTTTTTTTTTTTAACCGCGAGATTTAAAATTCGGAGAGAGATTTGGGAAATTTTTTGATTTTTCTGTCTATTGTGATTTTGCTATCCACTTGATCACAGTGATTTTTTTCAGCTCTTCCATTGCGTTTTTGATATTTTACTTTGTGATATGGCTGAAGCTCCAAGAACCTTGTTTAGTTTACCGAGTACGGAGGAAGAAGCGATCATCTTCTTACAAGACCGCGGTCTTCTCCCCAAAAGGAAATTATGTCAAAATGGGCATGAAATGAAAAAGTATATTCACAATTCCAAGAAACAATGGCGATGTAACTTGAAGGATTGCCTGTCAGAAATTGCAATTAGAAAAGGCACGTGGTTTGTCGGCTCCAAAATGACTTTCGTGACCGCTATACGTTTCATCTATAGTTGGTCCAAAGAATTAACATCGATAACATTTTGTGCGGAGGAATTGAATATTTCGGACAAAACTGTTATCGATTGGAACAACTACCTCCGGGAAGTTTGTACCTGGAGATTGTTAAGAAATGAAAGGCGGAAAATCGGAGGTCCCAACACAATCGTTGAGATTGATGAAAGCCTCTTCACAAAACGGAAGAACAATGCCAGAAGAGTCCTACCACAGCAATGGCTATTTGGTGGCGTGTGCAGAGAGACTGAGGAATGCTTTATTGTAGCCATTCGAGATAGAAGTGCGTCTACTCTCATGCAAGAAATTTTGCAAAATGTACACGAAGGCTCGACTATCTACAGCGATTGCTGGAAGGGATACAAGAGCGAAGAGTTAGCTGAGGCTGGATACGAACACCATCGTGTTAATCACACATACAACTTCGTAGACCCCACAACTGGCGTACATACACAGAATGTTGAAAGGTTGTGGGGTTTGGTCAAATGGCGTAATAAAAAACACAGAGGGACAGCACGTCAGCACTGGACTCATATTTGAGCGAGTTTATGTGGAGGCAGTCGTACAAAGCTGATCCTTTCGCTGCAATTTTAGAACATATATCCCAATTCAGTCCTCCACAGTGAACGCTATTTGTAAGTAATTTTAATTTTTTTATAATAATTATAATTTTAGAATTAATTATATTATTGAATATAGACAATAAGTAATCCAAATGCATGTAAAAGTAACGTCACCATTAATGCCATATTCGCATTAAATCTTTATTTTAAATGTACAAACAATTTTTGTTAATATTTCTTCAATTATCAAACTTCCACTTCATTATGTTTCATTTGTAAATAATTTTCAATAATTTTTTTAATAAAATTACCAATATACAGTCCGTTTTTAAAATTACCAAATGCTTGTAGAAAGTACGGCCTCTTACACCACATTTTATACAAGATGGCCATTAATGGTAGATTCGCATTAACTTTTTTTTTTTAAAATTTACAAAAAAATTTTTTTTTTATATTTCTTCAATTATCAAACTTCCACTTAATTACATTTAATTTGTAAATAATTTTTGTATTTTTGGGTTAATATTTCTACAAATATCAAATTATTTATCGTAAATTCATTGGCTATACAGTACGCTTTTAAAATTAGCCAATGTGATCGCCATTAATGGCACATTTTCAATAATTTTTTGTTTTTATATTTTGTATTGACCTTATTTTGTATTTCATGCACGTAAATTTTCACTAATTTGTTGGGTTTTTTTTTTGTATTTTTGGGTTAATATTTCTACAAATATCAAATTATTTATCGTAAATTCATTGGCTATACAGTACGCTTTTAAAATTAGCCAATGTGATCGCCATTAATGGCACATTTTCAATAATTTTTTGTTTTTATATTTTGTATTGACCTTATTTTGTATTTCATGCACGTAAATTTTCACTAATTTGTTGGGGTTTTTTTTTGTATTTTTGGGTTAATATTTCTACAAATATCAAATTATTTATCGTAAATTCATTGGCTATACAGTACGCTTTTAAAATTAGCCAATGTGATCGCCATTAATGGCACATTTTCAATAATTTTTTGTTTTTATATTTTGTATTGACCTTATTTTGTATTTCATGCACGTAAATTTTCACTAATTTGTTGGGTTTTTTTTTTGTATTTTTGGGTTAATATTTCTACAAATATCTATATTTTGTATTTTATATCTTGTACTACAAGCTTCGCTTGTCAAAAAACACAAAGGGCCCCCCCCAATAACTACAGCGCTACGCGCTGTTATAATTGGCCACATTTTTAAGATTTTTGAATAGTTTTCATGCATGAAATTTTGTATTGACCTTATTAAATTTTCACTAATTTTTTCTTTTTTTTGTAATTTTTTTCCAGGACCAAGAAACATGCTGGTGTTCAGTCGGTGTGTATCACGTGACATTCCTTTTGTTTTACGTTAAAATTTTTATATTTTTGCCATTTTACTTTGTATTTTATCACATGATAACCCGATGACGTATTACCCTGAAGGCATACCGATTTAATGTTGCGCTTTTTAACGTGACGTGTTCACGTGATATGCGGACACATCTTAGCGAGTAGATGTGTCTGCAGATCACTTGGAGACGTTATCTTAAAAATCGCAACATTAGACCGGTATGCCTTCAGGGTAATACGTCATCAGGCAAATTATCCGTAAGTACCAATTCTGTATTACATTCATTTACTTAAATTCAAAATTGCAATATTCATACTAAAAATTTTTTTAGATTTTTTCTAAATTGACTTTGAATAATTCATTTCCTTTAAAACCAATAACTTGATTATCAATAATAAATAAACCTATGTCAAGTTTTTGTTATTATTATCAAAACAAAATCAAAATAGTATTAAACCATAAATATTTAAATCATTATCAAAATTATGAGCTACTTATAAAGCACTTTAAAATACATAAAATGACAATAAATAATATAATCACAATGTCTTGATACCAAAAGCTCTTGCAAGTAAATTTCAAATAGTTTATATTCAAGATTTCCCAGTTACTTACACACAAATAGAGCTACCAATATTGCATTTAATTTTAGTATAAAGTTAAATAAGCTTCTTGTTATAAACATTAACTTTTTTTTTAAATACTTATTTCAGAGTTCCGGTATTTATATTTCAGTTGTTGACTGCAAATTCTTTATTCATTTATTGAATTATATTTACAACGCTTAATACTGATGATAACCTTTGTATATAAACCCTTAGTCTATTTGTCAAATAACTATAGAAAATGAAATTCACAATATTTTCCTCCTAATTCATTTTAGAAACTCTCCTATAAAGTTGGTTCACCTATCCAAGCAGGGATCTCATATATTTTAGCTTGCCACCACAATAAAATCCATGTAAGAACATTTTAGTTATAACTATTTTCTAAAATTGCTACAATCTAATTTCTTTATTAATTTTAAAATGTACAGATAATAAAATTCCCAACAAGAGCTTTTTCTTTTTAAATTAAGTACTTTTAAAAATGTCATGGTGTATATATAAAATAACAATCTTTTATTAAGTACTTTATAAGTTTTAGAATATTAATCACATATTATTATTATTACCTTTTAAATAATTAAATTTAAAATATACTTTACATAATATTAAAAATTGCCATATACAATATTCTAAAAAATTATATATTTTTATTAATAAATAATAATTATTATACACACATATGCATGAACTTATATTCATGTCAATTTGCTATCATGGTTAAATGTTTTTATCTTTCCTTTGCTTTGCCTAAATTGTCTCCAAAAAGTAAATACCTAGTTTATGCTACTCCCCCCTGTTTGCTATGAAAAGATTGATGACCATCACGTGGAATGATTATATGATTTCAATATATATAGGGAAGCATATTAAATTTCATGAGTATGATAGTTCCCTGGATGATTATAGAAATTTCATTTGATTTTAAAATCCCATTCATATTCCTGCTTCTTGAATTATATTATGTTTAAGATGCACATCTAATATACTGAGCTTCATTATATAACAAATGAATTAATGATCAAATTTTACAATGAAGAGGTTGAAATTTCTTCATTTATAAATGTCTGTTTTATATATACAGTATATATAAAGATTAAGAATCAATGTGAATTGCAGAAAATCAACAATTAAAACATTTAGAATGTATTTTAAATTGCTGGAATTTAGATCACATTACATAACAGTAGCTACTTTATCAAAATATTTGTAATTTAATCTTGGTATTAGTTGAAAATTTATCTAACTATGATATTGAAATAATTTCTAATTATAACTAAATAGAAAAAAATAAATTGTTATAATAATTTAAATTCCATGAAACACCCCAATGAGCAGCTATAGAATTCTATGTAGAAAAATACCTCAATTCAATAACTGCAGATATTAATAGTGTAAATAGTAAGTAGTTGAAATAGGCAAAGAACAGAAGAAAAAAGCTTAGACATTGTCACTGACAAAAACTTGATGAATTAAAAAATCAAATACTTTTTTAAAGTTAATGTTGAGGCTTTATTAAAACAAATTTTTAATCATTAAAAAACAGTAATGTATTCAGTGGCAATAAGTTCAACATCACAGGATAAATGCATATTTTCACAAATCAAAGTCAAATTTAAAAAAATAAATTCAAATTATTCTACTTTTAGAAAACACTAATGTATTCAGTATCTATAAGTCGAACATCATAGTGTAAAAATATACTTTACAAATCAAGATGTGATGGAGCATTAAAGAAATAAATTGAAATAATTCTACTTATGAAAAAACTGAAATCATTACAAAATTTAAGAAAAAAACATCCAACATGATAAATCACAATTGCTATTCTTCTTCATTGTATCAGAATCCCAAGTTGTTTCTAAAAGCTTTTGTTTCATCTACCTACCACCCCACAATAAATTTGTATATCGCACTTTCATAAATAATAACATAATGAATATTGCAAATTGTATGTATATGGAAGATGTAAAATAAGTTACATTTATTTATTTGCTTATAATATATATGTTTTTAAAAAGTGCAACTTAATGTAAATAATGTCCAGTAGATGGAATAGATATAGTTAATTGGTTATTTGAATTATATAGTAAAATATCTTGGGAAGATCTCAATGGAGATGAAAGCCAGTTCAATAAATATTAAAATATAGTTATTAATAGTTGTTTATTTCAATCTTGTTTTGATTCATTATTTATTTACAATGAAAAATTACTGAAATTATTTATTGGGGGGGAAAAAGACTAAGGAAGACAAGAAGAATAGTAAAAAAAAAAATTTACTATTGTATTATAATATTTTATAATTTTAATTCCTTTTTGCCATAATCTTGAATTAAAGAAGTTTCACTATGTCAAACGTTGGTGGCTTAGTGGTTGGCATAGCTGCCTCCCAAGCAGCTGGCCCAGGTTCGCTTCCCAGTGAACGCATTTGACATATATATATAAAAGAGGTTTTATTATATTTGAGAGCAGAAAGAACACGAAATCCTATTTAGCAATTATAAATTATTAAAATACACAAGTCCCCAACATTTTTCTTTTACACTACAAGTCACAGAATAAAAAATAAAAATGCAGAAAATATTTCTTAAAATATTCACTTTCCTCTTGGTGGCTTAAATATGTTCTTTTTTCACATTTTCCCTAACATATTTTTTACAGGAGTTATTCAGACAATTTCAGATTTTTGGAATAAAATTATTTTTCAACTTGCACACAGAAAAAAATCAGGCATCGTTAAAATTCTGATTAATATAATGATCACCTCAAGTAGGGCTTCTTGAAATAATATGACCAGAGAAGTGTTACCTCAAAACAGCCACTATCCCTAACTGTGTGGGTAGTTAACTCATGTTATTGAAATCATATATAATTTTCTATTCCTTGTTCAAAAACTTTAAAAATTATAACATTTTAATTATCAGGAACATTTTGACTATCCTGCATTGAAGTTTTAGCTTTCTTTGGGAGCAGTGCAATCATATGTAAAAATTTAAAATTTTTCATCTAAGAATCAACAAACCTTTATAAATTTAAAAAAGCAAATACATCAATTTCCAGTAGTTTAATGCCCCAAAAATGTTTTATAATTTTTTGACAAATATAATTTTATTAATGTTATAATATACTGTATATTTAAAAAATAAGAAAAAAAAAAAAAATCCTATTCCTTTGTTTATTAGATCAATTAAAAAGCAACTACAGTACAAACTAATCTTAAATTTAATTAAGCAATTCAACATTTATATTTTCTACAAAATACAAAACATGTGCAATATTAATGAAGACAAAATTATATTAATAGAAATGAAAAAAAAAAGTTTCTCATGAAAATAATAAAACAAACTAATTAAATTATTAATGTGAATGCCAACTCTAATTTTAAAAATAAAATAATGCACAAACATAATTCTAATAGGTGAAATAAGTATCAATCCACAAATAAAAAATATTCCAGACACAAGTACTTCATATTATCATCATTTCCCATGCTTACACAAGCTGTTAAAAAGTAGTAAACCATACAATAGTGCCACCCAGTACAAGTCATAGTAATCATTGGATGCAAGGTTTGTGCATAAAATCCCTATTTAATGCCTATTCATCAGTGAGGAGCTTTGGATCTGAGAGCACAGCACCTAGATATTAGGATCCAATGCAATCCTCCAGCAGTCAACATTTACCTATTTAATTAACTGTAAAGTTATGAGCCTAAGATGAAAATACAATAATGTTTTCAATCCAAGCTCATTCTCTTGTATAGTCATATAGATCTGAACCCAGTTCAGTATCTATACATTCTGGTGTCCTTGGTGATGCTCAGATCAAAGTATATTCACTGATGAAAGCCACAAACTAGATCTGGGGATATTGGATGAGTAGGCTCTACATAGGGATTTTATGTACAAAGCTTCTGCATCCATTGATTACTAAGGTTTGTACTGGGTGGCATTACTGTGTGGAGATTTTGATACTGTTTTAACAGTTTGTGTAAGCATAGGAAATGATGATCGTGTGATGTTTTAAATAGTTTTATTCCAATCTTGCCCATAACTACTAGAATGGGTTCAGGTCCAAATGAATGGGCTTGGATTGAAAACATTATTGTGTTTTTATTTTAGGCTCATAGCTTTATAGTGAACTAAATAGGTAAAAGATGGCTGCTGGAAGATTGCATTATATCCTAAGAGATGTAGATGCAGTGCTCTCAGATCCAAGGCTTCTCACTGATGAAAGCCAGAAGTTAGAAGTTGATTTGGGGATATTGAATGAGTAAATACTAAATAAGGATAGGGATTTTATGCACAAACTTTCTTGCATCCACTGATTACTATGGCTTGCACTGGGTGGCACTGCTGTATGGAGAGTTTGCTATTATTTTAAATACTAGTACTATTTGGTTTCTTTCAAGCTTAGTTTAGCTGCAGTATATTAATGTATAAAATATCGTATTTCTTTATTAAACTTTTGATCAAACCAAATCTAGAACAACATATTATATCCACACACCATTATTTAGATTATTTGATATCATTATTTATGAAATATTTGCTTTAAGATGTCTGAAACATATACACAAAAAATGAAAACATAGCTACATAATGCAAAATACATAAATATAATCTCTTCTTTTTTTTTAAATTTAACTTTTGTAAGTTCCAAATTCAAAATGAGGAAAAAATCCTTATCATTATAAAATAAACCTACCTCAACTATTTTTTTTTTTTTTTTAAAATAATTTGTTTTATAATATTAAGGGGTTTTCTCCATTCATAATATGAAAATTTAAAAAATGCTTTATTTTATTTATTTATCTGTGCATTTTGTATTATATATATTTTTTGGTGTATTTTAATTTATTTCTGAAATAATTTGCCTTCAAACTCCATCCAGAAAACTATATCCAACAAACTGCTATCTGGTCATCATATTCCAGTATATAAAAACTTCATGTAGTTATGCACAAATATTTTGAATTTACCAAGCTTCATCAACAACAAATTGCCAATGCTCTACCCACTGTCAAATAGGTAATTATTTCCAAAGAAAAGTATAACTAGTGTAACGATATATAAATATGTCGTTACATTAATTTAAAATAAAAACTTAAAAGTTCGCAAATAAAAGGAAAAAACTAAACGCTAAAATTAAAATGTTTGTTAAACATATATATATATTCGCACAGATGCTAAACTTTAAAAATATTTTTTTCATAAACAAAAAAAAAAAATATTTGAACGTATTTTTTTTAACAGGTATTAATTAATTCCTGTAATCTGTAAATGGAAATGATTGTTTATTAATTATCTAAAAGCTGTTTAATTAAAAAGTCAGATGAAAAGTTAGATAAGAGAAGAAAGAGATTTTGGCTTGACCAATGGAAGCAAATAAAGGCCCGGACCATAACGAAAAAACAGAACAGTGACGTTTTTGTTCATGGAATCCATAGGAGGACTATAAAAAAAAAAAAATATTGAGTTCCAGTCAGTTTTTTCCAACTTGATTTTGGTGAGTCGAGCGACAAGACACACTTGTCGTCCTCACTCACTTATTTTAAAAATGCAAAGACTGTGATATCAGAACAGAACCAGCTAATGCTACCTCTAAAATATCAGACCGGTCTTCCAGGAAAGTCTCCGTGGGAATTGCCAACGGGAACAGGGACTCTTCTACCTTAAGCAATAGAACTGAACAATTGTTAAAATCATAATATTAATTAAGAACTTTAAAGATTGATAAGTTAATTTAAATTTTATAACAAGAACTTTTCTCTGACTTATGTGTCAACTCAATTGATAATGTGTAATTTTATATATGTTTGCGTTTGATAAAAAAAATCATTTCCATTTATTATTTATTTGTATTAATATTTATTGTTTAAATTTTAAATAAGGAAATTTAAGGTTGGGTATAGACGTTTTATAGATTCGTTAGCGGTTGATAATGTTGTGGTTTTCACATTCGATTAGAATATATGTCAACGATATCACTGCAAGCATCTTACGATGAATGTTAATGGGATTTGTATATTCCCTATGCAAGTGACGTTTATCGATGACTTTGTATTTTGATCGGTTGTGTTTAATTTGGAATGTTTTTGACCGTGGAATCTGTGCAGCTGATCTGTACTCAACATTTTAAAACAAATTTTATAAAATGCATTTGTGCGAACGTATTTAAATGTTAAATTTAAGTCGGGCGTGAATGGCTATATAGATTTGTAAAGTTATATTAGGGAGGGTAATCTTAGGTTATTTGTGTCGTTGTTGAATTGGGTCAATGGATTGGATATATTTGTGTAATTAGTAGATGTAGTATAAGTTTCGCTACGTGCAGAATCGCTGAATACACCGCACCAACCCTTTGCCTATGGATGGGATTGTAAGTCGGCAAAAAGGTTCGCGGTCCCTTCCTATGGAGTTTTTATTTTATTGTTCTTCTTGCTATACAGACGTCATATTCCTGTATTGGACAAGAGTCAATGTTTTCTCTAACTATACTGTTCAGATTTCCATTCCTGACAGTATAGTATATTTGTGCTGTTGTATTTTCATGCTGCATTGAATACATAAATGTATCAGATGGATTGATGCCAGTTTGACTGCGAATTTTAGCCTAAGGTTAAATAGGGATAGAATGTTTTATTTTCAAATGCAAATCTATGTAGTCTATTCATACTTGACTATCTAAATAAAATATTAAACTCATTGAAACTTAGTTAAATGTAAAATTAAAAGTTAATATAAAAATCTAAAATGTTAAACTTATTCCTCAAAATTTAAATGTTATTTTATATGTGCGTAAATAAATATTTTTATGTGTTAATTTCTGGCAGTGGCTTTTATTCTTTTATATTTAAGATATGAAATTTATAGATTTTTATCTCTGCGTCTCCACTGAGCTAGTGACTTGGGCTAACGATCGGAATATTTAAATAAAGTGGAATCTTAACAGCGCGTATCTGCCTACTATATAATTTTTTCTAGGCTCAAATGCCTAGATGGCGCCCTGGTAGTTGCAGATATTGTTTTTGCGGTTAGATTCGATCTTCACTTTCATTTCGATCGTTATAATTGGCGCCCAATCTAACCGCAAAAACAATATCTGCAACTACCAGGGCGCCATCTAGGCATTTGAGCCTAGAAAAATTTATATAGTAGGCAGATACGCGCTGTTAAGATTCCACTTTATTTAAATATTCCGATCATTAGCCCAAGTCACTAGCTCACTGGAGACGCAGAGATAAAAATCTATAAATTTCATATCTTAAATATAAAAGAATAAAAGCCACTGCCAGAAATTAACACATAAAAATATTTATTTACGCACATATAAAATAACATTTAAATTTTGAGGAATAAGTTTAACATTTTAGATTTTTATATTAACTTTTAATTTTACATTTAACTAAGTTTCAATGAGTTTAATATTTTATTTAGATAGTCAAGTATGAATAGACTACATAGATTTGCATTTGAAAATAAAACATTCTATCCCTATTTAACCTTAGGCTAAAATTCGCAGTCAAACTGGCATCAATCCATCTGATACATTTATGTATTCAATGTAGCATGAAAATACAACAGCACAAATATACTATACTGTCAGGAATGGAAATCTGAACAGTATAGTTAGAGAAAACATTGACTCTTGTCCAATACAGGAATATGACGTCTGTATAGCAAGAAGAACAATAAAATAAAAACTCCATAGGAAGGGACCGCGATCCTTTTTGCCGACTTACAATCCCATCCATAGGCAAAGGGTTGGTGCGGTGTATTCAGCGATTCTGCACGTAGCGAAACTTATACTACATCTACTAATTACACAAATATATCCAATCCATTGACCCAATTCAACAACGACACAAATAACCTAAGATTACCCTCCCCTAATATAACTTTACAAATCTATATAGCCATTCACGCCCGACTTAAATTTAACATTTAAATACATTCGCACAAATGCATTTTATAAAATTTGTTTTAAAATGTTGAGTACAGATCAGCTGCACAGATTCCACGGTCAAAAACATTCCAAATTAAACACAACCGATCAAAATACAAAGTCATCGATAAACGTCACTTGCATAGGGAATATACAAATCCCATTAGCATTCATCGTAAGATGCTTGCAGTGATATCGTTGACGTATATTCTAATCAAATGTGAAAACCACCACATTATCAACCGCTAACGAATCTATGCAACGTCTATACCCAACCTTAAATTCCCTCATTTAAAATTTAAACAATAAATAATTTATACAATAAGAAAAAAAAAAAAATGGAAATGATTTTTATCAATCGGAAAACATATAAAATTAAACATTATTAATTTGATTTTAAACTTTAAAAAAGTCAGATAGAAGTTCATAAGCTTGAACGAAAGTTCTTAATTATTTTTCAATTTAGAGTTCATGTCAATTTAGCTTACGGTAGAAGAGTCCAGGTTCCTGTTTTTAATTCCCGCGACGTCTCCATTGGAAGATAATGTTCTGGAGGTAGCATTAGCTGGTTCCATTCTTGTATCACAGTCTTTTCATTTTATATATTTTTTTTAAAACAAACAAAAAAAAAAAATGAGAGAGAACGGTAAGTGCGTCCTACCGTTCTCATCAAATCAAGTCCGAAAAAACTCTCTGGAACTCAATATTTCTCTTTTTATAGTAAATCTCCAGATTGAATGAACAAAGATGTCACTAATCCAAATTTTCGTTCGGGTCCGGGCTGAGGCTTGGTGCTTCCATTGGTCAAGCTAATTTCTTTTTATTTTCTTATCTATCTTTCATCAGATCATTTTAATTATACAAGAGCCCGAAGCTAGCTTGCTTTTCAAACAATTTATAAACAATCATTTCCATTTACAGATTACATTAATTAATACCTGTTTTTATTTTTAAATCTTGTACTTTTTTATAAAAAAAGTACGTTCAAATACTTATTTGTTTTTTTAAAAAAAAATATTTTTAAAGTTTGGCCTCTGTGCGAATGTATATCCGTTTAACAATATTTTAATTTTAGCGTTTAGTTTTTTACTTTTATTTGCGAACTTTTAAGTTTTTATTTTAAACAAATGTAACGACATATTTATATATCGTTACACTAGATAAAGATTAATTTGTGCATTATCCAAAAAAATTTTTTTTTTTGCAATATCAATAATCTCTGAACACAACTATGGCAAATTTATTATATTGGTCCTTAGTTTGTCTATTCTACACTTTGAGAAATCATGTTCCAAACAATAATAAAGGTCAAGAGAAATTACAACTAACTGAACAAAGAAGCATTAGTGATCATAACAGTGGTGGAAAATTCTTTGAATAGGTACATGATAATCTTTAAAATAATAACCGATCATCCTTTATTAGGAGAAATCTTCCAAAGTATGAAAGCAGCACCTGATAATTTAAGCTCTAGAATGGTCTGCTTTGATTGTTATCTGCAATTGTAAAAAGTTAAATAAAACATGCTGATATATTGTCTCATATGCCTGACAAAATGGAAAAAGCCAATAATAATGAATCCATAAATTGTGAACTACTAAGAACTGAAAATGATCAATAATAAAACTAGCATTCTAGACTAAATTCAACATGATTATCAACCGATCATCTTCCTTTATTAGAAGAAATCTTCCAAAGTATGAAGGCAACACTCAATGATTTAAGCTCCAGACTGGTCTGCTATGAATACCACCTGCAATTTAAAAAAGTCAGATAAAACATGCTGATGCATTATCTCATAAGCCGGATATAATGGAAAAAGCCAATAATGATGTATACATAAATTATGCGGACCATAGAAAATCAGGTTGATCAATAATAAAACTATAGCAGTCTGCACTAAATCCAATGTGATTACCAATTCCTTACAATTTGTATCAAGATCAGATGGCTCAGTAAAGACTGAAAATCTCCATTAATCCTTGTGGAACTTATGAACTCAATTATCAATTAATTAAGATAGACATAAAACAGTCGAACATAATGTGGCAATCCTTCTGCTGGAAAACTACAAAGTTTTGGAAATGCTTTACCACGGTCATCTGGGCACAGTTAGAGCTAAATCTCTCACATGCAACTACTTATGGTGGCCTGACATGGATGCAGAAATTGAAACAATTAAAGAATGCAAATCACGTCAATTCAAAGCAAAGGCACTGCCCAAAAAATATTCCATAGCCAAAAACTGATAAACTATAAGAATAGAGAGCACACAGATTATGCAGGTCTGTTTAAGGAACACATTTTTGTAATATTAATTGATGTTTGTTCAAAATGGGTAGACTATACAATAAGAAAAAAACACTATTTCAAATGAAATAGTTTGGATCTTAAAAGAAATTTTGACATGCCTGATAATAAGTGATAATCTGACAATTTTCTTCTATATTAAAAGTAACAAGTAGTTATTATTTAGCAATGTAAAGAAAGTTGAAATAGCTATTGCTTATCCTGAACCAAATGGGATTGCCGATAAAGCAGTTCAGCAATTAAAGCAAATTAAGGCAATAAACTTCATGATGTTCACCAACACATTACCCCATCAACAATTACAGTTAGATCACCTGCAGATACTTATGGGCAGAAAGCTACAAATTAAACTGTCCGCATTTGTGCCAGAAGAAGAAAATATTTACAATACAGGAGATAGTCTGGATACAAAATTATCTTCGCAAACTATAGATTATAGGAAAGTGATTAAAATAATTTTGGATTAAATTGTGGAGATCCAAACAGCATTGGGAATTTATTTTTGCCATCATAATTATCATATTTGTAAAAACTAGAAAGAAGTAAGCTTAACCAAAGGTAAAAGAAGGCCACATTGTGTGTTATCTGATAAAGATATGGTACCAGACGAAATTGACATCAATTACCACAGTATGTTACTTAGTGGAGGGAATAAAAATGAGGATAATTTTGAAATAGCACAAGAGAAAGGATACACCAAACAAATAAGCAGAAAATAGATACCACCAAAGATGACTGCACATGTATTTAAACCACTGTGGGGCTCTAGAGAAAACAAAGTTCTCTGGAGTGAGACAGGATAATGCTCTGGGCTAATTAATAAAAAATAATAGTGTGCACGTATTAGTTACACACCCATACAAAAAGTAAATATATAACAAAAAGAAATATATATATATATTAATTTTAAATAGGTAAGGTGGACTTTTTAAACTGGAAAAAATAGTAATTACCTTAAAATCAATTATCTCTTTCTAATTTAAAAATTTAAAGCATTCTGGGACTGATTAAGATGACTCCAGAGAACTGCATAAAAGATAATTAGCTTTGTGAAGAGACCAGTATGTCAGCAAAGAAGCAATATCTAGACACCTGAGAAGTTAGATAAACCTCAATACGCATCCACAGCCCAGTTAAAGATCACCCAAAGGTATATTGGAACTTTTGAAAGCCTATCTCAATCTATATTATGCTTTAAATAAGTCTTTGGCAAAACTGATATGCAAGTAATGCATTAAATTGTAAAATAAATTTCATTTGTATGTTTTATATTGCTCAGGCAATATGTAAAATAATTATATTAAATGTTCTTTTTAAAGTATTTTGCTCTAGTAGTCTGTTTTAATTTGTGTCTGTTCGGAGTGTTTAGATATAGCTGCTAATAATTCAGACAAAAACTCAATGAAATCTATTGCTATATCTGTCATGAAATCTTCCAAGGATTCATTTGGCTTGCAAGTGTGCTGACCTAAGTCCGTTGCTATATTCTAAATCCATATTTGCTTTTATCTAGCGTAGCTTTCATCATTAAATACTTGGATATTAATAATAACAGGCAGAATAGAAAAATCAATTAAACAATAAATTTCAGATCCCATAATGACATCTTAAATTTTAATTTACCAAGTTAGATTAAAGAATTAAAAAAAAAATTATATAGTAATTTTTTTAAAACAAATTATCAATACATATAAAATATGAAAACTAATGACATACATTATAATATAAAATAGAAATTCCTACAAGACTACAAAAAGAACAAAATATATTTAAATTAAATAAAAAATATGATAATTTTAAAGATAAAATTCTCGATATGCAGATTAAATTTAAAAATAAAGCATGAATAATATATTATCTTCAATAGAAAAATTAGCTTAGTGATTAGAAATATAACAAAAGTTAAAAGGAATAAATATATTTTTGAATTCTCTGTAATATTAAAACCTCCTAATCCAACAATAAATACTTTTTCACAAAATCTTGACGAATTATGCAAATTATTAATGATTAAACTTTGTAGGAAATAAAACACAGAATGTAAAACGTAAATAGCTAAATTATTTACGATTTTCAAAGAAAGTGTTTTTTATATATTAGAAAGAGCAAAATGAAAAATTCAAATTCAGAACTCAACCCGCTTTTCAATTAAGAACTTGCAATACAAAAAAAAGTGTTATTAGTTAGTGTATTATATATAATAAAAATTAAACTATCATATAAATGGCTTCCAATAATTATACATAATAATAAAAAAAGTAACCCAGATTAATACCATATTAAAATAAAACTGTTATTAAAGTAATAACTCCTAATTTTTTAAACAAAAGAACCTACGAAATTCAGAAAAAAAATTATAAATACAATCCAAAATATGATTACAACCATAAATCAAATGACATATAATAAAAAATATTTTTAAAAATGTCGAATTCATTAGCAAGTTAATATAATACTATTATTAAATAATTCTTTTGGCGGCTAAACATGATTAATCACTCCGCGTAAAAACATCCACGATTACACAATTTTTTCTAAGCCCACATGGTTAAGTAATGTTTATATTGTACAATTATATATTATTAATGTTTCTATAACAAGAATGCGTGACAATTACTTTCATTTTGACCATACCTTCCCTGAAGCTGTTCCTCCTGCTACTCCTATTAGAAAAGGAGTCTTGCTATCGCCATTCAGGTGCCACTTCATAGTACTGTCACTAGCACTTGCCGCCATTGGAAAAACGGACATACAGAAAATATATTTTATTTATAAAAATTGCTATTAAAATATCATCAATACAAAAAGTATATTAAAATGACAATAAACATATAATCACTAAACCAATTATCAGCAATTTTATGTGCCTTAATATATCTAATAAATGTGGAATTTGGTTAAATACTATAAATTTTTAAAATAAGCGATTAAAATCCTTGCTCTTTTTTTTTTTTTTTTTCCAATATGGCTGTTATTAACGTCAAAATTATAAGAAAGAAAATAATTTAGCATTGCAAATTGCATTAAAGTGTCAAATATAATAAATTCTACTTCTAGTTAATGAAATTTACTAATGGGAAATGAAAGTAGCACTTTACAGCAATGTAACATTTTAAATGCTTTTGAAACTAAGTCTTCAAAAGTTTGGTCTCATCATCCAGCTATTCGTGAAGATGATTCCAAAGTTTCAGTATTTATTCTTATTAAAAATAATATAGAAGAATTGGGTTATTTTGAAAATGCAATAAAGGTAAGCATTAAAATAAAAATCATTTGAAAATAAATTATAATGATATATGTAGTAAAAATATGAAAAGAAAACGTTGACAATTTTTAAGGCCTTGTAATAATTTAATTTTTTTTTTTTTTAAATTTCACTTATAATTAGCAAAGTATTTTATTTTTTAAATAACTTAATTAATGAAGCAGTGCTGATAAAATATCATGAACTATTTTTTTAAAAATAAAAATGTATAAATTTCATTTTCAATAATTATTCAATATTAAAGATAACTAGATATATGTGAACTTACAATGTTAAAATTCCAAATTATTTTTTATTTGAAATAAAATATTGGCTTATAATATATATATATGAATTTTGTACTATATTGTCTAAAAATATTTTTAAAATTATAAAGCTACCATTATTTTAATGTTAAGTAATATTTTTAATTTAAACATATTAATGCGTTTTTATTGCAATGAAGCTCTTAGAGAAATATATACCTATATATTTTTATTATCAAGGTTTTTCGTTTTTTTTAAAAAAAAAACAACTTACGAAGTATTAGAAGTTTAGTACTTGATCGGTGTAATGGTTCTCTTTTACAATTGCATCATCGACTGATGCGAATATTTTAAGCTACAATTTTGGGGTTTTATCTTTTAGTCATTCTTCATTCGTTGAGGTAATTATAGATCATTTTAATAATTTATCCTCATTATATTTCCAATAATATTTAATGTATATATATATTAAAATTTATATAAATTAAAAAATATATATTAAATGTATTTCTGATCATCGTAAATAAATATTTTTTAATTTTTTTTTACGTAATCGTCAGGCATATTTTTGAAATTTAAATTTTTTTTCTTTCCTTTTTTAGCATTGGAAGTGTTACAAAATACTTTTAAATTCTTGTATTTAAAACAAAAGACTTTCAAGGGGAAAAAGTGCATTCAATATCCATCCAGTCAAGCATTGGCAGATAAAATTAGGAGTGATCAGAAATTTGTAATTTCTTTTCTATCACAATTCTATGCACAGTATATATATTAAACAAAGTATGGAGTCTTGTACTAATAATATAGATTATAATGCTAATCCTTTGCAATCCAACACTCAGTATATACCAGTTCCTAGGGAGCAAGTTAAGAAATCTGTAGAACTTTGTAATTCTCACAGTGAATTTTTATTAGATATGAATACGTCCTTTTCATCCGAGAGTTTAGATGATTGTAATATGGGCATGAAAGCAACTTTTCAAAATAGCACTCAGCCTGTTCTACCTTTGAGTAGTTTATCTGATCATCAGTGTAATTCTTTAGCTTCTGCTGTTAAACCATTGAAAGTTTTGAATTTAGTTTTTAAGGATAAAATGCCTGCAGATGAAGTATTTAAATTTCAGCAATCGCAAATTATTAATGATAGCTTGAAACAAAATTATGCTTGTTCAAAAGTTTTTCAAAGTATGCCAAATCATGAAAGTGTTTCTTGTTTTTCTGAAGAAAATAGACTAAACACTAAAGATGAAAATAGTTTTAAAAAAGAAAATATTCATCCTGAAAATAACTTAATGCAAGAAGATATTTTTTACGCCATGAATCAATTTGATTGGGCTGCTCAAACTATTCAGTCTTACTGGCGAAGTTATCGTAATTACCAGAAAAATGTGAAAGTTTTGAATATAAGGAATGAAATAAGAAATAGACGCTTAGAAGATCATCTTTTATATTTGATATTTGAAATTAAAAAGTCACAAAAGTTGTACGAACAAGAAAAGTGTTTGCGTATGCTACAAATGGAGGCTATTCGGTCTCTATGGAAAGAAATAAAAATGTTAGTAGTTTGGAAAAATGAAGTTTTAAAGATGTATGGTCTCCCATCTAAAGAAGTTACTTAGGAAAACCAAGCAAAAAAATTAATGCAGTGGTCATTAATAAAAAGAAAAAGAAAAAAATATAGTTACATTTATGTTTATATAAGAGTTTATATATATGAAAGAACAATTGTTAACATAATAAAAAATTAATAAATGTATCACACTATGTAGGTTGTTTGTATTTTTTATATATTTATAAAATAGAAAGTGCATGTGTGAGAATTAGTGCTGAAATTTTTTAAATGTGGCTTAGTTTTGAAAATTTAAAATTCAAGGTGTTAATTTTTAACTTATTAACAGTATATATAAAAAATCATTAATAATGAATTTTTTTTATAAAAATTAGTTATTACTATAAAAAAAAAAAGATTTAATACATAAATGTTTAATAAAATATATTTTTTAAAAATTTATGCTTCAAATTAATTTTGAAATCCAGTCAATATAATTCAATTCATTTTTTCTTTCTAAAAATATCTAATTATTGTAAAATAAAATATCAAAAAATACACATCCTATGGCATTTTGTTTACTAAACTTTATTTTGCAATAAATATAGATCATATTTAAATTTCTTTAGTAATTTGTAATTTTAAATATAGTAAAGATTTATGTATATGTGTATAAATGTCACATTACTGATTTTTTTTAATCAATACTCTTGACTAATTTCAAATTTTTTGAGTATTCAAACCACTATTTGGTCATTTATAGAAAAATTGAATATATATATATATAATTAGATATTTGGTATAGAAATTTATGATTAGTGATATGATTATAAAAAAAATGAAATTAACAATTTGTAAAAAAAAACTTAAGTAAAAATATATAGTATTAAAAAAAGAAACATTGAATGAAAAAAGTTTACCAAGGGAAGGATAAAAAGAGAAAAATTAAAGAAGCTTTGACCATAGCCAAAGATCAATTGCAATAAATAAAAAAAGTCACTGGCGACCCTATCGAAGAAATGAGTTCTCTAAAAAGATTTCAAATAAAAATTTACATAACTGCACAATAAATTAAAATGAATTTAAATATCAGCAAGTATATATAAATACCATCAATAATAGAAATGTAAAAAAGCTATGATTATGATACACAATGTATTAAAGCATACTCAGCGTGAATAAATTCAATTTTTTTAAAACTACATACATCTACCTTTTCTTTATAAATGTCTGAATATTTATATGTCTAAAAATATATATCATATAGTAAAAGTGATAATCTGGTGATTATGCATAATTACCAACCATCTTTGTGAATATTAAATTTAAATTTTTCACATTTACTGCAAATTTTACATAATTCCCAAATCAAGTTTGTAAATTTGATAAATATGCCAGTATTTCTCGTATAATTTTCAAATGAATTTGGTAAGTTTGATAAATATCACTGAATATATTACTTTTAAAGAAATGTTTGCATTATTTCCAAGATGTAATTCATAAATTTGATAAATATGAAATTTTCCTCTTTTTTTGTTTTAATAAAGTAACATGGATTTAAACAAATTTTAATAAAAGAATGAAAAATACAAATTTTGTTTTATTAATATTAAAACAATTTAATAAACATAAACTAAAACAAATTGTTTCAGCTTAATATTGGAATTATGTATACAAAAATATCAAAAAAATTGTTGTAGAACTAATAATTTTTACTGTTTATTCAAGCATGGCAAACTAACATGACCTTTTGATTTACATAATTTTTCTTGCATTTAGTTGAATTACACTTTTATTTCCATGAGCCATTTAGTACTACTCCTGATCTGAAAGTGTTGGGTTTTTTTTTTTTTCGCTTTTGTTAAGAAACGATGATATTCGAAACATTGTTTATTGTAAGAAATTGTTTATCACATAACTCAAACTAGAATATGATATACAATTGTGAAAGATTCCTTTGTTCCCAAATGATAGTACTCATCATTTTCATTAGCTAATATTACTGCCAATATACCCTGCATCTGCTATTCTTAGTTTCACTGTACCTCCCATAGCAACCTGCCTTTGCATTCACTCATTTGTTCTCAACTTATTTTTTTCTGTTCTTGATTTACCTGCCTTTTGCATTTCACTCATTCTCAACTAATTTTTTTCCGTTCTTGATTTTAGAAAAACATCACTTCCATACTACATTATTCTTTAAAAGTTACTCGACGGGAATGTATTATTAATCAAATTTACCATTCTAAAGAGGTGATTGTGTGTAATGGCCAATAAACTTGATCAATGAAATTATCAAATCGTGGGAGGAAAGGTTTGAGAAATACACAGAAATGATCAATAAGCACATAGAGCAGTTAATACAGGAAACGATGATAGCCAAACTAGAAAATAGGAAAATAATAGGAAGTATGAAAATGGATGTAAAGAAGTTAGTGGATAAAATTGAAAATAAAGAGGAAGAGAAAAGTGTAAGTATGTATGCGCATTTAAATAGCTCACATACATAAGTCAGTTTTTAAAAATAGTAATACTTTCGGGGAACGCAGGGGAGGCTCCGATTGACCACCTTGTCAGCCTGGAAAGCTATTTCGCATGGAATCAGCTGAATGAGGAGGCAGTGGTAACTAGCTTTTAGTCATATTCAAGATGATGCTCAATTCTGGTGGGATTCACTATTCACAAAACCAGCTACATATAGAGAGTATAGGCAATCATTGTTAGCAAGCTATTGGAATGAAGTGCACTAAGAAAATATTAAACACCAGGTGTACAGGATAAATGGCAACCTGATGAACTTTTTGCTTCATTTTTTTTGCTAGCTAGTAGCGAGATTAAGATTGTTAACGGCTAATCCACTGTCAATATCAAATCATGCGAATAGTAAGGAATAATTTCCCACATAAGGTCCAATAAATATTAATTGGAGTTGAACATAAAACAGTAGAGCAGATGATCAAGTTGCTTAGTGCATTTGACAGTGCAAGGCCAAAATAAGGAAAGGGAATTTGAATCTCTAGAAACAGGCAGACATAGGAGTATGATCCGCATAAAAGGAACTGGAATAGAAACAATAGAAAATTTTACAGCATAAAGAGCTATGGGCAGAAAACAATGTAGGATAGAATATAACAAAGGGGATAGCCATTCACAGGTAGAAAACTTAGTGTGCAGCTGGGATGAAAAAGCTAATATTAACACATCATTGCCCTAAAGTGAAAGTAGTATTAGAGGGGGTTATAACAAGTGCTACTGGACTCTGGTAGTCAAGTGTCAGTAATGTCATGAGATATGTTTAGACAAATCAGCTGCATAAACCTTAATATAAAAACATTGCCCTTAAAAATTAAATAACTATGGCAAATAGTAAAAGGTCTGCGTAAACATGGCTAGAAAAAAAAGAGTACAGTAATGTTTTGCTTATTTTAGAGGGGTTAATCCACTAGGTCAAACTTGGGTCGGATTTTATGCATAGGACAGACTGTGTGCTGGAGTATAAGCTATATCAGATAAGATTAAACGGCGAAGTATTGATATTTACATCTGGCAAAATGTATAAATCCGCCATTGTTGCATACAAAATATGGAGCAAAACTGGAAATATGCGCTAAAGTAAAAGAATCAATATTTATAAATAATTATCAAAGAAAGCAACTTGAGCAGATGTTAAGCAAATACGAAAATGCTTTTTCGGTTGTCCCTGGGGTAATTCAAAGCTATGAACAAAGGATAAGACTCATGGAAGATCAGCCATACCAGACCAAGGCATATCCTGTTTCTCACCAATGCAGTGGGGAGGTCGAAAAGCAGATCGATAAAATGCTGGAGTGGAGAATCATATCCAAATGTTCATCGCCATTGTAACAGTAAAGAAAAAAGACGGGTCTATCCGGCTATTCTTGGACGTGAAACAGTTGAACAAAATAACTATCTCTGACACTAATGCTCTTCTGCCCATACACGAACTATTAGTAAAATTTTGTAATAAAAAAGGTGTTTTCAATGTTTGATTTAACTGCCCGTTATTGTTGGATCAAATTACACTTTTACGATCGAAAATATACTGCGTTTCGATACAATGGGCTTGCATACAACTTCAACCGAATGGTTAAAAAATAGTGGGGCATGGCTAATACAGTGTTCAGATCAGGTATTATCGGATGAAATAAAATATTTAGTAGAGATATAGGTTGGTGACCTAATTTTAACATCAGAAAATGTGGAACATTGTGATAATGTAATCAAAGGGAGGGAATTAAAATAAATTATAAAAAGCAATTTAATGCCAACAATTGTCAAGTTTTTAGGCCACATAATAAGTGGGAAAGAGATCCAACTGTATCCTGACAAAATTCAAGCAATCCAGGAGTTCTTAGTTCCTTGGAAAAAAAAAAACAAGGTTGTTTTTAGGGTTATGTAATTTTTATAACTGATGTTATACAAAATTTTCTTTCGACATGGAGCCACTACTGCAATTGTTTAAAAAGGAAAAACCTTGTGTATGGATGGCGCAGCATAATAGCAGTTTTCAAAATGTTTAAACGATGTTCTTAAAGGAAGTGATACTGTCATATCCCGATTTTCGAAAACCATTTTTTGTACAGACTGACAGCAGTGGGGTCAGATTGGGTGCTATTCTTCCACCTCCAAGAGGGGGGCTCGCAGGGGATCCTTTTTTTTATAAGCAGTTTATTGAAGAATCCTGAATTAAATTACACGGTGACGGAAAATAAAGCTTTAGAAATTGTTTGGGCATTCCAAAAATTTTGTCAGGTTTTAATAGTATCAGAGATGATTGTAATCACAGATCACAAGAGCCTCAAAGAATTTAATTATAGCATGAAACATTGCCAAGGGAAGGAGAATGTAGTGGCGGATACATTAAACCATTATCCAACATCACTGGATCAAAGCATGTAAGTTGTAACATCTATGTATTACCTCAATGGAAATAGAAGAGGGTCAATAGAAAATAATCTCCAGGGATTAGGAGAAAGACAGCAGACTCCGATTGTGGGCAAATAATGAAATATCTGCGTCATCAACCCTTAAAAGGAAGCATAAATAACCCTTTGTGGAGAGCTAGAAAGGGCTATTGTATGAAAAGGGGACTTTTACAACCCAAAAGGAAAGGAGAAAGTAAATAAAATATATAGTTGTACCCATTGCCCTGCAGAAGTGGAGGATTGAATATATTCAAAGATATGATCATTATGGAGCAAATAAAGTCTAGGGTTGGTTAAGTCATAAGTTCTACTGGCCAAGAATGTATGCCAGCATCCTGGCCATCATAAAGGAGTGCAAACAATGCCTTAAAACAAAATCACTTAATGCATCAGGCATAGGTCCACTTATGCCCATTTACTCTCAACAACCAAACAACTTAGTAGCCATAGATTATTATGGATCATTGGCCCCGTTTAACAAAATGAAGTATCTGATAGTAGTTGATATTTTTTCTAAACTGGTGGCTGGGTTTTCTGTGTTGCAAGCAAACTCCAAACAAGCTATACAGGTGTTAGAGCAATGGCATTTTGAAACTATTGGAATCCCAGATAAAATTATTTCCGATCACGGAATTCCATTCTTCTCTAAAGAATGGAAGAAATGGATCAATAAACATAAGTTAAAACATGTCTATTCATAATCCGCAATTTAATCCATGTGAGTGAATCATGCGGGAATTAGAGCAGTTATTTAGAATTTATATATATATGATAATCAAAGAGGGTGGGTTAAGGAAATTCCACGGATTATTAATATGATAAATTGGTCTATATGGCTTCATTTTGGAAAGAATGTATCCTATTCATTTAAAACTAAACTGCCTTGGAAAAATGCCCTGTAGATAGGGATAGGGACGCTATCCAAGTGTGGTTTAAGCTAATGAAGATGGGAGTTAAGACAAGGGAAGGTAAATGGTACATTTATGATAGTTGATAGGGTTATGATAAGAATTAACCCTGTGACCCACCCAAAAAAACATATATGAAAAGTTCCAGACAATTTATGAGGGTCCTTATGTCATAGTACGCAAATACGATAACAATGTGTTTATCATGACAAAGGAACAAAAAGAAACTTATAATGCTCATTCGCTAAAATTGATGAAAAGGGAACTGCCTGACAAAACATAAATCGAAATAATTGGACAGACCCACAGGTAAAAAAAATATTGCAATTCGAAATATATTTTGGATAAAAAGAAATAAATGAATATGAAAAAATCAAACTAAAGAAAAATAAAATATCAGAGCTAAAATAGTCAAGTTGACACATTTTACCTCTCAAACAAGGGTGTGTGTGTGATGTAATGCTAGCGAGATATATTATAAATATGTGCATTACATGTTTCATAATTTAAAATAATAAATACCAAGAACTTATGTAATAAGCTTAATTAAAGTCGAGATATTAAAGTAAATATTAAAACTTAGTTATTAGAAAGATATTAAAAATAAAGTAGATATCAAAAGATATTAAAAGTATTTAAAACTAGTAATAATATGGAAAGCTCAGGGAGCCGGTTCAATATATTAATGAAAATCACTGAAACTTATTTGCAGGTAATTGATATCATTTTTAATTCATTACATATCTGGAAAAAAATTATGTAAAAAAACATTCTTAACTGCAGAATTTGAATGTTTATTCTGGGTGCAGAATGAAATAAGATAATTTATAAAAAAAATTTCTATAAATGCTCTAATTTTATTCATTATTTAATCTGGTTTTTTTTTAGGGTTAGCTAATTATTCACTAACATCATAAAGGGATTTGCAGAGATTTCAACTATTGATAAATATCATTAATGGCTTTATTAAACCCATTAGGTCACTATAAATTAGATATGATAATTATTAACTATATGATTCGTAGTTTGGTTTGCGAAAATTACATTGAGTCAAAAGTTGTTGAATTTCATTTTTGAAGCAGGTAAGTAGAGATCATAGCTGGTCTTGCATTTGTTCATGAATATCTTCGAAAAATTAGGCTCAGTGTATTTCACTTTTGGGTCTGAAAAAAGAAATTTGTTTAGAGTTTTATAAAAAAAAGTGTTATGCAATTCTTCATTTATTTGAAAAATTTCTTGATTGATCATCCAAAAAGGTGATCATGATTTGAGATGCACCTTTGGTGATGAAACTTTCGAGTTAAGAGTAAGTCTGTTCTGCTAAATATCTTTATAATATTTTTTGTAAAGAAAATTATCTTCTGATATCTGAGTGAGAAATTTTTAAAACCAAAGGAAGGAAAAAGACTTACATGTTGAAATATTTTTGGTTAATATTTAATTGTATATTAAGAAGTTAGAATGATCACTTTTTCTCCAGAAACATTGTTGAACAATAGAATATTCTATAGTTAATGAAGCTGTCCTTCAAGTATATGCACTACAACTAGCCAAATTTCCAAAGAAATTTGTTTCTAAATATTATTTGGATTTAATCTTTGGTAGATGAAGAAAGTAAGTTAGGCTACAGTTCAAGATTAATCCTAAGTAGCTTGAGATTGTACAGGGTTTTAATTGATTATGGCAGAAAGTTATATTCAGTTTATGAAATATTTGTCTGTTTAGATGAAAAACTGATCTTATTCTCTTTGTAGATATAGAGATAAGATCTTAAGTCTTTGAAAAGAATTTTCAAACTTTTCTATTTTTATAAAATCAAATTGTCATCATAGATACATTCTGTTTTTAGATCATAGATGAATATATTAAAGTAGGAGAGAAAATAACTCCTGTAAATTTTTGTGTCTGCTTCGTTTATCATTTAGAATTATTTGAGTTTTTCTATTGGAAGCTTTGTCAAAACTTTCAGGAGACCATTTTTCTGAGTAGTCATGTACTGAAGTTAGATCAATAAAAATAACACTTGAATTTATTTTGAAAACTTTTTTAAATATGAGTTATTGAAGATAAAACGTGTTCACTGAAGCTTTTCTTGAACTAGGGTAAATCTAACCTGGTCTAAAAAATAGATGTATTTTTAATTTTTTTTTTTTTTTCCAAAGAGCTAGTACGGAATGGAAGATCATTTTTTGGATTATTGTTACTTTTAAATTTTAAGATTGCTTTAGTTTTACTTTCATGCCAATTTTTGGAATAGTTTTTGTATGAATAATATCATTGAATAGTTTATCAGTCATGCTTTAGTTTTATGTCTTAAATTTTTCAAGTTCGCTAACATCTGGTTTTGTTAAACTGAAATTAGAGAAGCATTGAAATTAAGTTGAGAACATTGAGAAAAAATACATTATAGTTCTGCCGTAATAATGTTTTTACTTGTTCTGTCAATCTTTTGTCTAGAAATTTGATGTACTAGATTGTACTGGTCAGATTCAGCATGTTTCATGGTTTTCATTTAGTTTTATTTATTTATATGGGTGCCACCTGGCTTTAAGCATCAATAAATAAACCAGCACATATATTTAAAACAATATATTCCACTTATCACCACCGTTAAAAACTTGTAAACAATAGCGCACACCTTTTTTTTCTTGCAAAAATATATATAACTTATAAAATATAATTTTTTCACATTAAAACCAATCAAAACACCCTCCTTGTTTCTTTCCAAAAGCTGTATTTTTTCATAACTATATATATACATTTATTTGTTTACCACATCTAATGTTTTGGCCAGTTTATTTGTAGACATTTTCAAGAATCTACAAAATGCATATTATATTTTTATAATTATCCATATAATTTAAAATAAAAAGGTAAACATGAATTTGCCAGGTCACGACACCAGAGTGTTTCTTGTCGAATTATTTACAAATTTATCATGAAATATCAAATACAGGGTGGCATAAAATTATAAAAAAATTAAATATCTGATAAACAATAATTTATTAAAATAATAATAACCTTTGTCCTACTAACATTCATAATACTGTCCATTGTAGTTTTCGGACTGACTAATTTGCGAATTTTATCACTTGTATAAGCGAAACTTTAATGGATAGTAATTATGAATGTTGGTAGGATAAATATGTTATTATTTTAATAAATTACCATATTTTTTATCAGATATTTAATTATAATATAATTTTATGCTGCTGTGTATTTGATATTTCATGACAAATTTTAAATAACTCGATAAGAAACACTGGTGTTGTGACGTGGCAAATTTTATGTTTACCAATAAAAACACAAGAAATGCATCTATCCCTATCATAAAAAAAACATAACATTTTCCTTTTATTTATCCATACCTCTTTTTATATATATACTATATTATATATACACTACACTTACTTGCTTCTTTTCTCTTTAAACTTTTTCCTTTTTACTTATACATTTCTTTTTTTTTTTATCATAACAAACCATAAATATTTTTCCTTTCCTTTTTATAGCACTTAAGTACTTATTTAAAAATAATACCTTTACATAAATTGATTCTTTATTTAAAATATATCATTTATTCTATTCAGAACAGGTTAATTTCTTTTTATATATAAACTCTCCTTTACCTTTCTTTCTATATATAATCTTACTTTCTCCAACATTTTTATCTTAAAATCAATATGGAAAGGTATGCAATTTATTGTTGAAACCATGTGTAATTTAGATAAAGTAATAAAGAAAAAAAGAAATATGAATGGTATTTATAGAATTGAGTGTTTAAATTGTAAAAAAGATAGTAGAAATTATATATTGATTCAACAATGAATAAATTAGGGACAAGGTTGAAACAATATTTGAGTGATAAAAATTCAAATGTTAACATACACAGTGAGGAATTTGGGCATATAGATTTTAAGATCAGATTGTTGGAGAAAGTAAGATTATTTAGAGAGAGAATGGTAAAGGAGAGTTTATAAAAAGAAATAAACCTAATCGGAATAGAATAAATTATATAAATGATATATTTTAAGTAAAGAATAAATTTGTTTGTAATGGTATCATTTTTAAATAAGTTCTTAAGCGGTATAAAAAAGAAAGGAAAAATATTTATGATTTGTTTTTATAAAAAAAGAAATATATAAGTAAAAGTTTGAAGAGAAAAGAAGCAAGTAAATGTATTGTATATATATATGAAGAGATGGATAAATGAAAGGAAAATGTCATGGTTTTTTTATGGTAGGGACAGATGCATTCTTTATGTTTTTATTTTATTTTTAATTGTATGGATTATTATAAAAATATGTATTTTGTAGATCCTCGAAAATGATTACAAATAAGGTGGTCAAAATATTGGATGTGATAAACAAATAAATATATATATATGGTGATGAAAAAATGAAGTTTTTGGAAAGAAACAAGAAGAGTGTTTTGATTGGTTTTAATGTGAAAATAACATATTTAAAACAATATTTTATTTAATAATATAATGATGACCACTATACAGCCCTATTTGCAATACTAGACTAGAACACTTTACTCCCAATGGATGTAGACTATACAATCTTACATATAAGGAAGTTAATAGTTTGATTAAATAATATATAATTTAAAATTCTTTTGACTAAATTCTTTTAATCTTTATATATTATTGTCTTATTCCATATGCAGGCAGAAAGACAATTATTATCCATAAATGTCCAAGATTCCATTACTAAGGTTAATTTTAATTTTCATTTCTATTATAGTATTAATGTATTTATAGATAATAGAGTATATTTATCACACGTTGAACCCAACTTTTATAAATTTAAATCACAACTCTGCATATTTTATCATTTTTTAATTTTTCTTTTCAAAGTAATAATTTATACATATATTAAAGAAAGTTGTTACAATGCTATTCACTTCAATAACATATATAATAACAGCAAATTTTTTCTTTAAAAAACTGACAATTTCTACAAATAATATTGGGATTATGAACATTAAATATAAACTTAAAATAGTTAGAGTTCAAACAGTCTTTTAATAAATAAAATTTTCAAAACAAAATAGCTTTCATTTATTTCTTCTTCCTGAAAAATATTAAACAGTTCATATAGGATTATAATATGCTTTCACAAGTTCCATGTCTACTATCTGAAATTTGCATTTCCCATTTTCATTGGAGTTATTTGAAATAGTTCCAAGGTATTCCAGGTTAGATATATAGCGAGCTGAAGACGTTTTTTTTTTTTATTTCTATTCGCTAAACATAGTGATGGTTTGATAGATCTGAATGAAGAAAGAATTCAGTCTGATTGAATAAGAAAAAGAAAAGCTGAATTTTGTATAAAAATTTTTTTTTTTTTTTAAAAAAAAAAAGAAAACTAATTTGCACATCACTTTGATTGTTTAGAGAAAAAATTTTTTTTTTAGTGAAATGAATAGTAGATTGTTCATTTCAAGATTGATAATTTCATTCATTGGCTAATGATAATAATAGTGTTTATAGGAACTTTCACACTCACCCACTTTATATAAAAATGACTAGGTCTTTTGATTAAATTTTGTAAATTTTTGTTTTTTTGTGGTCTCTATTCATCATGTGGAGACTTTATGTTTGTCAGCAATTTCAAATCTTTGATATATATTAGTAAAAAAGAATTTTGCTAGTTTTGGTCCAATTTGGAATAAATTGCTTATATTATTTTTGAAAGATAAAAACCTGCTTACTACTGCATTTTTCATCTAAAACATATAAATATTAAAATCATTAACATGTTTCTATTAATTTTAAAACTTAATCTCTGAATCTATAATTATTGCTTTGAACTTAGATAATAGTTATTTTTATATCATGATGTCTATAGATATCTGTTGGCATTGTCATATCATCAGGGAAAATGATATAAGAGCAAAAGATCTCCAATGCTATCTCCATTCTTAACAAAACAATGTTTAGTATTTATGATTTAAATGAATATTAAACCAAATTGGAGATGGACAAAACTCATACACATTTTTTAATATCTGTTTTTTTGTATTCTTTCAAGATTCATATACAACTTGCATAATAATTCTCTCTCCTTGAAGCTGTGTTTTTATCAGAGTATCCAGCAAATAATGTTTTCCTTTCAAAATTGCCAAAATCAATAAAACAAATATTAACTGTTCAATATCATTTTGCAATAATTCACACTGCTTTATTTGCATTCTTAGTATTTCTTAACTTGCTCTTAGTAAGACTTCAGTTGTATGTAAAATTAATTTAATTTTAAAATCTTAAACTCAACTTTATGTAAGTCTTTTCTCTAAAGAAATCTATTACAAAAATCTATTGATCACCCATGAATCATAAATTATAAGCAACATAATTTCAGTAATTTATCTGGATTTAATTTCTGTAATTTTCTGCAATTTGTAAGTTTTGATTGTAGCTTCTACAATCTCATCCTTCATTATTGCAATACCTAGTTTTTTGTCTACTTCATTTCATTTTCTATCATCACACATAATGTCTTATTATTTCTATCATAAAAATCACATGCACTTGTTTCTAAATCTATTTCAACTAGTAATTTAGTATTCTAGATTTTATAGTTTTATTTTTGAGACTTTTTATACAGTGTTTTATCTTGCTGTATTATAAACTAAATCTGTACTTAAGGATTAGTCCGGATATCAAGATTGATTTAGGATAATTCTGCAGTTGAATTATTAATCAATGAAATTAATGATTCAAATTTTAAAGTGTTTAATTTGTTCTACAAATTATAAATGACTTTTAAAAAAAATTCTAACGAATCAGCATGACATGCATGCACAATATTAATAGAAAGGATTGAGGACTGTTTTTTTTTTTTAATGACAGTTTGTAAAAGAAATGGGTATATACATTTATAAAAAATGTTAACTAAAATAAAATCAGTTAAGTACTTAATTTTATCTATAGTTAGAATTTATCTAATTAAAGATGTAATTAGTTGTTTGTTTTTTTTTAATCAGTAATTTTTACAAACTTTCATTAAAAAAAAAAAAGGAAGACAAACTGTCCTCACTCCTTTCTCTTAATATTGTATATGCATGTTTGTAAATATTCTTGTTGATTTATCAGAATTTTTCATAAAAAGTCATTTATAATTTAAAATTTGAATTGTTAATTTCATTGATTAATAATTCATCTGCTAAATTATCGATAATCAATTAATCCTTAAATACCAGTAAATCTTACCTATTTTTTTAATATATGGGATTTGAACACAGACTTTCAAGCACCTTTCACCTTTCCACGCTATCTCATACCACTGATACACATGATTACACATTATGTAGAAAAGATAAGTAATCAACATACATATTTCGTGATGAACCAGCACTCATCAGTTGGTCCAGATCATCAAGTCCCACACACATATATAATCAGTGCTCAGTTTATATTAAGATTGCAAATCTTCATATTGCAGTGGATAGACTTCAATTTACTCCAATTCCTCAGCCATCCATAGCATTGAAAATCTGATGATGGAATGCCCAAATCTCATGCTGATGCCAATATTATTATTATACGAAATGTAAACATTACAAGCATAAAGCTAAACTAGTCAATATATAATTAAAATTACCCCAAATCCAAAATTCAGCTAGACCAGCAAAAAAATAATATTAAAACATAACCAAAGGTTTCACTATTAATTTTGATGAAGCTAAGGTTGTCTTCTTTGAGAGAAATGAAATCAAAAGAAGATTAAAGAATCTTTATTATTGAAAATTTATTATTCTGAAGCAATTAGCTTATTTAAGAGTTCTTTTAATATTAAGGATGGATGGGAAGAGAATGGATTTGTGGGTAATGTTTAATATTATATATATTGTGTAGTTTTTGTAGTTCTTTACATTTGAGAAGTCTGCTTGTAGCAGTGAAACCTTTGGTTGTATTTTAATATTTTTTTACTGGTCTGGCTGAATTTTGGATTTGGAGTAATTTTAATTATGCGAAATATGTATATTGGTGATTATTTATCTTTAGACTGAAGCCTGTCCATTACAGTATGAAGATTTGCTATCTTAATATAAACTGAGCACTGATTATATATATGTGGTGTGGGAGATGATGATCTGGACCAACTGATGAATGCTGGTTCGGCATGAAATATATATATTGGTGATTATTTATTTTTTCTACATGTGTGTGGTCATGTGTATTGGTAGTATGAGATAGTGTGGATAGTTGAAGGGTACTTGAAAGTCTGTGTTCAAGTCCCATATATGAAGAATGCCTGTATTTCAACTTTTTTTTTTATATAATTCTGTTTCATTATATTAATTTTCTATATTTATTTTTTACTCTGTTATAATGCCTTTTGTGTGTGTGTGTATATATATATGTTACCATTTTATTAATCATCTCATTGTTAATTTAAGACTTTTTTTAGCATTTACTCTTAATGCACTGTCTTTGCAGCCATTTTTAAGTTGTTTTTAAAAATTTCCTACTATTTATTTAAATTTATATTATCATGCATTTTGCTATTATTTAATTTTAATTTTTTATTTTAAAACTTTTTACATTCTTAAAATTTAGCTTCAATTCTGCCACATGTATAAGTCAATATGGTTCCATTGATTAATAAGTAAATGAAAAGAGTTATTATTTATATTTGTTAGGATAATCAATGCACAAAAGATAAAGAATAGTAAATCCTTTTGTGATTTTAGATCATTTATTCACTGTTACTTTGGTATCTTTTCTACAAAAGTTTATTATTTTTTGATCTTTTAATCATAGTCTATAATTTTAATTGAACTACTATAGCATTTCAATTCCCCATTATTGTTATACATTATCTTTTTCATAAATGTTAAGATAAAATTGTGGGCTCAATAATTTGAAAAGCACATTTTTCTAAAAATTGTGATGTTACTATCATATTACAATTGTATTTTTGTTGTTACAATCAGTGCATCAACACTTGTAACTAATACAGATAATACCTTGACCCTTTTATTAAATAGTCATCATTTCAAAATCCTTTATTTCATATTGGTTCTTGAATAAATGTGTATTAAACATAAGATGTCCGTCTTTATTCCAACCTTCTAACAAAACAATGATATCTATTGAATATAGTTTTTAAATTACTATATATACTAGATAAGTTTGAATATAGTTTTAATCAGATAACAATTATTCAGATAGATAGTTTTTATATATGAAGTGATTATAAACTAATTATTGTGTTACAGATTTCAATTTTCAAAATAGCCTTTGGGAATATGTAATTAAAGATAAAGCAAGTTCTCAAATTTTTGAATAAATTGACTTTAAATAACATATACATACTTTACAATATTACAGGGATTATCAATGGCATTCTGATTGAATTGAGATGATAAAAAATTATTTTAAATACAGCGCATGCATTTGCTCCATCACCTACATTTTGCATATGCAACTCACATGTAAATGGAAGCCATGATTCAATTCAATTTACTAATTATTTTGTACAATAAACATACATTTAATTTTTGCTATTTTTAATAAAGATAAGAGTTAAACGGAATGGAAATATTTTTTTCCCCAGGGAGGATTAATTTTGCCTGGATTTTTTTTTATTGGCGGTCAATTGACCTTTGATACTTTTGTATGCAACTGCTTGATAAAAAATGACTATATATATTCAGATAAAATATTACATTGATTAATTCATTTGAAACACTTCTATTCATAATTATATAATAATACATTTTAGATTTTGATGCTTTTACTTGGAAAAAAAAGTTTATAATTAGTGATAGCGGGTTAATGCGTGAATAAAGTCCACAAATACATGAGACTTGATAATATCATTCAGATCTCATATGTCTTTTGTAATTAAAACAAATTTCTCATAGAGAAAAATTCCAAATGTCCAGTTTTAAAGAAAAGAAAAATATATGAAAAACTTCCAATTTAGAGTTGATTTTTTTATATCGCAAAAATGAATTTTTTTGCTAAAAAGAGTTCATTAATCAGTTTTTCAATTAAACTATGGAAAATGGAAAGCTAAAAGCGCTTTGCCTATTCTGAATCACTGTACATTAATTGGCATTTTTGTAAACAATATACATTTGTTAAAGTGCCAAGATGAATCTTCTCCATGCCAAAGAAAATTTTAAACATGTCTTTCAAATGCAATTTAATTTAACAAAACATACTTTTCGCATATGATTCTATGTATTTTAAAATATTGAATGACCAATATTATAAGACCTGGTTATAATGGGCTTTAGAAGTATATAATATAAATTTAGAAGCCCATAATAACTGGATCTATTTTTATATTATATATAATAAGATTGTTAGAATCATTTCTGCATGTGGAATAACCTTGCCATGCAGATTTGGCATGATACCATTAAAAAGTTGCCAACACCTGCAATATTACATAAAGAAAACATTTCATTTAGGCAAATAAATATTAGATTTACAGTGTGTTTCAGAAATGGTTCATTTATTACCTACTAATCTATTAATATTGGATCATTTTTCCTGCTCCCCAAAGCAACATAAAACAAGTTTTATGACCATTATAATTTATATTCCTGTAATTGAAACTGACCAGTTCTAAAATGTAATTTATGAAGAATTGACTAGAATCAATGTTTTGGAAATTTTGAAAGAAATTTTGACAGAATCACATCCTTTCTTGCTATGATAGATATAACAAACTTATAAAAATGCCAAAGGGTTCATAAAAGCAATAAATTCCAAATTGGAAGAAATGAACAATATTTTTAATATTGAGTAACTTATCAAAAGTTGAGAATTTTTGACAAACTTATAAAATATTTGATGTTGTTAGAAATTGGAATGGAAAGAGATCATGGAGTAACAAACTTTATAAGATAAGTCAAAAAGAATCACATAGATTTTGTAGATGTAGCAACTGTTAATAAAATCAATAAATATTGCATCATTTTCTTTTTATATATGTACCATTAATATCGATATATTTAAAAAACAAATTGATTTAACATACTTTTATGAAAAGTCTTCTTTTTATTATTTTTTAATCAATTTTCTCCAACATTTTGACCATATTACATAGTCATTGTGTAGGATTATTCTTCTTGCTTATTTTCATCACATATGAAAGTACACAAGAAGGTTAATTCTTAACAATGACCAATATGGTTAAAACATTGGAGAAAATTGAAATAAAATAAAAAAAGATTAAAACAAAACAAGATATGAATAGAAAAAATGTGTTTCATGAATTTGTTTTTTAAATATATAGAAACTTCTTTAATAGAACTAGAAACTGTTGCTAAGAGTTTCAATTTTATCAGATTTCTAAATCCATGATTGATGTAATATATATATAAAACATCATTAAATCAGAAGTGCATACTTAGTTTTCACAGTGTTTTTCTAATTGGAACTTATAAAATCAATAGATATTGATGAATTTGCATTGACTATCCTTAAACCAGTAAAGACCCCAAAAGCATATAACACCTCCAAGAATTTTTAAAAAAAATTAAGGAATCTAAAAGCCAAAGCAGGGTAGCCAAAACTATTCAGTAATATTATTCATATAGAAACTATTCCAAAAATTTGGCATGAAAGTAAAACTATAGCAGTCTTGAAACCTAATAAATCTAATAATGTTCCATAAAATTATCATCCAAAAATCATTAATTGTTCTTTATAAATTTGTTGAAGGATTCTCAAGAATTATGCCAATAGTTAAGAACTGTCTACCTTTTGAATAGGCTGATTTAAACCAGAATGAAACTGCATCAACAAATTTTATTTTTATAAGTCACATGAAAAAGACTTTTCAAAGATATTAAAGACTTATGTTATATTTATTGATCTGACATCAATTCATGGTTCTCTTTAGAAAAAAATCATCTAAAAGTACCTAAAATATTTAAATGTAGGGAAATCAATAACTTATTTGGTAGAATATACTCCAATAAATGGTTAATTGTAGCAAATACATTTTATGAAATGGTTTCCTAAGATTTTTCACAAACTGTGCAGGAAATTCGTCTATGACAATCACATTGTTTTAATTTCATAAAAAAGATCCTTTATAGAAATAGGTAAATTGCAAAATATTTATATAGTAAAGCTTAAAATTTATCTAAATTAGGAAATTATTTGATTTAAGATTGCAGGAAGAATTAAGACCTTAACTTATTCATCTTGATGTTTTATTTTTAAGATTTTTTGTTTTTTTGAATACAGTATATTTAGTTGTTTTTTTTTTTTTTTGTGATTATTATAATTATATAATTTTTTTCTCTTGAATGTTCATTGAAGGAAGTGATTGTTTTTCTTTAAAAAAAAAAAGGTATTGAAGAAATAAAGTAAAAGTCAAGTTTCACAGTATTTGAATTAAATTAATAAACTTATAGAAATTGAATGATGATTTGAGAGAACTATTCATTAATACTAGTGATTATTTACATCTTAATAGATTTTAATTTAACAATAATGTTTCAGTATTCAAAAAAAGAATCCACATTTATTCTATTCAATGAATGTTCTTATGCAATGTAAATAGAAGAATTTAAAAATTCTTATTAATGTTTATGTATAATGAATTGTGATATCTTGATTAACATTCAAGTTAGTAGTGAGTTAGTAATTCAGTTATTCAGAAATTGAATCAAAACTTTTTTAAAACAATTTTTGGCAAATTATTGAATTAACTATTTGTTCTGAAGAATTTATAGAAAAATTTGAACATTTTCATTTGAGTATATAATGGAAAACTATATTCTAAATGTTTAAATCATAAAGATATTCCAAATGATTGGAAGAATGCATTAGTGGTACTAATATTTAAGAAAAGTGTAAAAGAAGATATAAATTTGTTAATTTTGGACAAGATTTTTAATAGTATCATTACACATTGTCTACAATTTTGAATTTAAATCCATCAATAAAAAACAAGCTGAATTTAAAAGTTGTTATAGTATAGTAGATCTAATGCAAGTATTAAGGGAAATTATAGAAAGGATAAGTATTAATTTCTATCTTCCATTGGATTTGTAGATTATGAAATGGCATTTGAACTTATAAACATTTTGACAATGATTAAAGGTTTAAAATATCAAGACAAATCCAGGTATATTCAAATTCTCAAGAATATTTATCAAAATGCACCAGCATTATATGATGACTGTTAAGATTTAACATTCATAAATATGTATTATGGTGATTGAATATGTTTAAAATGTTTTACAACAGTTTTGTGGGAAATGTTTTGTGAATTAAAATAAGACAAACAAATAAAAATCAATAGATATTATATCATCTGGAACTTATAGATGATATTGCCTGTTTTTATAAATAATACTTTAGGCAGTATTACAAGAGTTATCAAATGAAAATAAGAAAATAGTATTAAAAATAAATTCTTAAAGATTATTATAATGTTTAATAGCTTTTAAAAAAGGTAAACATTAATAGTTATGAAGTAGAAGTTAACAACTATAAATAACTTTTCAAGTGTTGGTGGCCTAGTGATTAGCATAGCTGCCTTCCAAGCAGCTTGCCTGGGTTTGTTTCCCAGTTAACGCATTTGACATACGAGAAAAAAAAAAACTATAAATAACTTGACTAATGATTGAAATTAAATTCAGAATGCTTTTAATAAAAATGATATAATATTAAAAGGAAATTTTTAATGGCATGTTGCTAAAAGATATGAAAGTAGATGTTTAGTTCAAGTCTTAAATGAATTCTAAGAGATTATGAGTTTAAAAAGATACCATATTTGATATATATGGATAATGTAAAGAATATTACTGGGATGATGTGGAGAAGCTACAGATCGGAAAAAACTGGTTTTAACTTAGACTTTCTTAAAATGGATCAATAATGCATTGAATAAGATAATGGTGATGATGAAAGAATAAAAATGCTAAATGATTTTACTATAAGTAGTTCTCTGCTGCAGAAGATTTTCTGAGGTTTCTCAAATAAGCAACATAGAATCTTAGTGATAATAAATTTCTAATTAATTAATTTCAATTTAGTGTAAATAGAATATTAGAATATTAAAAAGTACATCCCAGTTATTGTGTCCTAAAAGTGACTGTCTAATAAATAGAAACTAATAAAACTATTATAATAAAATGTGATAAATGTTTGAAATGATACACCAGATATATTGTTTTTGAATAAAATGATAAGGATAATTAAGAGTAATTCGTTGGTAAACATATGTTCCTCACCCAAAAAAAAAAAAAAATATTAGCTAGACAAAAACAAAAAATTAAAATTATCTTAAAATCCTAAATATATATATATCTGCTTTCTTTAGGCAAATAAAAAAAATATATTAATGAAATTAAGAAATCCTATTATATATATATATAAAGATTCCTCAGGAATTGTGCTGGAAGTAACTTGAACTGGAGGTGATTTCAGAGTTTGTCTATCTATCACTGCACCAAACTAGGAAGACAGAAATTTAGTAAAGACAATATATTAGAGAGAACTACAAATAACAAAAGAAAAAAAATAATTTGATGATTTTAAGGAAAGACTTAAAATGGATATTTAAAGATATAATAAATATTGGAGGAGGAAAGATTAGCATATAATAATACAGATGATCTGGAAATGGAAATAGCAAGATAAAAAAACTTATCTTTGCTAGATTATAGAAAACTAAAGAAGAAGATTAGTAAAATACACATTACAAAATAGTTGGGAAAAGTAATTATTTTGAATGAACAATTCACTGAGTTTTTTTTTTTTTTTAAAAAAAACCGATTTATTTAAATGATTTATACAATTTTATACAATGATGATTACATGAATACCAAGCAATGTCCATAACTAAATGAGAAGTGGATATATACATGAATGTTGGATCAACGCTTCAGTAGTATTCTAGATTGGTCCATACTTTGTCCCAGTTGAACAATTATGTATGCCTCATTGAGCATTGAAAGGCACGTCCAAATTGATAATGAGTATAGGTTCAAAGTCAAGATGCGAAGCAGAGGCTAGGTGGGCTGGGAGAACACTGACAAGGTCATTGATTCACCCCCAATCCGTCAGTCCGAGCCCAAGCATCCCGAGATCTGTCCGTCACTTTCTTATAAGTTAAGCCATTCAGCTCATGATTAAATTTGTTAGCTTTTATTGTTGAGGTAGATGGTGTGATCAATCCACTAATTGGTAGTTTTTAGATAGTATGGTAGAGTTCACATATATATGACTGAGCTCATCTTGGTATTGCATTGATGAGGCGAGACTAATATTTGATCATTGATATCTTTGCAATAATCAGTGCACTAGCATGGAGGTGCCGGCCCAGGTTTGTTGATACAGCCAATCCGGAGCAAGCATTTTATCTCTGATGATATTACCCTTGATGAGTGTTTTAAATACTTGAAGGGTACTGGTGTTCGCATTGCCCAGAACAAAGCTGCATCTCGTTAGCCAGATGGCGAAGGATAAGAAAATTGCTAATCTAAGGTTAGCAAAATTGCCAGCTTTAATTGCTTGCTGGATTAAGAATGTGTCTGTAGAAAAGCGTTTTACCTTTTCGTCAATGAAAGACCCAAGAATGATGAGTGATGGACAATCTAGGAAAATGTGTTGAATTGTTTCCTCATTCCTCTGACAGAGTTGACATTGAGAGCTAATTTTGTTAAAACCCCTCCTCATTACGAGGAACTGATTAGTGGATAGTGATGAGAGGTTTAATTTCAGAAGAAAATCAATAAATTTGGGTTCCAGAAACCAATGTTTGGCTTTTTTGATCAATAATTGGTTATTTAATCCAAGAGCATTATGAAGAGCTGAGGGACAATCTTTCTTTAGTCTGTAAGTTTCCCAGTAGGACTTTTTCATTGAAGATATTTGGAGTTAAATTAATACAGCCATTGACATGTGTCCAGATGTCAGTCAACCATCCTTTGCTATGGGGAGGTGGCATATCAGTAGGTTGAAATTCTTGGATTAAATTTGTATAGTCCATTTTCAGTGAATGTTTGTGTAGCAGATTTAGTGATTTTTGCAAGTATAATATAGCAACCGAGTGTAGACCAAGACCGTTCAGTTCTCTAGGCATTTGGGCCTTTGCCAAGCTTATGGCCACAACCTTCCTTTTCCACAATAGCTTAGTACATAATGAGCCTATTTGTTTATCGAAGATTTTAGTAGGCTTGATGATTGGTAGATAGTAATTGAGTCTTGAAAACACTAGCATGTTAAGGAGTGCAATTTTAGAATTGAAAGCGAAATACTGGAGAGTGTGTTGATTGTTTTATTGGTTTTTTGAAGGATTGAATTTTGAATTTCTCTAGTCATGATAGTTTTTGTTTTGCCATGGGGAATCCTAAAAAAAGCTGTGGCTTGGCTGTGAATCTGGATGGAATTGTTGATCCTGTTTTAATTCTCCAGATGGAAGATTTGCTATTGTTAATTTGGAAGTTTAATATTTTGGCATGCTTGTCAATAATTGTGAAGAGTGTAGGAAGATGAGCTTCACTGGGAAGAAAAATGGTAACATCGTCTGCATAGGAGATGTGATTGATTTGTTTTTTGATGGCAGGAACATAAATGCCTGGCAAGATACTCTCTATATCCTTGAGCATGGGGTTGATGTAAGTTATAAAACATAGTGATGCCAGGGGAGAACCCTGTGGAATCGAGATGTGAGGTCTAAAACCTGTAGACAACCTTCCATCTAAAGAAGTAAATATGGAACGATTTAGTAAAAGGTGTGCTATTATTCTGATGTACCCATCGGGCACCTGATACTTCCGCATCGTCTGGAACAGTACAGATGGTATTACCAAGTCAAACGCTGAAGAGAAGTCCAGTTGTATGACCAGTGGCCTTGACTTATTGGTTTGTCTGACGTGTTCAATAGTAAAATAAAGCACTGAACTGCATCAAAGGTTGATGATCCTTTTCGGGCAAATTGAAAAGATGAAATATGTGAGTAGAGTTGGGGTTGTATCCGGTCCTTAACTAAGGATTCAATTGTCTTAATTAGCAACAGAATCATGGAAATAGGTCGTATATTGTTGAGACTAGATGGATTTTCTTGTTTTTTAAGAAAAGGGACCAGTGCCACTGTGTACAAATCTGGAATGTTCTGAAAGTCATCGGCCAGCACGTCAATCATGTTTTTGATTATGGGGATTGTGTAATGACTAAGGTGTAATAGTACAAATTTCGGGATTGCGTGAAGGCCTGGATGAGTGCTTTCAGAAAATGCCTGTAGCTTTTGCAATATTTGGGCCTCATTTATGTAGTGATTGGTTGTGGTATAATTCCATATGTTTCCTGTTTGAAAAGTATTAACAGCAAGTGCTATAGTGGACCAGAAATGTTGGAGAGAATTCACTCTCATTTCAAAACAAAGTTGCAAAACAATACTTTTCAAACAGGAAACATATGGAATTATACCACAACCAATCACAACATAAATGAGGCCCAAATATTGCAAAAGCTACAGGCATTTCCTGAAAGCACCCATGAATTCTCTCCAACATTTCTGGTCCACTATAGCACTTGATGTTAATGATAATCGTAGAAGGTGTTGGTCTAACAACCGATCCAAGTGCCCATTGAATGTAGCTTCTAGTCCAGTTATGACTATTTGCCAAAAAGATTTTGGATCTCTTTGTGGCAATGTATTGAGCTAGAGCTTTTTGGTTTTTCATGATATTGAGTTTTTAATTCTAGTATTTCTTGAATTTTGGTACTTGAGAGGGGTAGTGAACTTAGCCTATTACTAATTGAATCAAGTTTTTTCAGAAGTTGATTGGTCCCTTAGATATTTTTGTGTGAAAGTTAATGAGGGTGCTCAAGATTCCTACGAAAGCAGACCATGCTTGCACAAGTGGCAAAGTGAGTACTTGTATTTTATTTAGAAGGATATATGTTTCTGAGAATAACCATTCCAGTGTTGTGGCTTTGTTCAAAAGTCTTATAGTTTTTGTGTGGTCTGAAAGATTTATCATGTTGGTGTCTAGCTGTAATGAGATTTTTATAGCAAGGTGGTCTGAGAAAGGCACTAATTGCAGCTTGGCATGCAGGTTATAATGAAGTTCGGGGGAATAAAAGAGAAGATCAATTAGCGATTGCTTGTGTTGTGTGTAAAATGAGAAAGATTGAGGAGGAAAGAAACCTTCTCCACATAGCATAACTTTGTTGAATAAATGAAGATATTTGTTAGTAAACTGATGATAGGTCATGTTAAAATCCCCAAAGCAGATTGAGGGTGAATTATTGGATGAAAGCAGGGTGTTGATTTTATTAATCACTGAATGAATTAGATTAGTATCATTCTTGAGATAAAGGTAAATTATTTTATGGGGTTATTATTAATGGTAATGTTAATAAATAGAAGTTCTTTGCTAATGGGAAGAGTTCTTAGTTGCTGATGTTCCAGATTTTTATTGATTTGGAAAGCCACTCCAGAAGAAGCAGTATTCAAGGGTTGATAATGGAAATATCCATATTGCTGCATTAACTGCTGTATTTTAATATTGGACTGAAAATATAACTTGGTCTCGGAGAAACATACAATGTGTAAGTTTGATTTGTTCAACCAGTTTTTGATTGCATGTACCCGATCCAGTGAATTGAGCCCCCTCACATTAATTCCAGCAATTTTTAAATGCATTGTTTGATTCTGTATAGGTGTGGAGATTGCTTTATTCTTCTGAGAACTCATCATCCAATGAAATTAGTTGATCCTCGAGTACTTGTGCTGTTTGAGTGAGAATATCCCAATTTGTTACTGTTGTTATTGTTTGACCTTGATCTAGTGCTTTGTTTTGAGAATTTGTATTTGAATTAACCATGTTATCTTTCTGAGATGCTGTACTTAGTGAATCTGTAGATTGGTTCTCTGTCGAGCAATTTGATACTGTTGTTTTTGTTTGACCTTGATCAAGTGCTTTGTTTTGAGTTTTGTCTTTTGAGATGCTGTACTTAGTGAATCTGTAGATAGGTTCTCTGTTGAGCTGTTCTGAGACTTATTTCTTTTTGATCTCTTCTTTTCTTGCCTACTTCTATTTTTGGATGCTTTGTTTGAAGAGTTTTGAGAATAGTTGATATCAAGATCAGATTCTGCAGTTGTGTTGGTTGTTTCTTCATGCTGTGATTCAGAAGAATCTTGTGTTTTCCTTTTGTTATTCGGTATTATTTGACCTTTTGGATTAGTTTGTAGAGATGATTGTATTGGTATTTGTTGCTTAATTATTGTTTGTTGTACTTGATGTGTCTGTGTTTCTACTATTTCCTGTTTTGATTCAGTTGTTGAATGGTTTTCGGAAGCTGTGTGTATATGTTGTAGTGTAATACTGTTCACACAGCCTTCTTTTGTTTTCTCTTGAGTTATGGCTCTGTTAATATTTGCCAGATTTCAATACTGTCTTCATTGACTTGATTTTGTTCATTATCACTTGTATTAGTTGTCTGTTGAATTGAAGTGAACTGGGGGTTTAACGTTTTTTGTGGACATTTATGATTTCTGGACATCTTTAAATTGCAGTGAGCACATGTTCCTTTTGGACATGCCTTTAGAAGGTGAGTACGTTCCCCACAGCTGAAACACTGAGGCTGCACACTTCGAATCGAGATGAAAATTGGAAGTTTTGCCTCATCTAGTGTAACCGGAATGTCTAGTGGAGAATAATCTGGGTTTAGTTTAAGTGAGAAGGCTGCGCTGTTTGAGGGCAGTTCAATGCCTACTCTCTTTTCTGTTATGAATTTGAAATTTGTGATATTTTCAAATTTAGCTAGAAGTCGTTGGAGGTCATTTTGATTAAAATTTAAATAGCAATTTTGTGCTAATCCATGAATAATTCTGGGTTTGTTCATGTCTATCTTTATGAGATATCTATTTTTGAGGTAAAATTGGTTTCTTTTAAATTGTTCTTTTTGTAATATATTGTAAAACTCTATTACTAAATATCTTTTGTTCGGATGTTGATATATTCTCTTTACTGAATCAGTTAATTGTTGACTTTTGATGAGCTCAAAAAAGTCATCTGTGGGGAATGTGAACAAGTTGCAGTAATCATTAGAAGTGGTTAATATTAAAGTAAGATCACTATGGTAATGTAAGAAAGAGTCGAACAAAAGTGGAGGTATTCTGGAATTGAATTCCTGGCTTATCTCATGATAATTATTCATTGTGGTTTGTGAGTTTTGTGGAAATGCTAGAGGTATATGTTCATTATTGTTGAAATATTCATCTCCCATAAAATTGAGGATGTTTGATTGTGTGGTAGATTCACCTATTATTATACCTATAGTTTTAGTTTTGTTTTTGCTAAGTGCTGTTGCATATGATTGATTGCTTGTTTGAATTGGTGGACTTAATTTATTTTGTAATTGACTGTTAAAACTTATATTATGGTTTAACTTTGTGTTATTACAGAACTGTAAACTTTCTATGTCGGAATTGGGATTAAGACTGGGGAATACTAGTAAATAAGGTTTTTGTACGTTTAGTGCTTGACTGTAACTTCGATCCTGGTGTATCGTATTGGAAAACGAGTTTATATTTTTTTGTCTACTTTGTTGTGACAATGTAAAGTTATCGGAAAGCGATTGAGGCTTTGCATTTTTATTTATATGTCCAAAGGGATCTTGTAATGTTAATTCTTTGTCGATCATTTGGCTTAACAAGGTTTCGTTACGGAAGAAGTTGGCTTGATTGGTTTTATTGGAAGTATTTTCTATAGTTTCTTTTTGAGGGCTCATGTTAAACTTATCAAATACCTGTCTAACGTTATGGTCACTATGAGACCTCATAATTCTGTTAGGCTTCGGTATTTCCTGATCAGGAAAATTAAATGCCCTATCCATTCTGAGTTTTATTTAATAAACACAAAATAAAACACAAAAGATAAATGCTTACCTGATCATTTCCATCTCTCCATAGGTAAAAAAAGGTTTCAAAACTATAATAATTTAGTATTTAAATGTTGAACGATCTGCTTAGATTGTCACTTCCGAAAAGCTGCCAGGGGAGTACAATTCACTGAGTTAAAGAGATTATAAGTTCTTAGATTTGCTGTGAGGCATATTTGGAATTACTAGATACAATAGTGAAAGGCCAATGATATTAAAAATTATTTTGCATGAGAGCACATATCCAGTTTTCTAGTTTAAGTTTCATTGTTAAATTCATAAAATCTAGACAAAAAATAATTTTTTGGGAGGAGGCAACGAATTTAGCACCCATTGGTTGGAATAGAATGAAATTTTTGCATAATCATTTGTTTAGATAGAAAAATGTTTATAAATAAATTTTCATACTTCAAACAATAGCATTTTATGAAATATGTGGTACTTAAGAGACTATAAAATAAATCAATATTAATAAGCACTGAAGGTGCATATTGTACTACAAATTGTAGTTTACTTCAGGTTAAATTATAATGGTATAAAATAATAGATCTACTCTAAATATATTCATAGGAAATTTGATGTTCATTTTTAAAAAATAATTGCTATTTGTGAAGTGTTATCTATTAAAATTGCCATTTAGATTTTCAAATTAGTCATATACTTCATTTTTATGCTGTGTAGAGATTTGATGACAGAGGCATTAACTTAGGTGTTGAGCTTCTATCTTTAAATTCTCACATAACTTAAGAATGATTGATTAAAATTACAACCGGAGGTTCTTTGTTCATTATGATCATTTTAGATTTTTTTTATTTTATTTTATACATTTTCAAAGTCATTATGAATCTGAAAATTAATATCATATACCAATTAAATCAGTGGATTCATTCTTTATTTAATAATGAAATTTTAATAGATGATGGAGTATTTTGATTGTCTTTTGAATAATGATGCAAAAATTCAGATGACTATATTTAAAGATGTATTCACCCTGTCAACTTATTTAGATTTGGTTAATAAAATTCAGCTTGATGGGGTTAAAAACAGTTCTTTGTAATTTGATGGCATATTTTGAAATATAATGGTGACATTTTTTTTAAAGTCTTTTGGATTCTTGAACTTATCCTCTTATGATATTTTTATTATTCTAAATGATTAAAAAAAAAGATTGCTATAATTGTGTTAGTATATCATTGTTATTGATTCAACACAAATAATTTCAAGGGTTTTATTGAGTAGATTCCAGTCATGAATTAATCACTATCAAAAGCTCAGTATGGGTTTAAAAAATATATAAAGTACTTCAGATATGGTTTTTGTTATAACAAAAATATGAGAAAACTGCCATGGTTAAATTAGTGATTTATGTATTGCTTTTATTTGATGAAGGCATTTGATTTATTTACTTGAAAGAGTTTATGTTGATACTTGAAAATAGTTGGTTGTCAATAATAGTTTATACATATATGAATTGATAGTGCAAATCTGAACACTTGAAATTAAAATAGTGTTAGACATGGCCAGGCAGCTGCATCAAAACAAACATCAATATGTAATATACATTTTTGTAATCTAAAAATTTGAACTATTTAAAGAGATAGCAAAAACATTTTTTTATTTTTAGATTTACTATTTGCTAATTTAAAAGTTGGTCTTTAAAATATTTTTAATGTTTTAATACAAGTAATAAAGAATTAAATTAGTAATAATTAATGCTTATAAAAATTCAGGTATGTTATCAGCCAGTGATGGAAGAAAATTCTTAGCAACTTTTGGCTTGAATGGTTATTAGCTTTGAAATCTTAATGAGTTTAAATATTTTGATAGCTTTTCAAATAGAAAAATGATCTTGGAAATTGAAATTCTGCACAGATGTAAAAAAAAAAAAAAAAAAGATAAATATTTTATGGCTGTTCTATAATATATTGAAAGTATAATGATTAAAATCCTAAAACTAACCAGCAGGTTTTTCAGTTTGCTCAATGTGGTGATATCAAGACTTCAATTAGAAAGAGAAAGGCTTTAATTTTTTTCACATAGCCAAATGATGTAGTTTTTGTCTATAGAGGGACCTGGCTTTCTTATCTAACGTAAATTCTTATAATTGTGTTGAGATTTGAGAGGTCCCTCTATAATCAAAAACTATATCATTAAGGTACATGTGAAAAAGGTTAAAGCCTTTCTCTTTCTAATTACAGACTTCCTGTGTGCTTGATAAACAATCAGAATGTTAATCAGTTTCTATATTTCCATTAAAAATATCTTAACTCTTTATAAATCTCAGGATTTCACGTAAATTAATTTATGAAATGAAATAGTGGATTTAAATGTGAAGAGAGTAATATTCATGTTCTCAAATCAAGGTGCTTCAGATTGGCCTATATAAATGAGAATCTAGGTTAAAGATAAGATGGCCACTCTTATCTTTATGAAGTCCCTATCTTGCATTGAGGTTTGAGAGGTCCCTTTATAGTCAAAAACTACATCATTTGATTATTATATAACTAAGGCACATGTGAAAAAGGTTAAGGTTTTCTTCCTTCTAATTACAGACTTTCTGTATGCTTGATAAATAATCAGAACATTACAAGACTTCAATTGCATTTGTGCATCTGTGAATGGAATGGATGAAGAGTAACAGATCTTCTAAAAGATATTTCACTAAGAATTTGATTTTCATGAAAGAAGCAGAACTCATGTTATGAAAATTAAAATTGAATTTCTGAAAGAGGCAGAATAATCTTAGATATATAAATTTAATAGAATTCATTTTTAGACACATAATTTTGATAATTTAAAATGCAGTTACAGACTATAAAATTTATGATATGAATAATAATTTATACCATAAATATAATTGACAAAAACGAGATTTTAATTAGCCAAAAGTATGCTTTCATAAGTACATTCTACAAAATTTGTCCACATATCATTAGTATGTACTTAAATGGTTTAAGAAGTATATTTTAATAAGTTTAGTATAACATTTTGTTGTCTCACCTGATTTCTAACCAGGTGGCATAGCTTTTTTTTTTTTAATTAAACAAGCTCTCATGCAAAAATGTTAAAACATAATTAAATAATATGTTGTTATATAAATCTTGAAATCTGTGATTTTTATAGGGGTTAAGCAAAAAGCATGGCAGGTTTATTACAGATTCTGCAAAAATTATTTTAAAATATGACAAAAGGTTCCATTTATGAACTTTAATTTCTAATTATAATCTTTGATTAAATGTAGTTAAGAAATAATTCTGTTCAATAATTATGGCACTTGATATTATTTCTATATAATAAATCTGATACTAATGTATAAGATAAATATATATTTTTGTTTGTTTAGGTATATATATATATATGTTAACCTTCTATGGTGTATAGCACATATAATTTATTTCATATCACAATCCATTTTAGAATTTTTCATTTCTTGTTGGTAAAAATAAATTAACAAATACTAAGCCAGTAACATCTTGTTTTTACTTGTTTTTGTTTATAATCCTTACTCAAAAATCTCACATTCATTTATTACAATATTGATGAATTTAAGAAATCTTCATAAAATTGATAAAAAATTGAAGTGGAACTAGAAGAAAATGATCTGCTTACCATAAATCATTTCATTAAAAGTCAAAAGTCAAATAGAAATCAAGATTTTCTAAAGAAATGCCATCTATATGGTTGTCAGTCTTCAGCTTTAAGATGATTCTCAGGGTTGGCATAAACTTACAGGATTATGGTTCAATTTTTTTCTCATTTTGCTGCAGTTTTTAATCATAAAATGATTGATAAAATTTGTAGTTAGTTTTCTATTGGAAGAATACTCAAAAAAGTAAAGTGATCTGATTTTCTATTTATCATAGATAGTTTTTAATTAATATTAATTTTGAAAAACTTTTTTTAGTTAATATCATAGTAATAGCATAATTTGAAGGGCTATTGATAGGTTTGGATTTAGAAAGGTTTTTTTTAAACTATACATCATGATTAAAAAAAACTTTCTGGAATTAAACACTGAAACATTTTGATTTTTTCAAATATATCTACTCCATTTAAATCGTTATTCAAGAGATGCAAACCAAGACAACATTTGAAATTTATTCTTTGTTAAAATTTTATTTGTCATTTATTTATAAAAGTCTAAAAATATTTTTATATTTTTCATTAAGTTTGAATTGATATTTAAATAAAACTAATGCAATATTTATTATTTTCAAAAATTAATTTATACATAAATTGTCTTCATCTTCTTTTTGTGGTATCTTATCCTGACCTTCCTAATCGAATTTTTTTTTTGTCTATATATAAGAATTGAAATTTGGCAAGTTCTTTTGCTATTCATTTTGCTGTGAATAATAGTATTTTTGAATCATTACATTTATGTAATTTTCAGAATTATATTAATTTCTTTAAACATTTTATGGCCATATCTATATGAATTTTTTTAAAATTGTATGTTGATTTTTGATAAAATTTTAAACCACGTAACCAAACTGAATAAAAATTGGAATTGATTAATTGGTCATTCTATTAATATTAACAAGTGTGTAAATAACTTTGGGCTTAGCAAATTTGTAGTCCAGATAATATAAATCTATTGATGAAATAACCAAGTTCAAAATATCATTTTTTATCTGATAAATAAGTATTGATATAAGAAAAGGTGTTATTTGCAAGTTCATTTAAATAATATTTTTGGACTTGATCAATTCATAAATAGATTTTTAATTGGTCATTGTATGGACATTTTTTCTTTTCAATACGTTGTCAGTCATACTACTAGAAATGTAAGGCATTAAAGTGAGGAATTTGAAAGTGAAAAACTCTAATAATTTCAAAATGGTATTTCCATCTTTTTCAGATAAAGGTTTAGAAATAAGAGTTTTAATATATTTTTTTCCAGCATGAAGTTGATGAAATAAATGTGTATAATATTTGTAAAAGATAAAAAAAAAATATGTTAGGCTTGTATTAAAGATTTTGCTATATTTTCCATTAGTAAATTTAAATTTCGGCATCTGCATAATGCACAAAAAGCTTTCTTATTTAATATATAAACTTGTATTCTTTAATATATTCCCCCATATTGTCATTATTATCATAATTTTGTTTATGACATTAGATAAATGTAGTCCAAATTGTTCAAAGTAATTTTATAAAATCATTTTTTGTTGTTGTAGAATCATGAGCTACTTCAAATTTAATAAAATTTAATTTTATGTGAACATCATTCTTTGTTATATTAATATAATGAAGAACAAACAAAAATTATTCTTCACTTATATTTGCGATATGAGCCCAATTAAACGGAATAAGATTTTAGCTTATTTCATGGCATTTTTAATGACTGTTGCACTGAAACAATTTTTTTATTCATTTCTTTCCATTAAGCCAAAAAAATTATCATTGTAAAAAATCAAAAGATCTTTGGAAAATTAAATTATGTTGAAAAATTTATTTCAAATGTTTTTTCTAGTTCTTTGTCAATTAAATTGCCTTTGCAAAAATTATGTCTTATTCCAAGCCATTTATAAGATCATTCATTTATTATTATTCAATGTATTAAGTCAGTCTAATCATAAAATGCATTTGTAAAAAATAATTTACAAGCAAATCATACTTTGGATTTAAAATCAATCAATCGTCAATATGGCTGCCTTTGTCCATTCCCAAACTTTTTGATGAAATATGTTGTAGAAAAACATTTTAGGGAAATTAAATTGATCGATTTATAGAGGACTTCATTGCATTTTTAAAGTTATTGTTTGATTTATTTTTAAAATTGATCATGAATCTTCATTATCAAAGTTCTTGTTTACCCTTGATGGATTTACTAATTTCTCTATTTTCTCTATTATATATGTTTAATATTTCCCAGGATTTTTTTTTTTACTAATCATTCATAAAAATTTCTGTTTTTCTTGTAGGAAAAATTTTATCTAGATTTTCTTTATTTCTTTTAAAAAAACTTGATATAAAAACATATATTCTCTAATTTGTTTTCTTATAATGTAGTATTAGGATTTATTCTTTTTTATATATATATCTAACCATTGACTGGAAAGCAAACCCAGACCATCTGCTTGGAAGGCAGCTATGCTAACTGCTAGGCTTTATTCTTATCTTCTCCTTTTCACTTTCTTTACATCTTTTTTCATATATTCATATATATTAAACTTTTCTATATACTCTGCTCATATACACTTCAATGCAATTTTTATATAATTCCTCCTTTATTTTCCTTACAGTTTCAACTGATGAAGACTGCAGGACAGTCAAAACTGTAAGGAAAATAAAGGAGGAATTATATAAAAATTGCATTGAAGTGTATATGAGGAGAGTATATAGAAAAGTTTAATATATAAATATTAGGATTTCCAATCACACATTTCATAATTTTGTTTGATTCTTAATAAAATCATTTTGCATCTTTTTTTGTTTTTCATAAACTCTTAAATATTTTTTTTCATGATGCTGATCTTTTGTAGCTATAACAGGATCTTAAAAAATTATATTTTTATAAATTAAAATGCATTGCATAACAATGAATGAAATCACATCTTTATAACAATTGTTTCAAGCTTTTTCTTTTAAAATATTATTTTATGATTAACTGTTTATCAAATCATTTTTAAACAATATTTTTAAAAATTATGACAAATTTTGTATCATATGAATGACAAAGTTTTGACACTAGAGTTTAATCCTAGATACCAGAGTTTGTTTTTAGTCATTTATTGGTAAAAAAATTTTTTATTAAATTTAAACAGGTTATTTTAGTATCTCCTTCTGTTTGCAATTTTAAAAAATATATTTAAAAAAATCTAAAAACTAATCAAACAAACACATTTTCTGCACACTGCAGGATCTTTAATGTATAAATTAGTGAACACACTGAACTTGTCTTGTGTCAGCTTATGATGTCTGAATATAAACCTGTAAACAAAATGTTCATATAAATTGTTATTGTAAATCTAAATTCTTGCTGTTTCAAATATATTTTTATGAAATTGTAAGTTTTAAAACAAATAGTGTTAGAATGTAAATTACAATGTCATTTTATAATCAGAACATAAATAAAGGAGTAAAAATAAAACATTGTTAGTATTTTTTAAATTTAGCATGATTAACTCATTCATCCATCGAAATTATAGTTAAAGCATAAAAAAAAAAAATGAGCTCAAGGAAATTAAATTAAACAATATTTTTTTCTTAACCATTTGACATTAAGTTAATGAACTTTTCTTTTTACATTTGTTAATTAAATGAATATAATTTACATAATTAAATCATTTGCAGTTTAATGAATTTTGTTGATATGTCATTAATTTTTTAATATTTTTTTTTTCCAAGAAATAAAGAAAGTAAAATACTAGTCAGTAAATTTCACTATTATTAATATTTAAACATCTCTTTTTAAATCAAAAACATTAAATTTGTAAGAAAAAAAGAAAAGTTTTTATGATTGTTGATATATAAAAATAAAATATTAAAAAGAAATAACAGGTTTCTAGCTTCTTCTTTTTTTTTGTAATTCTGCTTAAAACTTTATATAAAAATTTGCAGAAAGAAAGATGTAAATTATCTTATGAATTTATATTAATGTATTATTTTTTGGAAAAAAAAAAGCAATTAATTATTAATCCTTTTTTTGTGTGTTTGTTTATGTAAATTATTGTAATTGTTTACTATAACAGTGTTTTAAATGCTATGTTAACATTTTTGTAAATTGAAAATAGCATCCAAGAACACTTCTCTTCATCCAAGAGCAGTTCTTCCAGAGACATTACTATAAATCTGAATAATCAATGGATAATAGATAGTATTGTTATATAACAGCCATATCATTAGATCAACTTCTCACTTTTGATCGAATGTCAGAACTATATAACTTTTTAAGCCAAGTTGGCTTGAGTTGAAAACCTTAAGTTTTTTTTTTTAAAATTTTAGACTATTAATTTGAATAGTATAAAAGAGTTGGTCACTGACAAAAACAAATTAATATGGGCATATGGATATTTTTTAAAACTGCCATCTAATGTTTATTGATTTCTCAGGCTTATATATAGTGTTTTTTGGAAGTGTATAAGTAAACTGGAAAAATGTATGTATATATTTTGCCTATATTTCCAAAAAATTGAAAATTGTATAATTAGCCACTTTAATATGTGATAGTTAAATAGAAAAAGATTTTGTTGCTGTAAGTAAAATGATGTAAAAGATTCAGCTAATAATATGTTTTTTTTTTAATTCTTTCTAGAAAATTGCAATTATTTAAAAAAAAAAAATTAACTGTTTTGATGTTTGCTGATGTATATCTCTTTCACCTATAGTGAAAAGTTGCACCACATTACAAATCGTGTTTTAGATTTACGAACATCATAACACTCATCTGACAAAAAGAGATTATTTTGAGATCTTTAAATCTCCAATAAAATATAGCTAGATACTTATTTGCCAACCATTATTGAATAGCCAGTTAGATTGCTATGGGCCAGTTATTTATAAAAAATTTAAGCTGCTGTTTGATTAGAACTGACATGGCTGCTAATAAATCCTGATTAAATACTTTACAGTATTGATTTTTACCCTTCTGAAATTGCAGAAGACTATAAAAATATGACAATATGTAGATTACAGATTATATAATAGAAAAAAAAAATGCATTAAAAATGATTATTTGTAAAAGCTAACCAAAATATTTTTTAAAATTTTACTGCAATATTTGAACTTTATGCCTTTTATGGATTTCAATAATATCTGTTTTAAACATTGCTTAGAATCATGTTTTTGTTTAATAAACTTATCCCTTTTCCACTATTGTGATAGTAAAAAAATATTTCTAATATAATAAATTTTAACTTTTGATCAAAACATCTAATAAAAATTGAAAATAATAATTATTAAAGTTATTAATAAAAATATTATTATCTGATTTTAAGACATAAGATATCCAAATTGAAATGTCTGAATTTAATTACAATATATTTATACATAACACACAAAGTGAATATATATACAAATTGCAAAAACAGTCTGTCAAACCCAATAAATACTATAAGTCAAACAATAAACAACTCTGACATAAACTGATAAGTTTAGGTAGTTCATTCGAAAATGTAAACTGCTAATTATCTATGTTAAAAACTATATATGCAATAGACCATTTGAGCATTGCATTGAATATTTTTAACCATGAAACACTAATGTTCTGAAGATTGAAATATAAAGGAGTGTATATTCCAACTCTTTTGTAGATTCTCATACTTTCAACTGAACTATGAGAGTTTACTTTTGATAAGAATGTACAATAGATTTTCCACAGCTAATCTCTATGTGAGTGGAAGTCAGATAAATAAAGAGCTAATTAATCTGAAAGTATATGCAAAATATCTGTAGACTGTAAATTAAATTTAAAAAATCTGTATAGTATATAAGTGTTTATTAAATATTTGTATTAGATTTTTTAAAAAAAACAATAGTATTCTTCATTTGTTTTTTCGATTTTTTTAAAAATTTAAATTAGTTTTTTGAAGCATGAAATTAAAAATAAATATAAGCATTTATTTAGATGATGATACATTTTAAAATGAGGAACTTTTACTTTGAGAAATAACTATGTATATATGTTTTTAAAAATAACATTACTATTTTAAAAAGTGATAAAGTGTATTACTGATATTCTGCTATAGATCTGTAACTTTTAATTAATATAGCCGGAAAATGGATTATTGTATATTCAGAACTTGCATTTTTTAGTGAAACTTATAAATATAATTTCCCATTCTCTATCATTGTCTACATAATTCAAAAGTCTTTATTAAAAAATAAAGGAGATGGGTGGGATCAGCTTTTATGACGAAATATATTTTATTGAAATCATTTACCATATATCAATCAATGGGCAGATGAATCATCTTTTTTACTATCTTATCACAGTTTCAAGCACATTTTTATTCTATTGAATAACCTTATATTTTTATTCAGTTTAGTTTTAATTCAATAGTTGGCATATTTCTTTTATACTTGTTTGAACCTATTATTTCACCTTTAAGTTAATTAATAAAAAAAAAAACTTAATTAAAAAATACTAAGAAAATGAGAATGGCTAAAGCAGAGGCCAATTAAAATAAGATCTAGTCTGTTTCCAAAGTAACAATAGAAAAAACTACTATTTTATGCAAAATAGTACAGTATTTAAGAAAAGCTTAAGGAAATTTTAAAATTATATTAAAAAAATATGTATTAAAACATAAATTTAGACATTAAATTTAACGTTTTAATTACTTACATCATTTTCTATTAATTATTTAATACGAAATTTCATATAAACTTGACCACTTTTTAAATTCGTTATATATTTCATATAAATATATTTTAAGAATAATAATGTTAATTTCATAAACCATTATTGGTTTTATTACCCAAACTTACTAATCACACACACACATAGCAGTTAAAATATTTTAAAGTTTCTATATAGCAGGGAGAAAGCTAAGATAGATACTTAATAATGACTTTTTTATTTAGTTATACTGTAGATCACTTTGAAGTTAATAAAGATTACATAAATTGGAAAAATAATATTAAACAAGAGACTTAATCTTTGTATTAGAAGAAAACGCAAAGAGTTGATTTGAAAAATAGACATAAACTTCAAAAGCGCATATTGAAGATTCAAAGTCAATGGGTTTCATTATAAATAAAAAGTGGAAGAATAACATTGTGGATAATGATGGCTTATCAGACAGAATGGCTATATTAGTTATACAACTTAATAGAAAGTATCAAAATGCAAATAACTTAGTTTTATGTCTGAACAAGTTCTCATGTGTCAAGCAAGATAAGATTTTTATATAGATGTATAAAATATTTTTCATCATATCAGCCAACGTTTTAAAATTGTTATGGGAGATGAAAGGCTTTGAAGAATAAATATGTCTATGATGACAGAACTGAAGGAGGACATAAGCTTGCAGAAGTTGTAGAAAAGAAAATATATATATATATTATGAAATCTTTCTTTGAGAAAAATGCTAAATGAAAATGGAACATGCAAATATCTGAATGAAGATATATCAGAATTGGATTATATTTTAATTAACAAAAAGTATGTATTTCAGATTTGTAATGTTCTTAATACATTTAACAAAGGAAATGATTATCAATTAGTGAGATAAAAGATACATGTTAATGTAAAACTAAAGAGATGAAAACTAATTAAAAAGACAGTATAGGTAATTGATATTTCTAAACTTCAGAAATATTTAAGTGAATTCAAATTAGATTTGCTAATCATTTAAAAATATTAACAGACTTTGAAAATGATTCAAATTTAACAGATTAATAAGGAGATAACTGGTATTCTACTAAGAACAGCAACAAAAGCCATAATTTATCAGTAAATTTTCATCTGAGGTGAGAATTTATGGAGGAAAAAAGAAATATGAAAATATTTAAAATAATCCATTAAGAAGAACTGAATATCTGAAGTTCTGTAAATGGTATGAAAAGATTTAATAATGACATAATAAAATACGACTGTGAATGGACTAGGAAAGTTATTGAAAAGAGTGTAAATTTCAATAGTATAAACAACATTTTGGTTTTTGGAAAGCAAGTTATTTCAACAAAAAGAAGAAAAGATGAAACTATTATTAAAAAGAGAGATGATATAAAATATTGGAAAAATTTTATAAAGAATTATATAATAATAAAAAGTAAGAAAACAAAAGTAATTACCACAATTACTTTATCTTCTGAATGGCCAAGAATTTCAAATGAAGTAAGATATGCAATTAAACCTATGAGGAAAGAAAAAACTCCAGTAAATAATGATATTATTATTATCTTAAAAAAATACTTGAAGAAATAGAAAAATTGTTGACAAAACTACATATGAAATGTCTAAATGATAAATATATAATAAATAATTAGAATGCAGTAGCAATATTGATGTTTAAGAAAGATCGTAAAGAATATACTAGAAATTATAGGTCTAATCTTCTCTCAGTTCTGTATAAAATCTTTATAAAGATAATTACACTTCAACAACAGTGAACTTTTGATTTTAACCAATGAAAAACAAGCTGGATTTTTTTCATACAGTGGATTATATTTAAGTATTAAGAAATGTTGTAGGAAAAAACAATGGATATGAGTTGTCATATTGCTTTAGATTTGCAGATTACGAAAAAGCATTTCTATAAACATTGCCACAGTAATTGTCATATTCTGAAGAAAAATTATGAAAATGCAACAGCAGTGATTAGAATACTTCATGACATTAAAAATATTAACATTGATAAAGGTATAGGACATGGTGATTCTATATCTGACAGTTTTTTATAACAGTTTTATAAGAAGTATTTGGTGGATTAAAATGGTAATCTGTAGGAATAAAAATATATGAAAATTATCCAAAGCTTCTAAATCAGTTGATACGGGTGTTTTTGCAAATAATGCTTCAGAACTTTAGGAAGTATAAGTTATCAGATGAAAGAAAGAAAGTAGTTTTAAAGATAAATGCTAAATAGACTACAGAAATGTTCAATTGATTTGCTCAGAAAAAGAAAATAAAGATTGACAATTATGAATTTGAAAAAGTGAACAGTTACATCTTGCTTGCTTTATAATGTAGATGGGAGCATAATGGAGAAAATAATCATAGAATTAAACTTAAGAATGCTTTTGATAGTAATGAGTGAATATTAAAGGAAAATATCTCTAGTTTGAAAAAGGAAGATTATAGATTTTTTTTAAAGAAGTTTTTACTTATGGATCTAAGATTTGGACATTTAATAGAGGAGTAATACAGAGATTTAAGATTACTCAACAGAGTATGATGAGATATATGTTGGGAATAACAAGAAGAAAAAATACTTAAGTGAAAGAAACCACTATCACCGAAAGAATTAAGGGACTGAAATACAGCTGAACTGGACATATTGCTAGAAAAAGTAATAATAGATGAATAGTTGTGGTTTTAAATGGGATCCCAAGAGATTGTAAATGACCTAAAAAAGTCCACTTGTGAATTGGTTGAATGAAGTTTTCAATCAGACTGCAGACTTCTCCATTGTGTCCCCTACATTTCTCAAACTCCCAATGCTCAATTAATCTGCAAATTCAAAAGGTGGTCCCTTGTGGCAAAATTCCTCGATTTCCTCCTCAAAATCAATCTTCACTCCCCACAAATCAATTTTTGGTCAACCGTAGGGGTTTCACCAAGATCTCTCCCATATGCCAGCTCTGTAAAACTGACAATGAAACCCTCCAGCACTTCCTACTTAAATGTCTTTTTCTGCTTGGCATGAGAAATGTTATCAACTCCTGCCTTTCCTTGGACAGGAATACCATCTTCAACGTCCAAGAATCCACAGAAACAGGGGTCTTCGCAGCTATTAGACTATCAGTTTTTCTCATCTATGCTATCTGGTTGCTCCGATGTGCCATTATCCTACATTCAGTCAATCAAAAGCTCTTGGACCTAATTCGCGCTCTCAAAACCCGAGATACCAAACTAGCCCCACCTCCACTCCTCACAGACACTTGGGCAATCCTCCAACTCCCATCCTCTCAGCCTGTCATAGGACTCAATCATGAAGACATGCACTTCTGGCCGGCCTGGACTACACACCATTTCCCCTCTCCACTTTCCATTCTCTTTTTACATGTATTCCTCCCCTCTTACCATGTTGCTTGTGAAATTTCATTTATTTTACTGTCTAGTGTTTTTTTTTTTTGATGAATAAACATTTCATCACTGAGAAAAAAAAAGTTTGTTGGTGTGATGTGAAGAAGAGTTTTTAGATTAAAGAAACTGAAGCGGATTGGTAGTAGTTAAAAATAATGAAAATGATGATGTCTGCATTATTCTATTATTTATTGGCTGAAATGAGTCAACATTTTTTTTTGTATTGCTATACTATAGATAGGCAATATATATTAAAAAAATATGTCTTATAACAAAAAAAAAAAATGTAATTATATTATTTTTGATAAATTACAAATTGAAAATAATCGTACTAGTTTTTTATTAATTCTGTTGAATAAATAAATATCTAAATTTATTTATTCAATGCAGATGATTTTTTTTTTTAATTATTTGTTTTTTTATTTTTACTTTTGGTGATAATTTAAGTGTGTGCACCACTGAACAAAACTATAATTCGATATTAGATTTATTTAAAAGACATTTCACATCTGTGAATACAAAAATATTTCCTGAAGATTGTTTTAATACATTGCACAGGCTTAAACCTGCATTTATATATGTAATATATGCGGTATTCGAACTCAGACTTTCACACGACCCACTGCTTTTAGTGCCATCTCATATTGCTGACCCACCTGATCACACACATGTTGAAAAGATAAACAATCACCAATATACGCATTTCATGCTAAACCAGCAATCATCAGTTGGTCTAGATTACTATCTTCACACATATATATAATCAGTGCTCAGCTTTATATTAAGATAGCCAATCTTCATACTTTAATGGACAGGCTTCAAACTATTCCAACTCACAACTCTTCAGCATTCCATTTCATTGAAAATCTGATGATGGAACATTCAAAGCCCTTATTAGTGCCAAGGTTATCATCCTACCCATGTTGACATATTAGTCATTCTGACCCCTCATGTACAGGAGAATAATCCATTTATACATACATATGCGAGGGATGGGCAGACCTATTATATACTATTTATATAAATTAATACATTGCACAGGCTTAAACCTGCATTTATATAAATAATATATGCGGGATTCGCACTCAGACTTTCACATGATCCATTGCTTTCAGTGCCATCTCATATTGCTGACTCACCTGATCACACACATGTTGAAAATTTAAATAATCACCAATATACAGCTTTGAACGTTCCATCATCAGATTTTCAATGAAATGGAAGGCTGAAGAGTTGTGAGTTGGAATAGTTTGAAGCCTGTCCATTAAAGTATCAAGATTGGCTATCTTAATATAAAGCTGAGCATTGATTATATATATGTGTGAAGATAGTAATCTAGACCAACTGATGATTGCTGGTTTAGCATGAAATGTGTATATTGGTGATTATTTATCTTTTCACCATGTGTGTGATCAGGTGGGTCAGCAATATGAGATGGCACTGAAAGCAGTGGGTCGTGTGAAAGTCTGAGTTTGAAAATTGTTTTTATAAATGTTTGTTCTTTTATAAAAATCTCTAAATCTGGACATGTTTAGTTCCCAATATTTTTACTATTAATGGTCATTTTTATCTGCATATATTTATTTTGATTTTCTTAAATTACTGATCAGTTGTTAGTATTGAAATAAAAGCTGCATTATAATATTTGAGAAAATACATAATTATTTTTAAAAAATTTCAAATATAACTTGGATTTATTTTGCAAAATGTTTTCTAGAATTTAGTCAACATTTTATTGCTAAAGTTATCATTAAGTTGAACACCAAAGACAATATTGACTTTGGTTTTTTTTAAAAATCAGTTTTGTTTAAGATTTCAAACCAATCATTTCATAACATTCTCTATTTACTTTCAATAGCTACACAATACTCCAGAGTGATCTGTTGTAGGCTTGAATAATCACTGGATACATGCCGAGTCTCAATCACTGGACTAGTTTCTTAGATATTGGTCTTCACCATTGAAGAGCATTGGATATGACATTATCATCCAGTTTTCACTGATTACTCAATCATACAGTAAGCTAGAGTAGAGGAAATAGAGTGAATTATTAATGCATATATTGAAAGTAAATAGAGGCAATTATGTGATCCTTTGTTTAATGTAGGCCATTTTTGCTCAAAATCAAAGGTTTATTTAAAATATTGAGAACATTTTGTGTATTTTCCTTTGAATCAATATATTAAGACTTCCATTATTCAAATCTCTATTGCATCTTGATATTTACATCTTGAAGCTACATATAAAATGTTCCTAAGATCAATGTCATAAAAAATTAAACTAATATGCATCATTGTTTAACACTATTTTTTATTTCAAATGGTATAGTATTTCTACAAATTGTAATAATGCAAATTATACAGATTTTGATTTATTAATTATTGTTTTAAAAAAACTCAATCACTTTATTAACCAATGGTTAAAAGAATAAACTTCAACTTTTAGCTTGAGTGATCATTAAGAGAATAAAATTAATTTAAATATCTTGTTTGTTGGTATTGCACTTAGCAAGTTTGATATAAGGTACTTTATCATAATGACATATCTACTTTAATTAAATTAGTTGAATTTAGATCAATTATTTACTCAATTTATTATATGGAAATAAGACATGAATCGTCCATTGACATAACAAAAATGCTGGAAAATTTCACGGGGATGTCGTAAGTTTCCGAAAATATGAAGGCAAGATTAAAGGACTAATCAATATGTTGTTAAGATATGTTGCTAGAGAATGGCACATCTTGATTTGATTGAACATATTAAATGAATGAACATTAAAAAACATTTTAAAATGATCTTAAGCATGATTTTCAAGGAAGAAACAGATATCTTAACATTTATAAAGATTATCTCAAAAATATTTTAAAGCAACGCAAAATTGATTTCTTTGATTAGGAGGATATGGCTCAAGATAAAACACAATGGAGAACTATATTTAGGCCAAATGTTAACATTATTAATAAAACAAAGATTTGCAAGATATTAAATAAATAGATTAAAGGATCAGCATATCAAATGTAGTGGCATATTTGTTTTAATAGGTTTTTGTGTATAGCCATCATAAAATTAATTTCTTTCTTGTTATTTTTGTTCTTTCTAGCCTTTTCTGGAATTAAATGTGATATTTGATGTTTTCATACTTAAAAGAGAATTTCAAATCCTGATTTGGAACTTCTTAAAAATTTTAAAGTTTAACCTGACTCAGATTTGAATTCAGGTTCTAGATATGGCAGGCAGATATATTATTGCTACCCTACAAGATCTTTTATTTTATTAGTATATATATATATATTTATTTAATTTTAAAGCTTATTGATATTCTAAAACTATGGAGGTTAGTGGTCCTCTATAACTCAATAAATTTCCAATTTTTTACATTAATGCAGCCATATAATAAGCATCTTTGATACATTCTTGTTTTTGAAGATGATTCTAGGGCAGGGGTGGGCATTTGTTTTGGCTTGGGGCCCACAGAGGTTGACAGAGGGCCGCATTGGGGGCCACTTTGTAGAAGCGAAGGTTAGCAGAGGGCCTACTTTTTTTTCATGACACAATATACACACTGCTTTATTCCCTGTATTACCAAAGAAATATTTGTTTGTCCATTCTTCATTAAACACATGACATTCATAATCGATTTTACATATTTTCGGAGGGTTCATGGTTTCACTAAAGTTGGAAATGTATATATTTGCTAATGCAAAGACAAAATTGAAATTAATTAGATTAACTGGAAAAGCACTGCACATTGTATCTACATGTGGCCATCCTAGTGGAAAATAAGAAACGAATCTTCAGTCATGCATGGGAAGGAAATCTCAGTTCAAGGCGGAATTTTCTGATTGTCTTGGTGGGCCACTATTTGCCCATCCCTGTTCTAGGGATATTTTTTTTCTTCCGGTGTCATATTTTTTACTTTACAAATTTAGCTCAGAAATTTTTTTTAAAAATTAGATTGTTTTATGATTGCTATGATTAAACTATCAGATAGCAGTGATTATGTTATATGAGAAACTGGAAGTAAATGTATAGAGAATGTATTCCATGATTATAATGGAGAGATGAAGAAAGAATAAATTAGTCAGTCAGAGAAAAAGAAATTGTATAAGATAAAAAGTGTGTAAGTATGAAAAAATAAGACTTGTATACTAAGGGGAAAATGGGATAAGAATTTTAGTTATAGATATATAGTTTGTGTGAAGGTAAAAGGAAGAAAATATAATTTATTTTTAGAATCTAGATTATTTATGAAAAAGGAACAAATAGATAATATAAGTGGAAAATAAAGAGGATGAAAATTGTAGATTCTTTTTGTGGGTGTTATTTGTTTAGGCTTTTGTGATAAAAATAAGAATTGATAAAAAGAATACCATACAATTGTTATTAAAATGGCATTGGTAAAAAAAAGGAAATTGGTGGGCAGAAGAATTTAGTAATAATAGATGGGAAAGGATAGAGAATAATGGGAAGTGATTAAATATAATAAAGAATTAAAATTGGTAAGATTATTATGCAAAACAATTAGTCTTTAAATAAGTTTCTGATTCAGCAAATTGTCATATCTAATGGAAACATCAAATTAATTGATATCAGCGTAATTTTTAAGTTCATAGAAAACTATATAATAAATAACCAGAATATTAATAAAGATTATATGAAAAGCTTACTTTATTATATCAGACAGAAAAATTCCATAAGGCTTACTATTACCTGGATTATTTTTATGATTTATATAGATTTATTGGTGAAGAAAATTGAAAGATGGGTATCTGTCTCATTTGGATCTAAAGGTATTGATAACCACTTTTATAAATTCCTAAGGACAACTGGATTCTATATTCAACTAACAAAATCTATTGCACAGCAATTGGAATCCCTCTAAATATGAAAAATGGGTATGAATAGACATATAAAATGATAAGGTGGAGAGAATCATAAATAATAATAAAGTTAAATCTTTTCAAGAACAACAATAGTATAGTAATGAGTATTCTAGGCTATTACATTTCCTGGACGAGTTTATTCAACATAATAATGAATAGAATTAATTAGATGATCAAGAAATATATTTAGAAAAAGTGGAATCAACATTATATATTAATACTATTTTAGATCCTCATTACCAAATGTGCATCTCATTAATAGAAATTTTAAAAATAGATCATTTATGCAAATCTTAGTATACAAGAATCTGCAGAATAATTTAACTTAACCAATTTGATTAATATTGAATATAAGGATTTGAAAAGTCAAATAAGTGATGTACATTGGATAAAATATCATTAGTGAAACTTTTGAAGAACTTCCAGAAAACACAAGCTTCTTAATTTTATATTAAATTCAGATTATTAAATAGCATATTATCAGCAACAGCTTACTTAAATAGAAGATTGAAAATTTCAGATCTTGAAACTTGTCTGTTCAAAGAACGTAAGGCATTTAAATAAATAAAAACAAAAATATAAACTTAAAAATTAAATAGTAAAAAAATACTAAAAGAATCAACATATGCATGATGCAATAGTTTCAGTGCATGCCTTAAAATCTATATAGTTAATAAGATGTTTGATAATAAAAATTACAACAATCTAAGGGAACTAGAAAATTTAATATTTTAACATATCTAAGATATCCCCTGAATAAAAGTATTGAAAATAATTCGGATACTTAATTCTTCATTTTATCAGGTACAATAGCCAAGTTCTTTTAAATAAAGAACTATGAGAATTCAAAATGAAATTATATAATTTTGAGTAATGAAAGATGAAGCAAGAATAATAGTGGAATATGGAAATCAAAACTAATACCTACATATAATTGTAAAATTAATCTAATATAAATAATATATTCCATTTTTATTAAAATTATTACTTAAATAAAAAGATAGAGAAGGAATGTTTAACTTGGCTAACAGGTTTTAGCCTTCAATGAACATAAATCCATAATTTAATTTAAGGAAAAGCCATTCTAAATCTAATGTAGTCCATTAATTGTTCAATTATTTACATAAAACTGTGATGCCATAAGCTAAGATTATATATTTAGATTAACATACTATTGTATTTTTATATGATAAATAGTTAATAATTATTTTTCTAATCGCTATTGAAAAGAAAATGTCCAAGTCAGATTTTTATATGACTCATTAATGTGGAACAAGTTTTTATGATTATAATTAGTTACTTGAATTTGAAGGTTATTTTTGTAATTATCGAATTCTGTTGAATTACTTTGTTTTATCATATTAATTCGTACAAGAAATTATTTATTTTTGTTAATAATATATTAATTTGAAATATATATAAGGTGTAATGAAAGTATAAATATATGTATTAATCAGCAATGAAGAGATTACTAGTAGACTTAGTTTGACATTTCTTTCACTAATCTTTACTAAAAATTATTATAAAATTTATTATCTAACTCTGAATCTAAGTACTGTTTTTTTTTTTTGTTTAAACACACATGTCCTTCATCAACAAACGTTTTAAAGATTTAAACTTGCTGTTGGCATTGTAAAACTTGATTATCTCTCTACATATATATATATATATTCTATGAAAATCAAATAGATGTTTATAAATTTAATAAAGAAGAAATAGAATATAGAGATTTTTATTTATTTAAATATGCTTCTCCTATACTAAGGGATGATTTAGACATTTAAATCTGTTGTTGGCATTATAATACTTGCTTTAGCTCTATACATATTTCATGGGCTGCTAAAAGCAGTTTCTATTAACTGAAAAGAAACCATTTGATTACTTTTTGAAGCCTTAAAGGAAACCAAGCAGAGGAAATTCCTAATGCCCATTCCATGCATTATAGTTCCAGCTATTATTATTATTATATGATTATTTGTACAGTCATGGATGAGATGCCATATCAGTCAGCATGGTGAGTTTAATGGCAATTTAATCTGATTTTAAGATCAGAAAATATGGTTTTTTTTCAATTACCTAATTATTCTTAACTGAAATATCAGTTAAATTTTCTTGATGGCAGGATGAATGTGTGTGTGAATTATCTCTTCTTTTTTTTTCTTTTTTCTTTTTTTGTGTTTATAATTGATATTTACAATTATAATAGGCAAAAGTAAATTATAGCCTTTATTCCCAGCAGATGGTAGAAGGTGGAGATGTTAAGAATCCCTTGATTCAGACCCAAACTGCTGTTCCGTGATAATTTTTTATTTAAATATCTAAAATTGCAGATCACTTTCAAGTGAGGAAGATTGTATGAGTTGAAGGAACTGTATAATATCAAATAGAACATTGTTGAACTTGGTGAAGTTAGAAGAGAAGGTGAAGAGGCATAAAATATCATGTATTTTAATGTAAAAGCACAAATATTGCAACCACAAGTGGAGTCCAATGCATTGTAAATAAAAAATGAAAGAACAATATTATGGAGATTGATGTTACATCAAACAGTGCAAAATTAGTTCAACTTAATGAAAGATACCAAATGTATTAATTTAGGTTTATATCCAATAAGTTCTCTATATGATGAAGAAAAAATGATTTTTATATGGATATATAAAATGCTTTTGACCAGACTAAACAACATTTTAAAATTGTCATGAAAGACTAATGCTAGAATTGGTAAATGATTGAATATTGAAAGTGCTATGGGTAAATTTGATTATCATATTAGAAATAGAGAGGTGACATACTTATGAAATTAACAGAAAAAGAGAAACTCTATATTATGATTTTTTTTTATTATTAAGAAAAATGCTAAAAGAAAATGGTTATAAAAGCATCCAAATGAAGATATAGCAGAATTTTATTTTATTTTGACTAAGAAAATATGTATTTCAAGATTGTTGTGTTTTTTATAGATTCAACATAGGAAAAGTTAGAAAGGCAAAAACTATTAGGAAATTCAGTACTAACAGTTAATTTTTCTAATCTTCAGAAACACTTCAATGAATTTAAATTCCAACTTGCAAATCATTTTAAAATAATAGAGTTTGAAGATGGTTCAGATTTAACTGAAATCTATAAAAAGAAAAGTGATATTCTATTAAGTAGTGCAAGAAAGATAACTGGAACAAAAGAAGCAACAATTTACAAGTGAATTTTCTATTAATTGTAAGAGAATATATGAAGAAAAGAAAAAAGAGTTAGTAATAATTTAAGAAAATATAATTATGAATTGGCAAGGAAACCTAAAGAAGAAATTAAAAGTTTTTCAAAATGTAAAACATCTTGAGAGATGATATCGTGAAATATATGGAAGATTTCTATAAAGAACAAGAAAACAAAGCATCTCCTATAGTTATTATATCTTCCAAATTGTCCAGCATTTTAAGTGAAGTATATGCAATTAGATCTATGAAGAAGAGAAAAATTACAGAAAATGATGAAATTATTATTGACATCTTAAACGAAGCAAGATTAAGAAATAGAAAAATTGTTGGTAAAATTATATATCAAATGACTAAATAATAAAGAAATATCAGATTATTGGAAGAATGAAGTAGTAGTAATAGTATTGATATTTTAAAAATTTTCTTAAAAAAGATATTAGAAATTACAGACCTATCTTCTATCAGTTCTATGGAAAATCTTTTCCAAGATAATTACAATTTGTCTACAGCAATCTTTGGAGTCTAAGCAATAAAAAGAACAAAATTATATTTATAAGAATAAAATTGATTTAAAAATAGTTTTAGCACAGTAGATCATATCCATGTATTGAGAGAAGTTATAGAAAAGACCAGTGACTATGAATTATCATTATGGTTTGAATTTGTAGATTATAAAAAAGCATTTGATTTTATAAGCATTTCTGCAATGATTAAAGTATTGATTATCAAGATATAGATCCAGAATATTGTCATATTCTGAAGAATATCAAAATGCAACAACAATTAGTTAACATGGTGATACTAAAAAAAATAGTATTGAAAAAGATGCAACTTTATTCTATATCTCCAAAACCTTTCACTGCAGTTTTACAAGAACTATTTGGTAGATTAAAAGGGAGGGCCAAGGAGTAAATGTAAATGAGATTAGATTGTTTTTGCAAAGACTGCTCCAGAATTTCAGGAAATATTGAGAGTTACCAGATGAAAGTGGGGAAATAGGACTAAAGATAAATGATAAAAAGAACTAAAGTAATGTTCACTGGATTTTCTCAGAAGAAAAGAAATATTGATAATTATGAATTTGAAGAAATTAACAATTACCATAATTACATTATTAAAACAGACAAATACATAATGAATGGAATTAAACTTAGATGGAGTGCTTTTAGTATGAATGATTTAATATTAAAAGGAAATATATCCATATGTTTGAAACGGAATATTTTTAATAGATGTGTTTTACCAATTCTTAGTTATTGGTCTGAGACATAGTCACTTAACAGAAGAACACTACAAAGATTTCAGACCACCCAATGAAGTATGGAAAGTTGTATGTTAGAAAATGCATGGTTGAGAGAACTGTGTATCACTGTCATTATTGAAAGAATTAAGAAACAAATTGAGCTGGGCTGGACATATTACTGAAGTAATTGATAATAATAGGTAGACAATAATTTAAATGGAATCCCAAGTGAGTATAAAAGACTAAGAAAGAGATCACATGTTGGGTGATGGATGAAATAAGAAGTTTGCTGGTGTGTTTAGAAAAGAAGATAGGGATCAGAATAATTCGATTAAATTTGGAGACACTTTTATCCTATATTGAGTGATAATCATTAAAAATGATGATGGTGATATGTTCTATAAAAATGAAATAAATGCTTAATGTTGTAAGTAAATTTAATAAAGATGAAATGAATGGAATATAGAGATTTTTTTACTTATTCACACCAAACTCTACCAAGAAATGTTTTAGAGATTTAAATTTACTCTATTGGTATTATGAAATTATTTCATATCTTCATATTCTATGAAAATGAAATTAGCATAAATAATTTTAATAAAGATGAAATATACAGAAGCTTAAATAAATTTCTCTATATCATTAGCATTAGCCATTTATAAACAAATCCTGCAATGCTATCTTTTACCTTGTTCTACAGTTAGCTTTACGTTTTGAGAGAATTTTTCCCATTATATTTTATCTTCACAATGAAAATAATCTCAAGTGTAAAATATTTTTGAGATATTTTTATAATGTAAATGAGGTTTATTTCTTCTACAAAAATTTTGTCCAAATGATTATAAAATTTAAATATGTAACAAGTAGAATTTTTTGTTTTTTTCTTCAAGTAATCTGATCAAAAAGAAAGAAAAATTGTAATTGATCTTAAAAATGGAAGAGAGTGTTTAGTTGTAGTTAATCTCAAGAATGGAATAAAATGAAGATATTTTGAAAGATTATATAGATCTTTGAAGAGTACATATAATGGTGATTAACAAACTAATATATTAGAACAGTGACATAACTTGAAAATAAAACGTTCAGATTGTTATTACTTAGAAAAGACATTCTGACACTAAAATATAGAATATCATATAGTTTAAAAATAAAATATAAAACGTAACTATCATCTATCCAATAGTGTTCACCATATATCAATAATTTAATCAATATTATTTTTAATAATGATAACAGAGAAATCAAACCGAAAGTCATTTCAAAGTTATAAATAATAATTTGAGAAAAAAGAATTGGATAGATTATTAGAATGAAAATAATTATGCAGTAGAATGTTATTCCTAAGTAATAATATTTGATTATGGATGTTTAGTTTGATTTTACTTGCTGGACATCATATGATGATGACATATATTATTTGTTTTACTCTGTTTTTAATCTTACTTTTGAGGCTACTATAACTATTCTCTCTCCCTATCTGTAAGACATTTTTTTTTATTATTATATCAAATTTATATAAAATAAGATATTAAAACATAGCTACAGTACAATATTATTATCAACATTTTCAATCATTATTAGTTCACATCAGGATGAAGGTCTTACCAACCACACCAACAAAGTTCTTTATTTCATTTATCCATCGCACATGTAGTCTCTTTCTATATCTTGTATCACCTCTTGGGATCCAGTTTAAAAATTCAACTAACTGTGAAAATAACTACATCATCTGCAAAATACAGATGAATTAAATTATTCCACTTATTTTTTACTTCTTTAGGAAGCCATTTTAATCCACAAAATACTTTTAAAACTGATGTAAAGTGTTTTGGAGATATGGATTCACACTTTCATACATCAATACCAATGTTAAACATCTTAGTATCATTGTGTAATCTAATTACTGCTGTTGCATTTTGACAAGTTTTTTTCAGAGTATTACAATATTTGAGATCTATGATCGAAAATTTTAATATTTATAAATTTAAATCATAATAACAACTCATATTCAATGATTCTTTTTATAATTTGTCTGAATCTTTTAATATAATACACTAGGCTAAAATCACTTAAATTTAGCTTATTTTTTTTGGTTGGTTTGAGTCCAAAAATTCATTTTAAACTGATTCACGACTAATCTTTCTTAAATGCCAATATTATGATGGTATTTTTCCAATCATTTGGCATATCTTTATCATTAGAACATTTGATATATAGTTTTACCAACAATTTTTTACATCTGCTTTTTCATTATTCTCTGGAGCTTTTCTTCATAGGTTTAATTTTATATATTTTCTCATAATTTAAAATACATGTCAATTCAAAAGGTGTTATAGTTGTAGATTTTAGTTTGTTTTTTATTACTGTATAATTTTTTATATATCTCTTTCACACATTTCATGATGTCATTTCTTTTTCTGTTGTTAATAATTCCTTTTTAATGCTGAAAGAACTTTCCTTCTAACTCCAAGTTGCTGTTTTATACTTTTGAGACTTGTATTCTTTTCTATAGCTTATCTTACTAATTTTCATTTACATTTTTTTAAATATGTCATTATTAATTCTTTTTCATACCATTTTATAGCAGTTTTTAGATATTCAATTCTTTTTAGTAGATCATTTTAAAATATTTTCATATTTCTTCTTTTCTTCATATATTGTCTCATTTGATATTTTACTGGGAATTGTTGTTTTTTTGTACTATCTATCTTTGTTGATGATATTAAAAAAGAATTGAGTTATCTTGCTAGTAATCTCAGTCAAGTTTAAACTATCTTTAAATTCATTAGAGTGTTTCTGAAGGTTATGAATATCAGTCATAACTATTTCCTTTTTTCATTAATTTTCTTCTCTCTGGTTTTGCATTAATACATATGAAATAAAATAGCCCACTACATAATAAAGATCTTTGTAATAGTTTTTCAAATGTGAAGAATATGATAAATGAGAAGACATTATTTATCAAACTAATGATCTGTTGCATAATGAAGGGTTAGCTGCAATTGCTTTCTTTTTTGTTTTATTTTTTAACTAGTACTACATAGCAAGGGTGGCCAACTTTTGTGTTCATAAGATCTACTTTTTATTTTTAAAATGTGTTGCGATCGACTTGTCATAGGCAATCGACTAATTGTCCACAGTCTAAGTGGAAGGAGGTGTGAAATACATAACTATTTAATGGATCAAAAACGCATGTCCGGGGGAATTAAAGCAACATGAGTAATTATTAACTATATTTATTAATTCAAATTAGCTCCCTTAAATCAAGATTAAAAATATTATTTTCAATAATGATATTGGACTTCATCTAGAATTGGAAAAAAAATTGAAAATCTTGACTTAATTTGTTTCACTCGTTATCAAATAGCTCTTGCCAAATTGGCCTCGCGATCGACCAAAAATGGCTTTGCGATCAACTGGTGGATTATGATCGACTTGTTGGACACCCCTGCTATATAGATACATATTAAAAATATTGGATAGTTGTCTGGTTTGGCTATCAACCAGCTATCTGAAAAAAACTTTAGGCCTATACTTGGAACTTGAACAAAGTGAATATTTTATTTATAACATGTCTTGTTTTATTAACCTAAAACCTGTTTTTATTGAGATATCTAGAAGATTGAATTGTTTTTTAAAAATGTATATATATATATCTAAGTGTCATATTATTTTGTAGCTTACATCATTGTGTATTAGAGGATGGGGATCATCTCTATTGCTTCTTATAATAGATATTGTTTTTAAGCATAAAATAAATTAGATGAAATAACAATGATATCAGACTTGTGATTAATTATTTTACCATAAGGTATGAATTACTGTTACATTATATTTATTTAATACTTTTATATTTATGCTAAGATTCTATAAAGTTGAATATGTAAGAATATAAACTGATAGAACTTTATCTCACACACACACCCTTAAAAATAGTATTTGTGTGTACGTAAATTAGTTTGTTGAATATTTCTTCAATATCTATAATTTTTACTTGAAAAAATATTTGATTTTGCAGCTATAGGGTTGAGTAATATTTACTTGTTAAATACTGTTATTTAACTAGACATTCTGTTTGTTTGGTTCAAGTCTTGTAATCGATTTATTGAATAGATTTTCTTCAAATTTCATAGATAACTTAGGTATCAGTGATAATATAATATGACAGTGCTATATTTTGGGATTGTCCAACCAGTTGTTGAGTGTAACAGTGTTGCCAGGCTGAATTTCAAATCTGCATTGATTTCGGCTCAGTAAGTTTTCAGTGGTGCACAATAGATGACAATATATTTTTAAAAAAATGTTTTCATTGAATTTCATGACTAATTCATTAAAAAGTGTGATTATTGATTAAAATATTTTTTTAAAAAAGTATGAATTTTTTTTTTGATTATTTAACTAAAACTTGCTTTTTAAAAAACCCTATTTTTATAAACACAAAAATCTTGTAAATGATTTTTAATGTGCACAAATTTCATTTCAAAAACTGGAAGACATAGTTTCAATTCTCAGTTTTTAAATTTGAATGTGAATAATTGCAAAAAATGAATTGTAAAATATCTGAATGCTAAAACATAATATATATATATATAATACTGTAATAATAAATAATCATAACTTTAAATATATGTAACTCAAACAGAAGTAACTACTTCCCACTGAGTTATGTAATGTCAAAACTATGAAAAGAGAATGATACCATCTATCATTTAGCTTTGTTGTTTTATAAAAAAGCATTTTTATTTAATTTGATGGGTAATGCATTAATCACAATTCAACCACAATTTTGGTTATTAATATAATTTGAAATAATTAATTTATGGATGCCTTGTGCTTTTATTTCAAGTTACATATAACAACCAAAATTATAGTTGAAGAGAACAAATATTTTTTTGGTTTTTAATGTATTACTCATCAAATTAAATAAATGTTCTTTATATATATTATTTAGTGTTAATTCCTGATAAGTATTTTATTAGACAATATCTTTTTTCTTCATAAATAGGATCTTTATTTTTTTTAAGAGCAGAAAAGTAAACTGAAAATATCCAGAAGAATCTTTTGATACTACTTATGAATAATAACTAGTTATGTCCTTTCTCAGAGATGTGATCATTTCATATTTGTATCTTTTATCTTCTGGTTTATTTTCCGATGTTTTTTTCTGACAACTTTTTCCACTAAAAACATTAATTGAAAAAATTTTCAGAAATATTTTGCAAATATTCAATGTATCTTTAATTAGCCATTATAGTTAGTCATTCACTATGGGGGGGGGGATTTGACTGCCATTATTTATATTTGCTAGAATTTTTTTTAAACTCAGATTTGACTTTTTTACTATTTAATTTGCTGCATTTTTTTTTTGTTGTTGTTATGTATTCAAATCAAATTTATATTCTTTCATAATATTTTAGCGAAGGTAAGACTTTTATTTTATTTGGTTGTCTTTTGTTTTTATTGTTTTGTCAGCATTTATCTCTTACTTTGTGGCTTTTTATTAAATCTATAAAATGAAATTTGCAGAGGTAGTGCATCTGTTTACATGTTTACTATTTGGGATTTGAATCTGAATCAAATAATTTTTTTTCAAGAGGCTTAGGATTTTTCTCAGTAGGTAGCCATAGCCAATCCAGCTATTCTTCAATTTTGGTTAATAAATAGATTTCTAGTTATCTTTAACTAAAGGATAAAATAAGGATGGAAAATCATTCAAATTTGCATCACCCAGAAGTTGGCAAGCCCGTTCCTTTATGAAAGACTGTTAAAGAGGTCTTTGCCCTAAAGATTAAATTGAAAATGTTTTAAGATGAAGAAATTGTGAGCGAAATATTTTATTCGAATATTTGTTAAAAAAAGAGTTTTTAAAGAACTTGAATAATGAATAGGATTCTATATATATAAAATATTGGAAGATGCTGAAAATTTGCTTTTTAGCATCTAATGATTATTATCAGAATAAAGACTTGGCACTTATTTTGACTAATAAGCTCTGTGCATGATATGTTATTTTCAACATTTATATAAATATTAATTCTGAATAATATTTTTGTGTTTTTTTAAGATTTATTAATTTCATGTTATTTTTATATTTGTCATATAAGTATTACCTAAATTTAATCTAATGAATCATAAAAAAAAAAATTAAATTTTACTATACTTTTGAATAAGGAAGTAAGCATTGAGTACTTTAATAGTTTGATCTAATTATTTTTTAATTAGAATTCTGCAACATTAGAATGATTCATTTGAATCCTGAATAGCTAGTTAACTTCATTTCTTTTTTAAAAATAAAAATATTGTCTTTACTTATTTAATTTTTTGATGTATAATAATATTTTTAAATATTACTATTTTAATTCGAGTAAAAACAATATTCATTATTAATTAATATTTTATACTACATTGTAAGAAAAAAGACTAAATACCAATAACATATTAACCATACTGAGATTTCTTATGACACACACACATATATACAGTAAGGATATTTTGGATTTAACTCAAGATTCTAATAAATCTAAAGCTTTTTTTTTTTTAAAAAAATCTTTCAACATTTTTTTTTTTTATTTGTAGAAAGATGAATACAGCAGTATTATATAAAAGTTTAATAATTATCCAACAATCTTAATATTAAGAGAAATAGTAAATACTATATTTAAAATGTTTGAACATAAATTATATACATTAAATACTTACTGGGCAACTTCAAAACATTATAATGGTAATAAGAAAATGTGTGTGTGTGTGCATGCATAATAATGATAATAATAGCATCAGGAAAAAAAAAAGAAAAGTCAGTCTATGAAATGGAAGAAAATGGATTGCCATGAATTTAGAGTCAGTGACATTATGAAGGATATATTGAAGTCTGTGGAGAATAGTAGAGATAGGATAAGAAAGAACTTGATTAACAATCTAAAAAACAGAAATAGTTATAAATCACTGAAATTTAGAGATATGGATAGTAAAACTAAATTGCGGAAACTTTTTTTGGGATATAACTAATAATAATAAATATACATATTGTAATTATTTGTATATAGTAATCATTCATTCATAGTCTTATTTTCAATTAAGCATTTTATGTATATAGTAACAGTTTATAAAAGTAATACCACAGATTAATTAGTAATTTTTCAAATAAATTATGTAATTTGTAGTACTATAATTTATGAAAATAATGCATAGAATTGGAGCTTTTTTTATTTTTAAATAATCACTATATGTATTATAATACTTTATGAAAGCAATAACTCATTTTATTTAAAAAAACAACAACTAGGATTTCTTATGGATTGCAAGAATTAGAAGAAGAACTCTCTTGTATTAAATGGGATATTATTGGACTTTGTGAAGGTAGAAGAAAAGGTGAAGAGACAATTGATTTAAAAAGTGGACATATGCTCTATTATAAAGGCACAAATATTGGAAATACAAGTGGAGTAGGATTCATTATAAATAAAAAGTGGAAGAACAATATTGTGGAGATTGATGGTGTATCAGACAGAGTGGCAAGATTAGTTATACAACTTAATAGCAGATATCAAATGCAGATAATTCAGGTTTATGCCCCAACAAGTTCTCACAGTGATGAAGTAGTAGAAGATTTTTATATGGATGTACAAAAGGCTTTTGATCAGAGTAAACAACATTTTAAAATTGTTATGGGAGATTTTAATGCTAGAATTGGTAAACAAATGAAAGATGAAAGTGTTGTAGGTAATTTTGGTTATGGTAATAGAAATGAGAGAGGACATAGACTTGTGGAGTTTGCAGAGAAGGAAAAACTTTATATTATGAATTCTTTTTTTGAGAAAAATGTTAGAAGGAAATGGACAAGGAAGCATCCAAATGAAGGTACAGCAGAATTGGATTATATTTTGACTAACAGGAAATACATATTTCAAGATTGTAATGTTCTTAATAAATTTAACACAGGAAGTGATCATCGATTAGTAAGGGGTAAGATACATGTTAATGTAAAACTAGAGAGACAAAAATTATTAAGAAAAACTATATTTACAGTTGATATTCCTAATCTTCAGAAACATTCTAATGAATTTAAATTAGAACTTACAAATCGGTTTCAAGTATTAGTAGATTTTGAACATGATTCAGATTTGAATGAAATTAATATGAAAATAACTGATACACTTTTAAAAACTGCAACAAAGATAGCTGGTAGAAAAAAGCAGCAATTGACTAATAAAATTTCTACTGAGACTAGAGAACTTATGAAGAAAAGAAGGAATATGAAGATATGCAAGAATGATGCATTAAAAAGAATTGAATATCTCGAATTTTGTAAAATGGTGCGGAAAAGAGTTGAAAATGATATAAGAAAGTATAACTGTGAACTAGCAAGAAAAGCTGTAGAAGAAAATAAAAGTCTTAAGAATGTAAAACAACATTTTGGTATTGGTAGGAAATTTATATCTGCAATAAGGAAAAAAGATGGAATTATTACTAAAAAGAGGGATGACATTATGAAATTGGTAGAAGATTTTTATCAAGAATTATATAGTAATAAAGAACAAGTACCTCCTATATCTATTACATCTTCCGAATTGCCCAGAATTTTAAATGAAGAAGTGAGAAATGCAATTAAATGTATGAAAAAAGGAAAGGCTCCAGGTAATGATGGAATTATAATTGATATATTAAAAGAAGCAGGTGAAGAAACAGAAAAAATATTAGCAAAGTTATATACCAAATGTCTAAATGATAAAGATGTACCGGATGATTGGAAGAATGCAGTAATAATATTAATATTTAAAAAAGGTGATAAAGAAGATATTAGAAATTACAGACCTATCAGCCTTTTATCAGTTTTATATAAAATTTTTACCAAGATAATTACAACTCGTCTACAGAGAACCTTGGATTTTCACCAACCAAGAGAACAAGCTGGATTTAAAAGTGGTTTTAGTACAGTAGATCATATTCAAGTATTGAGAGAAGTTATAGAAAGGACAAATGAATATGAGTTGTCATTATGTTTTGGATTTGTAGATTATGAAAAGGCATTTGATTCTATAAACATTTCTTCAGTGATTAAAGCATTGGATCATCAAGGTATAGATCCAGGATATTGTCATATTTTAAAGAATATTTATAAAAATGCAACAGCAACAATTAGATTACATAATGATACTGGGAAAGTCAACATTGAGAAAGGTGTAAGACAAGGTGACTCCATATCTCCAAAACTTTTTACAGCAGTGCTGCAAGAAATATTTTGTGGATTAAAATGGGAAACTAAAGGAGTGAAAGTAAATGGAGATTATTTAAGTCATTTAGATTTCGCAGATGATGTAGTTGTTTTTGCAAATAATGCTTCCGAGCTGCAGGAAATGTTGCAGGAGTTATCAGATGAAAGTAGGAAAGTAGGACTAAAGATAAATGTTAAAAAGACTAAAGTAATGTTTAATCGATTTGCTCAAAATATGAAAATAAAGATTGATTATGATGAATTAGAAGAAGTTAAGAGTTAAAAATATCTTGGTCAGATTATTAATACAAATGGAAACATAATAGAGGAAATTAATCATAGAATTAAACTTGGTTGGAGTGCTTTTAGTAGAAATAACTTGATATTAAAAGGAAATATGCCTATGTGTTTGAAAAGAAAGGTTTTTAACAAATGTGTTTTACCAGTTCTTACTTATGGATCTGAGACTTGGACACTTAATAGAAGATCAATACAGAGACTTCAGACCACTCAAAGAAGTATGGAGAGATGTATGTTGGGAGTAACAAGAAGAGATCGAAAACGCAATGTATGGGTAAGAGAACAAACAGGTGTTACTGACCTCATTGAAAAAATTAAAAGATTGAAGTGGAGTTGGGCTGGACATATTGCTAGAAGAGATGATAATAGATGGACAATTGAAATTTTAAACTGGATTCCAAGAGATTGTAAAAGACCCAGAAGGAGACCACATGTAAGATGGATGGATGAAATAAGAAAATGTGTAGGGGTGATGTGGAGAAGAGAAGCTAAAGATTGGAGAAGATGGATTAAACTTGGAAAGACCTTCAACCTGCAGTGGATTGATAATAGTTGATAATGATGATGATGACCCCTCCCCCTCCATAGAATTCAAATAAACTTTTTAGCAACTTTTCAGATTTAGGCATACATTTCTTAATTTAATTGAATATAATGAAAATGTAATATTGTCAGTCTATCCATAGATTGTCTCTAATAAATCTAGAGCATGCACACAAATTATTTTTAAGCCTGTAAATACACATTACAAATTTATTAGAAGATTTTACCAAAGTGAGATAAATTTATGCATGACAAACTTCAGAGGTTTTATTTATTAGGAACAAAATTTATAGATAGGCCATGTTAAGTACTAATAGCCTTGCACAAAATTTCCAGACTATAATGCAATTTTTTCCATTTGTAGTACTTTATATCAACATCAATTTTTTTTAAAAAATATATCTATAATTCTTCAATTCAAGAGGTCAATGTCAGTCACCAAAGTGTTGTGGATATGGGTTTTAATGACTTCCAAATAAAGAAATGGCAGTTATGCTTCTGCAGATTTACTGTTTTCAGGAAAAAAAAGCAATATCAAATAATCATGGGATATATCATATCACAAGTGCTATCTACAAATATTTAAATAAAACGTTTTCTTTTAAAGTAAAAAGCTTGTTCACCATTTTTACAACTTGTTTAATTTTTACAATAGGTCTAAATTATAAAGATAATTTATGCATTTACAGTATGCATGGAATAGCAAAAACCTAATTTAAATAAACAAAGTACTTTAAATAACTTTAAATAATTCAAATAACGAATTAAAGTTTCAAATTATATAACAAAATTGAATTTTTTTTTTTATTATAAAAAAATTTCAAAGTTTGATTTAATCTACAAATTTGTTGGCTGGATTCTTTAAATTTATATTGAGTAGTTCATTTATATACTAGCAAAAATCCAAAGAAAAAAAATCTTTGTCATAATTTATATTTTATATTTCTACAAGCTTTGGGGGTTCAAATTCTCATTACTCTCTTAACTTGAATGAGATAACACTATACTTAAATGATGAACAGTAATTGTGACAAAACATGTTTGTATATATTAAACAACAATAATAGTAGTAGTAGTAAAAACATTGATTTCTTGGTATTTTTTTTAGTTGAGAATACTAAGTAATCACTAAGGGGTAAGGCCAATGTCATTTACAGTAATGTGGAATATCTAGCCTTTCTTTTAGTAGTCATAAGAAAGCATATTCTAAGTTTTAGATTTCATCACAAGTAACTTTTAATTAAAAGAAATAAATTTTGTTTGAAACATTAAAAATAAAAAACAGGGCTGATTCTCTTAAGTATTTATTCTTAAGCATTAAAAACTTGCTTGTATAAATGTATATATTACCAAAAGAAAAGATTTTAAAGAAGTTTGACTTTTGTTAAATGTATTTATATTTATTATGTATTCAGGATTGATTGACAGACTTACAGAATTCTCAATCCCAAACCCAATATTACAAATAATCCACAACCTATTAAACAATCGAAAGATCACCACTACCTTAAATGGCAAAATTTCCCAAACCTTTCAACCTGACTTATCTAACCCCCAAGGATCACCCCTCAGCACACTACTATTTATGGTTTACATCAACACACTACTCAAAAACCGAGCTCAAACTCCTTGGAATTTATGTCTGCAGGCTTAAAAAATGCATTAAGGTTATGGCCTATATGGATGACGTGATGATTTTCTTACCATCTGCTAAATTCCTATCAAAATTATATAATATTTTAAACAAATACTCACAAGACTCAGGCCTAAAAATAAACAGAGCCAAATCAGCAACATGGAAGATAAAAACCGGAAAAAAAATAAGCTCCAAATTTGAAGCAGAGCCACAAAAATTTCTGGGCTTTGCCCTCTCAAAAACTCAAATGACAAATGAGATTTAAAACAACATAATTTAGGCCATGGAATCCCTCACCCAAAAACTCATCACGGTCTACCTTTCTCTACAAGGAAAGGTTGCCATTCTCAACATAAAAATAATGTCAAAAATAAGCTATTCCTACCTATTATCAACATAACTAACAAGTTTATTAATAAACTCACTTGCAGGCAGACTCTTCTGGAAGGGCAAGGTTATAGCTCTAAGCATAAAAACAATGCAAAAGCTTAGGAGAATGAATGGAATGTCTTTTCATTTTATCCAAGTCTGCTTTATACAAAAGATTCACAATCTAGTCCATCAACTTTTAATTCACCTTAAATATGAGAACATCATGGAGTTAGTCACCCCAATGGATTGACCCCCACCAAAGAAAAACAACTGGTTAAACATCATAATAGGAAAATTAAACACTAACAAAACAAGCATTTAAATCAGAACTCAAAATGTGGGATGCCTATGAACTTATGCATCCACAAACAAAAATAATTCCAGAGAAGCTGGGATTAGCAAACCATAAAATTACAAAAGTCTTCAAATATTGGGAAATTAGACCTTACCTTAAAAATAAATATGGATGCCATGACCACTAATTAGTTCCTAAAATCAACCCAACGTGTCCCAATTGCAAAAGAACAGAAGAGACATTTAATCATATCATTGAGAACTGTCGTGGACTACTAATAACAAAACAATACATCTATAGAAACATTAAAGCAGACTATACCATTACATCATTAAAACAAAGTATCCAATCTAAGCATTTCACGCCAATAGGGCTATCTCTTTACATAATAATGGCAATAAGGTTGGCGGAATGCAACAAAATCTTCAACGACCCACATCAAAATGAAGAAATTTTTATTAGCAACAAACTAAAGGAATTCAGAAGGAGAAATTAATTCTTGCACATATTATTAAACACAAAGATACATGGAGCCTCATAAATGAAGATTGACTTAAAAGATCAAGAAAGTACCAAATAGTACACTGACATAATATAGACCTCAAGAATCAACAGACCAGTGAATAAACATCAATGTTTGTATAAAATCTTAATAAATATATTGTGAAATAAAATGTATACATTAAATTTTAAAGTAATATTACATTATGCAATCACACATATTCTCTATATGTACCAATATATTCATTATATATATATACAGATTGAATGCTGTTATTCCAAAATACTTAGTTCTTGATCGTTTTTGGATTTAGAATCATGCAAATACATATTTACAATTAATACTATCAAGGAAAAATGCTTAAATTTAAATCAGTACTTGTTGCATAATTTTATTTTTTTTTTAATTCAAGAAATTGAAGTTCAAACAATATTAATTAATACAATTAAATGTAATTTAATTAAAAGTAATTTATTAAATATAGTTTTTGATTATAAAAAAAGATTAATTAAAATAAAAAGTTCCATTATTTGCATTTACTTGATTAAGAAGATATATGCATTTGTAACAGAAAATTCAGCAATAAAAGTCCCACCAGTTTTGTTCATTATTTCATAAATTGTTATCTAATGTAAAATACTATCATTGAGAATAAAGGTTTAGTAAAGAATTGCAAAACTTTTTGCTTCTATATTTCATACGTAGTTGAGAATGTATAATTCATATACTAACTTAATTTTTTAACCCTTCAATTTTTTCATAAAAGGCTATGCTATGAAAACTATACTTTTTGAGCATATTTGTTCAGCATATTGCTAATGCAAAGGTGATCAGATATTAGAAGCTTATGATCCTTTTTTATTGTTGTCATATGTTTTAATGTAGAACTATATATATAGTTTTTTAGCTTTTATATATTATACACAGTTTTTCATACAGCATGCTGATTCTAATTTCAAGCATCTTATTACTCATAAGAATCAACTGTACACTACATATTTTCTAGTGATGAGTTAATTACAAAATGTTAAGAGTATATATATTTTGCACTGGATTGTAATTCTGATGAAAATGGGGTCAATTCAAATACTTAAAATGATTATTTAAGAATATGACGCATGCCGATGATGATATATGTGTGTGTGTGTCACACACACATATAAATTACACTTACTGTTAATGCTTTAAACAAATATTTAGATTTATGAAAACTGATACGTTTAGACCCCTGTTTGTATGAAGTATTGGTCTGTTTTATTCTTTGCATATGTGCAGATAATTAGATATTTTCAGTTGTTTTTTTTTAGTAATTAAGTATTTTGTTAGAGTATTTAATATTAGTAGATGTAATTTATATATATATAAGTATTTTTACAGATAAAAGAGGTTTGCATATACTTTTGAATGGAAAATTCCATTTATATGGTTCAAACCAGTTTTGATTAGTAGTAGTGTCTTGAACTTAAATTCTCTTAATAGTGGCATTGGTCTATTGGATTTTTATACTTATATTTTGAAATAGATACAAAACATTCCATCTAAGTACATCAATACTTTCAGGTAGCTTATATATTATTATGATTTTCAGAGCTTATATTTTTTAAGCTTTTGCTATTTTTATTCTCAAAATATATTTATTGACTGAAGACCATGAAAATTTTTCTTCTTTTTTTTTTTTTAATGTAAATAGAATAAATACTATTTTTAGTTCACATGCATCCATAGATGTATAATATAATGAGCATGCTAACAGTTCTAAACAAGCTATTAGCATGCTCATTATATTAATATAATGCAAGCTTATTAAGTTAAGTCATGTGACGTGAAGAAAACTGATATTTGATGTTTATATAAATGTATTTCTATTAATGTAAAAGTAATTATTGCTGTCAATGGGTATTCATATGGTTCAAGGTAATAGCATCATTAAGTAGCCCAATGCAGGAAAAGATCTTTGCAACAGTCTTCAAGGAAAAAAACATAATTCATCAGGCTTGCTAACTTCCAGGTAATGAGAGACTTATCAATTGCTCATTCCTGTATTACTATCTAAGCAAGAATAATACAATGCATACTATTTATCATCATTAATTGAATGATTGATTGATTTGGCTGAGGGATAGCTGTTTGGAGAAAATATATATTAAAGCTATTGAATCTGAAAAATAATTTGGATTTGAACTAAATTTTATGTACTTGAACAAAAATAATGCTTTCTATATAGATCTAAAAAATATTCTTATAAAATGGTCAATTTGATAAAAATAATATTACAATTAAGAAATTGGTGCATGGAAGTATTTTTACAATATTATAGTTTTACAATTATATTTGTGATAACTTATAAAACAAGTACACCGTGATTAGATAATCTTACTTAATCACCCTCAGTGATAACTTGCACTTGTTTTACAAAAATACAACTTTATTTTATTTTAAATTCTGATTTAGGGAAATATAAAAAAGACAATTGAAAGGTTAAAAGTTTAGAAAGAGGAAGTGTAGTGTTTTACTTCTGTCATTTAAATAATCTTATTTTGCTGTCTGATATTATATTTTCTTTCTCCTAAAAATACTTTGATATTTTTGTAAGTCAAGCATCATTTGTTTTTGATGTTGTTATTTGATATTTCAGTAGTTGTTTTTTAAGTATATATATTGTTTCTAAATGTATTAATATAAACACTAAGAAATATTTTTTTAGATTAAGACAAATTACATTAATTATTTTCATATCTGTAAATAAAGTATTAAAATTAATTCTACAATTTTCAGAATTATAAATAAATAAAAACTATAGCCAGCTTATATCATGACTACCATCTTGAATAGCATTTTACTAATGCTATTCAGTATGGCAATCATGGTGTATGCTAACTGTAGCTTTTATTTATATATTGATATTTTGAAAATTATAGAATTAATTCCAGTGTTTTGTTTATTATACATTATTTTATCTTATTTTATATATTTTTCTGTAATATCTACCAAGCCATTTTTTAATAATGAAATTTCATGGTCTGATGTGTGAATGGTGAAAGAATTATAAGAAATTCATTAAATTTATCATGGAATTGAACTTTTTTAAAAAGCTGATGTTTTAAATTTTATTTAATTTGTATTGTAAACTGCTATTCAGAATGGCAGTTATACTATAAGTTGCATATAGTTTTTATTTATGTATTGATATTTTGAAAATTATAAAGTTAATTCCAATGTTATGTTTACTATATATTATTTTATGTGATTTTACATATAAAATTTATTTTGTATATTTCTTGGTGAATTATATAATTTACTATATTGTATTTATCATTAGCAATCACTCTTAAATGAATATGATTATTTTAACTCCAAAAGAAGAAAAAAACAAGTTAGAAAGACAAATATTATACAAAACAAAATTAAAAGAATTAAGATTAGACTTAAAATTAATATACTTTTAATTAAAAATTGGGAATATAGTTGCACAAAAACACATTTCCACTATCACAATTAATACAGAGACAATCAATGAAATGGGAAGCTCATGACATCCAGATTATACTAACTTAAATGACCAAAAACAATAAAATAAAAGGAAAAAAGAAAAAGAAAATAGGGGAGAGAATGATAAAACATCAAGAAATGACAAAATATTTTTGTGTCAGAAACATTGCTTTGTTTTATGATAGAAGAGACAAAATATTATTAAAAGTGATGAGTTTTTATATCTGTAATGTAAATGTTCATTTGTTCAAAATCTTAAATCTCCAAAAGTTTTCACCGATTGCTTTGAAATTTTGACACAACGTTGCATTCAAATACGCGTGTTTTTATATACCTGTGACAGGTAAAAACATGCTTTTTTAAAAAAATAGTGCTATCTTTTGAACGTGTTGGATGTAAAAGCAATACACACTATACTAAATATTTTATGATTCCATTTCAATGTTTCTGATTGCATTGTTAAATTGAATTTTCATAGATTTAGATTTATTTTCATTTTGATTTAATTATTTCGTGTGAGAGATTGCAATTCCCAATTCAATTGACATTTGCAATCACCATCAACAAAGCTCAGGGCCAATCTTTAGAATTGTGTGACTTAGATCTAGACACAGATTACTTCTTACATGGACAATTATATGTTGCATGTACTAGAGTTGACAAACCAGACAATGTCTCTCTCTATATCTGCACAGACAATGGAACAACAAAAAATATTATATACCTACAAGCATTGTGAAATTAAACATATTAGAAAGGTGCACTTTCTCTTTTCTTTCTTTTCCATTTAACCAGACTGAGCCAAAGCAACGTGTGGCCGGATACGGCTAGTATATTTATATTATTAAACATAATTGTTTGTTTAGTTGATTGTTTTCTAAATTAAATTAAATTTATTCTACAGCCATGTGAGTAGAATCTTAAATGAATAGAATGTTATATTGATTAAATGTTTATTTTAATGTCTTAACTTCAAAAGTAATTATGTTTTGTTAAAGTATAATTGAAACTTTGCAATAATCGAATACCCTGTGTGATATAATGAAGTGGTAAAGTAAATGAACTTTGGAGTTCAAATTTCATGGATCAGGTTCCTGCTTTGTATTTGCAGTTCTCAAACTCTCACACAATAAACTATTCTTTATAATAGTCAAATGCATTTAATACACTTTGAAATTATTTTTGCAATTGTTGTGAATAAATTTATATTTTTGCACTTCTATTTTCTCGAATTTTAATTTACAGAAGTGTTATATGTAATATCTTTTTTTTATTTTTTTTAAGCATTTGAAGATTTTACGACACCCTGGCATTTTAAAGTATTATGGTTGTTACAGTTTGGGGGATTCCATTTATTTAGTAACTGAACCTGTTCAGCCATTAGAATTAATTTTGGACAATTTAACAACATCTGAAATATGTGCTGGAATACACAATATACTGGAGGCTATTCATTTTTTGCACAGTAAGGTAAGCAATTTATATGGAAATATATATATATATCTTTTTGGGGAATAGGTTAGTAATTGTATATGTTTTTTTTTCTTTCAAATGTAATGTTTTATGTAATAATAGTACTAATAATTCTGCACAAACAAGCTTGTTAGAGAAGTTTAATTTTGTTTATAAATTTATATATGCTAAGCATTTTCGAAGTTCTTAGACTTCATATTCATAGATTCATAGCTATGAATATGAAGTCTAAGAACTTCGAAAACCCTTAGCATATATAAACTTATAAACGAACTTCAAAAGCTTTTAGCATATATAAACTTATAAACAAAATTAAGCTTCTCTAACAAGCGTGTTAGCGCAGAATTATTAGTATTATATAATCTAAGAGAAGTCTATAAATAGATAATTTATTACAATAATAATAGTAATAAAAAATATGCTAATTAATATTATTTATGAATTACATATCAGGTATGAATTGAGCTATTTAACATAGCTGATTTTATTTTTAAAATAACATTTCATCATTATATTTAATTATTTTTTGATATTTAATAATATTTTCTTGGAATTTTATTTTTTATATGAAAAAAATTCCCTTAATTGTTGTATCTGTGATTGATTTCATCTCATCTTATTTTTGATAATAATGAAAACTTAATTTCATTGCAATAGATACAATATCTTTTATTGTTGTCATCAGCCGGAAAGTGAACCCGCTAACCAAGGACAACTGCTTGTAAAGCAGCTGTGCTGACCACTTGACCACCAACGCTTGACAGGCAATATATTTTGACTTAAAATATTATAAAAATATTATAATTCTATTCTAAATTAGTTTTGTAACCTAAAATGTAAAGTTAAACATCCGCAAATAAATATTTTAAAAAATATATCACTTATGTTCACATTTAAAATCATTAAGTAGAATAATGCAGTACACATATGATACATAAATGATATATTTTTTTAATCATTATATATATATATATACATTATAACGGTCTGTGATTTTTTTTCCTTATTTATTATATAATTTAGACCAGCTAAATTACATAGTACCATTATGCAAGCAGAAGGGGAAATACAATTAATATTTTATTTAATTTCATACTAACAGTCAGACCAGGCACTGTCTATAAATATACAGACTGTGGCCACCTTTCAAGACTGTCACACCTGCTCTTTACATACTAAAAGCAAAATACTTCTCCCATGAATACTTTAACTTGTACTGGGTTTGAACCCAGGTGCCATCCAGAGGATTAACTGGAACATCCACAGGAGATTTTAAATACTTCTAGTGCTTTTTTCTTAGACTAGCTCAATTGGACATTAGAAACTCATCTCAATAGCAATCAGATATTGACTATTTGAAACAAGACCATGTAATTAACTTTTTTTTTTTGACTAAATTTTATATGGTGAGAGATTCAGAGAAGAGAATTCAGGCCATCATCATCAACAATCATTATCATTCCACTGCAGGTTGAAGGTATCTCTAAGTTCAAACCATCTTCTCCGATCTTTAGCTTCTCTTCACATCACCCCTGCACACGTTCATCCATCCATCTCACATGTGGTCTATTTCTGGATCTTTTACAATCTTTTGGAATCCAGTTTAAGATTTCAATTGTCCATCTATTATCATCTCTCTTAGCAATATGTTCAACTTAATCTTGACCTCATTGAAAATTCAGGCCATATTAACAGTTGAATAACACATTTATTTACATATTATAACATACCAAATTATAAGAACATAAAATACAACAAAACTTGAATTATTTACAGTTATTTTAAACAAAATTCATTTACTCTTAAATAAGGAAATAATAGTTTATGTATTTTCTAGATTTTTAATTGGGGTTTAGTAAGGAAAATATAAATCTTACTTTCATTTGTTTTAGTTTGATTCTAAACTTTGATTCAGTTTTAGCTTAAATTTTGACCTAGGTCTTGGTTAAGATTTTTTTTAGGTGATCACCCTTTCTTTTTTTTCTTTTGACTATGCTTAGGTCTCTAAAAGGTCTTTAATTTTTTTATTTGCATGGCATGAGCTCAGGAATAGTATTTTTGCATTAGATTCCTGTTCCCTAATGGCTTATAGCTTTTTCTTCCTGGAATAGCACATATCTTCTTCATCTAAATAGCAAGCAACATTCTTGAATGTAGAACAGGTAGATGTCTCAGCAGTAGCAGGTCATGGTTTTGATCACAACTCAGATTATCGATAATTTATAGGAACTGCATAGTGTAAGGCCGATTGAACACCCCTTTTGTAAATCTAGCAGGGTATGGTGACAAGATGTCTGCAGAGATTTTTATACATTACTTGATCCACAAAACTAGAAATCCATTATGACAGAGATCGAAAAATTTAGTAGATAATATCAGCAACACAACATCATAACATGACATCAAAACCAACAGTCACAGAATAACTAAACTAATAACAAATTATTAGCTTTTATATCTTTAACTAACCATTGTCCTGGACATTATTCAAGCTATTCATTTTTCCAATATATTTTTTGTTTTAATTAGCCTTTTTTTAATTACAGCATTATTTATCTAATTAGTTAATTGATTTACCGATGTACAGTAAAAAAAAAAAAAAACTTAATCTCTGTTTTCTTGATTAAATAATTTTACAAAAATTATTTTATATTTCATTTCCTTTTAAAATAAATATTTTGGCTTAAAATTCTCCCTTTTTTACTTCTCATTTTCATTGTTTCATTGTACATCATAACATTTTGAATTTATAGTTTTTAAAGAGAAGGTAAGCCACAAGAAATAAAATATAACGATGTAATTAATTCTAAAAGACTAGCATTATGCACCGAATAATTAATAGAATATAATAAGAAGTGTTTCACAGCTTGACCTATGCAATAAGTAATCTATCCATAGTTCAAGCTACTTACAATTTAAAACTACCATCATAAGACCGGTAGAGTAGCTGACCATGGTTTAGAAGCATTCGCTAATACATAATGATAACTACAAAAATAAAACAAGATTCTTAATGCTTAATAAATGTACATCTGGTGGGCTTACAAACAAGCCATTTTTATACACACATACTCTCCACAGTGAAACACTTCTTATATACATGAATGCCATGATAATAGTATAAGTTTAAATGAATTTTCTTCCAAGAATCTATCATACATGAATCATTACTTGAAAATTTGGTTAATAACAAGTATTTTGAAAGAATAACAGTTTATGGATATTCTCTCCTTGCTTTCTTTACTTAACAATAATTTATCCGATTACAAAATTGTGAATCTAAAATAATAAAAAAAAAAACTAAGCATTATACATGTGTTTGTTCTCAATGGTATAATTTTAAAAGGACCCTCTCATTCATATTTAATTATACCTTAGCTTAATCATAAAACCAAACAAAACAAGACTTCCTCCATAAAGGAATTATTGAGTACATAACTCTACCTTGTACATTAATGTAAAACAAATTATATAGCATATATATTTGATAATAAAAAAATAATAATATCAATCTTGGCTTACTGAGCTATGATAAAAAGTTCACATTACTTTACCATAAGTCATCTTTCTCTATAAGTTCTGAAATGCATACATACTCTTTGTAGATAGTTCATCATGATTTTCATTGCTGGTATGTTGAGATTTATCTGTGGAAAAATTGGCATTTGGTCAGTGCAGAGTTTTCTAATGAGGTAGCTTCAATGGAGATTATTGCTCAAAGAGAGAAGTTCATTTTAAAAGCTTAGCAATACATATTATTTAACCAGAATGCTGAAGTAGATCTTTGGTCCATTCTTAGTTAATTTATTTACAGCTGTCTGAATAGCTTAGGCAGTGGATTTCCAAACTGCCTTAATGAACTAAACAAGTTGAGGTCGCAGGCTTTTTGATGTCAATAATAATAAAAAAACTCCAGAGACTTTTATAGGGCTCCTATCATTGTCTCCTTTAAATTTGTAGAATCTTCTCGACCCAGCAGCAATTTCCAAAAATAGTTTCTGATAAGCCAATATTTTTGCACTATAATTATCAAATTCTGATATAATTAATTTTCATTAACAAATTTTTTTATGACTATGCCCAACACAAATAAATTGCAGATTCCTTAGATTCATTATCCTTAAATATATTCAAACCAATTTACTTAGATTAATTTATAAATTTTATATAATTTTAATGAAAGATAAGAAAAATGATTACAAAATTTGTTTCCCCCCTAATTAATATTACATCAAGACTTTTAGTTAATCAAAATTAAATAGTTTACAATCATTGTATGTGAATGATATATGTTATATCATCCTTAAAAATTATAATTAAATGGTAAGTGAAAAATAAAATCTGAATTAACCAAACCAATATCGAAAAATAATTTTGCAACCTGATCAAGCATCTCAATATATATATAATTATTATTTAATATTTATTTGCTTTAAGTAAAGTTTGCATTCCAGTTGATCGATAAATATGTAGGATTTATTAAGATTTTAGAGTCAAAATAACAATCACAACAAAAAAAATCTATTTTTGTAAGAGAATGTATAAAAAAGCTTGGGGAATGAAGTTAATAATTTTTTAAACATTTTTAATTTTTTAAAAATAATATATGTACATAAAATTTTTGTAGTGTAATTTTTACTACACCACTCATATAAGATAGAAACTGGTTTCTATTTGCTTTTAACACTTTATGGAGGGATTAAAGACGGGTGAAAAAGATGCACAATCCTTAAGATACACATTTTGTGTTGAACCAGCACTCATCAGTTGGCCCAGATCCCAATCTCTTAAACATATCATTGTTCAGTATATATAGATGGCCAATTATTACAATTTAATTGATGTGTCAAACTTACCACTGTCACAACTTTGACACAAACCACTTAATGGAAGTATATTAATAATTTTTTTTTAGTCATTTATTAGACTAGAGATTATCCCATTTAATGAATAATATTTCTGTATTGTAACTTTGACACATCAATTAAACTGTAATAATTGGCTATCTATATATTCTGAACAATGATAAAAATATGTGTAAAAGATTGATTTGGACCAACTAATGAGTGCTGGTTTAGCATGGTATGTGCATCTTGGGGATTATAAATCTTTTTCACATGTCTTTGGTCATATGTTTATGATTACACCCCTTTCCAAGATGTTAAAAGCAGATAGAAATCACTCCATATCTTATATGAATGGTACAGTGAAAATTATACTACAGAAATATTATTCATTAAGTGGATAATCTCTAGTATAATGAATGACTAATAAAAATTATTGATATACATAAAAGTTGTTGAAATTTTAAAAAAAATCATGTGGAAACATATTGTGATATATGATATATGCAAAAAAAAAAATAAAAGACAATTCAGTGAATTTTTTTAAAAAAATTATTTCTTATTGAATTGATTTTGAGAAGAAAGCATATGAAAAGATATGAAAAAATGATACATGTTTAAATGATCAATCAAAAATTCATTTTATATCTTTATTAATGTCATTTGAAGAAATATAATTTCCTCAAATAGTTTCTTTTTCATTATTTAAATTTATAATTACATACTTAGTATAAGTTTGTATAAGCACAAAAGTAATTTTATACAGGTTGATCATTTTCCATGTTTTAAAAACATTATATAGGCTGTTAGTAATTTAAATAAATATTAAATAATAATAATTACTCATTTTAATTTTAAATAAATATTAAATAATAATAACAACTAATTATAATTGTTTTTGTTTAGACATTTACAATTTGGTTTATATATTATATTAAAGTTTTATTTTCATATATATACTATATTTTTATAATAAAAGTATAATTTTAATAATTAATGTTTTTTTTTTTTTTATGGTAATATTTTTGTATACTTTAAAATGACATTCAGCTGTTAAAATTTTTCTCCCCCTCCCCCCAAACTCTCTGTGGGAAATTCTTTTTAGCTTTTTAATAATGTATTTTAAAAAGTTTAAATGTACATGAAAGAATGGCTGCAGTCAGTTAAAAATTAATAGGAACCAGATATTATCTGATCTTAGATTGGATTGAGTATTTATCACCAAGAACCAATATGCATATTATTAGTACATTAGCCAATGACTTAAATGAACCAATAGGTGATGATGCTCACTCAATCCGAATATTTACAATCTGAATGGTGGCCTGGAAATAAATAGTGAGTGTACTAAAATAGAGGCAGTTTTATATTATAACGCAGAGTGCATTAAATTATGAACTAATAAGCTTTCCATGCTCTGAGAGTCCTATTGGTTATTTCAAGATATCTATATATGTTATGCCAATCATACTCCTATAGGCCTGAATGCAGATTATTGTCTGGAGTCAGAACATAGCAATTGGTGCAGTTGACAGGATAAAAAAGACCAGTAGTTATTGTCGGAGCCCAAATAATCAATAAAAAAACAAACTAGCTAAGTCATAGTAATGAATATGGCTACAGCACAATTAGGAATAGGTGAATTTGATGTAAATAACCCCTCCGAGTGGCCCATATATACCAAACGTATAGAGAAATATTTTATAGTTAATAAAACTAAGGATGATATAACAAAAATTGCCATATTACTTTTTTTTGGAGGATCAAGAATAATTGAGGTCGCAAACCGATTATGTGAACCCGAAGATTCCGAGAGTTTGCCTTATAATGAATTACTTAAATGACTTAATAATCATTTTAGCCTGGACACATATCTTGCCTACATTTGTACAATAGTTGCCAAAGGTGGGGGAGGGGATTGCAGGGATTTTGACATTGCCTTGAGAGACTTGGCAGGAGATTGTGCATATGGAGAGTACTTAGAAGAAGCATTGTTGGAACAGTTCTTATGGGAGATGAGCAATGACAGGCTCTGTCAGCAGTTATTAGCCATCTCAGACCAAATATATTCTGAGGCCATAAAAAAGAGGCATGACCTATGAGTTGGTTGTAAGAAATGCTAAAGGATTCCATCAGGCAAATATGGACAATACCCAGATAAACAACAAGACAAGCAAAGCAGAAGACTCACCAAACAAGAAAAGTCAAGGTTACTGCTGCAGTCAAGTTTGACATTTTTCATGCGAATGCAGATAGAAAAGTGCTAAATGTAACAACTACGGGAAATTTGGTCACCTAGCAAAGGTCTGCCACACTAAGTGTATATTAAGTTTTGCTAAAAAAACAACTGCCTTTATTTTAGTACACTCACTATTTATAGGCAGGTCCCCATCCAGACTGTAAACATTTGGATTGAGAGAGCATCATCACCTATTGGTCCATTTAAATCATTGGCTAATGTACTAACTGATACATATATATTGGTTCTTGGCAATGAATACTCAATCCGATCTAAGATCAGATATCTGGCTCCTGTTAATTTTTAACGAGTGCAGCCATTCTTTCATGTACATCTTACCCCCTTCTATTCCTGAGAAGTGCATGTTTCTCTGGAATCATATGTAATCCTTTAAATATGCCAGTGGGCAGCATCTGCTTTCTTCTTGAAAATCATTAGCCTTTATTTGGGGCTGTAGTGCAACAGATTCATCTGGAACTTCAGCTGTTTCATTATGTTTTCCCATATGATCTTCTGCACAGTGTTCACCAGGTGTCTTATTGGTTCCAGATAATTTTCATCATAGTCTATGTTTACTTCCGCCCAATTTTTTCGAACATGGTTTATATGCTGACAGTAGCATGCTCCTGTTGTTGCTTGCACTTCAACTATTTGGTCTGAAATAACTAGTTATGGGGTTGATGCACATTCCGTAAAGATTTATTTAAATAGTGAGGACCTTTGGTGGGCCATCCCTCTCTGATTCAGTTGATTAGCGTCTGATATCCCCTCATTTCTTGCTTCCACCTATAAACAGTTGCAATATTTATAATTTTAGTCTTCCAATGGTCTAAATAACATATTTCTACTTCATTATCAGTTTTTTACATTTTTCAACATTGAAAGAAAAAAAATGAAAATCCAAATTATGAGAGTAGTCGGACAATTTTTTCTTGTTGCTCAAAGTTGGAAATTAAGAAACTTAAACGACAAACATGTGTGCTCACTGTATGAAGGAGTACTAATTATAATAGTAATTATAAATAAAGAATAAAAATTATTTCTTATTATGTTAATAATTTTATATGTTTTTTAATTATTATTTAGCAATTACAATACATTATATTGTATTAGAGTTATTATATGCCTATAAACTTGGGCATAAATTTAAATTTGTTAATATAGCTTTCACTTAGCAGACTAATTCCATTCGAAATCAATATCTATTGGCATTTAGTCATTTTATTATAAGTTGTAGTTTTAAAAGCATAACTGCAATATCCATAAAGACATTGCCTAGACCACTTTTATGTAAAAATTCAAAATTTTATGGATTGACATATATATTTAATAAATTAAAAATTACTATATATATATATTCACATAGAGAATGTATTACCAATATTATTTGAATAATAAGAATTTATTATGATATTACAAATCAGCTTTAAAATGTTATAAATATTTAACACATTAACTTGGAAAGGAAACATCGTTTGACTTAAAAGTAATCTTTAAAACAAACATTGCACTGAATAAACTTTGAATTTTATATTTATTTTGTAAAAAATGTTATGGATTAGTTTCACTTTGCATGAACAGACAATTCTTGAATATTTGTATTTTCTTTTAAGTTTTGTTAGCTGATTTTTTTTTTAAATCAGTAGTTTAATAAATAAACTAAATTTGAAATAATGTTAATAAAAAAAATCCTTTTTTTATGTTGTTTTTTTTTCAAAATTTATTCCTTAATAGTAATATGTCTTTGCATAAAGTTAACAATATTTAAAAATATAAATAGCTATTTATATGAATAAAATTAATTGCAGTATTTATGTTAAGAGGATGTCAGACTTTAGCAAATATCACAAACCATGATTTGTAATACCCTGTAACTTATTGGGCAAAGAATTCAACATATATTCTTAATGTTAATAATTTATTAGAAGAAAGCATTTGCATGTTACACTAAAAAACATTTAACTATATTTTAATTCTGTTAATATTATAATATGTTATTGAATTAATGTTTTAAATATGCAGTAACTAGTGCTACTTACAGTATTATATGTCTGTATTTGTTGAACTAAAATATTTGAGTGTTATTATAATTAAAGAGAAAGGATTTTACCTTTTTAACATATGCACCTTACTGCTTTTTATAATAGCTCAGCGATGCTGTCAAACCCAAACAGCAATAGAGACTTTATGAAGATAAGAATGACCTTATTTTAACCTAAATTCTGATTTATATAGGCTAATGTGAAGCGTCTTGGTTTGCGAGAATGAAGATGTTACTCTGTTCACTTTTATTTCCATTATTTTTTTACTTACATTAACATTCATGAAATCTTTCGATTTACTATGTGTTAATATTACGAATTAATAGAAATTATGTAATGTTCAAATTTATTTATTAAGCATATAGATCTATGAAATTAAAGAGAAAGGCTTTCACCTTTTTAACACATGCGCTTTACTGATTTTTATAATAGCTCAACAATGCTATGTTGAGTACAGAGGAAACTCTCAAACCCAAACATAAGATGAAGACTTTATAAAGATAAGAGTGGCAATCTTATCTTTAACCTAAATTCTGATTTATATAGGCCACGTAACATCTTCACCTTTTCAAACCAAGATGCTTCAGATTGGCCTATGTAAAGCAGAATTTAGGTTAAAGATAAGACAGCCATTTTTATCTTTATAAAGTCTATCTTGTGTTTGGATTTGAGAGTTTCCTCTGTACTCATCACAGCATCATTGAGCTATTTATTATAAAAATCAGTAAGATGCATATGTTAAAAAGGTGAAATCATTTCTTTTTAATTTCATACAATCTATATGCTTAATAAATAAATTTGAACATTATATAATTTCTATTTGAGTGTTAGTAAAAAATGATACTTATGCACATATTGGGGCCTTTCCCCGAATTCATAATTATTGTACATAGGATGCATGTAAATAATAATTGAAATTTGGAAGTTTTATATTTTTCTTTACTGTCATATTTTTAAAATTAATTAAGAAATTATTTGATTTATAGTTTATGAATTAGAGCACTGTAATGCACACTAGAAAAATCTTTGTGAATTTAAGATATTAGATTTTTTTAATTTTTATTAGATATAGCTTCAGTGCTTTTATTTATATGTTATAAGTTTAACTTTTTATAATTGTAATTTATAATTGATTATATTGTTTGACTTAAAAGTATTTTGATTACATCATTATTAAAGATCATTTAGTATAATGACAAACTGTTAAATCTCCATGGATATTTCGGTATTTGTATTTTGTAATGTATTATACAACTCTTGTGTCAAATGTATATGTTGAATAAATAATAGTAATAGACAAGTACATTAGCTTCCTGACATAAGTCTTAATGGGTTTCAATCTCAGATAAATGTAATTTTGTAATGGAATCATTAAACTTAAATAAAAAAGTCCATCTTCTGTCAACTTATAATTTTCATCATTTATACAAAAATAGTATTGACTATCTGCTTAGTTTAATTTCTGAAGATCAAGTTTTGAATCATATTTAATTGATGATAAATGAGGGTGTGATTTAGATATTGTGTACTAAGAATTCTATTTCATGGGATCAAAATTTGTTACATCTCCACATAGGTTCTGTGAAAATTTTTAATGCATCATGTGTTTCACAAAAATCTAAGAAGAGAAACAATCCAGCCTTAATACCAGTTCTTAATTTTAAATGTCATTCATTTCAGAAAGCTGTCATACCTCTATTTTTCACCAGATAATACTTTTACTTTTCATATTATGAAAAATGTTGTGTGTAAATATTTACATTTCTTGGAAAATTTATAAATTCTATCTATTGATCACTGTCACAATTTCGCTAAAATGCTTGTAGGAAACAATGACAGGAATTTTATTAGAATATCTAAGAGTTTCTATGCAAATTTTTTTCTATAACAGTTTTTAATTAAAAATTGGCAAAAAAGTTTTAACATCTGCATAACAAAAAGGTTTTTTTTCTTGGATGGTATAGAAACAGTTGATTGCACTTTCAGTGAAATTCACCAGAATCATATCTCCCATGGAAAAATAAAGTGGGTTGCTCAATTTATACAGTCAAGTGATAATGTATGCAATTTATTCAAATTTGTTATTTCAATATGTGTAACTTATAATTATTCAATACCAAAAATTCATTTATTTTATATATAGGGTATTTGGCACTAATTATTTCAATATATTTATGCAGAAATCTTTTGACAGGTGCAAGTCTCTCACAACTTTTAAACTTCAAAAATACTAACACATTTTCCATTTTACCAAGTAGAAAATTTTTTAGTCTACAATCTTACATTTGAATGTTTTTCAAGGAACTAGAAAACAAATTTTATTGAAAATGATCTATTGCCCAATAAAAATATGTATTATTTCTCTTCAGTGTAGTATTTAACAAAGAGCATTTATGATCACAAGATGCCTTGGTTTTAATCAATACAAAAATATGTGCATCTCTGGATATCATCATAAAAATTGTGTGATGTTTCACAACTGAAGGACAATAGACTAATATTTTAAATATAACTTGTTTCACATATAATATCACATGATCACCATTCTTTATGCTTACCAAGTGGTTTACACAGAGGTTAAACTCTCACAGTAGCACCACTCTGGGCAAGCCAGAGTAGTTAATGGATGCAAGAAGGTTTGTGTATAAAATCCCTACCTAGTGCCTACTCATCCAATACCCCCAGACTAGTTTCTAGCTTGTGGCTTTCATCAGTGAGGAGCCTTGGATCTGAGAGCATTGCACCTAGATCTTAGGATCTAATGCAACCTTTCAGCAGCCATACTTTACCTTATTAGCTAATTATAAAGCTTTGAGTACAAAATGAAAACACAATGATGTTTTTAATTCAGGAGCCTTGGATCTGAGAGCACTGCACTTAGATCTTAGGATCTAATGCAACCTTCCAGAAGCCACCTTTTATCTTATTAGCTAATTATAATGCTTTGAGTACAAAATGAAAACACAAGGATGTTTTCAATTCAAGCTCATTAGCTTATATAGTCGTATAAATCTGAACTCAGTTCAGCATCTATATTTTTTGGTGTCTTTGGTTCTTTAATAATCATAGTTGCTATAATCCCATTGGGCAGGATTGGTATTAAATCGCTAAACATTACATGATCACTATTGTTCATGCATACACAAGCTGTTTACACAGAGGTTAAATTCTCCATACTGTAGTGCCACTCAGTGCGAGCCAGAGTAATCAATGGATGCAAGAAGATTTGTGCATAAAATCCCTATCTACTGCCTACTCATCCAATATCCCCAGACTAGCTTCTAGCATGTGGCTTTCATCAGTGAGGATTCTTGGATCTGAGAGCACCACACATAGATCTTGGGATGTAATGCAACCCTCCAGCAGCCACCTTTTACCTTATTAGCTAACTATTAACCTTTGAGTACAAAATGAAAACACAATGATGTTTTCAATTCAAATTCATTAACTTGTTGTATAATCTTATAGATCTGAACTCAGTTAGCATCCATATTTTTTGGTGTCTTTAGTTCTTTAATAACCACAGACACCATAATCCTATTGGGCAGGATTGGTATTAAACCATTAAACATCACGTGATCACCTTTTTTATGCTTACGCAAGCTGTTTACACAGAGGCTACTGTATGGAGAGCTTAACCTCTGCTTCACATTTCCAAGTGACTCCTTTTAAATCACTTATCAGCTAATCATGCAATAACTTTACACTTTTGTACAACCTAATGGTTAATAGTAATCATGGTTTTGATAAAGTTTATTCAAATTATCTTATTAATATTTATTGTTTAAATTTTAAAGCAAGTCAGTCAAGTACTTTTACTGGTGCATTAACTGCAGAATTTAGATCATTATTGCCAGCGCTATTATCAATTTCTATTCTATTTTTAAACTTACATCAGTTATTAGTATCTCAATTTCAAGTATAATATTAGTTGAATGTGACTTCATGGAAAAGGTTTTTCTTCTAAATATTTTTTGTAAATGGAATCTTTTTTATTATCAAATGTCACATTTTGCACATTATTCATAATTTTAGGAATTTATTGCCATGAGTATAGACCCCCCCCCTCTCTATAATTTTCTATTTAACCTCGTTCAGCAGTGAGAGGTCTCCTCAAAGCTCACTGCGCCTGGATGAATTCTCAGCTGAGTAAAAAAAAAAAAGAAGAAAAAGGAAAATTTGTTTTAATTAATTAACTGTAATTGTTGCCCTCAATCTATCACAAACCAGCATATGAACGTTTGAACAAAATGTGACAATTGTTTAGTTTTAGCATTTTATACATGAATAATTACATTTTATTTGTGACCATTATTTATTAGTATATTAGTAAAGTTATTAAAATAGGCAAATATTAATTCTTCTATTAATTTTTTAATTACACTTAAGAGTTTGTGAAAATAATAGCATTTTATAAATTTATGATAGTATCTTTTATAATTATTATATAATATTAAATCATCCATGCACGTTACTAACAGTAGTAAAGTGCTTGGATGATTTAGTATTATATAGTATACATTTGGCAATGCAATAAGAAAGAGTAGTTATTATCTTTTATAGTTGATGATTAGTCAATCGATTTCTGTTATTGCAAGATTGCTGAAAAATCTCGAATAAGTAATCAGTCTGCAGATTTTAGTTATATGAATTTAAAAGTTTCCTCTGACATTGATTCTTTATGACACTTTATTTTATGATATAAAAAGTAAATACTAACAATTGGTTATTTATTTACATTTAATATGTAACTTTAAAATTATTGTACGCTCTATAACAAGAGTGGCCAACTTTTGTGTTCATAAGATCTACTTTTTATTTTGAAAATGTGTTGCGATCGATTTGTTGTCATGGGCATAGTCTAAGTGGAGGGAGTTGTGAAATACATACCGCTTTTATATATCTACCTAGTAAAAAATAACAATTATTTAACGGGCCAAAAAACTCATGTCCGGGGGAATTAGAGCAACATGAGTAATTATTAACAATATTTATTAATTCGAATTAGCTAAATTATATCAAGATTAAAAATATTATTTTCAATAATGATACGGCTTAGTGGACTTCACCTATCTAGAATTGAAAAAAAATTAGAACAAAAATAACAAAAAAAACTTGAAAATCTTGACTTAATTTGTTTCACTCGTTACCTGGCATCTCTTGCCAAATTGGCCTCGCGATCGACCAAAAATGGCTTTGCGATCGACCGGTGGATCACGATCGACTTGTTAGACATTCCTGCTCTATAATATATGTGTTCTGCATTATACAGTGATTATTGAACTTCATTTGAAATAAATGTCTAGAATATTATATTAATTATGTCATGTTTTATATATATACAGTATTATAATTTCATTCCATTTCAGATATCTTTAATTATTTAATTCATATATTAAAATCGCTGTGCACTCACCCCCACCAGTATTAGTTTAAAAGCATAAGTCAATTCACTTATGCTTAAAGCGTATCCTTATATATATCAACCATTACTATTACAGCCGGGTGAGTGCACAGAGATTTTAATATACACTTATAAACAGTGCATGATTGGAGGTTTATTTCCTATTCTTTTTTTATGTTTCCTTTTGATAAAGCCAGAACTTGATATTAGTTTTAAAAGTAAATGTAGTCACATAGTTTACTTAAATGTTGCTCTATAAAAAGTTAACAGAATGATTTAGAACTTCAATAGCTCACATAAAAGTATCTTTTGTCTATTATTAGCAACTAATTGTGAATGAGAGTATGGCTATGCTAACGCTAGGAAAAAATAGTGAGAGAAACAATGATCATAAAAATGAGTTTTAATGTTGATTAGATAAACTAATCATGAAGCACAGAAATGTCCACATATGTATCTCATGCTAGCTCTTTAGTCTATTTGAGATTTTGTGATGTTGTCTGTTCATTTTGGCAGTCAGTCTTTCATACTAAAATACTTCATTAATTACCTGTCTCTCTCCCTTAAAAACTAACTATACTTAAGTTGCCCATTTTTTTTTTTTTTTTAGAGACTCCTCTTAAACTATTTCACATATGTTCTTATAATAATGATATATTATTATCATATATGTCTTATGCTCTTGCCATCATATTTCCAAAATTTTATGAAGCATTGATAAATGAAATTTTTTAATACCTTTATTTTCAATCAATAGATGATTTAGGTCTCATTCTCATGCAATAAGTTTGATAAAATAACAGACTTATATGTAAGTAATTTTCTTTAAATATTTATATCATTATGATGAAGCACTCTATCTTTTAACTTGTTAAATGTAAAAGCAGCATCTTCAAATTGTGCTGCACCTCATTATCATATCAATGTCATCTTTCTATCTAAAAAGCACAAGATATATAAACCAATCCACATTCTTAATAAACTATCCAAACCACAAGTTGATAAAGATTTTTTTTTCTTCACAGACTGATAGAGCACTTGAAGTTTGTGATAATTAATTAATTATATACCCAAGTCTTTATAATTTTGCATTCAAAATATTAAGGAGAATTTGAAGATCCTTTAAGAATGACACAATTATCAACATACTGTAAATCTAGAAGCCAAGAAGATGAAGTTCTTTTCACATTTAATTTGTTAAAATTGGAAAAAAAAAATCACATCTTAATGTTTATTCATGAAAACATCTATAAACTGTTCCAAAGATTACTATTATAAAAATGGAAAACTGAATTGTTTATGATATGATTGAAGCAAAGCAATAAATTATTGATTAGATTGACCAGAAATATAGTATTGATCTCCTAATTGGATAAACTATCATTACTATTAATAATGTATATATTATTAATTGGGAACACTTAAGAACTTAACCATTGGTATTAACAATAGATATATTGTATAATATAAATAATTGACTTTAAAGTTAAACTGCTTAATTTCTGTAAATTACATAAACCAGTAAAAAACTGCATAAGAATAAAACTGCAATCTAAAGTGGATCTTATAATTCAGTAATATTATTATTCCTATTTATTGATCTATCATTTCTAGTTGAATTGTCACTTGACCACCCAAGTGATTAGCCATTTGTCTACAATTATATTATTTATTTTATATTGCTAGAAATAGTTATTAAATTGGAGGGCCGAATTTAATAAAAATATTTAATGCTTTACTTATCCATTATTTACAAACAATGTAAAAGCAATATTATATGAATTAAATGATTAAAAGCAGATTGTAGTTTTTTTACAAAAATATCTGGTAATTAATAATTTTAAGTAAATTTAAAAAAAAAAATTAAGCCAGCAATTGCGCAGTTAGGAACAAATAAATATTTTTTATTCAAAATCAGTAACAGCACAATAAATTAATACATTATCAAACATACTTTGATAGATAAGTTTTTTGATTATTTTGGTAAACATAATTTTACATTTCATAGTAAAAGATTGCTTTTTTAACATTAAAATTTATTAATAGTAATTATATTAATAAACTTATCAGAGTTTAATGCAAAAATTTGATAAATTTTTGTACATAAATGTATTTATTTATTTTTTAAATCTTTTGAAAATATTTTGGATATCATTCTATCATAGTTATTACTATTAACTTTGAACATAAGAATAACATGACGTTGGAATTAATATTATGAAATATTATACATCTAACATCCTACAGTGGCATTTATATAACTACTGACTGTTGTCTATTGACTGGATGCATTATTGTCTCAGACTATCCATTTTCTATCAAAAAGACTTTTGCAGATATAAATTATAACATTTGTAGCTCTTTTAGAATTGCTGATAATATGAATGAGTAAAAAAAAAAGGAAGAGAGAGAAAGGAAGAACTAAAAGCAGAAATTAGTTTGGAATAGCTCTACAAACAACCACAAGCTGGTAGTTTAGACTAATGAAAAAGTAAAACCAAATATCATGAGACTGATGTATAAATGTTAAAATAAAAAAAATTGATCTCTGGAATTTTTTAAAATTATATAAATTAAGATTATTTTTTTTATTGTTCTTACTGTTTTGATCATAATAACTATTATTTACAATGTTGTTTTTTTACTTCCTTTACAGTTGTATTGTTTTCGTTTTTTTGTTGTTGTTTAAAAAGGCTCTATACATTTTTTAGAAATAGAAAGATAAGAAAGGTTCACAATTTTGTGACAAATTGATATGATTTATATAAATTATTTAATTCTGATTATTTTATTTATTATATTGATAGAAATTCTTAAAATGCAGTAAAAATATATATATATTAACTTTTTTACATATAGTAGAATTCTTTTTTTTTTTTAAAAAAAAAAAAAAAAACAATTTTGTCTTTCAAAAGTATTTTTTGATGCTGCATCAATTATAATTAAAATATATATATATAGAAAATCATTTATTTATGGAAAAAATTAATAAATATATATAGTAATCTCTCAAAACCTTTAATTTGGGAAAAAATACTAAGTAAAAAATTTAAATTTGTAAATTTTACATATACTTTGTTTGTATAGTGTTGTGGCAGTTATTTTCTTGCATCGTGCTTTCAGAGACATTGTTGCCATCACAGTGATATTTGCACTAATATCAGCATTTACATTAAAAATTAAAATTTCATTTAAAATGGTCCCAAAATACAAAGCTAATGATAGTAGTAATTCTGCCAAATCTAGAAGAAATCCTTTACTGCTTTCTTTTTGTGATATAATGAAAATAATTAATTTAATTTTGAAGAAATGGGGAAAACTCATATGCTGAAGCTTTCTGGTTATTTAATAAAAAGAATCATCAATTTATGAAATAATAATAGAGTACTTTTAATTCATAACCTGGAAGGGTGATTTAATCCCTTTGCTTACATATACATTGACTATGTTTAATTTAAGGTTTGAAATTGTCATATCTGACCTTGCTTTCAGAAGTGGACTAGTCCATGTTCCTTTCTTATCTGATCAGATTGAACCAAGGTATAATCATGATCAAAGGGTGAATTCACATAAGTATGGCCAAGGTGTAAACATGGATAAAATCTTACCCTTGGTTAGGCTCTCTGATTCCGATTGCTATCAGTAAGGGAGGAGGTAAATAGTCAGCATTTTTGGAGGCAAGCCTGAGAAAAGGTCTGTCTAACCTAAATGACAATACGTGCTCTTAAGAGAGAATGTTTGTCTACCTGAATGACTGAACATGCTCTCCATTGAAACCACTTCCAACAGTGAAGGTGTTTTTACTGTATTGACTACCGATATGTCTACACAGTGAAGCAAGTCCACGATAGGACTAGAAGCTGCTATGACTATGGCAGACTTGAGGCAAACTGTTTAGTACAACCTGAAGAGTCATTTAACAAACTTGAAGCAAGCTGTCCAGTACAGCCAAAAGAGTTAAGACCAGTACCCATGAGGCAGCTAATATATGCAGCTGGAAGTGAGTTCAGTCATTCAGCACAACCAGCTCATTATTGACTAAGTTATACTTCAAATTGTATTTATTGATTATATGATATGTTTGTATATTTGTTCTAATAAATTATACATATTAAATTGTGAGTGTTCATATTTTTTGATATTACTGTTGGTTTGAGTCTGAACCCTGAAATTCAGCCAAACACAACAGAAATAATAATAATTATTTTTAAAAAGATAAAAGAAATTTAAGTATAATAATTTGTGCTCCTTAAACTGTTAAAATTCCATCCGTAATAAGTATTTATCAAAATTTGAAATAACAGTAAATCTGTGAGTGGGAAAGATGGAAGCAAAAGAAATTCTAGTAACTAATATTTTACACCAGATACTATTGAGTCTATTTTAAGACTTTTGCAAAATATCCAGAAAACGAATAACATCAAGTCATTTACTACAAGTAACTGATTGTTGTTTAGATTCTGAAATCTGTATGAACTTAAAAGCAAAATGCTTTCATTGCTTTTTTTAAGCTTATCAGATTTTTTATCTTTATTAACTTCATACTTTGGGCCATTTTAAGTGAAATTTTAATTTTTTAATTAAAAATGTAAATGCTGTCATTGAGAAATCATAAGAAAATGGCATTTTCCATTTATATAGACAAAAGTATTACATCAATATTGCATATTTTGTATTTCATCAATATCATCAATTTTTATTACAAGAAGAAAGATAATAAGTTATTTATTTCTTTGAAAAAGAGAGAATTTAAGAATGTATGTGATACATGCACACACCTAAATTTGATTATAGTAGTACATTCATAGGTAAATTTGCTTGCTTGTTTTATTATTTTATTTTATTTTTCATAATGGTATTATTCTATTTTTTGCTAATTAATTTTTTAGATTGTTTATGTGTATAATTTTTAAATTAAATTATATCATAGTTATTAAAAAACTGTATATATATATATGTGTGTGTGTGTGTGTTTAAAATATATTGTAACAATACAAACTCGGGGGTATATCTAGGGTGATAAAAAACAATATCATCATCAACCCCAGTTGATAATCAAATTATACAATTTTAATATACAAATAATAAATGATCAAAATTACTCCAAATTCAGAATTCAATCAGACTAGTCAAAAAAATAAACTCTAAAACACTACCAATGGTTTTACTGCTACAAGTAGACTTCTCAAGTGTAAAGAACTACAAAACAACACCATATTTATATTAAACATTACCCACAATTTCACTTACTTCCCATACACTGTTAATATTGAAAGAACTTTTAAATAAGTTGTTTCAGAATCATACATTTTTAATAATAAAGATTCTTTAATTCTTTTTATTTAATTTCTCTCAAAGAAGACAATCTTAGCTTCATCAAAATTAATAGTATGGCCTGTATCTTTTTCATGGATATTCAAAGCAGAATTAAGATATTTATTTCTAACCCTATGTTTAAGCTCAAACTAATCTGACCTATATATATTTTCTTACAAAAGCAAGGGATAATATACATTATTCCAGGAATAATCTTTTTATCAAAAATTTCCTTTTCCAAGCAATTTTTTTATTTCCAAACAAATGACTATTTTTACATACAATTTTATAAGAAAACAGTTTAAATGGCAAAGAAATAAAATCAAATATTTCTTTATCCTTTATATCAATCCAAATATTATTAAATAAAATACTTTTAACAAATTTATCAGAGTAGCCAACATCTCAAATAATCTTTATAAAGTTGATTTTTTTTAAACAAAGCTACCTCACTAGAATTATTTAATTTTTTATTTCTGCAACAATAATTTCTTAAAGCAGCTAATTTATGAGATATATATTGACAGCTATCAGATTTAATTATAGACCTTAGACCTTAACTCTTTACTTTTAACATAATGACTATGTACTTAACAATTAGCCTTTACATTTCTAATTATAAGAATCTTTATTATTAAAAATTTATGATTCCAAAGCAATTAACTTATTTAAAAGTTTTTTTTAATATTAAGGGTATATGGGAAGTAAGTGGAATTGTGGGTAATGTTTAGTTTAAATATATTGTTATTTTGTAGTTCTTTACACTTGAGAAGTCTCCTTGTAATAGTGAAACCATTGGTAGAGTTTATTTTCTTGGCTAGTCTGGTCGAGTTGTGAATTTGGGATAATTTTGATTATTTATTGAGTAGTTTAGCTTTATGCTTTTAATGTTTCAATAATAAATGAATATGATGAAATGATCCTGTGATGAATATTCAGGAATGACTAATCAAATTAAATATAATGACCATGTGATCAGCAGAAATAAATTAACTATAAATTCATCCACTTACAGATGAATAATAATAATCATTCATCATCATGAATGATCAACAATAAAAAAAATCAACAGTCAACCTTGTGACTGGATTTGAAATGGGTTTACTATAGACCAGGCTAATAGCCACTGCCAAACTTAGGGCAGCAATACAACACAATAATTTGTTTGCATAAACTTAAGTACTAATCCAACAGAATATAACAGTTAAAAAAAAATAATGCTCAGATTCACAAAACATCCTGACCATCATCAATGCTCTGGGCATATAGTACTACTAGTGTACTGGCCAGCTATCAACTAAATTTTTAAATAAATAAAATGAAATGTAGTATATGGATTTTAAACAATATCCCTTTGCACTATCCAGCATTAGAGAAGTAATGAAATCATCATCAACTGGATGTCCATAACACGAAACACAAACCTCAATCCATATAACTTGTTATGCACAAATCCAGCTCAGAGAGCAAAAGTGTTATAACTTATTGTGAGCAAGAGATAATACCAACATATAATAATTTATATTTCACATCTTTTTTTGGGATTATAATGAATTCACTGGAATAACTTAATGAAATATAAATTTATTAATTAGAAACAATAATAAAATGAAATTAAGGTCTGCTAAGTACATTATAAATATAAATTACGCATTTGGATTTTGATTAGAATACAAAGTATATATGTAATATTATATTGTTATTTACATATTTCTCAATAGGTTTACATAAAACACACACATATATCAGTACACAGATGTCCCTGTATAATATAAAATGAACATATTTGAATTGTCATAGACTTATAAAAGAATTAAAAATTCATTTTTAATAATACATAAATGATTAATTTTAATGAATATGTGGGTGATGACTGATTTTAAAATATATGCCTATCCATTCCAATGTTTGCACAGCCATTGGCATTTATATATATAAAAAAAAACATAGTTATATATTTTTTTAAAGAAAATTCTATGTTAAAAAAAAGTATATACATAAAACCAATGCATACCCGTGTTATTTTCTTACAAATCCAAAGTTATTAGTACGTTTCAAATAAAAGTTGTTTAGTTTTTTTTTACAAAAAACAGTTAGGAAAGTTAATTTAAAATTCATGCTTTTGTTTCTTCATTTTTAATAAGGAAGATTTCTGAGTTTATTTTTTTTAATTTCAAAATAAATCTTTAGTGAATCAATCCTCTATTTTGAGATATATAATTTAAGCCAAAACTTATTTACTTTTACACTTTTCAATTGCCTATTATTAATGCCAAGCGTTGGATTGTCAGCAGTCTTCATTTATATTTGGACATAGAAGAGCATGAATGTTCCAATATTGTCATTTATCTTACGGGAAAATTATCTTAATGTTTGTCATTAGATTACTAGAACTATTTGAACATATTTTGTTTATGAAGGAGGCTTGTTTGCTAAAGTTACCTTGAGTATTATCTCTAAATGTGGAAACAATCTTGTCCCAGCTAACATAAGGTTGATAGATTTTTGGAATCTATATATATATTAAATGTAATCCTAATCCATTTTGAGTATTATGAAACCATAATTTTCTGAATGAAATTGTAACTGTTTTTTTTCTCACAAGAGCTTTCTGTTCAGTGAATAAACATTTGAAATGAATGATTTTGTAAAGATTATAATAGGTAAGTAGTATGTGATCTTTGTGATGATAAACATGTTGATGACAGCCACTTTAGAATAGATTGTGAGATATGCCTTTGTGTTGAATTTCAACAGTTTATCTTGTATTTGTTTTTGCATATCCATATTGCTCAGGTGGGAAGAAAAACCTAAATATATAGTTGGTATGCCAAGAAATGTGTTTGTATATGCTTTACTTGTGTATATATGCCCATGTACATGATTTGTCTAGATTGAATTTAAGGTTGTGGGAATTGGTAAATTCCTTCATGATTTTTATTAATGTTTGAATTTCTTTTGTTGTAAGGAAAACTATAATATTGTCTATGTATACTATCCAGGTTATATTCTCATCCAATGTAGGTATATAGATGCCTGAAAGTTATTTTTCTGTGTTGTTGAGGAATTAAACAAAGGCAAAACTCTCCATACAGTAGTGCCACCCTGTGCCAAACAGAGTAATCAATGGATTCCAGAAGGCTTGTGCATAAAATCCCTATCTAGTGCCTACTCATCCAATATCCCTAGACTAGTTTCTGGCTTGTGGCCATCATCAGTGAGGAGTCTTGGATCTGAGAGCACTGCACCTAGATCTTAGGATCTAATGCAACCCTCCAACAGCCACCTTTTAACTCTACTTTACTACAAAACTATGAGAATGAAATTGAAAACATTGTTAATATCTTCTATCTAAGTTCAATAGCTTATATAGTCATATGGATCTGAACTCAATTCAGCATCCATACATTTTGGTGTCTTTGGCTCTTAAACAACCATAGCCACCACTATCCTATTGGTGTTAAACCACTAAACATCACATGATCACCATCTCTATACTAGCACATGTTGTAAACAAAGGCAAAACTCTCCATACAGAAGTGCCACCCTGTGCCAAACAGAGTAATCAATGGATGCCAGAAGGTTTGTGCATAAAATCCCTATCTAGTGCCTACTCATCCATTATCCCCAGACTAGTTTCTGGCTTGTGGCCATCATCAGTGAGGAGCCTTGGATCTGAGAGCACTGCACCTAGATCTTAGGATCTAATGCAACCCTCCAGCAGCCAACTTTTAACTCTACTACAAAACTATGAGAATGAAATTGAAAACACTGTTGCTGGAGGGTTGCATTAGATCCTAAGATCTAGGTGCAGTGCTCTCAGATCCAAGGCTCCTCACAGATGATGGCCACAAGCCAGAAACTAGTCTGGGGATAATGGATGAGTAGGCACTAGATAGGGATTTTATGCACAAACCTTCTGGCATCCATTGATTACTCTGTTTGGCACAGGGTGGCACTTCTGTATGGAGAGTTTTGCCTTTGTTTGCAACAATTATGTGCTAGTATAGAGATGGTGATCATGTGATGTTTAGTGGTTTAACACCAATCCTGCCTAATAGGATAGTGGTGGCTATGGTTGTTTAAGAACCAAAGACACCAAAATGTATTGGTGCTAAATTGAGTTCAGACCCATATGACTATATAAGCTATTGAGCTTAGATTGAAGATATTAACAATGTTTTCAATTTCATTATCATAGTTTTGTAGTAGAGTTAAAAGGTGGCTGGTTGCATTAGATCCTAAGATCTAGGTACAGTGCTCTCAGATCCAAGGCTCCTCACTGATGATGGCCACAAGCCAGAAACTAGTCTGGGGATATTGGATGAGTAGGCACTAGATAGGGATTTTATGCACAAGTCTTCTGGCATCCATTGATTACTCTGTTTGGCACAGGGTGGCACTACTGTATGGAGAGTTTTGCCTTTGTTTGCAACAATTATGTGCTAGTATAGAGATGGTGATCATGTGATGTTCAGTGGCTTAACACCAATCCTGCCTAATAGGATAGTGGTGGCTATGGTTGTTTAAGAGCCAAAGACACCAAAATGTATAGGTGCTAAATTGAGTTCAGACCCATATGACTATATAAGCTATTGAGCTTAGATTGAAGATATTAACAATGTTTTCAATTTCATTCTCGTAGTTTTGTAGTAAAGTAGAGTTAAAAGGTGGCTGCTGGGGGGGGGGGTGCATTAGATCCTAAGATCTAGGTGCAGTGCTCTCAGATCCAAGGCTCCTCACTGATAATGGCCACAAGCCAGAAACTAGTCTGGGGATATTGGATGAGTAGGCACTAGATAGGGATTTTATGCACAAGTCTTCTGGCAGCCATTGATTACTCTGTTTCGCACAGGGTGGCACTACTGTATGGAGAGTTTTGCCTTTGTTTACAACAATTATGTGCTAGTATAGAGATGGTGATCATGTGATGTTTAGTGGTTTGTTGAGGAATTGGTTTATATATGTTGTAAATAATAAAGTATTTAAGTGATGATCCTTGAAGTATAGATTGATTCTTGTTTATTAAACAAATTTATTTTCTAAGTTTGTATGAAAATATCAATTGGTAAGCTGTTTTTAATGTTGAGCTCTACTAACATTGGGCTATGTTTCTTTGTATTTCACATGATATCAATGATAGTCTTGAATAATAATGCTATTTGTAATGCTATTTGTTATGTTGATTTTTTTTTGGTTCAATGAATTGTGACTGAGATAACAATGGTAATAATTGTGGTTCTATCTTGTTTTTTAATATCTTTTGAAGTAATTTTATTTTTAATGGGCCCATGGATATTGTCTTCTATTTTTATTTTGCATTGTGGTTGGTGATTCTTTATGAATGGAACAATTGCCATTGGATATAAATCATGAATTTCATAAATGTCTCTGAAAGGAAATTAGTCATATCTGTAAGATATGATGAGATAAATTGACTTAGGTGTTCAAATACAAACTTTGGTATGCCTAGAAGGTCTGGATGACAAGATTGGTGTTTTAGAAACCAGTTTTTCAATAGTTTATCACATTTTAATGCATTTTTAAATTTTATTTTACTGATATCAGTACCTTTTGTTTAAAAAGTATCTCTAAATGAAAAATAATCAAAAATGATACGAGAAATATATATATAACGTTACATATTTAATTGATATATATACTATAACCTCTCAATCAAATTTGTTTGAAAGAGAGACTGTAAACGCACCTCCGATTGCGTTTATGTGTACTAACAACGCATTCGCATATGGTTGAACCTTTATGAGATTCTAATTCACACAATGTACTCGCTCCAGAGTTTTCAAACGAAATAAACAATCAACATAAATATATACAAATTTCTCAGGGTTTAAATCTTGACTACTAAACTTTTAATATATAATTTATATAATTTTTCAACAATCACTGGTTTATTAATTTTTTTATCATAGAAAAAATCACTGGTTTATTACTAAATGATTTCATACTTATATAATTTCATTTTATCTATTCATTAACTACATATTCTCAGAGTTTCTATTAATAAATATTCATTAAGACTTATTGTAATAATTATCTCAGAGCTTTTCTCCAATAACATTTACTACTATCTAGATGAATATGCGTATCAGGAATTTTTATGTACGCATTGCACTTTCAACTCATTCGATTCAAATAGCAAATGTAATAAAAATATTTAAGTAATCTTAAATATATTAGCAATGTGATGTCTTGACCTGAACTGTAATAGTTTCAAAATTATGATCAAAGAATAATACCATATATTTTAACAAAATTGTGTATTTCACGTAAATAAACTAATATTATAATTATAAATACAAATCAGCACTATATGACAGCAAATATCGATATTTAAAATGTTAAATTAATACACACAGAAACATTGGAAATGCTCTTCACTTGATAATATAAAACTCTATAGACTAAATGCCCAAATATGGTTTTAATCATTGTCCACATGTTCATAAATTAAACAAACTTATATGTGTTTGAATTGACTAACACCATCATATATGTGATATACATGATCAGATTAATGTAAATGGGCCATTACTATGATTTCTGGAATGGGAAGTTATATGTTTCCAATTTCTGGTGATAACTAATGTCTTAATGTAATTGATATGAAATTAATTGTTTTTTTGTTTATATATACAAGCGTAACCTCTGATTTTGTTGACTGGTCTCCTTTGAGATTGATATGTAAATGCCCCTACTTTTGTAAATGATTCTTATGGTTCGTGAATAAAATTTCCTTTTGAAAGATATCAATGATAAATATTTATATAGTGAACTACTCCGTATGACAATAAATATTAGAGATAAATGTTTATGGCTCTTTTTAAAAAGTATGTGGTGTATTGATTATATCTACTTTTGATGTATAAACTTACTGTATGTGTGGCAATACAATATACATGTCATAGGAGATGGATTACAATGTTTCATCCACTTTTACTTTGAACATATAATCAAATTAAATATTTCAAAACAATAAATTTAATACTTACAAATTTGTCACCCTCTTTTTATAATCCACTCGAGTTTGAATTTAAATTTTATTAGTGTAAGGTTTATTTTACAAACATCTATGCAACAGAGTATTTTAATACTTCATCATATATAAATTATATCATAGCAGCAAATCTCAAATCATAATTTTAAATTAATTATAGTATATATTTTAATATATAATATTTGGAGAACCAAATATTAATAACCTTTATCCTGAAAATGTACTACTTCTAGATAATTTTACTCAAATGTGACTCGAGAAAAAAATTTAAAAAGAAAATCACAAATGATAGAATATAACTTAATATTTAAATTTTAAATAAATTTAAAGTAATGGTTAAAATATGCAATCTCTCTCCACTAACAAAGATTTAATCTATATTCATTCTCCTTTATCTATCACACTATACCCTTAAATATCGAATATACTACCTGGATTTCCAGCTGAGCTTTACGGTTGGATTTCGTATATTTACTACTCTAATAATTTATTAAACTATTCATAAAAACATAACTAACTAATACATCGTTCATATAAAGTTTACATTGCAACCCAATATCGAACATTTTCAAATTTATCGATAATAGGACTCACAAACGACAATACATTTAACAATTTGCAGCACTATTATTTAAGTTTACTGAAGATTAAAATTATCACAATTAAATTAATCCATTTTGGAAAATATCCATCTCAAATATTAAATGTATATTTTGAATTCTTTTAATCTCCTTAATTTTTTTGATAGTCACATGTAAAACACTCAAAATCTTTAAGTAACTTTTTGCAAAACAAGGTCACTATATCGTTTTCATGCTTATGATGTTTTAGTTAAAGAAAATTATTTCAATCGTTTCCATTCATTAAAATATATTATTTATTCCTTTATATATGAGGTACTTCCAATATCCTTAGCCAAAAGCTTTTTTTACTGGATAGTATTCTGGGACCCTTTGGTTCCTCTTGGAAGCCTTAAAGGAACTGAGCAGGGCAAATTCCTAATGTCCACTCCATATGTTCTTGTCATTGCAGCTTTTATTACTATGTGATTATTCATATAGTATACAAACATGGATGGGTTGCTACCAACATGCATTAGCCAGCGTGGTGAGTTTATTGGCTTTTTACCTCTGAGTTTAAGATCAAGAAACACTATGGTCTTTCAGTGCCTGATAAGGCAGAATGAGTGTTTGTGTAAATGATAAATATTTTTCCAATAAATATATACAATTATGACAGACAAAAATAAAGCATGGCCCTTATTCCCAGGAGGCTGTAAAGTCACCAACCAAGGCAGCGGTTGGTGGCCAAAGGCGGAGGGTGCTAAGAATCCCCTGATTGCGAACCCAGGCTGCCAATTGATGATGATTTTTTATTTAGGTACTTAAAACTGCAGATCACTTTCAAGTGAAGAAAGATTGCAAGAATTAGAAGAAGAACGGTCTTATATTAAATGGGACATTATTGGACTTTGTGAAGTTAGAAAAGGTGAAGAGACAATTGATTTAAAAAGTGGACATATACTCTATTATAAAGGCATAAATATTGGAAATACAAGTGGAGTAGGATTCATTATAAATAAAAAGTGGAAGAACAATATTGTGGAGATTGATGGTGTATTAGACAGAGTGGCAAGATTAGTTATACAACTTAATAGCAGATACCAAATGCAGATAATTCAGGTTTATGCCCCAACAAGTTCTCATAGTGATGAAGTAGTAGAAGATTTTTATATGGATGTACAAAAGGTTTTTGATCAGAATAAACCAATATTTTAAAATTGTTATGGGAGACTTTAATGCTAGAATTGGTAAACAAATGAAAGATGAAAGTTCTGTAGGTAATTTTGGTTATGGTAATAGAAATAAGAGAGGACAGGAACTTGTGGAGTTTGCAGAAAATGAAAAACTTTATATTATGAATTCTTTTTTTGAGAAAAATGTTAAAAGGAACTGGACATGGAAGCATCCAAATGAAGGTATAGCAGAATTGGATTATATTTTGACTAACAGGAAATACATATTTCAAGATTGTAATGTTCTTAATAAATTTAACACAGGAAGTGATCATCAATTAGTAAGGTGTAAGATACGTGTTAATGTAAAACTAGAGAGACAAAAATTATTAAGGAAAACAATATTTACAGTTGATATTCCTAATCTTCAGAAAGATTCTAATGAATTTAAATTAGAACTTACAAATCGGTTTCAAGTATTAGTCAATTTTGAATATGATTCAGATTTGAATGAAATTACTATGAAAATAACTGATACACTTTTAAAAACTGCAACAAAAATAGCTGGTAGAAAAAAGCTGCAATTGACCAATAAAATTTCAACTAAGACTAGAGAATTTATGAAAAAAAGAAGCAATATGAAGATATACAAAAATGATGCATTAAAAAGATGGAATATCTCGAATTTTGTAAAATGGTGCGGAAAAGAGTTGAAAATGATATAAGAAAGTATAACTGTGAACTAGCAAGGAAAGCTGCAGAAGAAAATAAGTCTCAAGAATGTTAAACAACATTTTGGTATTGGTAGGAAATTTATATCTGCAATAAGAAAAAAAGATGGAATTATTACTAAAAAGAGAGATGACATCATGAAATTGGTAGAAGATTTTTTATCAAGAATTATATAGTAATAAAGAACAAGTATCTCCTATATCTATTACATCTTCTGAATTGTCCAGTATTTTAAATGAAGAAGTGAGACATGCAATTAAATGTATGAAGAAAGGAAAGGCTCCATGTAATGATAGAATTATAATTGATATATTAAAAGAAGCAGGTGAAGAAATAGAATTTTTTTTAGCAAAGTTATATACCAAATGTCTGAATGATAAAGATATACCAGATGATTGGAAGAATGCAGTAATAATATTAATATTTAAAAAAGGTGATAAAGAAAATATTAGAAATTACACACCTATCAGCCTTTTATCAGTTTTATATAAAATTTTTACCAAGATAATTACAACTCGTCTACAGAGAATATTGGATTTCCACCAACCAAGAAAAGAAGCTGGATTTAAAAGTGGTTTTAGTACAGTAGATCATATTCTGGGAACTGAGAGGAGTTATAGAAAGGACAAATGAATATGAGTTGTCATTATGTTTTGGATTTGTAGATTATGAAAAGGCATTTGATTCTTTAAACATTTCTTCAGTGATTAAAGCATTGGATCATCAAGGTATAGATCCAGGATATTGTCATATTTTAAAGAATATTTATAAAAATGCAATAGCAACAATTAGATTACATAATGATACTGGGAAAGTCAACATTGAGAAAGGTGTAGGACAAGATGACTCCATATCTCCAAAACTTTTTTACAACAGTGCTGCAAGAAGTATTTTGTGGATTAAAATGGGAAACTAAAGGAGCGAAAGTAAATGGAAATTATTTAAGTCATTTAGATTTCGCAGATGATGTAGTTGTTTTTGCAAATAATGCTTCAGAGCTGCAGGAAATGTTGCAGGAGTTATCAGATGAAAGTAGGACTAAAGATAAATGTTAAAAAGACTAAAGTAATGTTTAATCGATTTGCTCAAAATATGAAAATAAAGATTGATTATGATGAATTATAAGAAGTTAACAGTTACAAATACCTTGTCAGATTATTAATACAGATGGAAACATAATGGATGAAATTCATCACAGAATTAAACTTGGTTGGAGTGCTTTTGGTAGAAATAACTTGATACTAAAAGGAAATATGCCTATGTGTTTGAAAAGAATGGTTTTTAATAAATATGTTTTACCAGTTCTTACTTATGGATCTAAGATTTGGACACTTAATAGAAGAGCAATACAGAGACTTCAGACAACTCAAAGAAGTATGGAGAGATGTATGTTGGGAGTAACAAGAAGAGATCAAAAACGCAATGTATGGGTAAGAGAACAAACAGGTGTTACTGACCTCATTGAAAAAATTAAAACATTGAAGTGGAGTTGAGCTGGACATAGCAAAGAGATGATAATAGCTGGACAATTGAAATTTTAAACTGGATTCCAAGAAATTGTAAAAGACTCAGAAAGAGACCACATGTGAGATGGTTGGATGAAATAAAAAAGTGTGCAGGGGTGATGTGGAGAAGAGAAGCTAAAGATCGGAGAAGATGGATTAAACTTGGAGAGACCTTCATCCTGCAGTGGATTGATAATGGTTGATGATAATGATTCTGGGATAATCACTCAAAATTTTATTGAAATACATTTTAAAAGCATATTCCTTTGAAATTGGACAAACACAATTTAAATTCTTTAAATAATTTTTAGTCGGCTATTCTAGAATTTCAATAGCGCAAATTTCAAATTTTCTTACCTGAAAATTTTAAAAAAATGCATTATTTTTCCTTTTATATTTTAGTTTAATATATATCCATTGCTTCTATTAAAGTGGAATAGACCTGATCCCGTCTAGAATATTCTTCTTACCTCATCATCCTCTATGTAGGTACAAAAATGGCGATTTCGGATAAAAACACACAATCTTGCACTACACTGAAAATTTTATAGATTGACTTTTTATTTTGATTTACTAATATTTATAGGCTTTCTCCTATGACGTCAAAATTTTCCACAATGCATCTCTCCTGGTAGTTGATTTCTTGAGCGTCTCCCTAATACCGTAAATAATCAAATTAGATCCCATAGTTTTCTCTCAATAGGAGGGAAAATGTGTTCATTTTTGTAATATAAAACAATAAAATAATATTAAGCTGTTTAACATCAATTTATCATAAACAAATAAATGAAAATGTATTTATCCATTTATTAACAAACCTTATTAGACGCAATAAATATTTGTCGGTAAACATTATTAGATTTTAATATCAGTAATTTCATTATATTTTATATTTTTTTATTTTAGAAATATTAAATATAAACTTTTAATTGTCTAAAATTTCAGTAATTGTTTTGTTAGTCTTTCTAACACGTTTATAATTTTGTAAATATTATTTGCACATGCGCCTGCAAATGTAACAAAGGTTTTATATTTCTATTTACTACCACTTCTGTTGATTTATATCGCAATTTGTTCATTTTGAATTTGTTGTAAATATACCAATTTAGCAACGTTTGACTACTTATGATCTAACTGTTTATTCTCAAACACTATTCTACGGGTCCTGGATTTATAGCCATCGCTAAAACAATTTACTAATTGTTTCTTAAATTGTTATAAAGAAATGCAATATTTAAAACCTTGAAAATATTTAAAAAACTAATATTTGAAATCTAAAAAAAAAACACAAAAAAACAACGATTATCCCCTCACATTGACCTTATGGAAATTGGCCCTTGGTTTTACATCTATCACTTGATCGTCCTATCTATTATGAGATATATAATCAAGAAAATTTCTGAACAATTCATACTTTGCAGACTGTGATAGCATTGGTATATAATGCTACAGTGATAGCATTGGTATATAATGCTACAGTGATAGCATTGGTATATAATGCTACAATTATCCTCTACTTAAGAGAAATTTTTTTTTATTAGTACTTAACTAAAAAAAAATATTTTAAATTATTTGTGTAGACATGGGCTTGAGGCTTTGTACATTATATGTTCCCTGTGCATCTGCTGGAGTGTTGAGTAGAAAGGCATTCTTACCTATCTGGTTTTTTTTGTTTTTTTTTAAATTGGGAAAGGCCCTTCATATAAATTCATATATAATTTTTTAATTTATGTTTTTGTGGGTCACTAACATGAATTGTATGTATTATTTATTACTCTATCACCAATCTTTTATTTCCCATCTCTTTTCTTATTTTTATTTAAGACTTGGAAGATATCATCTTTAAAGTCATTTTTTCATGATATAAACTAAGTAAATACAAATTAACCTCACTAATGAGCTGGAGATCAAAAGAGTAGATGTACCAAGTTTAAATTCACTTTCATACTAAAGTAAACTGATTAATTAAACCCAATTTTAATTTCTTAAGGATGTTGCAACTACATTGTGACCCAAGACTGCATGCATTACATGGCTGCTAATTAATGACTCTTGGGTTTGAATAGCTTTTTTGCAAATATCATTAAAACTCTACTGATCATCCTAGTCTAATTTACAATTCATAATTAAGTATTTGACATTTCATTGGGAATTACCTTTCTACCAGCTACTCTGCAGTGAACCCAGAATATCTTTCAACTGGTATTTCACTATCAACTTGTTTGGAATGTTTGAGCACAAGCATACCTACAGTTCAGCCTACTCCTCAAACATAAGATTTAATCATACTAATAATTTCAATTCATAATTAGCACACATACTAAAAATCTTACATACTATACCACTAACTTATCATACCATCCACTCACTATCACTAGTTAAGTTTTCCTTTGACAAGTTTCAAGAAGTCATTGTATATTCTTGTAAAATTATCTTTTATTTTCCATTCAAACATAAGCTCTTTAATTCATTAATCAAATCATGGGTCTTTGAGGAATGCTATCCAAATTTATCACAGTATCAAACTGGAACTAAGCTTTCCTCTCTCCATGTAATTTTCTACTACTCTTAATATTTCTGAATAAACAACAAAGAAATCTGAGCATGTCTCTGAGAATTTTTACATGTAACTATTTTATACCAAGATTTGTACCTAGACCAAAACTCATTATTGTTTAAATTAACATTACTAAAATTATATAGTCCTGGATCAAATAATTTATATTTCAAATTATTATGATTATATATAAAACATGAATCATTCACTCTGTTGTCATAGTTTACAGAATGAAATGAACCAAACTTACTCATTTTGTTATATCTAACTTCAAATACTTTCCACAGGTCATGTTTTCTAGTATCCAAATAACTTTCACCAATAATATTTTGAACTATCACTTAGTAAAGTATATATGATTATTTTATTAGGATCTTCATGCCATTTATTGTAATTAAAATATTTATTTCTCCTTTTACCCAAATCAGATAACATTGTTTCTTCTTAATACCTTATACCTACCTATCTGAGGGTAATATCATTTTAAAAATAACTCAAAACTGCTTTATTTGAATATAAATATGTATTATTCTTGCTAACATTCTATATTCTTTATTATCCATAACAATATTTTTTTCATTATCCAAAGAATCATTTCTGCATTCTTACTGCTAATTTTATTAACTCCTATATACTCTACTTTTGCACCTTTAGTTTCTATTTTTATTTCATTAAGATTAGTTTCTAAGTTAAACTTGTCATTTAATTCAACCTTTATTTCTTCCTGATAAAGAACTAACTTATGCTCTAACTTATCCCCAAAACATTATCCCGTTAGGTTGATTTACATTCTATTTGTTTTATCTTTTCCCTCAAATTAAACTCAACTTCATCTAACTTCTCTTCTAATGCCACAAATTTACATTCAGATTCTTTTTGATATTTACTTTATTTTAATTTCATCTAATCTTTCATCTGAATCCTTTTTTGCTTCATGACAACTATTTTCAACTGCGTCAATTTTCCTATTTAAATCCTTTATTTCATTTCTATGCACTTCATTTAAATAATCTCTTCTTTTATTCAGAATTTCACTTAATTTTATTATTTTCATTCATTTTATCATTCTTTTAACTTAATTTGTTTATTTTTTCATTCATTTTATTAATATTTTCATTCATTTTATTTTGATTATCTCTTAACTCTTCCTTAAGATTTTTTTTCATTTTACTATTATCTGCACTTAATTTATTCATATTCTCATTCATTTTATTTTGACTATCTCTTAACTCTTTATTAAAATCTTCCCTTAATTTATTCATATTTTCATTTATTTTATCATTATTTTCACTTGACTTATTCATTCTCTCATCCATTTTTTTTTACTATTTTCCATAATCATTTGGACGATTTGGCCTAAGCTAAATGATACCTGTTTCAGGCTCACCTGAAGTGATTAAGTTAGTTTCATCCATTTAAAAAGAAAAAATAATAATAATACTCTAACTAGTAATATAAAAATTAATAATGCATAAAATCTACGATAATATTTCAATCATAAAATGTTTACCTAGGAACATCTTCCTCCATTCAATGGATATATTATTTCAACTTACTTATTACTAAATATAAATTATTGAATATTCTAGATGACTATTTGCAGACCTATTTGTTTAAACCTAATGCTATTTAGTCTCTTTGCACCTATATGTGTTTAATTATTTATTTCTTTATAATTTATAATGCCCATAAAGATTTTGCTTTCATTTTATCATGTGAAAACTATGCTAAAATGTTTGTCATCATATTAAATTATACTAAACGTTTAACACCAAATTAATAATTATTAATAATCACACTATTTTTAAATAGTGGCCCAAAATGTTGCAATGCCAAATTGTAACCTCTCAGTCTAAATTTGTTTGGAAGAGACTCTGTGTTGTTAACTATTCTAAAACAAAAATCAGAGTGAGAGAAACTATAGACACACTTCCAATTGCATTTATGTGTACTAAAAATGCATTCGCATATGGTTGAGTCTTTATAAGATTTTAACCCACACTCACTCCAGATTTTTCAAGCAAAATCAATAATCAGTGTAAATGTATATAATTTTTCCAGAGATTTAATTCTTGACTGCTAAACTTTTAAAATATAATATATAATGTATATAATTTTTCAACAATCACTGGTTTATTACTAAATGATTTCATACTTATATAATTTCATTTTATCTATTCATTAACTACATATTCTCAGGGTTTCTCTTAATAAATATTCATTAAGACTTATAGTAAAAGTTATCTCGGGGCTTTTCTTTAATATTTACTACTATCAAAATGAATATGTGTATCAGGGATTTTTACATACGCATTGCACTTGCAACTTATTGAATTCAAATGTATTATTATTGCCTTCTGATATACTAAAAGTTGGTTATTTCATTTTCCCTCTATAAACTAAATCCGTCTGCTATTCACATTTCTATAAGTGAAAACATTCTAACTGAAGATGGAATTTAAGAAAATCTGACTTGAGTCAGTATTTTGGATATTTTGAAAGGAATATTTATAGAAGCTCACCCATCTTTTTTTTATTTTTACGATAGATTTAATTAACCCATAACAACGCTTCTAAAAAATCAACCTCTCAACAATATCATTTGAGATTAAAACAAATTCATCAATTCTTTTGATAATCAATATTTATCTACTTGAAGAACCAGAACTTGTTTAAAAAAAATCTTGAAATATTTTATTGTTAGAAAAACAAAACTTTCACACATTTCACGTGAGGAGCCTGGTTTCTTTTACACAGGTTTGGTGGTGCAACAACATTTTCAGAATTTTCCCCACTATCAATGAGATTGTTAGTGATATGTCAAACTTCTAGGCTGAAGATTGACTAAACCAGAAGAAGCATCATTAAAATAAAATTACAATCTTTTCTTTTACAATGTTCTTATAATTTAAACCTAATAAATTAAATATTAATGAGCTAGAATTTGATTTTGACTATCCTAAATCAAAGAAGCTCCTAGATAACATACTTCTAGAATTTGTAATAAATTTGGGATTTAAGTTCAAAGGATGGTTTTCAAAATTATTCCACAACATTATTCATATAGGAACTATTTGAAAATTTTTGCATAAAAGCTGAACTATTAAAAATCTAATGAACTTAACAATCAAAAATTATCAGCCAATCTCATTATTATGTGTTCATTGTAAGCTGTTTGAAAGATTTGGACTAGGACAAAATATTTAATTAATTACAAAATAAACTAAAGACTGTTGCTACATTATTGATCTAACTTTAGTTTATGACCCTACTTATAAGATTGATCTTTTTCTAAAAATCTCTAAATCCTTAGCTTATTTTACAAAATACTCTCTAACAAAAAAAAATTTGAGTAATTATAAATGATAATTATAGGAAATATAAAATTTTACAGAATGATTTCTCATAGGCTTCAGTTTTTTTTAAATCTAATTTATTTAATATAATCATTAGCAATCTTTCAGAAATAAAATGCAGAAAATTTATCTCTGCTGATGATTTTGTTTTTACTTAATAAAAGAGATTAATTACCATGCCTCATGCTAAATTCGATGAACGTTGATGAATTGTGATATAAATATTCTAAGAATAGCTTTATTAGCGTAAACTATTGCTGAATCCTGCCTTTTTACAGAAAGCATACAAAAATGTTTAATTTTGTATTAAGTAATTATTACCATGGGAATAATATTGGCACAGTAAAATCCATTCCTCTGCAAAGACTTCACATTTTTTCACGTATTTCTCACAAGATATCAGAAGACAAGCCTACTCACAGAAAATATTTGAAAAAGTATTATATAGGTCAGATCTATCATTTCTTAAAACATGGGTTAATAACAGAGTCATGCCTTCATAAATGAAAATTTTCTTTCCGGGTGATCAAGCAATGAATTTATCAAACTACTAAATAATTATAGTGTAAGAAATAAATTTCTTGCAAATCTTCAACCAAACTTTTTTTCTGATCCAACAGTAAAGTCAGCTAAATTTTATCTTTCTAGGCTTTAATATAGTCTCTTCAATAGATCTTGACCAGTCATTGTCAGTGTACTTAATTAATAGAAGCATTTGGGTATGCGGTTGTGGGAACACCCAAATCGTGAACTGTGTAGATTGTCCAGTTTATGCATACGATGGGCATATTTAATAAAATCAATATACAATCCTTCTTCTGATTGAGATTTTTCCTGATTTTTTTATATTTATAAATACTTAATGCCTCCAGTGTTTGCTTTTACAGAAAATTTAAAATAGATTTATTTATAAATGAATGATATTTGACTACTCTTTCTTATTGCATTGCATGTTGTTAGCCGAGAGGTCATCGCAGCTGCCTTGCAAGCAAGTAGTTGTTTGTGGGTTTGCTTCCCGGCCGATGCTATGACACATGAAAAAATATATATATACCATATAATACTAAATTATCCATGCACTTTACTACTGTTACACAATGCTTTATTTACCACCATCTTTTACAGTTTCAATTGTACCAGAAATCTTCTTCAGAACTTTTATATTTCCTAACTTCAACTGTAAACTATAAAAGAGGGTGGTAAATAAAGCATTGTATAACAGTAGTAAAGTGTACGGATAATTTAGTAATATATGAATGATATTTGACTGTTTGATAGTGAAATAAAATTTTATCTTTGCATAAATCCAAATAATAGAATGTTTTTAATAAATCAATGTTTTATTTTTAAAATAACATTGTTATTTAATGCATCAATTAATAACTACTACTTTATTTGAATCAGTTTATGAAAGTTCTATTATACCAAAATCAAAATATCGGAAAAATCTGTAATATATTTGGTGTTTGTCTGAAAGTTTATGATGATATTTTACTTGTAATTATATATTAAACTATTTTCATCATCTATAATTGTTAAATGTCGGTAGCAAAATTCAAACTTTATTTAAACTTTTCAAATACATTCAATTGTTAGTAATAACAATCAGATTAGTATATAATACCATATTTTGAATGGGATTCTTTTCTTTTTTGGGGTTGTTGGCCTGATCAATGGAAGTACTTGCATGGATATCAAACTGGTACTTTTTAGACTCATGAATATTGAATTTAAGGAGATATTTTAACCTTCTAGATTATTCAGTATTTATGAATGTAAAATGTCCCAGGTTTGATTCCCATGTTAGTACTGTCACTAGTCAGGTCAGAAATTCCTGGTGAAAAAAATAAAAATACTATTCGAAATGTTGTGCTATATACTAACCTAGTGCTATTAGTGACAGTTGAATGTATTTGAAAAGCTTAAATACAATTTCAAATTTTTTTAAAGACATTTAACAATTCTAAATGATGGAAATAGTACAAATTACCATAACTTTTTTAAAAATATTGTCTTTAAATATATGTGTATTTATATTAATTTAGGTTCAAATAATTATATTTCTATAGCTTTAATATTATTATCTAAAGACATATGTATGTGCAGTGGTGCCCAGCACCCTGAGCTTGGCTGAGTAAATAATAAAAATGTCAATAATGAACGGAAAAACTTTAATTAAAGTAGGTAAATTATTTTAAAAGGTATAAAGTGTTTTTTTTTTAAATATTATTAAGAAGCAAAATATAAATGTTATTTTGTATTAATTAGAAGTAATTATGTGTGTTATCTTTAAATGATATGTAAAATGCCAAATTCTTAAAAAGATAAAGACTAGAATTCTCAGAAAATGTTAGCAAAACTGGAATAAGGGGGAAAAATATTGATTATGTGCATATATTATATATAAACAAAGTTAAGTTTATCAATATTAAGTAATAATATATTCTATATAGAAATCTTATCAAATTTTTAAAATCAGCAAAAAAAAAACTATTTGCATTTTTTTTTACGCTACTATTTCTGCCACAATATTTACTTAAATATTAGGAATTATTATAATTAACATATATCTTATGAAATAAAGTTACATCTCTATTACTAATTTATTGTGTAAAGGTATGATGTCATAGGATGTGTCATCTTTGGGAATATATCGACATCTAGTGATCATTTCTAAAACAATATACTGTTTACCGTTTTCTTTCTTTTTTTTAAATGTTTACTTTTCAGACTAAATAAGAGTATTCATATACTGTTCATGGTACTAATGGTGCATAATCTTTTTACACTTGCGACTCCTTCCTCAGACTAAAATTTGATGCAATCCATTATTTGTTATTACCATACTTGAATTATGAGTACGAGTATGTAACGATATTTATGATAAAACGGTAGTAGTTTTAACTAATTTACAAATTTGGGTGTATTTCTTAATATTTTAGTATTAAACATCTATGATTTAAAATGAAATTTTAAAATAAATCATAAATTGTAATACTGTATATACAAAACAATTTATTTTCATGTGATTTTTTATCTATTTTTAAAAATTAAAAAAAAAAAAGAACTACTTATCAAAAACTCAAAAGAATTTCTTTAAAACTTCACGACCCCCTAAAGCGTTGTGTCTCACGGGTTTTACTTACACTGGTTTATACAATTAAGAATAAATGCAGGAAGTTGTATAAAACACACACATACAAAACCCCCTTTTTTGGACAAATTACAAACAGATGGCATTAGCCTAATAATAAAAGTGACTGGTCAAACCCCCCCCATATGTCAGCATCGGCCCGGACGCGAACCCACAACCGTCTGCAACCAACTACTTGCTTGCAAGGTGGTTGCGATGACCTCTCGGCTAACACTTGGGTGCTGAAATGTCAAGATGTCTTTCTGGACAAAGGACTGTATTATAAAACTATATAGATTAATTAACTTTTTTAAATCGTGCTAGGAAAATATTGGATTGCATCATTGTTACATTTTTGTTCTATCTTTCATTTTTTAAAATTTAGATACTTTTTTAATATAATAGCTTCTAAAAATAAAAAAATATATATAATAGACAAGTTTCAGCTATAGGTAAGTTTTTTTTTTTCATATGCCAGATACTTGACCGGGAAGCGAACCCGGGCCGGCAGGGAAGGCATCTATGTTAACCACTAGGCCATCAACGCTTGAAAGCATTTTTGAGTATTCCCATGCTAAAAATGTGATAAAACAGACGCAAAACTCTCCATGCAGTAGTGTCACTCAGGCAAGCCAGAGTAAACAATGGATGCAAGGAAGGTTTGTACATAAAATCCCTATCTAGTATCTACTCATCCATAAGAAATGGTGATCACGTGGTGTTTAGTGGTTTAAAAAATGTGATGATATTCTCATTTTCAAAGATGTTAGTAATTATATATATATATAAAGAAGTCTGGGCCCATTGTTATATTGGCAGATATTTAATTTATAATTTTAAAAGAAATATACATATTTGTGCTACACTTATTATAATATTAAAATTGCTTCTGATATGACTACGCTCTTTCAATGCTCAAGAAAATCCACAATAAAAGAGAAAAGGATCAGAGTGAAGACACTGTGGAGCCCACAGATACACCACCACCCATACCCAGTAAATGGGTCAAAGAGCTACAAGATCAACTGGGGACTATATTTTCAGCTACCGAGCAAATAGAGAAAGCTAAGCAAACATACTGGGAAGTGTACAAACTCCTTTTCCCACATCAAAACCCGCTATCTACCCGATTAAGACTGACTGTAAAACAAATGCTCAGGAAGTCAAGATACTGGTGGATAGGACCAAAGCTGGTCAACTTTATAATCAAGTTTAACTTGTCCTCTTTGCCCACCAGTCACTTTTTGGTGATGCAGAGAGGATTTCGTCAAATAAACCCCATGTGTAAACTCTGTAATATGCATGAAGAAACACTGGAGCACATCTTCTATGCCTGCTCATACCTGAGTTGCACGAGAAACAAAATTATCACAAGCATTTCCTCTGGCTGTGGCAATGTCCTGTCAATTGATCGAGCAATTAAAGAAGGAAACTATGCAATTATCAGGCTAGCAGCATGCCTACTACATGCCTCATGGACCACCAGGTGTCAACATACCTTCAGACAAGGACATAGTGATCCTTGGAGAACTTTTAAAACAATACTAATAACCATGAAGAACAGAGATCGACTCCTTGTGCCAGAGCGTCTCTTTGTAGATACATGGGCACAGATTATCATTTGTGACGATGAGATGACATCTCAGTCTACTGCGCTAAATGTTGTGATGACAACGCCACACAGATTGGTTGCAAAATTTTGAACTTCTATATGAAACTCTTGTAATTACTAAATGTAGCTACCTAACACTGTAAATTTTTTCTTAATAAAAAAAAAATTATCTCTTGATCATAATACTCTCCTGTTTAGATAGAATATGTAAATCACTACTATTGAGTTTATATATATATAAAGCTAAAACTATAATGATTATATAAATCGACTGCATAAACTCAGAAGCCCATAGGCTTCTACAAAAGTTCTTCTTCTCAATTATTCAATTAATTTGTTACTTTTAAAAAAAGCATAATACTGTAGTTAAAATTTAATTTGCATTTGGAAGCAGTAATCTCTTCACTTCTGAAACACATCTGGAAGTGTGATCATCAGATAATTCACCAAGTTTTTATCATATATTATTCACCATAAAATACTATTATTCACCACCAACAAATTAAATTACAACTTTTTCTTTTAAGATACATATATTCTCCAAAATATATAAATAAATGCATAATCTTGTTTTTTAAAAGAAAAAAAACTTTATTTATAAACATGTATTTTTTGTTTGTAGATTCTTGAAAATGACTGTAATGATGTAAAACAGTTGAAATGTTGGAAAGTGTATGATAAAATTATATATATATGTTCATTGGTAATTATGAAAATAAAGTTTTTTGAAAAGAAAAAAGGAGTTTTTATTATATAGGACTTCTTCAATCTCACAGAACATCTGCAATCCAGAAACTGATCAGAAACCTGTTTGGCGTCTTCATCTAGTATTCATTGATTGCTCATGCTCGCAAAGTTGACCTTGGATTGAAGAGAGAGAGAGAGATGTTGTTATTGGTATAATTATTCATTTTCACTTTTTATAAAACAAAATTTTAATTTGAATCAAAAAAGCATTTAGATAACATTTTACATGTATCAAATTTTGCACTCATTTATTTTAAGCATTTTCAAGTAAATAATTTTATTGGATTCAATGTCTTTCATATGGACCCCGCCCCCACCCTTCCCAATTATTTATAAAAACAAATTTATGGAGATTTCAACCAAGAAGTGAATTCATTTATGACTTTATTAAGTTTTCAGTGTTAACATTGTATTAAATTATACTATCAATAATTATAATATTTTGTTTATTTTTTGACCACAAATATGTAAGTCAGACTGGTAAATTCCATTTTTGAAATATATAAGCACAGTGATTAATGTTAGTCCTGAACCTAATAATTGGATTCCAGTAATGTTTATCTGGGAAGATCACATTTAATTGTTTTTATTTTTAAATTAAGAAAAATTATATTCTTTTATTCCTTTGAAGAGATTCATGAAAAGAAATCATTTAAATAGTAAAACTCTTAAAGTAGTAATTTAATAGTTTATAATTAGATAGCTCCTGTGAGGGAATGAACTAATATTTCTTCTACTAATATTTAATTGCACATCCAAAAGTTTGAAACATAAAAGAGCTATCTTATTATTGTATTCATGTTGAACATTATCATATACATTTTTTATTTTTAACTATACATCTTGTATATATATATATCATTAAAAACCAGTCAATACTTAGACCAGGGGTCCCCAACCCTACGCCCGCGGGCACCATGGCGCCCGCAGACCATTTTACGTGTGCCCACCGCTATACGAACATGATAAAAAATTATTTATCTGATACAAATAAATTTAATTTTTAAAATTTCTTATAAATTATTGTATTATATTGTAATCAAATTGTAGGGCATACTATACTTTTACAGCGTAAAAATATAAACGTTAATTATATGTTAAAATTTTATTTTTGAAATATTTTTTTGTACATTATGTATATTATTAACAATATCCAACTATAAATTTACATTGAAAAAATAAATGGTGCCTAGTACCTGGTTGAAAAAATAAATGGTGCCCGCCACCTGGCCAGTATTATAGAATGTGCTCTTAAGTGCAAAAAGGTTGGGGATCCCTGACTTAGACAATCCCAATATCAATAATAATCAACATTTCCAATTGTTGTCAAGGCAACCTTGCCTTATTAAGTGTCTAATATATTTGACACTAAAGATTGCAACTTGACCACACAGTTTGAAATAATTGATACAATATTAGACCATTAATAAGTGTGGGATTCCACCCTTACTATTAAAAGGAGGTTGCCTTGAGAACAGTTAGAAATTGTTGATTGTTATTGATATTGGAATTGTCTAAATGTTGACTGGTTTTTAATGATTACTTATAAACCCATTTAGCCTTGAGCATTATTTCACTTATTATTTAAGTAATAACTTTGGGTGTAATTTGGAATTAATAATTGCAGTTTATAATGTTATAATTGACTATTTATTAGTCTGCACTCAGAATAGGTTTTATTTACCTGTTTAAAGAGTTTTATTTAATCTTTGTCATCAAGTTGCAATCTTTAATGCCTATAAAAGTATATTAGATACTTAATAAGAGTGTAAATAGTCAATAAAAAATAGTCATATCACATGACCCCATTTCTTTTTTAAACTTGTAAAATATAAACAGAGAGCTTTGCTAATTGCTCAACAAGCTTCGTGATAAATGCATAGCAAGAGAAAGCATTTAAAATATCTCTGTAAGAAACCACACCCAAAACCCTGACCAATGGTTTCATGCTTTGGCACTCCTCAGAGAGGCGCTAGTGTAGTTCAGACACTAGATCTAAAAATACCAACCCAAAGCCAGCATTTATCTAAGAGTTAACTATTGAGTAGAAAATCTTAAATTTTCAGGACACAAATGTCTTCAAACCCAGCTATCTAACTCAAATAACTATATGGGGCTGATAGATCTTCAGCCAAACCATACATTAGTAGTCTTAGCAATATAACATCCCTTAAGACTTAAAGCAAAAAGCATAAATAATCAATAAATAAAAAAAATAGTCATATATCACATGACCTCGCTTATTGCTAAAAGGTTGCCTTGACAACAGTTAGAAATTGTTGATTGTTATTGATATAGGGATTGTCTAAGTATTGACTGTTTTTTAATGATTACATATAAACCCATTTAGTCTTCAAATGCATAAGTAGTTAATTACCAAGAAAAGTGATTGACTCCAGAGCAGAGGTTCGTACAAACCTTAGTGTAGTATTCAATATCTCAACTCAACATAGGGCTGTTGGATAGTGATAATACTGCTTAGCTCTATTACTGCACTTAAATTGCTTTTGAACTGTAGATTATAGAAAATTTCCAAGCACTCCTATTTTCTAACCTAGCCTTTCTAAAGCAATGTTAGCTTTTATATACCATCAGTAATTCTTTTAAATAAATCATCATTGATATAAATAATATTGATTTTCAAAACTCTTAGGATTAGCATTTATTTGGCTTTGGTATTTCTTCTGCAGTGACAAAAAAAAACAACAACAACTATATTGTTAAGTTTATGAAACATAATCTATTCATTTAGTATTTCTGTTATTACATACCTATAATGAATAAAAATATTTTAATATATTTCTATTATAAATAATTTTAAAATCATTCATAAATGAAAATGACAATTCTAATGCAGGAAAGAGAAAAAGAAAGAACTGCTGATTAAAAAATAAAATGTTGAACATTATTTTTGCAATGAATATATAAATTAATCCATTAACCATAAATATGACCACAAATGTCACATAATAATCTCTGCCATAGCTCTGAAAAATTCCAATATCTTACCTAATTGCAATTTTTCAGTCTATTGCCAGTAATTCTTCTCTTGAGAGGAGTATTATATCTTTATATAGGGTTAATTTTTATATTATAAAATTCATCAGAAGTACATTTTTAGGAAATCTTTTTACCGATCATTCACTATCTTTATTCAATTCTTTAAAGAAGCACTCTTTTAATTGTAGACTCAGTAACATCATAACTAAAAAAAATGAACATATCAATGGTATTATAATATTGCCATTGTATTTTCAGAATTTTACTGCGCACTCTTGAATGAAATTTTTCCAATGCCCTTGTGCCATTTTAATAGAGGATTCATATCTCATTCCCTTTCAATTTTTTAACTTGTGAATGCAGCAACAATAGATTGGATTCTGTTTTCACTTCAACATTCAGGTCTTTCTCCCTAAAAATCTATAAAGATATTTGGATTGTTTTATCTCAAGCTAGTAAAAACCAGACTAAAAATCAGTTTTTTTTTAATCATTCCCTTGAACCAGAATTTTTAAATATTAATACTAAACTAAAAAAAACTTTATAGATGTATTCAAACAATAAGAACTATCTGTAAACCATTTCTTGAATTGCCAAGAATAACACAATCATCAGCATACTATAAATCAAAAAGCCAAGAAGATAAAGTTTTTTTGTTTTTTTTTTACTAGTTCAAATTAAAAACTCAATCATCAAACATTTAGAGGATTTTGATATAGGCTTTGTGAAAGCTTCTATAAACTGTTTTAAATACTGTTATTATTAAACAGGAAACAACATTAACACTAGTTTTTATTTTATTTGTGCATACTCATATATATATATAAAATTCAAAATCACGTAATTTGTTGGATGTTGAACTCATGTGATCGACTCAACTCAAATCAGAATACTCTTCTAAATGTTCAACCAAGAATCTACAACTGAAGAATTATGACATAAAAAATAGAATTCTTTTGAGTTTCCAAACAAATTTATTTTTCTAGATCCAACAGTAAAATCTTTGATTTTTCCTAGGCATAACTGAAGTATCATCAGCAGATTCAGGCTAATCCATGATTGTAACACTCATTTGCTTCACAAATGGAATTTAATAACCACTATCCTATTTAAATGTGGCCCAGCACAAACCATGAACACATAGTTAATAACTGTCACATCAATAGCTATAGTGGCAGAATTTAAGAACTTAGTATAACCACTAATGAATCTGTCTCCTAATTGAAATTTTTACAGATTTATTTATGATATTTTGTTAATAATTAAACATAATATACATATTATATTTGCATTCGTATATATTGTCTAATCTTACTCAATATCTCTATTAAAAAACAAATAGATATTTTATATAATTTTCTATATGCAATATGATGTTATAATAAAAATTATTTTACTAGGTCTAATATCAATGTTATTATTGTTTGTAATTATTTTATTTAAAATTAACAATGTTTTATAATATATAGTGTAATTTGTGTCATAATGACATTTCATTGGGAGCTGTATATGTGGCCCAAGATGGTGTATGGAAACTTGGAAATATGGATCATGTTTGTAAATTTAGCGAAGCAACTCCAAATAATTTAAATAATTGTCGTGACATGAGAGATGAGAAATCAATATCACCTGAAGAAAAAGTAAGGATAATTTATTTATTTGTTCATTTTAACTAAAGTTTTTTTTTTTTAATAGTCTACTAAAATTGTAATGGATATGATTTATTTACAAAAAAGTAAACACTTAATTACATTACAAATAGTGAAAAACATATCAGATTATTACACATTACTTTATTTCTGAATGCATTGTTGATTTTGTGATCTTAATTAGACACATTAATGAGGTTTGTCTAGGCAGAATTGACAGGCAACATTTTTTCAGTTTCTAATTGGACAATTTCAGTAAAGTACCAAATTTTGAGTTTATAAGAAATTAATGCAAGGAAAACATGAGATGCAACTTATTTATAGTAGATATGTCACACTTATTCATATATATTTTAAATAATCTTTTGGCATTCATATTTAGGTAGTTATTTTTCATAATGTCTAATATGAATGAACACATAGCAAAACAAATATCTTTCAGCATATGATGTAGAGTTATAGCGTTGTGTGATTAAAACACTTTTATGGATTTATCAAATAACTTATATTTGATTATAATCAGGAACACAAAATCTTTGTTATTTAGAGTTATTACAGTTTTTGAATAGATGATAATGATGAAAATATACTTTCAGAATCACTATAACAGAAACTTTAAAATATTTTGATTTCTAAAAGTATAGGGAAAGAAATAGAAAGATCTATGTACTAGTAAGAAAATTCACAGCTGAATCCATGAGTATTTTATTATCTTACTGTGATAGTATTATATAATAAAGAATTCAGTATGTAAATCATCAGGATTATGATGCAATATAGTACAATAACTAAGAAAAAGATGAGAAGAATGGAAAAGTGGATCAAAAGTTTTCTGATGCAAGTCTGAGATTAGTTCTTTCAGTGTTGTGATATTAAGTTTAAACACTTTATGAAAGTTGTAAAGAGCTTAAAACATATTAGGTTTACACCAGGCATATGAAAAGTAAAAACTGGCAAAACTCTCCACTCAGTGCAGGCCAGGGTAATCAATGGATGCAAGAAGGTTTGTGTGCCTACTCATCCAATATCACCAGACTAGTTTCTAGCTTGTGGCTTTCATCAGAGAGGAGCCTTGGATCTGGGAGCACTACACTTAGATCTTAAGGTCTAATGCAACCTTTCAGCAGCCACCTTTTATCTTTTTAGTTAACTATAAAACTATGAGTCTAAAAGACACCAAAATATTTGGGCACTGAACTGAGTTCAGACCTAGATTACTATATAAGCTAATGAGCTTGGATTGAAAATATTATTTTGTTTTCAATTTTAGACTCATAGTTAATTAGAAAGATAAAAGATTGTTGCTGGAGGATTGCATTAGATCCTAAAATCTAGATGCAGTGCTCTCAGATCCAAGCCCCTCACTGATGAAAGCCACAAGCTAGAAACTAGTCTGGGGATATTGGATGAGTAGACACTAGATAGGGATTTTATGCAGAAACCTTCTTGCATCCATTGATTACGCTGGCTTGCACTGAGGGGTACTACTATATGGAGAGTTTTGCCTGTTTTAACAGCTTGAGCAAGCATAAGAAATGATGATCATGTGATCATATGAAAAGTACTAATGCTCCCATATATTGTTTAATTAATATTAATAATCAGCCATTAAGCTAATGCACATGTGCTTTGTGTATTTTAAACTATAAATGAATACTCTCACTTTCCAAACACAAGATAAAGTCTTTAAGAAAAGATAGAATGAATCCATCTATCTTTTTGACCCAAACATTTAGGTATGAGCAAATCTTAAGCATTTGGAAATGAGACCATGAAGTTGTTAAGCGATCACTTTAAATTACTTTTACTATGCCTGAATGAATGACGCTTGTCAAATTTTCTAGAATTTACGATAAATCATTCTTATTTGAAATTAAGCATATGTAAATACGATATTTATTTTATATAGCGCTATATTTATTAAACTAATATTAATAATCAGCCATATTGTATTTACATATGCTCAATTTCAAATAAGAATGACTTATTGTTTTTTAGAAAATTTCACATCATTCATTCAGGCATAGTAAAAGTAATTTAAAGTGATCGCTTAACATTTTTACACTCTCATTCCAAATGCTTAAGATTTGCCCATACATAAAAGTTTGGGTCAAAAAGATAGATGGATTCATTCTATCTTTTCACAAAGACTTTATCTTGTGTTTGGAAAATGAAAGTATTCATTTATAGTTTAAAATACACACAGCGCATGTGCATTAGCTTAGTGGCTGATTATTAATATTACAGTTTAATAAACATAGCACTATATAAAATAAATATCGTATTGTTTAAGTAACTGATGTATCTCATCAGGCGTGGAGTTGGGAGATGCATTTCAAGGATTGTAATATGTTAACTGCTTAGTAAGAGATATTTTAAACTTTTAGTTATGTAGTAGAAGCATGTGGAACAAAAGAACTTTATCTTGTTTTAAAATTTGTTAATCAATAAGAAGTTATGGGTATTAATACAAAAAAGTTTTATACAATGTATAAAAAACATTGCAAATTCAGTAGACACATTAAAATTAATAGGTGTTGTTATAATTTAATATTTATATTTAATAAACTGAAAGAAAAAAAGAACAAATTTGTAAACTTTTATTTTTTTCTATAAGAATAAAATATTATACAGAACATATAGTAAAAGCATATACAATTTGATATTAAAAATTATAAGTTTATTCCACAAATGCTCTATTTCAAGCAAGCATATTTCTCTCAACTTTAATTTTTCTTTTACTAAAGATGAAATATATCTCTTACTATTCATATATGCATGATCATCTTTCTTTTATTTTATTTGTCTATTTTCTCTACTTCATATAATTTAAAAACTACAACTAACATTCTTATACTTCATATATTTGTACTCATATTTTTCCAATGTCTTTAGTTATTCATATTTTATATATTGATTATATAATCTACTTAAACTATCTAGAAAAGCTCAACTTGTACTCAAATTCATTATTTTAGAAGAAATAAAGTTTGCTAGACTGCAAGGTCTATGTTGCAAGATTGTTTTGATTGGATTACAGTATTTAAAAGACACTCTTACTATCTAATGATTAGTATAGTCACTAAAGCTATTTTTTTTACTTTTCAATTGAAATAGAATACAAAATTTAAATTATTAGTAGTATAATTGTTTAATAATTATTAGTATAATTGTTTAAACCTATAACACTATAAACAAAGCAAAACTCTCCATACAGTATTGCCACCCTGTGCCAACCAGAGTAATCAATGAATGCCAGAAGGCTTGTTCATAAAATCCCTATCTAATGCCTACTCATCCAATATCCCCAGACTAGTTTCTGGCTTCATTAATTACTCTGGTTGGCACAGGGTGACAATACTGTATAGAGAGTTTTGCTTTGTTTATAAACAATTAGGTGCTAGTATAAGATAGTGATCATGTGATGCTTAATGCTATAACACTATACTGAAAAAACTAAACTTAGTCATGCATCAGAAAATAATATACACATTCCTGTTTATCATTAAGTTTAAAAGCACATAATAATTGCAATGATTTGAAGAAAAAATCATCTGTCATGCTAATGTTTTAATTCGTGTCTTAGAAAGTTCATCATCATGGTGAAGTAAGGAAGATTGGAGTTAACGAGTTTCTTTTGTTTGTTATGGATCCTGAGAAACTAAACTCATTAGTTTCTGGAAGTTTTTATGTCATTTTGCTTAAAAAGTTCTTTTTCACAATCACCCTTCTACTTTTTATGATTATTTTTTTAGTTTTTTTGATCAAATTATCAGATATGTAGCTATCATAAATATTGTTATTATTTCTCATTGGGCAAGAGAAAGTTTTATATTTTTTCTCCAAGCATCCTTATTTCTTACTCTTTTCATTAAGGTCATATATATATCTTTTTTATGGTTTTTATTATTACTTTTTATCCTTTCAATACATTCTCCTTAATTCTGTTATTTATAAGTATAAACATAATTTCTCTTATATTTCTTTACATCCTTTTTTTTTCTTTTCTTAATTATCTATATTTCTCTGCATTATAAATTAAATTTTCTACATGAAAGCAGATTATGATAATTTTCAGATGCTGGTGCGTCATCATTACTGATGATAGAATGTATTTTTTTATTAGAGTAAAGTGTTTAACAAAGTTTTTTTAAAGTTTTACTTTAATAACCTATAGAATTGAATATACATATTATGATAGGACATTTAGTTTTCATTCTATATTTATCATTATTTCAATCTTACTTAACTATTTTCATATTGGAATACAGAAGACAACTTTGTAACTATTATTTTATATGATTGCTTTATATTATGTTACTACAAAGTGTTTTTATAATTTATTTGTGTTAATGGATTTTTATTTGTTTATTTTTAGGAAGGAAAAATTGTTATGTGTGAAGAGTATGGTCATAGTAGAGATGCTTATTCTTTTGGAATACTATTGCAGCACTTTCTCGAGTATCTTCGGGATTTAGGTAGCTCACTTGTGAAATCGTATGACCTATGGAAAAAAAAAATATTATTGTGAATTGTAATTTTAATTATCAAAAATGCATGAATTATTTTAAAATAATGTGTGTGTTAAACATTGACTTGAAAACACTTTTACTATTTTATTTTGGTGAAGAACATTGGACTCAGCCATTGTTCTGAGTGATTTGTAGTTGTAGATCAACCATGTAAGAAGATAGAAACTTAATTTTATTAACAAACTGCCATTTATCCTTACTATAGAAAAAAGAGAAGTATAAAAAATTAAAGATAAGTTTGATAATGATTTCAAAACCAATCTATGAACTACAAATATATCTACGTATATTATTTACTGATTCTGTATTCTCTTCTTTGATATTTTGCATTACTATTTTTAACTTCTGTGGCAGAAGACTTTTTTACTGAAAAGACTTCAACATGTTGCCTAATTATAGCTTTTATTAGCCATATCCTTCTAATGAAAGCAATCAATGTTGTATTTCTTTCAGTTATCTTTGCGATCATTTTTATATTATAAATTGGCCCACTTTGTCCACTCAAATCATACTTTTTATATATTTCACATGTTCAATCCAACAAACTACAGATTCGATGTTATCACATACAATAAGCTGGAAAACATACTGACTTATTCTATGATATTGCTATCCTATTTTCATTGATATTATAAAATTCATTCATTGAGAAGAATAGTGCTCTTATGATGTACAGTTAATTTAATTGAAGTAATTCTATCACAACGATGAAACATTTTGTCTATTAATGTGTTAACAATACATCTGTTTGCCATTTCAGTGACCTGAGTTTGAAACTAAGCTGGATGAACATTGAAAAATTTTCCCCAAGTCATAGTGAGCCGTAAGACTTTTTTTTTCAGTTAGCAGATCTATAGTCAATCCAGCTAACTATTTTTTATATCTACATATTTTTAGCTAGATGATAATATAAAAATAAATACTATTCAAACAATAATTGACAAGCCCCATGAATAATGTCTTCTCGAACACTGTTCCTCTATAAGAAATAGATAGAGGAGCCTTTACCTCATATGGGTTATTTAAAATTGTTTTATCTATTCATATTTTGTGTTTGTGTACAGTAACATAATGAAAGATAAAAGCACTATTTAAAATAGATTATTGTTATATTATTGGGGACTATATCAATAATGGTCTAGTGATTGGTACTAATATGCTTATTTTAATTCACATTATTAAAGCAGCTCTCAAAGTGGTTGGCAGTAGCTAAAAAATATCAAGATATTGATTTGCTTGAACTATTAACTAGAATGTATGAAAAGGATTAAGATTTAGACAACTTAAATACTACTTCATTGTTATATACTATCTCTTAGTTTAGTTATAGAAGTAATATTTATTTATGAACTTTAGATGATTTTTTAGCAATGTCATTTAATTAATATTATAGGTTTTCTATGCAGTGCAGTTTGGTATATTTACAGTTTTCCATTTTAATCCACAAAATATTTTTTTTGCAAAAACTACTTCAAGAAGGAAGTTTTGGAGATATGGAATCACTCTGTCACACACACTTATCAATAGTAATAATTCTTAGTGATACCATAAAATTTAATCCCTGCTGCTCTATTTTGATAAATATTCTTTAGAATGTGACAATACCCTGAATCTACAGTTTGATGATCCAACTTTTTAATCATTCAGAAAACTACCTTTTTATAATCTAGTAATCCAAAGCATAATGTCAACTCATATTCATTAATACTTTCTATAACTAAACTCAAGATTTGGATATAATATATAATTCAGCTTGTTCTTTTGATTGATTTGAGTCTAAAGTTTTCTGTAGATGAGTTGTAATTTTCCTTGTAAAGATCCTGCATAGAAGCTAATAAGTCTATAATTTCTGATATCTTTTGTGCCACTGATACTTTTTTTATCATTTAAATATTTGGGATACAATTTGTTTAACAACTTTTCTATTTCATTATCTGCTTCTTTTAAGACATCCATAATAATTCCATCCATTTTTACAGATTTTTCTTAGATTAAATTGCATACGCTATCTCTTCATTTAAAATGCTTGGCAATTAGAAGATGTAATTATAGAAAGGACTTTGCTTTTTTGTTACTTATTAGTACATAATTCTTTATAGAACTAGAACTGCATTAATAAATTCTTTATAGAACTATTTCATTTATTTTAAGGTCATCCCTGTATTTAGTAATAGTTTCATTTTTTTCTTATTGCTGAAACAACTTTCCTTCCAATATTATTTTATACTTCTGAGGCTTTTATTTTCTTCTATAGTTATCATTATTAATTTATAGTTATATTGTCATACCGTTTTAAAATTCCAGATATTTATTCAATTCTTCTTAATGGATTGTTTTTAAATAGTTTCATATTCCTTCTTTTCTTTATACATTATTATTTCAATTATAAATAGTTGTTGCAGCCAATAATTTAATGTTTTTTATAAGTGATCTAAAGTGAAAATTTTAAAAAAATATTTAGTATACAAAATTAACAAAGCGTATGCCACACTTGAATGAGAAGCTATAAAGATACACAGAAATTATTACACGCTAAGCACTTTCGAGGTCTTTTACCTCATATTCATAGCGGTACTGTGAGCTGCAGAACGAAAAAATAGGGCAAGGGAAACAAAACAGTATGCAAAGCATATGCAAATGAACTAGATAGTCCAACGTTTGGAGATGCCAAAGCAGGCATCTCGTCTATTGATGGAGTTATTATTGCCATTAATAAAATATGCTTCTCTGATTTTCCGCTTGATGTCATTTTTCTCAATACAGACTATTTTAGGGCTGGAAGGTTCAAACAAATGTCCTGTCTTCTTGGAATGCTCTAAAAATGTTGATGAATTATCATTGTTTTTCATGGCTCTATTATATGTATATCTGTGTTGTGCTGTCCTGTTGATTATGCCTGCCTTGGTTTCTCCAAAATAAATGGCCCGGCAACCAGGTTGTGGGCAAGCTATGCTGTAAACGACATGGGGAGTCTGAGAAGGTTCAATTTTGTCCTTAGAGTTATTGATTAGACGATTAGTGCATGGGGGTGTATGAAAGCTAATTTTAAATTTATTGGCCAAAACCTTGATTAATTGATAGGAGATTTTAGGTATGTATTGTCAGTGATTTTCCTATAAAATTGTTTGATTTTATTGTTAATAGTGTTGAGTTTATAGCCTGCTTGTAGTAGGTCTTTGGTGTAAAGATGTATATTATTCTTTCTATCTGCCTCAAACTTGCACAGCTGCATATTTCTATATAAAAATGCTTGCAGGCCTGCCAATTTGTGAGAGCTTGGAGAGTTGGAGTGTGGTGTATAAAGCCTCTGATTTCAAAGGGCTTTATTATCATTGAATAATTTATACCTCTCTCATCGCGTGTTAACCTAAGGTCAATGTAATTTAGACTTTGGAATGCGTCTTCTGTTGTGGAATTGATAGTTAGATTAGTATTATGTGTTAACTCTTGTGTAATACTATTTATAGTGTGCTGGTTGGCTAAAATAAATATATCATTTACATACCGCATGTATATAGTGTGAGGGCTGTCAGCTTAATATTTGGACACGATTAGTCTTTCGTAGTGATTAAGGAAAATGCTGGTTACGATTCCACTGAGGGGGAGGCCCATAGGCCAACCACTTTTCATATTGTACCAAACGTGCTCAAATGTTGTATATATATGTTTATCCATCCATGTTAAAAATGTAATGATGAAATTAATGCGTTCAGCTGACATCGTGTTGGTCAGTTCTTGTTGGATGATTTGAATAGATTGTTTTCTGTCCACCGATCCGTATAATTCTTTGACGTCAAGGGTAGTCATATAGAAGTTGTTTTCGATCGTGGCTTTTTTGATTTTTTCCACAACTTGAAAGGACGAATTAACAGAATAATTTCCAAAGCCCAAGCTGTCTATTAATAGTTGAGAAGTCTTAAAATGTTTAATACTTTACAAATATGAATTTTTATCAACAAAGACTCACATTACGATTTGGCATTTCAGTCAAAACATTGGAACAGCGTCTAACATTCTTGTCTGAATGCAAGAGATTTAATATCGTTCCAAACTGCTGCAGAATAAAAATAAATAACTCTATATATAACCGTGACAAAATCATTGATAAACTACAGTTATGCCTTTTGACTTTTATCATCCAAGGATGTAAGAACGCATTACGTAAAGAAAGAAAAAGATGGCTCACAATAACAGCAAATAGCACCCTCCCTCAATGGATTATCGATAAACTCAACATTACAGAAATAAACCACCGCAAACGCTTCGTTTTGAAAATCAAATTTTTAGCTTATAAACAAAATATAAATATTGACTTACAGCAAACTTCGTATGTTAATAGAACTGGCCTTATCCCACCTGATAGGATAGCAAGGGTTCTATTCCTTGGACCTAGATTTGTAGGAGGACAATGGAAACAACCCAAATTAGAGCTAATCACTGATGTTGAAGCAAATTTAATTAATAACCCGCATAGAGATAGCATTATAATAAATATAGCTAAATCTATTAAACAAAAACAGTTACATATAAAAGATAATAGCTGGAATAGCGACATCAAAATTACGAAACAGTTTCTTGATCGCAATAATTTAATTTGCCTTAAAGAAGATAAGGACAATAGATTTGTGCTTTTAAATTCTCAGGATTATAAGAGGAAAATCACTCCTGTTGCACAATTCAACAATAAGCTTAACCGCGATAAATTTGTTTCATCCATTCTCCGTCCTCATAAAAACAAAGGCATTTCAATTGCGGAATACTACCGAGTTTATCCTTCCTCCACTAAAGCTCCAAGAATATTTGCCAACATTAAACTCCATAAGCCTGGTGAACCGTTGCGTTTAATGATGGATTTTGGGGGAGTCCATTATTTTCAAACCGTGAAAATGGTTAATCAACTATTAATAGACAGCTTGGGCTTTGGAAATTATTCTGTTAATTCGTCCTTTCAAGTTGTGGAAAAAAATCAAAAAAGCCACGATCGAAAACAACTTCTATATGACTACCCTTGACGTCAAAGAATTATACGGATCGGTGGACAGAAAACAATCTATTCAAATCATCCAACATGAGCTTACCAACACGATGTCAGCTGAACGCATTAATTTCATCGTTACATGTTTAACATGGATGGATAACATATACAACATTTGAGCACGTTTGGTACAATATGAAAAGTGGTTGGCCTATGGGCCTCCCCCTCAGTGGAATCGTAACCAGCATTTTCCTTAATCACTACGAAAGACTAATCATGTCCAAATATCAAGCAGACAGCCCTCACACTATATACATGCGGTACGTAGATGATATATTTATTTTAGCCAACCAGCACACTATAAATAGTATTACACAAGAGTTAACACATAATACTAATCTAACTATCAATTCCACAACAGAAGACGCATTCCAAAGTCTAAATTACCTTGACCTTAGGTTAACACGCGATGAGAGAGGTATAAATTATTCAATGATAATAAAGCCCTTTGAAATCAGAGGCTTTATACACCCACACTCCAACTCTCCAAGCTCTCACAAATTGGCAGGCCTGCAAGCATTTTTATATAGAAATATGCAGCTGTGCAAGTTTAAGGCAGATAGAAAGAATAATATACATCTTTACACTAAAGACCTACTACAAGCAGGCTATAAACTCAACACTATTAACAATAAAAACAAACAATTTTATAGGAAAATCACTGACAATAAAAACAATATTAAACTTCCATATATTACTCTTCCCCACATACCTAAAATCTCCTATCAATTAATCAAGGTTTTGGCCAATAAATTTAAAATTAGCTTTCATACACCCCCATGCACTAATCGTCTAATCAATAACTCTAAGGACAAAATTGAACCTTCTCAGACTCCCCATGTCATTTACAGCATAGCTTGCCCACAACCTGGTTGCCGGGCCATTTATTTTGGAGAAACCAAGGCAGGCATAATCAACAGGACAGCACAACACAGATATACACATAATAGAGCCATGAAAAACAATGATAATTCATCAACATTTTTAGAGCATTCCAAGAAGACAGGACATTTGTTTGAACCTTCCAGCCCTAAAATAGTCTGTATTGAGAAAAATGACATCAAGCGGAAAATCAGAGAAGCATATTTTATTAATGGCAATAATAACTCCATCAATAGACGAGATGCCTGCTTTGGCATCTCCAAATGTTGGACTATCTAGTTCATTTGCATATGCTTTGCATACTGTTTTGTTTCCCTTGCCCTATTTTTTCGTTCTGCAGCTCACAGTACCACTATGAATATGAGGCAAAAGACCTCGAAAGCGCTTAGCGTGTAATAATTTCTGTGTATCTTTATAGCTTCTCATTCAAGTGTGGCATACGCTTTGTTAATTTTGTATATTAAATTATCGAATGAGAAGTCTTAAAATCTTTAATACTTTAAAAAATATTTAGGCAACATCTAACTCAACAAATTCTAAAAGAGCTATTAAGCTATTGTTATAACTAAAAGCCAAAGAATAATTTAATATGTTATGATTGTTTTTTTTTTATTCTATAAATTTTTTTAAATATATTTTAATTCATTTTGTTTCTTTTTTTTAATACATTTTTTTTTTCTATTATTATTTATCACTTTTTTTAAAAGACCGCTTTAAATCAAAGTTTTTTTTATAATAAGCAACTTACTACAGAGGAAAGATCTTTCCCAACAGCCTCCTTATGGAAAAACAAAAAAGGAAATGCAGTATTCACCAGGCTTACCAATTCTTAGGTGGGAAGACTTTGAGTGGTTTTTCATTCTTGTTTTGTCCTCTAACTAATAATTATTAGATAACCATTAACTGATCAATGTTGGATAGTCAACTATATTAACTATGGACCAGCTACCTAGGAGAACGTTCTTAAAGCTCTTGAAAATAATTTTATTTGGTGTAAATCTAAAGCCCAGAGTTATGGGAAGATATGCTAACTCTGCATTACAAAATTTTTTTTAAATAATTTTAAAAGGCATATTTTTTAAAGCTTGCCTTAGGTACCAAAATTGATTGCCCCAGCTCTGATTTCTCAAAATAGAAAAAATATACCATGGGCTGAGTTCATGTAGCAATATGGCACTTCCGTCAATAGTGTAAACATTTTATATTACAATCATATATTTTTATTTTTAAAATCAATATATTAATACTTATCTGACCAACTCAAATAAATCCAGAATCTTTACTCTTTAGCTAATAATATCTAGATATTCTCACTTTCCAACCAATCTTAGATAAACTAACTGGATTAGCTATAGATGAAATATTTATTGGTTTTGTTTAGAGATTTTTCTCTATCCTTATATTTCTAAGCTAATTGTTTTGGAACTTTTAAGATTCATTATAAAGTATTCATAAATGGGGTTTTAAAGGTACTTATAGTAAAATCTATAAAAAAATAAAAAAAGTCTATGAATGTTCCTAATGCATTCATTCAATTTTCAAATTACTGGAACATACAATTTAAAATCAATATAAATTTGCAATTTATTTTTAATGGCAATCTAAAAAAGGCATAATATTTATTTGACATCATATCTTTTTTAAAACTGAGCAATTAAAGCATTAATTAAATTTTAATAAAGAAATCATTAATGATATTAACTAGAATTTATTTGCATAATATACATACAATGGTCAAATATTCAGTATAAAAAATATTTGTTCACAATGTTATTATGGACATATATTTAATGTAATAATCTATCTAAATAAGATTGATTATTATATTACTTGCTTATATTTGGTTTTTAAAAATTTCAGGTGAAATAATCGAAGACTTTGAACAACGGATTGAACTGGAGTGCCTTAACCCTGATCCAACTCAACGTTCAAAATTGAATTCATTATTGAATGATAAAATTTTCAAGTAAGTTGATTGCACATGATAAAATGTTTATTTAGTATTCTTTTTTTTGGCTTCAGCGAAATAGTATTGCATTAGAAAAATTGGTAAATTTTAAATAGTGAAATTAGTAATTGGATGTGTTACCAGTTATTATCTAATATGATGTTAGAATGAGAATGGTTTACTGCTGTCAAATAAAAAAGTAAGGTGTCTCTGATACCTCAATTTCAGATTTAAACTTGTATCTAATATTTTTTTTTTTACTCTGAAATTATTTTTGTAATCACGAATAAGCAATGGATACCTGATAGAATTACAAAAAAATTGCTGCTTATTGCTTTTTTTCAGTTGGGAGTATTGTATTTGCACTATAATCATCATGTAACCAACTTTATTTATTTCAAGATGTTCAACATTCCTTCCACTCTTTTTTACATTGCTTACATCAAATCCTAAAAAATTATATTCCTGCTATGCATTTTTTTTTTCATTTTATTGGTGCCAATAAATTCAAATACCTCCATGCCATTTTACATTTACTTGATTCCTTTAAACAATGCTTTGATATCATGAAATAACTAATCAATAAATTCAGATTCTACATTTATTTGAAAAAGTGATTTCTTGGTTTGTTCCATAATTCTGACATACGAATTAATTTAGAATTTAAATGTATAATTTAAAACCTCTTATTACTTGTAATTGGAAGATTTGTTTCAAACATTTAGTATTATTTGTCTTTTCAATTGATTTGATTTTAAACAATAGTAGGGGAAAGGGGAAGAAAAAGTACAGTCACATGTAAGTTTCTTGTTGATTTACAAGTTACATTATAAATTAAATGTATAATATCTATTACTTGTAATTGACAGGCTTGTTTAGAACTTTTAGTATTATCTGTCTTCGAAATTTTTTAATTTTTACTTGATTTTGAAAAAATGAGACCACAAATATGATCAATTGTAAGAAAACAATATTAAAAGGCCAAAATAAAGGTCAGCTACAAATTTCTTATATTTTACATACGAAATTTCATCTTGTTTTTTTATTCAGTAGAAATTACAATAAAATAATCAAAATTAAAATGAGCTGACTTTATAACAACAAATAAAAAGAAGTTTATAATGAAAATTATTTATTTTGATTATCACTGATAAACTAAGTGAATGTCCTGAAGAAAGGCTACAAAGGGATAGTTCATTGCTGTATTGTCAAGGTAGATCCATATGAGCCTGCAGTAGTTCAGGGGACGTGCCTCTCATCTTCTTGAGAATTGCATTTGATACAAGATAGTTTTCTTTCAACATAGTATTTTAGGTATTTGTTAATTATACACTGTACATTGGTTGGTGGCACTGTTTCTCTTTAAAAACATAGCAATATAATATTACCGGGCCTCTCAATATACAGTGGCTATTTAACAAATACCATACTTTCTTTATTGGTAATTACTTTTCTATAGAAATCTTTCTTTCAAATAACAGTATATAAATCAACAAATTAAGAACTTTCTTGGATAAAACTGATTAGCATTCTGAGATCATAACAATTCGATTTATTTTTACATTTTTTTTAAAAAAACTGAACCAAAAAAATAATAATGAAGCACTCTCATTGAATAACACAAGTTTTATTTGTACATTTCTTTATCAAAAAAAGAAAAAAAAACCTTCTAATGATATAAATAAAGAACACAGTTTATTTTTAGATTACTGTAATTTCTAAATAGTAAAAAGTATTTATTTATTGTTACACGTGTAAAAGTTTCATTGTTATATTTTATTTTCTGTTGAATTTTTTAGATATTTAGGTACTTATATTTTATGTTGAATCTTAATGTTATTGATTAGTTATTCCAGTATTGTTTCATGATCTAAGTGCATTGTTTAAAATGATCAACTAATTGCAAAATCAAATGTAGGTACCCAACTATTGATACTGCTTTATATAATCCCTAAACAGTTTCGACTTTCTGGCAGTTTTCATTAGATCTTTTAATAATTTCCAATTTGCTCACCACCTCTGAGGAAGAAGAAATAAAATAAATTTGTTCTTTTTTTTTACTATAATTGTGAAAAGTAGGTTTATATTTATGAACGCTTCTTAATTCTTTGATTTATCTAAAATTTTATTTTGAATGTGATATAAAGTAAGTACATTTAAATTTGAGATGCGTGTTGAGATTTTATTGATTGATGTCTTATCCTGTGGTAATCTTAATTGTTTCAAGGATGGAAGGTTATATATATTATTCCGATGTTCTTTCTTTTTGTTTACTCTGATTTTTTTTGAAATATTATGCATATTTAGTGTATCACATTCAAAGGAGATAAAATTTAATTCATATTATTTTTTAACTCATGAAGATTAAATCATAATAGTTTAAATAATAATTTTGCCAAATGAATTCATGTAATTATTAATTTATTTTTTTTGTGAGAGGGAGAAAGAGATAGGTAAACATTTTCTGATTCTAAATTTTGATAAGTAATAATTGAATGGTTGATTGCTCAGAAGTTAATAAGTTCAAGTACCAGAAATGTTAGAGCTGAAGCCACAATACATGAACCTTAAGCTCCATAGTTCATCATTCCACCATTGCACTATATCACAAAGGATATTTCAAGAAGTATAAATGCTAAATCTGACTATAGATTTTGATCTATCTTAAATACTCTATTAAATACTAATTTTTGGTATAAAGCAGTATTAAGTTTGTAGTCTCTAGTTCAAGTTAAAAGTTTGGAATATTACTGGTAACATTTTATGAAGATTATTAAAAATCTTTATGTTTTCATAACTTTTGTTTCATATCAAGTCATATGTTTTAACCTTAGCAGATATTATAATGAATTAAACTTAGCTGATTAAAGAATGGCCTACTTTTTACCAATTTGCAATTGGTTCTTTTTTAAAAAAAAGTAATTCCTGGATACTCTTATCTATAAAGTATGAAAAAAGTAAATTAATAAGCAAGTACTGTACTTATATCAATTTTTCAAGTAATAAGCTTCATGGCTTTTATTTTTTAAAAACCTGTGATTTTTGCATAACTTTTGTAAAATTAGTTAAAAGCAGTCGTGAGAGTATTTATTTCTTATGAATTTAGAATTTTCATTTGATTATTGATATTTGTCACAAAGAGAACTGTATCTTTGGAATTTGTTAATAATATAGACTATTGTGAATCTGGCTCCCATTAGTTTGGTAACTTTTACCTTCATATAAATTTATACGTCTTCCAGATTAAAGTAGCCATGATATAAAAAGCATTTGAAGAGCTTTGATTTTTCTATCTGCATTTTTAACAATTAATTTATTAAATTTTTCATAAATGATGTAATTTTAATATTAGAATACAAGTGTAATTTATTAGATGTAATTGTAGGGATTTGAACACAGACTTTCAAGCATTCTTCAGCTATTGACTTTTATATCATACAATCGATACACATGACCACACACATGTGAAAAAGATAAATGATCTCCAGTATACGTATTTTATGCTGAACCAGCACTCATCAGTTAGTCCAAATCATTATCTCCCACACATATATGTAATCAGTGCTCAGTTTATATTAAGATAGTAAATCTTCAAACTTTAATAGACAGGCTTCAATCTACTCCACCCTCCAACTCTTCAGCCATCCATATCTTTTTCATATGTGTGTGGTCATGTGTATTGGTTGTATGAGATAGAATCAATAACTGAAGGGTGTTTGAAAGTCTGTATTCAAATCCTGATGTAAGTGTAAAATAACTGTAAGACCCAACTCTAGTTTAAGGATTTTTTATTGATGAATTATTTTGTACAATTATCCATATGAAGTATATTTCTGTATATGAATAGAATTTGATATTGGTTTACAAGAATGTCTTTTAATGTAATAAATTTTTTTTAATTGCCTCAATTTGCTACATTTGATTTTCATGAGCTAAATGGAATAGAATTATATTCCAATCTTTAAATTAACTTCCATCTTGCTAATAGTTTTAAGCAACTGTACATTTATATTATTTTTTCATTAATGATATTCAGCTGTACTATAGTTATTCATCATTTAGACTTACTTTGTGAGTGGGATGTGGAGATATTACTTTTTACATTTTTTTCATATTGAAATTTTTATTTAGATATTTTCTATTTTTATATTTAAAATAATGGGGATCCCAAGATATTTTGTAACACTAAGGCAAAACACACCATTTGTATTGAATTCTTTTGGATTTTTGAAGAATTGCCCAAATATATTACCATGCCATATTTTTTCTAACTATATCTCTAAAAGTTAGATATAAGTCAGTTCTCTCTCTCTCTAGTCAGTAATTAGGAAGCATTTTTAACCTCTTTAATTAAAGTCAATTAAAGAAATACAAATCTTAACATTTAAGTTTCAATTAAATTTACAACATTGATTTTATTACAATATTTTGCTATTAAATCATTTATTGTAGATTTTACTGTACCCAGACACAGAAGCAATTTGTTGTATTGTTATTATATATTAATAGATTCTAAGTGTTTTTGCCTGATTGATCTGGTTGAGTTACGGTTGAAGAGTTTAAAATATGTTTCTGATTTTTTTATTACAATTACTTATTTCCATAACTTTTTTTTTTGCAGGAATGATTTTCTTGAAATATTACATTTTTTGCATAACATTCCAGTCAAAACAGAAGAAGAAAAGATTGAATTTTTTAAGTAAGTTATATGTGTGTGTGTATATATATATAATGGTTGATTGGAAAAAATATTAATTGAAAGAATAAAATAAATTTATGGAAACCTTGAAGTTATATATGTGATATAAAAGAAAATGAATTTATCTTAGATTTAATAAAAAGTCTGTATGCATAAAAGACGATATGCTTAAAAATTCTGTTAATGCACTGAAACACCCTTCATTTATCTGAAAGTGAAATAAAACATCAAATAAATTTAAATAGCAGCCAATTTCTAGATTATAAATTTTAAAAATAATAAAAGTCTCACAGAAATAGTATCAAAGGACTCCTCATAAGTCAAGCCTTTGCATATCATTGACCGCATATAAAAATGGGATAAAATATTTTAAATAAATCATACAGTTCCATAAATCATGTCCTAATTTATAATTATATATATCATATCTTATTTCACAATGTTCTCGGTACAAAGTACTTTAATGTTCTAATTCATATGTAAAAAAAATTTTTTAACGGCAACAGTAGTGAATTTTTCAGTTATAGTCTAAGATTTATGTTCAAATTCATGCCAGATAAGCCTAAAATGTTTCTCAGTTCCAATCGCACTTAAAATATTTATTTCTGATAGTCTAACTAACTAATCATCCAATGTTGATCAGAAATAGTTATTTAGCTAGAGATAAATAAGAATTGAAGATATTTAAAATTTCACCATGTGGGATTTGACAAACTTAATCAATAATAACTTCTACTTCACTGTTTCTCTGTGAAGGACTATTTAAAAGTTGTTTTTATTTTATGAAAAATTACATAAATCATTTATAAGCATTCATATATACTATTATAATGTTTGTGTGTCTTTACATTGAAATATCAAATGTAATGCTTTTTTGTTTGTACAAAACAAATTACCTTAGAAACAATAAATGTACCAGCATATTTTCTGTTATTAACATTTAAGAAATATGAATATCAATGGTAGCAAACACATAAAATTCATTTAAAAAATAAATAATTTGAATCTTTGCCATTTATATTTCACTAACTGTGGGAAATAGTATCTACCAGGTATGCATGATAAATCATTAACAGGGAAAAATCTGAAATATCAAATAAAAATCGCATATCTTAGGAGAAAGCTTTGATATATTGTATTCAGAGAACCAAGTTGGCCAATTTTTATTAGTTTAATACTTGGTTTCTAACCTTATAATAATGCTATTAACTGAATATGGCATCTGGTATTCAAGATTAATTAGATGTAAATGATTATCAACAAGATATTTGACTTGAAGATTAGCAGCCATTGGGATATCATATTTAGGCCTATTTTTATCCCTAACATTTTATATTATTCTTTAATAGTGTTAAATGTAATAAAATTATCGATATAAAAATAGTGAAACTTATAAAAGAAATAAATTTATTAATTAGTATATTAATGAAATAAAAGTAAAGTGAAAAGAAAAAATACAAAACATTGAAATTTTATGTTACTATTTGTGTTAATTCACTTGATAAACCAGAAGATAGGTTGTTTTAGTCACCTCAACAATAAAAATGAAAAATATATAAATAGAGACGTCAGAATATATTTCAAAAAAGATATTAATATGATCATTAGGAATTGGCATTAATCCTGTAATAATTGAATTACTATTGATTTTATAAATAAATGTGAAAATATTTTATATACTGTATTCACATTTTTTTAAAACTATGTTTTGTAATTTAATTATATTTCTTTAAAAAAAATAACATTTTTTAATCTACATTAAAATACTATGCTTTGCAAACATTCAAAACGAATAATAGAGAAATGAATGTGTAAAAAGCATTTGACTGTCATTTACATATTTATTTTATAATCTTCTTGAAATTATATAGATTATTTATACAATAATTTTATTGACCTACATATTTCCTCAAAAAGAAAGGAAGTGAAAAAACAAGTTTCAAAGATAATTGTAGGCATTATGTGCATAGCAGAAAATAATACCAAGAAAAGTTATCCACGATTAAGTGAATTTTATTTTATCATGTGATTCCAAGATCTATTTTTTTTATATATATGAATGATTATTTTGTAATATTAGCTATTTAAAATAATATTATGTCTGTATATGTGTAAACATGAGTATAGAACAAAATACATGATATATATGTGGAAAATATCTTAGTGTAGTAGTAACACATCCACTATCCATGCTTTATGACCCAGGATTAAATCCAGGCTAGCTAAACTTTATATATATTTTTTTCAGATCTAATCAAGAATAAGGTTTATGTTAACACTATATTAATATAGTTAATGATTCAAAATTGATTAGAAATTGGATATAGCAAGGATGGGGAAACACTCAAACTCTCACCACTTAATATTTGGCAAGTCTGGTAATACTTTTCCCCTCACTGTTCCTCTATGAGAGGCTTTTACATAGACCTTTATCATTCAGTGCACTATTTAAAGGCCGTTTTAGCTGATATTTTATCTAATGATTAGTGATTGCGTTAGAATCTTTTCGGATAGCTGACTGTACATTAATCCAGATAGCAATCTAGCCATTGATTAGTATTATGTTTTGAGTTATTATTAATTAAAAGGGTTAACAATGAATGAAACTTGTAAAAACTGGTAGTTGATTAGTCTGATGAATAATATTTTTCCCTTCATTCTTCTTCTGTAGAGAGATTTGGAAAAGATTTTGTTTTGTATTGGGATATTTAAGAATTTTGTCTTTACCTAAAAAATATATAGATATATTGATTGTTTTATGTTTGCATGTAAAGCTGAATGAGAAGATAGAAATTATTATTATATGTGTTATTTATATTAAAGCAAAGATTTTTTTCAATATAAATCAAGATCTTCGATTATATATATTCATTATCAATTATCTGAGCACACACACACACACACATATATAAATAGAATGTCCGTTAATTGTAGCTACTATAAAAGAGCTTTTTTTAAAATCTTAGAGATACAATGTCCATTGCATTTACACTATAGTTTCTAAAGTTTTATTTTATTTTTAATCTCATCTTTCCTAAGCATTTTAATTGCTGTTTTATTAAAAAAAAAAAAAGCAAGCTTTTCATTTATGCATTTTTACTTTAATGTAATTTTGAGATCTCTATTAAAAATATTTTTTAAAAAAATTATGATATAATGTCTCCCTCCACACACGCATATTCTATTTATATATGTAATTTTATTTATCTATATGTGATAAAAAAAAGAAAATGCTTTTTTTTTTAATTTTATAACATACAAACAATTATTTATTTGATTTATATAGCTTTTCTTTCAAAATTTAATATTGTTTAACTGCTTATATTTTATTCTACTTTGTAAACAATACTATTTATGTAATTTATACCTTTCCATTTTAAATTTTACTCTAAAATTAAATATTTTCATGGATTGCAGATATAAACATAGGATAGTTGTGCTAGGGTTGAGCTAATGGGGAAAGATGCATTGATAAAAACAAAAAACTTAAAAATTTGTCTTTGCTTGTTATTTATATCAAGTTGTACGGATGTTTTGGAACTTAACACCTTCCATTGTTTGGATAGTAATTATTCAAATGCAGTAATCATATATGTGGTTTGTTGATGAAGTAAGGCTGCATGTGGGGTTGACATTAAGAAAAAAGCTAAAGATTGGAAACGTGTGAATAAACTTGTAATGATTTTCATCTTGCAATGAATCAATACAACTTTAATATAATGATATCTCATTATCTTAATAAACTACTATATGTTACATTTATTAGGATAATTTAGCTACACAAAATATAATAAATATTATATTTGTTTAGATATAATTATTAAGCCATGTTTTTAATTTCTCTTCCAATGTGAGTCATTCACCTTCTAGAATAAATCAAATTGTATTTGTTATTAAGATTATGAAATAAATATTTAGAAAATTATTTTTATTTTGTTATGTATTGCCACTTTGTTTTTGATCTGGAGCCTGCATAGAAAATTTTTATTTCTTGTATATTGACCTATAATTAGTATTAGTTGTTAATTATTATTGTATATAAAATTTAGGTAATAGTATGAATACTGAACCCTACCGTTTGATAACGCTCTTTTTCACCCAATGCACATCAATATACTGATTCATGGGCTGTCTGTTTGTTTACATAATATTACGGTAAACCACCAAAGTTTTTTTTTATTCCACCCTGTTTTGTTTTTTTTCATTTTTTAATAAACAAATACTTTGTTTTTAGATGGTCTAGGAGGTGTTGATTTGTTTTTAAATTATAGACTAACTGTCTGTCGGTTTCTTACATAATATTACTTACAGTAAACCAAAGTTTTTTTTTTTACCTGTTTTTTTTTATTTTTTTTTTTGGTTTGTTTTTTTAAGAAACAACACTTTGTTTTTAGATGGTGTTGGTTTGCTTTGAAATTATTAATTAAAGCTCCGTCGGTTTTTTTACACTAAAATACGGTAACAAACACTTCGTTGTTTTTAGATGGTGGAGTGGGGGTTGGTTGTTTGCTTTGAACTTATCTTCTTTTTTGGTTGATGTTTTGATTTGCTGAAAGACTTCAACAATCAGTACTTTTGAATAAACAAACATTTGGTTAAAAGAGGGTGGAGAGGTGGTTTTGATTTTGAATTGTCTTTTTTTGTTGTTGTTAATTTATTATGAGGCTTTTCTATTTTTTTGTTTCAAATCTTTATGCTACAGAAAGTTATATTATATGATAATGGCTGTGTCAAGCGGCACTCTGTTGCCTGCTGGATTGCAAATATAAATAACACAAATAATTGCTAATTAATGAGGTAGCTCGGCAAGTACATTTGAGTAACAAGAATTTATTTACAGAGTTAGACGAAGATAATCAATCTTGTTTAATATATACATATATGACGATTATATACACACGCTATATAAATAACAATAAGGGCCCTAAGGCGTGACAAAATAATAATAAGATCAATACGACCTGTTTACAGTTCCTAAGTTTACTTTTGAATGTCCGGAGGTAAACTTCTCCTAAGTGAAGGAGGGAGTTGACTGAGGCCCCCGAGGAAGTGGCACATCTACCTTTCAAGAGCTTCACTTAGCAAATGTCTGGTCCCAGTTTTATTCTCGATCTGTTTCACCCTCTCGTTATTTTTTGTGTAGACTCCTTTGATTGGCCATCCGCTGTCCATGTGGTGGTCATCTCTTGAGTTACCATATTCGATCCCTGATCAGATAACGCAATTACCATTGAATTTTGATTCACCATTTAATAATTACAAAATTAAAAAATTATAAAAAAAGTAAAAGAAAAGGATCATTGATATTAAATTATACTTATAAAAAAAAAAGGGAGCAAATGTATAAAAATGTCTTAGAATAATAGTTGATATTTTTTTTATCTGAATTTTAATTTTTTTATATATAAAATAAATTTCTTTTTAATAATATGACTCTCATCATTGTAGGCTCTGACAATACTATTGTTTTCATGAATTAATTAGTGTAAAAACAAGATGAGATTTGTTGTTGTTTTTTTAGTTTTTATATTTCTTATAATAAGATGAAACTTTTTTTTTTTGTAATTCAACACAAAATTTTATGTTATTATTATTCTAATTATCTATGTTTATTAATGTTTTCATTATATTATTAAGTAAATTACATCAAAAATATATATTATGATAATTCATCATGTGTGTGTGTGCGTTTCTTAATATATATAAATAATAATAAAAATAACTCTTTAAACACAAAATCAAAAAAGATTATAAAATTATAGATCTTGTTTTTTTTAAAGATTTTTTAAAATGTGTTTTTTATATAAATCCTCATAGAAAAATTGATTATAAATAGAAGAATATATAAAAAGATTTAAGTAGAAGTTGTAATACAGCAAATAATAGGTAGTGCATTAATTAAGAATTTTGAAAAACAACTAAAGAAAAGTGTTTGTTGAACAACAAATATGTTTTTGAAATATATATATGAAAGCTAGAGAAAAAAAAATCAAGTAGTTGGATTTTTGAGTTGAGTTTCAATATTAGTTGAGAGAATTTGAAGGATGCAGAGGTACTAACATGCTTTCTAGTTTCTGTTGAGGATAGACTAAGCTGTTCTATTTTTTAAAATAGACCATTAAATAATAGTTAAATAACAGGAAAAGATTATGGACCAGTTAGTTACCCATGGATTTCTGAAAGGATTTCTATTTTATTATGTACTGCTCACAACAATTGACAGATTCACATTGGAAATATATTTTGAAATTTTATTACAACTTTTTACTTATCTAGAAAATTGTCAAAGTCATACTAGTAATGACTCTGGAAAGTATAAGAAATGAATACTGAGAAGAAAAAAATCTACAATTTTGCTAATAGAGCTGTTGAAATAATAATTTTAAAATTCATTTATATCTGCCACTTTAATTATTTGTGGAATATTTAACTTCTCTTAGTTAAATAATAATTTTAATGTTTTATCATATTAAATCTGTGTATATTAAATACATTGGTGAAATGCATATATATAAACAAAGTATTTTTTGGGTTAAACCATGTATTATTTTGTATTACTTCCTAATGTACCGGGTCGAACCGCTGAAACCATATACTTATACATATATATATATAAGTTTTGGCCGGTTTCAAACTCCTTCATAATACATTTATAATCTTATAAAGGTTACGTGAACGAACTGGCACATTCGAGAAAAATGGGAGATCTTATTGATAGCTTTAACTATCAACAATGGCCCATCTCAGCTGCTAGATTCAAACCCCTACTATCCAAATACTTTATTTGTTTCGGGGTAAACCCCAGGGCGCCAGCTAGTCTGAAGACTAACGTATTCGGGCAGTAGGCTCATAATCCAGCACTCAAACATTCCCTAAAACTAGCTGTCTAATTTTAATTCAATAACAAAATTATACAAAATTAGTGGTGGAAAAAATTAATAAAAGGTTGGTAAAAAGAATTGACCGACAAATAAAGTTTAAGTTTGAAGACATTTTATTTTAATTAATATTAATTAAGTTTAAAGATAATTTATTACCAAACATTAATTGACTAAATTTAAACATCTTTATAAATCTGATTTAACACACGCACATTTTTAAAGTAACATTTCTAAACTAGTTTAAATATTCTTGTAGATTTTAATAGTAGAACACTGGTATTTATCTAATTTAACTAATAACACTGATATAATGATCACGCACATATTAACTCATATAGCATTCACAAATATAATAATAAAGCATTAATAGCATTTGAAACTTAAACACACATATCAATAGTTCATTTTATGTATGATAGAGTTCATATAATTTGAATCTTGAATATTTATGAATTACAGCGGTGACTACTACATATAAATGATAATAAATAAATGTTTACCTAGGATTTTTGGAACGTGGATATTGCTTGTTGTTGGCTGCTTCTGATGGATTATATCTAATCGGTTATATTTGGATGTTTCTTGAAGAGATTTTATGCAAAACTATTGGTTTTATTCTTGAAGACAGTTGAACGCTTGACGGAGGATTTCTGAGTTGTTATGCAGACATTATTTCACAGGCAGGTTTTGATGATCTTGTTGGACAAAAAGGCTGAAGCACGAACGTATATTTCCAAAAGCTGCTCAACAATGCATTTTTGTTTCTGAATACATAATAGAAATTGTTATCTGAACTGAAACAACTGTCACTGGAAACTAGATTGAATAAAAACTCTCAATTAATTGTCCGATAACAAAAAAAGTCTATTTATACCTGCGACGTGTTGTCTGTGTAATATCCTCCAGCAAATATCCGTTGTCGAATTTCATTGGTAATTAATCCTATGACAACGTGTTTTTTAATTGATTGTTTAATTAGTAGTAGCTATTTCAAAACGTGTTGTTTTTATATTTTTAATTAGTAGCACACCGCTGTGTTTTTTTAAATATATTTTTCATTTATTTATAATATTTAATATATTCGCACGCACATATATAATTTTATTCTACACATCAAAACTAGTTTTAATACTTTTTTTTTTTTATTCAATTCGAATGAAAAGAGATTTATATTTTGAAGCTTTTAATTTATAATAATAACACTCTTTAACTTTTATGAACTCTTAGTTTTATCTTTTCTAAACAAAACTCCCCCTCTCCCCTTTTAATCAATTAATTTCTATTTTTTTTCAAACTCTTTTACGAAAGATTTTGTTTTATTTTAATAATTTTTTTAGACAAAATTATTTTATATACATGTGCCAAATTGGCCTTGGCACACTAACATTTCGATGAAATAACATCTACCATTGTCTTTAAAAACTTGACCTTGATAATGGCGGATGCTATTTCATCAAAATGTTGGGTGATAATACAAAGCGATACACAATTTAACCCCAAAAATGCACTGTTTTTATCATATAACTGTGAAAACATTAAATATAATAATATATACATACACAATCTAATTTAATTATTCATTGTAAATGTGAATTTTTAAAAGAATTATAACAATCAATTAATCTTCTCAAAACTTCCCAGAATTATTTATTTAATGATTATCTTACAGTAATTAAATTTAGGTGAGCTGTTAATTATATCTCTAGTATATATGTATGTGTTGAGGGTCTAGATTTTATCTTGCTGATTTTGTAATTATTTTATTAAACTATATCATGTATATAATTATCTTAATGCTTCAAGTCTTTATGTTTTACCAATCATGATAGTTATACTTCAAAAATGGGAATAAACCTTACAAAAACAGTAGAGTAAGTAGCTGTTTTTATTCAGCTTATTAATGAAGGAAAATGAATATTATTATATAACATTCATTAGAGGCATAGCACTTGTAAAGAAGCACATACTAAATAAATATAAGTTTTTGTAGATATCTAATGCAAACTCTCTTTTTCTTTATTCTGATTATTGGAATTATGTGTTATCATCATTGGTATCATCTATAGTTAAATATAGTTATATCTTTTATCCTGTTATCACACATATTCTGATATAAATAAGTAATGTACCAAATTGAGACAATTAATTGATTGATTGATTGATGTAATCATTATCTGACCTAGTTAAAATACATATAGTGAATTTTTGGTCCACCATTTTTCAAGAGACTAGAAAATAAACAATAGATATATAAAACAGTAAGTAGAATGGAAGCTTTTTAGAAATTATAGATAAGAAACAATTTAATGATTATTTACTGAAATATTGTTCACATGATCTACAACTTAACTTTATTATTGGCAAAATATATGTGTACATATAAATAAAATACAGTAATATTCTAATTATTTATGTATAAAAAATTAAAGGTAATTATTATCGTTTTAGATAATATTACATTTTTTAAATAAATAATCATTAATTTATTATGAAAAATAATTTATTTAACTTTTTTTTTCTTTGAACAAATTTTAATGTTCAATTGATATTTGAAAATGTAAAACTGCTAGTTTTTAAAAAGTATGAAAATGAGGATGGTTGAGTTATTCACTTAAATGAGAGAAAACAAAGAGTGATTTTAAAAATAATAATAAAAATATCATTTTAAAAAAAAGAGGATAGTTTGAATGATGGCCGATACACAAAAAAATAATCAGTATTTTTGTGATGCTGATTTTGTGATCAAAGAAAGTAAATGATGGTTATAGAAAAATGATATATGGTGGAGCAAGATTTCACTGTATTTACAATAAAATGTATTTAAAATATTTAATATAGATATAGAAATTAACTTTCATTCTGATCTTTTATAATATCAACATATATCTAAATTTTTGTTACAGAACTCTAGCATTTAGACTCTTTAATCTTCCTTCCAAACTAGTCGCCTCTAGGCTTGGACATCTTTTACTTTCTCGTTTCGTATTGCTAGAACCAACTGCTTTGGAAAAATTCTTGCCACATTTTCTAACTCCACGTTATGGTATGTTATTATTGTTATTACTTTATAAACCAAAAGTCATCTGTATTATTATAATTTATTATTTTACCAGCTGTAACCTGTTAATAGTTGATAGGAGGGAAATAGTTAAGAATTTAATTTTGTTTTAATTAAATTTGTTTAATTAATCACGCACTCGTAAAGAACGAACGGTGCTCTACTAATAATAAATTCAGTAGAAAATTCCAAGTTTAGAGTGAAGCTGTTTGTTTCTTTTAAGAGCTGAAACTGAAACGGATTCATCAAATGAGTAATAATGTGTTGCATATAAAAAATAAATAAATATTTGAATTGTGACTTTACTATCATTTCTATATGGGGAGGGGGGGTTTGCACATTAATAGAAATTGATCCTTTCCCTACATTAGTTTTTAAAATTTGTTTTAGAAAGAAGAAAAGAATTTTCTTTTTTTTTTTTTAAAGTAAAATAATTAATAATATATATTATAGATTTGTTTGCACTGGAATGAAAAATTAATGATTATAAATAAATAATAATGTAATACTTTTAAAAAGAAGTTACAAATAATTACAGTAATATATTATTTATTTATCATCTTATTTTTATTCTAATTTTTTATTTTAATGCATATGTTTAAATAACACGTGATTTAGACTAAAGATCGATATAGGACTAATATAATCATTTTAGCAGTAATACTAATCTAGTCTTCTCAATATTATTTTCAATTATTAATTTTATTACTAATTTGACATTTATTACCTTAAATACTATATGTTATAAACTATATGAAATTTATCAGGTAGAATGTAAATTAGGATTTTTTAAATTTTATTATTAACTAAACACAATATCTATTACTTAGCAACTTTTTGGATTCATAAAACTCATGATAAGATCATTTTGAAATTGGATTTTATTATGATTGTTATTGTCACTTTATGAATATCAAATATTTATTAAATGCTTTTATATTAACTTGCCCTGCCTGTGTTTCTGTTTGTATGTCCACATTTTTGAATCAACAATGAAAAAAACTTTGGTACCATGTAGAATCAAACTCACATCCTTATACTTCCCAAGAAAACTCCTTAACAACTGAGCCAATGGAAACATCACGTTTGTAGAATAAAATTTAATATTGATTTCATTATTAAATTAATTAAAATAAAAAAAATATGTATCTGATGGAAACATTACATTCATAGAATAAAATTTTGTTAATATTGATTTATTTACTTAATTAAAGTAATTAAAAACCAATACATAAATATTTTTATATAATAGACAATCACATGATATTTAAATTTAGAATTCATTTGTTAGAGAGTGTATTTTTTATTTTCATGTCTTATTATTAAATTATAATTTTTATGTTTTAAAGGATTTTATTGTTAAATGTTTCGATGTAACATATTTTTTTTAAATATAAAATCATACTTAGGATGACAAATAAAACATGTGATAGTATTACATTTAATAGTATATAGAATTACTTAAATAATCATATATATATATATATTACGTATTTACAAAAATAAGAAAAACAATTGGTTCCTTAGTGCTTCTACTTATTAGAATTATCATTCTAGTGTCTTAGATACTGCTGTATTAAGGACCACATATCAGATATATTTTATTTTATTTTAAATAATTTAAATGATTCTAGGAAAGAACAAGATACTTTCTGGATTAAATTAGAATCACTTGGAGCATGGAATGAAAAAAATTCCACACACAATATGCAATTAAATTATCATTTTTGTCAGAATTTTTTTGTGTTTAATCATTTTTTAAAATAATATGTAAATGTAACTAAAAAGTAAAAAATAAAATATAAAAAAAAAATTTTTTTTTAAAATAATGCTTTTATGTAAATAGCCAACTAAAAACTACAAAATAAAGTAATCCCCCTGTTATATCTGACCTTGTTTTCCAGAAGTGAACTATTACAGATTCCTTGCTTGATTGGCTAGTACCCAGTTGCTATCCAATGGGGATAAGTCCTTCATTGGAGTTTGTGCTCTGAATCTGAGTGTTCCCATTAAGGAAGGAGATTGACAACAAATCGTCAGCCTTTTTGGAGGCAAGGCAGAGAGTGTTAACGTCTGTTAACCTGAATGACTGAACGTGCTCTCCAATGAAATCTCTGCCTTCAGCAAGGGTGTCTTCACTAGTCATACTGAGTGACAGAACTCACTTCCAGCTATATAATTAGCCTGCCTCATGAGTTCAAGAAAGACTCTGCCGGCTGCACTGGACAGCTTGCTTCGAATAGGCTCTAGTTCGGACTCTTCCAGCTGCATTCAGACAGCTTGCCTCGAATCGACTGCAGTCATAGCGGTTTCCAGTTATAGGTGAATTTGCCTCACTGTGGAGATGTCATGATAATGACTAGTGAAAACACCCTTGCTGTAGGCAGAGGTTTCACTGGAGAGCCCGCAGTGAAGATACCCTTGCTGAAGGTAGAGGTTTCACTGGAAAGCACGTTCAGTCATTCAGGTTGACAGATGTTAACACTGTCTGCCTTGCCTCCAAAAAGGCTGACTATTTATTGGCAGATCCCCTTCCTTACTGGGAACACTTGGATTCAGAGCGCGAATCCTAATGAATTTATCCCCATTGGATAGCACCCAGGTACTAGCGAATCCGGCAAGGAATTTGGAATAGTCCACTTCTGAGGGCAAGGTCAGATATGACACCCCCCTCTCATTTAATTTTCCATTCTTGAAAAATATCAGAGATCTTAATAATCTAGACTTGTTATAAAACAATTGGAAATTGCAGGAATATTGTCATTTCATAAAAGCATTTGAGTCTCAAATAAATCACAAAAATGGAAATGGCTTCAAATCCTTTTATGAAATGACAATAATTTTGCAATTTCCAATTGTTTTATAACAAGTCTAGATTCTTAAGATCTTGATATTTTCCAAGAATGGCAAATTAACCAAGAGGGGATTACTTTGTTATCTTGTACTTTTTAGTCAGTTATTTACATTACTTTGATCACATAAAAGCATTATTTAAAAAAAAAATCTTTTTTTAAAATATCATATTGCATAATTAAATTTGATTTAAAAAACTACCTATTATCTTTGCAGTTTTTTAATTTTGTAAATTGGAAATTAATTTTACATTCTTTATCCTTATAAGTTTTATTAGTTAATTGGTTCTTTTATTTTTATGCAAAAAAATATGAAAAACATTTATATTATTTTATTACTGCTTAATATCATTTTTTTAAATCAGTAGTTAAAACACTATACACATTATCCATAAATTATGTATCTAAATAATAAGTCTTTAAGAATTATATTATTATTGTATGCATAATAAGTTTTATGTCTAAAAGCAGATTTAAGAATGATCTAAGAAATAATATTTGATCTTCACTGGGAGCAGTTTTCCAGTTCCTTTACAATTTTTACCATTTCAGCATTTGAAATTATATCATTAAGTTTAATGAATCTTACATTATTAGTATATATTTTATTGTTATAGAGTTTTTTTAAAAAAGTGATTTGTAAAAATAATCAATGTATTTCATGAACTGTTTCTTCTGATTAAATAGGTTCGCTATTTTTGTAGAGAGTTCAGTAAATTGTTTTTATAACTGTTGTCTTTAGTGACATTCTGCAACATATATTGAATTGTATAGATAATTATCACAAAATATTACTTAACTTCTAAAGTAATGAAATTATTAAATTTTATTATGGTTTGAATAATTTATGGATACTTTGTATATTTATAAATTTTATTATATGTTAGGACACAAGCATATTTAACAACCAAATTGTGAACTATGACAATTCAAAGTTCAAAGGACCAGTTTCAGCAGAATTCCCTTTAAAACAGGCAAAACTTTCCATACAGTAGGGCCACTCAGTGCAAGCCAGAGTGATCACTGGATGCCAGAAGGCTTGGGCATAAAATCCCTATCTAACACTTAATCATCCAATATCCTGACTAGTTTCTAGCTTGTGGCTTTCATCAGTGAGGAGCCTTGGATCTGAGAGCACTGCACCTAGATGTTAGGATCTAATGCAAATCTCTGACTTACACTGAGTGGCACTACTGTATGGAGAGTTTTGCCTGTTTTAATAACAGTTATGAGCAACATAAGAAATGGTGATCATGTGACAGAATTCCCTTTATTAGCTGTTCCAAAGCCCAATGTTGCAACTAAAAATGATAATTTATAATAAATAGATTTCATTTGTTTTCTTTCAAAGAGTGAAAGATAAAATGCATACAATTATTAAGTTTTTATTATTATTAACAAGCATATATATATAGTGATATCTGCACAGTATAAATAAGATTCAAGCGTATATTGATAATGTGGTTAGTGATGCTGGGACTTGAGATAGCTTATGAAAAGAGTTCTACTTCAACCAGTCTTGTATGAATTCATAATTTCATTTTGTATAACATCTTCTATCATAATTAAATAAAGGACTTGTAGAGATTGTTTAAATGTTCTCATTCATATTATTAATTATAATATATTAATTACATATTGGTTATTTAAAAAAATTGTACATTTATATATTTATTATGACTGCTGTTACAATACTCTTTATATTACATGTTGTAGATAATAAAACACCCGGAGAATTTAATGATGATCAGATTAATCCACTGGTTCCTTCAGAGTTGTTTATTCAATATATCATTCCAGAACTTTTACATATCTTTAGCATTCCGGAAAGCCATCTTCGATTAGTTCTATTGAAATATTTTGCAGCATTTGCACCATTAGTTAGTAAACCAATACTTCAGAATCAAATTTTACCTCAGGTATTTTTTATTTCATAAAATTTTCACACTAGTTAAATTTATGTATGTAATATATGTTAAATATTTTTTTTAGGTTTTCTACTATGTAAGGATGGGCAAAATACCATTGCTTTTAATAAGCATTACCAAAATATCTGTCTTTTATTTGTTTTTACAGAATTATTATTCATTACAAAATAATTTTTTTTTTTTTGTCAATTTCTGTTGCCTTATTTAAAAGAATTTTCTAGTTGGCTGGGTCCTCTCAGCAGACATAGATACAAGATATGTATAAAAAAGCTCTATAAATTTGTTGCAAGTATATGTTTAGGTCTACAAAATTTAAATATATAATTGACATCTTGAAAAGAATGTATATATCTATATTGTCTTTTTATTTGGGGGTGGGAGCGATAGTTGGAATGGCCATATTTATTTATGAATAGCTTTTGATGTTGATTATATATAATATTTACAGTCCAACACCATATATACTATTTGTCTTTGTGATTTCTTCGCTACCAAAAAATAAGCATCGCTTATTATTGCACTTTAAACTTTTGTTTAATGTAAGATAATTCTTACTTGTATTCTCCACAAAGACTTATAAGAATCATACCATGTGATATATTAGGAATAATTTTTACTTAAATAAAATGAGATCTATAAAAATCAACTATCTGATAATTTTTCTGTATATTCTACTCACATAAATGTGAAAATATTAAAAAAAGTATTTCTATCCCCCCCCCTGTCATAGCATCAGCTGGGACGCGAACCCGCTAACCCGGGACAACTGCTTGTAAAGCAAGCAGCCGTCACTGACCTCTTGACCACCAATGCTTACACCAGAATAAAAGATTGCTAAGCAGAGATGCTTTGCATTCATATGTTTACTTCTTTTAAGATTGAACTAGGGAGATAATAAATAACATGCTAAAATATTACGGCAAAAACATCTAATAGAAGGATAAGAATCAAATAAATATAATTAGAGAAATTAAGGCATCTTTTGATGATATTCAAAACAATGTGTCACCTGACACTTTTAGATTATGTATTAATATGCATATTTGATGACAATAATGGCATCTTCACTTAAAGGCTATCTCTGTCGTAGTAGTAATTAATGAATAGAAGATAGAGATCATTTTTTTATTCATATAATGACTTGAAACTGAAGCATCCTATAGTTTTGAATTCAAACCATCTCACATGCATTAATTGCTCATTCTTATCTAGAAAGTTTTAGAATGAAAAAAGATTATGTTATATTATGATTAAATAGTAGGGTCTACTCATTGTTTGTGATTTCTTTTCATCTTTTAAATATTAATTTGTTACTATTTTATTTTAAAAATAAATAAATGTTAAATGTTTTACAATTATAATTTTTTTTCCCCTCTAGCTGTTATTGGGCCTGAAAGACACATGTGATGCATTAGTTGCTTCAAGTTTAAGATCCTTGGCTGATTTAGTTCCACTATTGGGTGGCAGTGTTGTCATAGGTGTAGAAAGAGCCAAATATTTTGGTGAAGGAAAACCAAAGGTTGGTTTTAAATTGAAGGTTTTGTTATTGCTTTTTTCCTTTTTTTTTTTTTTTTTTAAAAAAAAATGAATATTCTAAATTTACTTATAGTGATAAATATCAATCATTCAAAAGAATTTTTTACGAGTTTTGAATTTCCACTTTGTATTAAAAACCACAATATACTAATGCTGTATTAATAATGGTTTTATCTTTTTTCTCATTATTTAAATTTTTAAAATGATTTTTTTGTAATGCTCTGCATTTTTAATCAAAACAGAATTTATAAGATCTGTTTCCGATCATATAATTGCAACATCTGTATTATTTTGAAATTCTTTGGTCATTGTTTCTAAGTTTATGCAGTTACAGAACTTTATTTAATTAATGAATAAAATGGTGAATCTCATGTAATTGTTTTCTTAAATAATATTTTAATCAATAGTTTTGCTTTTAGTAATAAATAAATACTCTAGACACAAAATTTATTGATGTTCTACTTTATATAGAGAAACTGAATCATTTATAAACTTACAAATTAATCAAATTCTCTGTTACATATTTACTAATTAATGTGAAGCTGCTTATATATATTGAGCCAGTTAGGAGGTTCCTTTAAAATATAATTATGTACATATAGTATTTAAAATTTTTTTTAGATATCAACTTGTTATTTCGCTCTGAAATAGTAATTGCTAAAATTGCCAATTGATAACTCTCTACTTTATCTGGAAAAACACAAAGCCTACCACAAGATTTTCATTAATATCTTAACCATATTTTTATTACTTATTTTCTCTAAAAGTAGTTCAAATTTAAAGTCAGTGAAGGATTATCAGAATGTAGTTAGTACAGATATTTAGTATGGTAAACTTCAATAACAATTTTAACTTGTGATCACACTATATTTGAAATCACTAATAGAAAAGAAGAAAATGAAAATACTTTAATATTAGGAAAATTATTTTATTAAAATAACATTCTTTACTTTCACATTAATGAATGATTAATACATATTACATTTCACATGTAATAATTTACATATGTTTATGGGTGCATGTATATTTAATATTATATAAACATTATTATGTCAATTGTTTAAAGCGACAATTGAATGAAATCCGCAAGAAAAAAGTGATGTAGCAATAAGGAAGGAAATTATCAAAAGATATTCCTTTTTGTGAAAATAACAGATTGATAAGTTGGATTAAAAAGTAAACTCTTTTATTAACTTTATTGGATACTTTTAATTTTTTGAGAGAATCTACTTGGAAGAAACTATATTTTAATTAGCATATTCGGTTTTACTGAAATGTTTGTATTCATAAAACCAATTAGAAAAAGAACAATAAAAATAGAGTGCTAGATTCAAACATGTTGACGTCTGTTTCCTAAGGACCATGGATTTAAATTAAGATCATCTAATGAAGAAAACCACAACTGCCAGCACATTATAAATTCATTCTTGTTTTTAGTAAAATAATCAAATTGCCATTCAAATTGGGAACATACGCATATAAAAATGAAATAATCGCACACATATTATAAATATAATAAAATGCCAATTTCATAGAAGAAACCAAATTAATTTTAAACAACTACCTTTAGAATCGCTCACTAGAGAAAAAGAACAAAATATCAAATATACTTAGCTTTAGTCATGAGACTGTAACGTCACCTATCAGATGTACTATTTTATTATATCCCACTGTTATGCACATGTTGGAATTCTAACACCTATATTATGATGTTTGTGGATAACATAGTAGATAAATGAAAACTTATAACAGATATTAAAGGGAATTATAATACTACAAGCTTATTAGATAACACCAGAATTAGTGTATATTAAGATTTACTTTTGGATATATCAATATATGTAATGAAAATAAATTACACAACTACCAATTACCTAGCAAATATATAGAAGAGTCAAAGCACAAAACCATTTTTGGATAAATTATATTGGTTTATTTCAAGAAATATAATCAAATCCTTAGTGCTATTAGCGTCTCATTTTGGATACCCACAAATTTTTTTATCAATTTGACCACTTTACCCAGTATAGTGATTACTTAAATTGACCACTTTACCCAGTATAGTGATTACTTGAATGCTAAATGTTTCAGTGATGTCTTCAAGTTTTGTTTTTAATTTTATTTAACTTATGTTATATACAAGTTAAAGAATGATTTTATGTATAATGATATATAAAGTATGCAATCACATTTACTTATTCAATTAAAGGAAACTGCCTTGAACTATAAAAAGATAAATAATTATTGAATGATACTTGGCAAGATAATTTATTTAGGTTTAATTCCTAATATAGATCGTAATAAATTAATAGATTCTGCACTAAATTATTATCAGCAAAGTTAAGCTGGATGTGTACCTTCCTTTAATTCTGGCCAAGTACTTCATTTGACATATCCATGCATACTAGTTATTATAAGCTAATGTTATTTTAATATGCAATTTCATGACCTACAGTCTAGTTATCAATGTGAATAAAATATTTATTTATTTAAATTAAAACTCTAGCTTTAGTTATTTCAGTTTATATTACTCAGATAGGTCTATACAATTGAACACCAGTTCATATCACCAGAACTATTTACCTATAGTAGATTTAATCATAAGAGCTAGCAATATTTACTAACCCAATAAATTCAGATTGTGATAGTGTGAGTGAGGGGATTAGGTTTTTGTATATATGCATATGACTTTATTGTCAACAAGCGTAATTCTGTAGTCCTAAATTACAAATTTCATAAATATTAATAGTCTCTAGCTATATAAGTTATAGATTTGTCACATAGGTCTCTCATTTTGAAATATATATGAGGTAGATGTTTTTAAATCAACTGTATACTCATCTCATACTTACTTCCCCATATATTCGAAACTATTCTATGAATTATTATGTATTTGGAGCAAAGAGTTTTCCAAGTATCATATATAAATAATATACAATATTTCACAGTAGTAACATTTAGTTGCTATGCTAACATATACTTTTATAATATATTTTTTCATTCTAAACTCATAACTACTATAACAATGGACACTAGATGGCGCTATATAATGCATGAAAAAGGTATGATGGAATCATTATAAATAAGAATTCCAAAAGTACTGTATAATATAAAATTAAACTTTATAAAATAAAATAATGAATAGCTTTACATATGTGAAAACTATTTATAGTAAACAAATTTTTTTTTTTTAAATATACATCCCTTTTTTTTTACATTTTCTTCTTTTCTTATTAATAGTTTCAAAGATTGCTTCCCACAACATTACCTAATGAAACTTTAGATACAAATTTGACTCTTCTATCAAGTAGTAATAATTTAGTAAACAAAAATATTGGATCCCAAGATACAGTGTAAGTATAAATTTTATTTTATTTTAAAAAGTCATCAAAATATCTATTATGCTTTTTCTTTAGTAGATATCAAGTTTAATGGCTACAGATTATTAAAAAATAAATTAGTTTATAGCTTAATATACAATTATTATTATTTTAAAGTATAATTATTGTTTTATTTTTATTGAACAAAAGCGTGTGGATATACTCCATCAGAAGGGAGAAACTTTACTGAAATAAAAAAATTGTTTTCCATGTTTAGTGATGGATGTCCTTCAATTATCGGATCCGAAAAGGGATTTGTTTCTCTATTAAAAAAGAAATACAGTTTAATAAATCTCTTATCACTTTACTGTTTAATTCACTAAGAAAACTTTGGAACTCATATAAGTAGATGCTATGATGAAAGCTGTCATAAACATTGTGAATTATATTCAAGTCTGAGAATTGAATCACAAAAAATTTAAAAGTCTTTTGGAAGAAAAAAATAATAATTATGGTGATGGACTTTTGCTTATTTCAGTGTAATGGCTAAGCAGAGGTACAGTTTTGGATTTTTTTTTTCATTACAGCATGAAATTATTTCATTCTTACAAGAAAACAATGAAGTTTATAATGAGCTTGATAATGATGGATAGCTTTTTTATGCAACACCACAGAAAACTTTGTAATCTTAATATTAGTTACCTGGCAAAAATAAAATTATTTCCCAAATGTTCAAATAAAATATTTGTGTTTGAAGAAAAACTTAAGTATTTATTGCCAAGTGATACAAAAACAAATACTGCATCAATTCCATACTTTAACAAAAGCTAAGCAAAAATGGTACTGACATTTTTTTAGAAACCTATATCAACATTTCTAATTATATAGCTGCCTTATCAAAAGAATTTAAAAACAGATTTCAAGATCTACGAAATATTAAGAATTGTCTCTTATTTATAGAAAATCACTGGCACTTAGAAATAACAATTACTACACAATTAGTTGAATTTGGACATGATTATGTTAGGCTATTTGACAAATTTGTTGAATTTAAAAGAAGTTATTTTTAAAGAAAAAAGAGAGGGAAAAAGGTGTATATGGAATTTTGGAAATTATAAAACTCAAAAAGTGTGCACAAATGTTGCTCACGTTCGCATTGACATATCCTTGTGAATCATTCAAAAATAAAATATGCTAAAAACGTATATACAAACAGGCTTACTGATTTATACATTAAGATTAACATGTAGCATTTATAAACTAAAATTATATAAAATTATTAAAAGTTTGTCTCAATATCAAAAATCCCACTAATATTTAAATAAATGTTTAAATCAAGTAAAGGTTTTTATATTTTATCAAACAGTTGTCTACAACCTATGGCATGCACAAATTGAGAATTCAGACATTTTTTTCACATGACACCAACCGACCAGTTGCCAACTGCTGATATAGCATGTTGGGTCCGCTTGATGTAGCAAACAAATATATATGGCCTTGGGGAGAAAAAAGGTTGAGTATGACTGATCTAATGCAATCCTACAGCAGCCAGTTTTTACTTATTTAGTTAACTATAAAGCTATGGATCCAAAATGAAATCACAATAATGTTTTCAATCCAAACTCATTTACATGTATAGCCATATAAGTCTGAACCCAGTTCAGTAAGTATTTGTACATTTTGGTGTATTTACTTTTGTAAAAACCACAGTCACCATCATCTTATAGGAAAAATCTGTATAAAACCACTAAAACATCTCATGATCTCTCTTTAATAATTTTTTGAGAAACATTTATTTAACACATATAATAATAATTTTTCTAGGCATATGGTTTTAAAACAATGATAGTAGGTTTCATTCCCTTTAAGAGATTTAATTCCTTATGATTCTTGATTTACATACCATAGCATATGAGATATTATTGGAGTTATACATAAAATGATATATTTTAGCAGGTTTCAGTTCATAATTTTTATATTTTTTCCAATTCAATTTTTAGAATCTTTCTATCAAGAGGAAAGATGTTAATTATATCCTCCTTACTTTCTAGTCATTCATAATATTTTATTCTCCATCTAATTAGATATACAATGATCGAAAGTTTTAGGTGCTAATATAGTTTGTAGTTTATATATTTGGTGGAATTATAAAAGAAAAAGAAATAAATTTTTTTAAATGTCTATATTTATTATCGAACTTACAGCTCAAGAATATTTTATAGTAAATAAAATAAAAAAGTAATATATTTAGTAATAAAAATAATTTATCTATCAAAATTATAAATTATTAAAAAAAATATGTTGGTGATAAATAAAATGTATACAGAAGTGAAATTTCATAAGATATAACCACTTTTTTTTTTTTACTTTATTGTTACAAATGTATATTATATAAAATTAAGAAAATAATATATTTTGCAATAACAAATGTATATTAAATAAAAGAAAGCAAAATATAATCCATACACAAAATGTATATGACATTAAAAAAAGCAATATTTAAATATATTCTTGTAATCATGAATTCAAGAATAAATACAAATATTGTAAACTAAAGCAGTGTTTCTCAACCTTTGGGTCATGTTAAATTTTTAATAGACTGTGAAAAAAATTAGTAAGTAATACTACCTATGTTTTGTGTAGTTTTTTCAAATTCACTTGTAAATTTGAACTTAAATAATCATAATGTTAAATTTCGTGATTATTTTCAAAATGTAATTGTTCAAAAAATGCCACTAAAGTTAATGCAGCCAAAGCATCAACCAGTGCCAGTGGTGGAAAATTAATGCAACTAAAGCATCATTTTATTTAAATATGTTACTGCTGCAGTTTTACAAATTTTTTATAGTAACTTCAAACAATATTGAAATCAAACTGATAGATCAAAGTAGACTATTTTTTAAATTTTTCATATGTAACTTAAATAAAATTCTGTATAATTTATTTTGTAATTTTTGCTTGTATTTCGTATATAAAGAAAACCTTATTTGAAAACCCTTTTTTTGTGGTAATTAACAAAATGTGTTAAGCTGTTAAATTAAAAATATGTAGTTTAACTTTAACTCAACTTTTAACATAAATTATTTGTTCATTATAAATATTATCAAATTGATCCGAATATATACATATATATAATACCGTGCTGATGTAATATATCTTTTATTTTATATTATAATTTATATAATAAACATTTGGGTTGCAGAACTATGGGTCGCACGGTAAAAAGGTTGAGAAACGCTAAACTAGAGAATAAATGTTATAAATATGCATTTTGGTGAATATATTATTTGTTATAAATATATGTACAGTATTTTTTAAATAATTAATAATGTTTTTATAAATAAATTATTGCGAAATATATTATTTCCTTGATTTTATTTAAAATACTCTTGGCATCATAAATTCAAGACAAATGTTGACATTTTGTTGTTTATAGATTAGTTTTTTCTTTGCTCAGTGGTAAGTACTACATTGATCAATAAAGCTGGTAGATCATACATTATAATAGCACAAAGTTTTTTTAATTATATTTCAAATGGAATAAAAAAAATATTTGTTATGAATAAAATGAAACATTTTTTTAACAACCGATTTTTATATAATCTATTGAAAATGAAGAAATAAAAATAATATTATTTCAATTTGTAATTTTTTTTTTTTTAAAAAAAGATAAGCATACATTTTTTTCTCTCTTATGTATACATAGTTCAAAGTCATCTATACTATTAACAGTTAAATGTCAAGAAAACAAAGAAAATAATTATTTTTTATCAGTCAGCTATTTGTTGGTTATTATAAAGTATTAGTGTGATTATGGATTTAATATGTATGCATAACCTTATCTTTCTTGGATAATTTTTTTCTTTTTTCCAAAAAATAATATAAATGTGGATATGTCCTTTTAAAAATATATATAAATTTGTGTGTATAGAAAAGGTCTTATTACAATATAAAATAATGTGAAAGAATTCAAACAAATACATATGTTTTATGGATCTATGTGTGCAGCAATTTTAATTAAATAGCTAGAACATTCACGATTTCTTTCATTCTATGATTTTCCCTTGTAAAAAAGTAAAACTATCTCATCTTTCTCTTTATTTATTCTTTTATTTTTTATTTTTTGGAAGATGAAGTTGGTTAAAACTCTTTATATCATTCCTACAACTTGGCAGCTTCTTAGATACAATTACCATTCTTCATTTAGATCATAAAGAATTCTCATCCATTTCCACATTCATATATCTATATTTAAAAAAAAAATATTACTATCTTCTTTTTTACCACCATTACTGTTATTAACATAACTTTCTAGCGTCTTAATGAACAATCTACAAGGCCCAATAATTTAGCCAAATTTGTGAGATAAGTAATTTTAAAATCACTTTTTCCAAGTCCTACTAAGTAAGAGGATCCTTAAATATGGCTTTCCAAAAGTATAATCATTTTCTGAGTGAAATTTCCCATTTAGTTAAGAACTCTCTGTCTTTTAAATCTACCATTATCATTGTTTTCTCGCTGCCATATGCTTTTGCATACATCAAACAAAAAAAAGAAAAATTGATTAAAGGATGGAAATGTGATTGCTCAAACAAAATCCTATTATCACATTCCATGACTGATGTTGCAAGAGAGGCTTATGATAATTGAATCGTAAAAGAAAGGCAATAGAAAAGATGCCATCAGAAAGAGAATCTTGTTTTTGATGTGTCAACATTTTATTCTACAAGGCAGAAGAGAATACTCTTGGTCAGGCACATCTTATTAGTTGTTTTGGTTAACCCTAATATTTGAAGGTAATTATACTATCTACCATTCATGGACACTATTGATATTCTGAGTTCACTATTTGATATCAATTAACAGTTTCTTAAATGTTTAGTTTTTTTGTGTATTACATAAAAGTGAAATAAAATGCAGTTTTATAACTGTAATAACAAATCACCTCTTCAACTTACATATGATAAAATAAGAGTTCCCAGATGCACTAGTGCATTTAAATTTCCATTCCCAGATTAGTTTCAGGTTTTTGTCTACATCATTGAGGCTTGGAATTCAAAACTGAAAGAGATGCAGTTATGCATCTAGTAACCATTGTTAGATAATATAACAGCATTACATACCTCATTGATAGAGGCAACAGCCAAAAATTGAACTGAGGATGGAGATCTAGTACTCTTGCTTTATCATTTTACATTGTAAAATAAAAATAATTATATTTTTAGCATTTTAATTATATTAAAGAATTACAATTAAAATTTTATATATTTTAGAATAATATTCTGAAATATGTATTGGAATAATACTAAATTTACTCATTTCAGAACTGAATCTCAAGATACCTCAGACGTTGTTCTGAAAAAACAACAAGAAAAAGAAATGAGAAGAGAGGAAATGAAAAAAAAGCGAGAAGAGAGACGCAAAAAACGAGAAGAGGAACATCAGATGTTGGCAAAAAGTAATTAAATATTTTTAAATTATTTCATTCTTATTAATCTTTTACATTATTTAGTGTGTGCTATTACTTTTAGTTATGTTTCAGAATTCAGATTGACTAATATTAAACAAGATCATTTTTTCTCATTTGCTTTTGCTTAATATTCATAATAGCTTTTTTTAAAGATTATCATTCTTTTTTTATTATTATTCTTTTATCTTTTTTATTATTCTGTACATTATCTTTTAATATATATATATACTCTAGACAGTACAAGCTCATTCAACTTCTTTTTACTTTGAAATAATATTTTTGTATTACTTTTTCTGTCTTGTGTTGTTAACTCCATTCTAACTTTTTTTTCCTCCTTAGAATCCACTTCTTTTTCCTCTTTAGAATCCACTTCTTTAAAGCTAACTAAACAATGTATTACATCCATTTTTTTAGTACATACTTTTCATCCGTATTCACTTCAGTAATCAACTTTTTATTCTAGAATCATCTATATCAGTAGTAACCAATGAATATCAAATAGTAATGCCAGTCACATTCTAAGCCTATTTTCTGGTTGTTGGTCTTTGTCAGTGAGAGCAGTATTAGATTGCACATATTCATTTTTTCAGATATCTTTGTTGTTGTTTTCTTTTTACATACTCTATTCAAGTTAATGATTTGAAAATTTTCAAAATAAAGTCTTCAGTACTTTTGGCTTTTTGTCAAATAGATGACATATATTTATGTTGTGATGATACATTTGTTAGATCTGTCAAATGGTGATGTGTCAAATCTAGCTTTCCATTATGAATCACAATTTAAATACATTATATTTAGAAGTCCAATATTTCTACATATGTATGGAAAGGGTTTTATGATGAAGTCCAACTTTTATTTTTAATTCCTATAAAAGGAAACTCATTTTTTTCTTAGATGAATTATCTTGCTACCCTTCCAAAACTAACCACGATCACATTCTGATAATCTTTAGAGCATAACTCTTTGATTATGATATATTAGACAAACATATATATATATATAAAGAATGTTTGATCCAACATAGGATGTATTTTTAAAGATTAAAAGATTCTATCTGGCATAGAACTATATAACAAATGTGGTTTATCATAAAACAAAATAAATAAATATATCGGTGTATTAATAACAAAAAGACCTACTCACATATTTTGCTCTACCTCACAAATTATTAAGAAAAATAAAAATGGCAAAATAAGTCATTAAATTTATTATCTGGCAATAGCAAGATATATGTGTACTAAATCCTGAATATATAACTGAAGCCACAATGTAGTTTTCAGACATTCATATAAATATAGGCATATTAATAAATCACTTACACACATCATATTGTCTAATGAATTGTTCATCAAGAAGTAATAATTAACAAAATACTATTTATTTTAATCTTAGATCATGCAATGGTGAGGAATGTGTATGTGCTTCACATTAATTCAAAGATTAAATCTATGTGTATTTCACAGTGACATATGAATATGTTAAAGATTTAAGACAGAAAATAATTTACAAATTAAACCCTTTTTAAAATATCTTGATTTTATAATATTTGAATTTTTATCAAGTCTATATTTGTGATTCATGCACTTCAGAAAATTTTGACAGAACTCTTAAATACAATACAGTGGAACTGCGAATTGCATTTTATTTTATTCCATGCCCCCATCACATTCAATGTATATAGTGTATAATAGCTCATCTTTTGTTAATAAACATTGATTAAAATAAATTATTGAACTACTAGTATACATTACTTTTTAATTTGCACATATATATGTGTAATATAGCTATTTTTTTTGTGTGTAGAAACAACATTTTAAAAATAATATTATTCATACAAAATTAAGGGGGACACATTTACATATATTTTAATGAGAGTATGTTCATTTCTACATTCACTGAAGCAAGAAAAATAAGAAAAGAAAACTAATTATTGTATTTTTATTTTTAAAATAAAGCTCTGGGTAACTTTTTTTTTTTTTTTAATAGAAACATAATAGATTCATCTTTTTAACAAGAAATTATGATTTCTTTTATTTTTTTAAGTCAGTATTGTCTTTAAATATTTTCTTTTAGAAAATAATTTATTATGCAAAATATTGCATATCAAATTCGGGAAGGATAATAAAAGAAGAATAAAATGTACGTGCTTTCAACATAAACCTAAGAAATTTTATTACTAGATATAATTGTATATGGTTTTCAAAGAAAAAAAATGGCTACTTGACTACCATAACATTTGCAAATTTTATTGTTGTTTTTTTTATTTGTTTGTTTACATTTTTCTTTGGATAGCTTATAATTGAAATCATGTAGTTATAGCATAGTTTGAGTTTTGCAGCTTCACTTTATATACTTTCAAATAGGTTCTTTTGATGATTTTATATATCAGATTTTTCTTTGCTGCTGGTTTCTAAAGCAATTAGTCTTGTTTATGATAATTTTTTCCAGTTTAACATTTTGTGGCAGGCAATGCAAGCCAGTAATTCAATGACATTTTTTTCTAGGTATAAGGAGGTTTAGCTGGATATTCTTTTTTCACATTTACTGCAAAATTTTGTGACTGGGAAGGGGGGGGGGATCTAAAAAGTGAGTGCTCTGGTTAAATATTTTTTCACTACTTTGAGCTAAAGCATAATTAGCAATATATTATCATAATATTTACAATTCTTTTTCCTATAGCAATTCATATCATAATTTTTAAAGAATAAAGATTATATCTGACACAGATTGTTAATAAATAAAAGTTTAATATTATAAAACAGAAAAATTAACAATAAAGTAATTAGTGTATAAAACAAATAAATCATTAAATTTATTACTTGATAACAGTAAGATATGTGTGTATTATATACTCTAAGTTTAAGCCGAAATCACAGTGTACTATATAGACCTTTATATAATAATAAATTAGACCTGATATATATATAAATGTATATATAGAGTTAAATGCACACACACACACCATATTGTACATTGAATTATTCAGCAAGGATTAATCTCTAATAATATGCTATTTAATTTAATCTAAGATAAAATAATGGCAGAGTTTATTTGTTACACATTATTCAAAGATTAAATTCTTGTATGTTTTACAGTAACATATAAAAATTTGACAAAGATTATAATTTAAAATAATAATAAAAATATGAATATTAAAAATTAATAATAAAAAATTATTCCAAGTCAAAAAGTATTTAAAAGATTTCGACTTTTTTAAAATATATTTTTAGATTTTATAAAATTTGAAATGTCATTTATAGTCTATATTTGTGTTTTATGCATTTTGTAGAATTTTAAGAAGGTTATTAAACATATATATATACTTTCCATGTCAGTTCTCTTGAATTTTTTGCACTAGATTTCATTTACTGTTGGTTTCTGAAGATTTATTCTGATGTTTGATGATTTCTTCAGTTTTCAGCATTTTGTGGCAGCAGTTTTATATAAAATTAAACTATTGTCCAAACTTATGATTTAGAATGCCATAATATTTTCTTTTTTTAATCATTAGGCTTGGCTTCATTCCTTTCTTCCTATCTATTGCAAAATAATCCAAAAAAGATTATGCTTATCCAACTATTTAATATATTTATCCATTACATTAAATGATATAGAAAAATTATTGTAATTTTTTCACTTATAGCAATTGTATTCTATCATTGACTTCGATTTCAGTCTGGCAAATGCTGGTCAGTTGTTATATCTTTTCGTTTGATTTCTACTTAAAGCTTTCTGATCTGTAACTTTAATTTTATGAATTATTTAGGTAATCTGAATAGCTGAAAATATGTGACTAAATCAACAGCCAATATTATTATCTATCACAAACTAATAATTAATTGATTTTTTGTCCAAATATTCTATGATTTAAGTTGTCAAATTTAGTTTACAAACAATTTTAATTGATAGTCATACTCAATACATGAATATTCTGATTAGAAATTCAGTTACTGCTTCACACTTTTGACATCATAAAAAGTTATATTTTAAAGTAGCAAATAGTTTATTTCTCTTTCAGTTTCATTCTTTTGGTTTTAATAAAAAATAATACCTTCAGTAAGGATAAATATTATTTAAGTATTTTAGCTTTACACAGTTATTTTAAAACTATCCTGAAGTAATTATTGAAAAGCTGGAATCAACAGAAACTACTCATGTTTTTTACATGTCGCAAAGTATCAATATTCTACACATTTTTATAATTTAAATGATATTTAAGCTTTGATATTATAATGTTAAATCTTTTATAATAATTTTAATATAATTTTTTTCTTAGTATTTCTATTTTAACATTAATATATATATAATAAGTGTCTTGAACACAGATTTTCAAACTCCCTGACATGACCAAATATATGTGAAAAAAATAAATGATATAAGATGGATTGGATAGCTGTACAGAGCTTGAAAATCTGAGTTTAATAAGTCCCTTATAATTACATTAAGTTTAGTATAGACAATATACGTGTTTTTAAATATTATATATGTCATATTAAAACTTGGTTTCAACTTCAGTATGGCTTATATTGTGTTATTTCATTGTTACCATGGAAATATTTCCATCACAACATGCATATATGTCAAAACATTACTTGATTTTCATAGTTTACATTTAAAATTTGCTTTTTACAGTTAGTATATAATTGAGATGATTAAAATATGATTGCTGATGTAGAACCAGATCTATTTAACTGCACAAGCAAGTGGATTTGAATTTAAAATCTTACTTTATTGAATCTTTCAAGTCATTAGCTTAAAGTAAAGATGGCAGCTGGATGGATATGAATAATTCACTGCTCATCAACAAAGACTAATATCCAAAACCTAATCTGGTGTTGTTTTGCATTGCTGGCTAATGTTCACTAATTACATTTTCATAAATGTCACCAGAAAAGAATAATTTACTATGTTAATGCATATTTCTTAAGATTCCAATCTTTTCTTCCTTTTTCTAATGTTCTCCAGATAAAACTACATTTCAAAAATCATTAAAAGTTAAAAGTCTTTTTTTTTAAATCAAGTTTTACTGGATCATAAATAATCTTTTGAGTTTAATTAAAGAATGTGTTACTATTATAGTATGTGATCTGCCTTAATTAATGTAAATGTTCTACTTGTCAGATAAATTATTGATGGAAAATGTAACTTTCTTAAAATCTATACAATCATATAAGTTTCACATTTTACAATGCAATTGACGAAAATGTTCACACTTTATTATTGAATGACGTTATAAGGTCAAGAGTTGGGATAATACTCAGTTTATTTTGGCAGTCCTCACAGCTTTATCATTTTTCTTTCATCAAATATTAGTTATTAACATTGTTATAGTGGTATTAAAATGTTAATAAAGAAGTTTGAAATATAATGAAAAGAGAGCATTAACATTTTCAATCCCTTAAACATTCTAATTTGTTTGTCGTTAATTTTTTACCCGTTAATTTTTTACCCATAGAAAAAAGCTTTTTTATGTATTAAAATTCTCATTATTGTTTGTTTATCACTACTTTAACAAATCTTTCATATATTTACAAGTGCTATTCAGTTTAGTGCCTGCTGTGTTATGGCATTTTCATTTATTAAAAATAAAAATATTGTGAACATTTGTCTAGAAAAGGGACTATTCTCATAAAAATAAACAATTCTAAAGTATTAACAGTAAAAGTGATTTGAATAATTCTATCATTTATCTAAGGATTTCTTCACCACTACTGCAATATTTATTTTTAAATTGTTACAATTTGATTTGCAAGTTTCAAACTTATTCCACTCACAACTTTGACACCATTCACTCAAGATAAATACAGTAATGATTTATTATCTTTAGCCCAGACAAAGTTAATTTATTTAACTAACATTGTCAAAGTTATACATTTTTTTCCATATCTTTTTTTATAACTATAAGAGTTCCAACTGAGCTTTGTCTTATTGTTGACTGTTTTATATGTACTTATTATACCCCATGTGTACAAATTGTATCGAAACTTCGGCCAATTAATATTCAAATATTCATCAATCTGACCATGATGACACCACCATAAAATCTATACTTGTTTATGCAATCCCTTCAACAGTTGCAAAACACTGATTTAGTAAATTAATTACTACACAAAGATTAGATTTTTTTATTTGAAGGTCTAAGAAGCATTAATAAAAGTTTACAAGTCTATGAGATCCTATAATGATCATGCCTTTCAGAAGAAATCTCCAAGCTATATCTCAGGTTCCAGTAGAAGTTCGTAAGCTGTAGTAAAAAAAAAAAATTTCAAATTTCCATAAGAAGACTAGCCATTTTAGAAGCCATAATGTTAATATGAATTGAAAATTATATATGTATAGTTAAATTAAAGCCAATTTGGAAACCACCGGAATCACTAGCCTCAGAATTCATTCTTTTCTAGCTGGCCTTAATAGCATTGAAGAAGGCTTCATCAATGTAATTAAGGCAGCTATGTTGAAGTTACAAATCTATTTCTTAGTACTATAGTCGCTTAAAGCCATTTCAATATCAAATTATAAATTTATTTATTATTGAAGTCTCCATTGTAACTGCTACTGATAAGACAAAGTAATTATAACTTTTTTAATCATAATTATAGTCATTAAATCTTATTATTAAAAATAAAAATTATGTTTAGTTGCTATAAAGGTCATGTGATGTTTGAACAACAAAGTGACAGATTGGTCTCAACCAATGAACCGAACTAAAATTCTTTTTTTTGTTTTGCTCATTTGGAAATTGTTTCAGATTTAGTTTTTGAGTTCATCAGTATATTAAATTTCACAGGGTGCTTTTATTACAATATATTATTACAATATATTTGAGGACTGACTTAGCTTTCTCCAATAGAAAAGTGTATATTATCTCACTCTAATAGATAGTCTTATAAATGGGAAAATTTTCTACTGGACCAACTGATGAATGTTGGTTCAGCATAAAATACATATATTGGAGATCATTTATCTGTTTTATATATATGTCGTCATGTGTATCATTTATATAAGATGAAATGGATCCCCTCTAATTACATCTGTTGAAGTATATATACTACACTTATGTTTTAAAAAATATTACAGATTCAGCCTGTATTCTGCCTTTCCCTCTTCTGTGTATTTAAATGGTCTTAAGGTCCCACATATGAGGGTCAGAATGATTTACAGTCAACATGGGGATTATATCAAAATTGTCAAACAATGGCTTTGAACATACCATTATCAGATTTTCAATGAATGGTTGGCTGAAGAGTTGAAGAGTGAAGTCTGTCCATTAAAGTTTGAAGATTTTCTATCTTAATATAAACTAAGCACTGATTATATATGTATGTGGAAGACGAGATGTGGACCAACTGATGACTTATGGTTCAGCACGAAATATGTATATTGGAGATTATTTATTTTTTCCACATGTATATAGTCTTGTGTATTGGTTGTATAAGATGGATGAATGAAGGGAGCTTGAAAGTCTGGGTTCAAATCCCTTCTAATTACATTGCATTCATTTACTTTTATCCAACTATTATTTTAATTTACTTTTCAGTGATTTAGTTTTTGAATATCATGTTTCTTTTTATGACATATTCTACTCAAAAATCTTCTATTCTATTTGCATATTGTCAGTAAATATAATGCAATATTTAATGTTATTTCTATCAAAATATATTTATTTAGCAACTTATTTAAATCAATATTTAACAAAATAGGAGATAGCCAGCATTTGAGATACCTCTCTCTGTCTATATTTCTCTCTTTTGTGAGACCATTTAATTTTACAATTATCTTTTGATTCATATAGAATTTTTTTCTTTTTCTAATATATTATTTTCTTTTTCAAAATATTTTGATTTTTCAAGATTAATTAATATTAATTTCTCTCTCTATATATATTTGGAGTAAAGAATTCTCCAAATTCTATAAATGCATAAATATCACAGTATAGGCTGCAGAAAGGAGTTTGCTATTAACTGAAAGGAGACCCTTTGATTCCTCTTGGAGACCTTAAAAGAACTGAGCAGGGCAAATTTCTAATGTCCACTCCATACGTTCTTGCTGTTATTACTATGTGATTATTCATATAGTATACGAACATAGAAGGGCTGCTCACCAACACACATTAGCTAGCATGGTGAGTTTATTGGCTTTTTACTTCTGAGTTTAAGATCAAGAAACACCATGGTCTTTCTTCTCAGTTGCCTGATAAGGCAGAATGAATGTTTGTGTAAATGATAAATATTTTTCCAATACATATATACAATTATGACAGATAAAAATAAATCATGGCCCTTATTCCAAGGAGGCTGTAAAGTCTTCAACCAAGGCAGCGGTTGGTGGCTGAAGACAGAGAGTGGTAAGAATCCCGATTGTGGACTCAGGCTGCCATTTGATGACGACTTTTTATTTAGGTACTTACAACTGCAGATCACTTTCAAATGAAGGAAGATTGCAAGAATTAGAAGAAGAATTGCCTTATATTAAATGGGACATTATTGGACTTTGTGAAGTAAGAAGAAAAGGTGAAGAAACAATTCATTTAAAAAGTGGACATGTACTCTATTATAAAGGCACAAATATTGGAAATACAAGTGGAGTAGGATTTATTATAAATAAAAAATGGAAGAACAACATTGTGGAGATTGATGGTGTATCGGACAGAGTGGCAAGATTAGTTATACAACTTAATAGCAGATACCAAATGCAGATAATTCAGGTTTAGGCCCCAACAAGTTATAGTGATGAAGTAATGGAAGATTTTTATATGGCTGTACAAAAGGCTTTTGATCAGAGTAAACAACATTTTAAAATTGTTATGGGGAGACTTTATTGCTAGAATTGGTAAACAAATGAAAGACAAAAGTGCTGTATGTAATTTTGGTTATGGCAATAGAAATGAGAGAGGACATAGACTTGTGGAGTTGGCAGAAAAAGAAAAACTATGTTATGAATTCTTTTTTTGAGAAAAATGTTAAAAGGAAATGGACATGTAAGCATCCAAATGAAGGTACAGCAGAATTAGATTATATTTTGACTAACAGAAAATACATATTTCAAGATTGTAATGTTCTTAATAAATTTAACACAGGAAATGATCATTGATTAGTAAGATGTAAGATATGTGTTAATGGAAAACTAGAGAGACAAAAATTATTAAGAAAAACAATATTTACAGTTGATATTCCTAATCTTCAGAAACATTCTAATGAATTTAAATTAGAACTTACAAATCGGTTTCAAGTATTAGTAGATTTTGAACATGATTCAGATTTGAATGAAATTAACATGAAAATAACTGATACACTTTTAAAAACTGCAACAAAGATAGCTGGTAGAAAAAAGCACCAATTGACCAATAAAATTTCTACTGAGACTATAGAATTTATGAAGAAAAGAATGAATATGAAGATATACAAAAATGATGCATTAAAAAGGATTGAATATTTTGAATTTTGTAAAATGGTGCAGAAAAGAGTTGAAAATGATTATAAGAAAGTATAACTATGAACTAGCAAGGAAAGCTGTAGAAGAAAATAAAAGTCTCAAGAATGTAAAACAACATTTTGGTATTGGTAGTAAATTTCTATCTGCAATAAAAAAAAAAAGATGGGATTATTACTAAAAAGAGAGATGACATCATGAAATGGGTAGAAGACTTTTATCAAGAATTATATAGTAATAAAGAACAAGTACCTCCTATATCTATTATATCTTCTGAATTGTCCATAATTTTAAATGAAGAAGTGAGATATGCAATTAAATGTATGAAGAAAGGAAAGGCTCCAGGTAATGATGGAATTATAATTGATGTATTAAAAGAAACAGGTAAAGAAATGGAATTTTTTTTAGCATACCAAAAGTCTAAATGATAAATATGTACCAAATGATTGGAAGAATGCAGTAATAATATTAATATTTAAAAAAGGTGATAAAGAAAATATTAGAAATTACAGACCTATCAGCCTTTTATCAGTTTTATACAAAATTTTTACCAAGATAATTACAACTCAACTACAGAGAACATTGGATTTCCACCAACCAAGAGAACAAGCTGGATTTAAAAGTGGTTTTAATACAGTAGATCATATCCAGGTATTGAGAGAAGTTATAGAAAGGACAAATGAATATGAATTGCCATTATGTTTTGGATTTGTAGATTATGAAAAGGCATTTGATTCTATAAACATTTCTTCGGTGATTAAAGCATTGGATCATCAAGGTATAGATCCAGGATATTGTCATATTTTAAAGAATATTTATAAAAATGCAACAGCAACAATTAGATTACATAATGATACTGGGAAAGTCAACATTGAGAAGGGTGTAAGACAAGGTGACTTCATATCTCCAAAACTTTTTACAGCAGTGCTGCAAGAAGTATTTTGTTGATTAAAATGGGAAACGAAAGGAGTGAAAGTAAATGGAGATTATTTAAGTCATTTAGATTTTGAAAATGATGTAGTTGTTTTTGCAAATGATGCTTCAGGGTTGCAGGAATTATCAGATGAAAGTAGGACTAAAGATGAATGTTAATAAGACTAAAGTAATGTTTAATCAATTTGCTCAAAGTATGAAAATAATGATTGATTATGATGAATTAGAAGAAGTTAATATTACAAATATCTTGGTCATATTATTAATACAGATGGAAATATAGTGGATGAAATTAATCATAGAATTAAACTTGGTTGAAGTGCTTTTGGTAGAAATAACTTGATACTAAAAGGAAATATGCCTATGTGTTTGAAAAGGAAGGTTTTTAACAAATGTGTTTTGCCATTTCTTACTTATGGATCTGAGACTTGGACACTTAATAGAAGAGCAATACAGAGACTTCAGACCACTCAAAGAAGTATGGAGAGATGTATGCTGGGAATAACAAGAAGAGATCGAAAACACAGTGTATGGGTAATAGGTATTGCTGACCTCATTGAAAAAAATAAAAGATTGAAGTGGAGTTGGGCTGGACATATTGCTAGAAGAGATTGTAATAGATGGACAATGAAGTCTTAAACTGGATTTCAAGAGATTGTAAAAGACCCAGAAAGAGACCATGTGAGATGGATGGATGAGATGAGAAAATGTGCAGGGGTGATGTGGAGAAGCTAAAGATCAGAGAAGGATTGAACTTGGAGAGACCTTCATCCTGCAGTGGATTGATAATGGTTGATGATGATCACAGTATAGACATCTAAATTGTAACAAATTCAATCATCCATCATATCATTATTTGCTAAAATTCTTTATTTCAACACAATATCACATGAAAAAACGAATCCTTCCCTCCCTTTTTAAATAAGCAATAATCCTTAATACGTTTTTTATACTTCTATCTTTTTATTAATACTTTTTAGATGAAAATGATTTTAATCTTTTAAAAATATTTGGGATCAAAACTTTTAGCAACACTTAATTGTTCTAAAATTTGATATTTCATTGCTTTAATCGTAATTATTGAAAGGAAATTACTGACTTCCACCCTTCAAGAGTTATTAAATTATATTACAATCATGGGATTTAAGAAATTCAACTGGAATCTCAATATTTAAATCATATATTCTTTTCATCTTTTGAGTATAACCATTTGCTCATTTCTCACTTTAATTACCACTGCATTTTATTTTTCATTTTCCACATAGAATTTCTCTCATTTTTGTCATAATAATTAATCAGCATTTAAGCTTAATAGCCATCAGATATTACCAGCATCTATCATTTACAAATTACTGCTAAAAATTTTTTTTTAGTTCTTGTTCTATAGCAATGCATATTTTTGTTTACTTTTATGTGCTCAACACAATTATCTTGCTTCACAAAATACTATATCTAACAACCATTTTTTTTTTGTTCTCATTTTGGACAATATATTCATAATCTTTTCTGTCTTGATTCGAACTCTCCATATATCTAACTTTTAACAGTATTTTTTTTTTTCAATTTAAGCATTTAACTTTTCAATATTCTTTTGAATAATGTACTCAATTCCAGTAAACAAAACCTTCCAACTTAATATTTTATTTGCTTTCGTCACTACTACAACTCTTAGAAAGTTTTATACTGTAATATATATATAAATCTGGATACAAACAAATTTAAAATAATGATTAGTTTATTTTAAAATTACATCAAATGATACATCACATGACTTCCTTTACTCCAAAACTGTTTGTTGTTACCTTTAGTTCAATATGAGATGGTAGTTTTATAAACGCAATGACAGATCAGTTTCTGGTTATTGCTCCTGACTGAAAATGGTCAATAGTTATATGTAAATGCACTGATATTTATGAATTATTAATAAATAGTTATGAAATAAACAGAATGAATTGTTCTTAATTTTAAATTATATTAGGAAAAAAAACATAATCCTAAGATATATATGTAATTTTTTAGTTGAAGAAAAATCAATTGACAGAATATCTTTGGAAGAAACTCCCAGTTTTATTACTGAAGATCCAATTATTGAGCTCCTAGAAAGAAGTGCACCCGACGGTGGTGAAGCAGTACCTGAAAAGACATCTACTCTTGTGGAAGATCTTTCACAAAGGACAGAAGATGAATGGTCAGATTGGGAAGGTATTCAAGGAGATTCTGATGGAATGGCAGATAAACCTTCCTTCCTTCCCATAAGTGAGCATCTGCAATTACCAAGTATTTTGCCTGAAGCATATCATTCCCAAGAAGCAGTTAACTATTCTTTAATTGTAAATAAAGGTATGAATGAATTGCAAATATCTAGGAAATCTGATGGTGCTATGAAGTTGATTGGTTCTACAAAAACTACTACCAAAGAGAACAATATTTTACCTAATCAGCCAAGCCATGAAGATTATCAAGAGCCTTCCTCTAATCCTAATGCAGGTCGTAATTTGACTGAAAAACCATTAGGTCAAGAATTTGATGTACTCGCTATAGATATCAAACCCACCAACTTACCTATTGTAGAATTTGATTATTTTGCTGATATGGAGCCTGTGATAAATAAAACTAGCAATAGTTTTGTTTCAGTTTTAGAATCTTCAACTTTGAAATCAGTCAATAAAAATAAAATGGCATA